>OX451735.1:269415372-270615372 GCA_948472305.1 Vicia faba
ATTTTCATTAAAAAATAATATCTTTGAGCTTTTATCAGATGATGTCCAAGAACCCTTTTTACAATCGATTGAGAAATTTTACATAAGTTGATCCCTTAAACCAAACAAGAGCTAACCTCACAATACAAGAAAAATATTTTAATTGGTTGATATCATAAACCAAATAGGGTTTTTAACATGATAACTTCAAGAACAAAACATAGATTTTTTTCTTGGTTTATCTCTAGAACCTGAAATTCTCTTCAGGGAATAAATGTTGGACCAGGTGTCTTGGACAACTTGTCCAGAATTAACACAATATGACTACAATCATAATTCAAAGTAAAAAACAACAAAGAACAGAAGAAAATTGATAATCCAGTTTAGTACTAGGCACACCTACATCTGGGGGCATTCAACCTAGAAAAGAAATACACTCTTTGATAAAATTAGTACAAAGTTTCTTAGATGAACAAGTCTCTTGTTCAATTCCCCCTTAATTCTACCCTAATGCCTTTCTATTTAGGATTTTTCATAAATATGAGAACCCCCTTTCACTTTCTCTCAATTATTAATCTCAAGTGATCAACTTCAATAAAAAACTTAGAGAATACTGAATTGTAACTCAACTATACAAACCAACTAATATGCCTTACGATATAAATTAAGTAATATCGCGGTGTACAAGAAACACAAACAAAAGACTCAAATAAACCCTAGCACAAAGATATGTAATCCTAGCGCCCACCCTCAATGATGAGGTGAGAGTCTCCTTAAATAGAAATGTAATTCTAGGCATTTTATCCTTTAGATATTTGATTTGTTTTCATTCAAAATTATAGCTGATACATTTGGATTTGATTTGCTCCATAATAGTCTCCAAAAAAGATACGATTTCTTTTAATTCAAATTAAAATTAAAATATCCATTTAAATTTACTGGGTCTTCAAAAATCTTTCAAACAAATCACACAAACGCATTGTTAAACAATAGCAATAAATTTGATCGAAATTCAATCAGAAAATTCGCTCCAAACTGCAACAACCTGGGCCTATTGTCAATGGCCATATGTTATACACATGCTAGAGCATCTTGTCTCACATGTGTTCCATCTGCACTAAAATAGCTTAAATAATCCATGTTGTTTTTCATAGAGTAACCAATAAAAAAGGAACAACAATCCCCCCTTTGGAAAATTTGGGCAAAATAACTCTTTAAGACATAACACAATTGAGTATCATAAGCAACCCATACTCAGAACAAACATCAGCAACAGCAGAAATATAAATCAATCAGAAGACACATCAGTAGCACAAGTCAGAAATCATGAGTTTCTACACACAACCAATGCTCCATAACAGTCAGTCATGCAATCACAAAGTCAGTCATGCACGGACAAACATTTAGTAGTAAAGTCAGAATCAGTAGATACTACTAACACAAACACAAAGATCAGCACACCTAGTTGAGGGCCATTTGGAAGGCCTGATGCTTCAGCGTGTGTGCACACCCATTTAAAATAATTAGTGTTAATCACATCAGCTAGTTAATACTAAGCCAAGTCAGTTAGCAGCATATCACCATAACTCATAACTCATACACCATACATCAATAGGTAGTAGTCAGAATACATTACCCCACACAATATTACTCCCCATTTTTGTCATAATTTGGAAAAGGTATATCCCAGAAAATCAGTCATTCAACATTGATGTCAATATGTTTGCACATACAGTCATTAGATCAAGAGTAGACAACATCAACCAATATCACATATGTTGAACAAGATGCTAGAGCATGAGGACATTTATTGGTAACAAAACCATGAGACTATCAAGCCATTACAAATCCAGATCAAGGAAATAAAACATGCGCAAATACAAGGGCTAACCAAATTAATAAAAAACACCTGGAATCAACACCCTTCAGACTTGATCTCCAGTCTTCATCAGCATCTGAGTCAGAGATGTTTTTGCACAAATATTTTCTTCAATTGCTTCATCTTGGTCACAGGCTTCTTCCCATTCACAAATGATCCAACGTGTGTAACCAATTTAGTTTCATACTTCTTTGATTCTAGAGCCCTAGCCTTCTTCCTAGACTTGCCTTCTAGTATCTTAGCTTGTTCAGATGACTGACTCATAGTAGATAAGAATAAAAAAATTGAGAGAAGGAAGAACAAAAAATATTTTGAGTCCAAAAGAGAAATAGTAAAAATGTGTCATTTCTTGTAACGACGGACCAGATAAAGGGAAACTTTGTAATCAACCTCATTTCTCGTGCACCATAGACTATAGGAGAGAGACATTTCCTTATTCTTCTTGCACGCCTCCCTAGCTTTGACTGGTATAAACTATCACATATTCAAAGCAAGAGCACCCTTCGGTTTTTCAAATTGATTTTTATTCAATGCTTTAGTTAATATGTCATCCAATGATTTTTCAGTTGATATACGCTCAAGACTCACAACTTTATCTTTCACAAGTTCCCTGATGAAATGATGACGAATGTCGATGTGCTTGGTTCTACCGTGTTGAATAAGATTCTTTGAAATATTTATAACACTCAATTTGTCACAAAATAATGTCATGACATATTGCCCAACATTATACTCCTTCAACATTTGTTTCATCTAGAGCAATTGTGTGCATCTGCTCCTTGCAACAATATATTCAGCTTCAGATCTAGACAACGAGATATAATTTTGTTTCTTGCTGAACCAAGATATTACGTTGTTTACAAGGAAGAAACATACACTAAATGTTCTCTTTCTATCATCTGCACTTCCATCCCGATCAATATCATAATACTCTACTAGTATTGAAATTGTGTCATGTGAATAGAGAATTCCGTAGTCAAAAGTCACATTAATATACTTCAAGATTCTCTTTACTTGAGAAAGATGACTAGTCTTGGGTTTAACTTGGTATCTAGAACAAACACCTCTAGATAATATGATATCAGGTTTACATGCTGTGAGATAGAGAAGAGTCCTAATCATGCTTAGGTATAAACTTTGATCTACGTCAACTCCATTTTTATCTTTGGTTAATTTCACATGAGTTTCACCAAGAGTTCTCTTGTTACTTACATTATCAAGCCAATAAATTTGTACTATAATCTTAGCATACTTTCTTTGAGATACAAAAATATTGTATTCCATTTGCTTTACATGAAGACCAAAAAAGTTTGTGAGTTCTCCTACAAGACTAATCTCAAATTTAGACTTCATTTATTGAACAAAATGTTCCACCATCCGATCAAACATCTATCACGGCACGAAAAATACATGAGTGTATCACATGCTCGAAATACAACAGAGTCGCCACTGAACTATATTTATTCCAAAATGAATGAGAAAATATCGATAAAACCCCTAAAGAATAAAAACATGGTCGTCGCAACCAAGAGTGAGTTGGAGTCGGTTATGCAAGGGGAAATTATTTGCACCCCTTACATCAGTTGTACTCCACGGTATCCATTTAGTTAGTTTTATGTAAGAGTGTTAGCATGACGTTTATTACCTTCTAATTATTATGAGAGAAGAAAAATTAAAGGGACATTTTAGGTTTTTTATTATTGTGTTCGCCAAAATTTTGAAATCCCGTGCCTACATATTTCCATGGTGCAATGAGAAAATCAGAGCCTCTTAGTTAATGGTAAAAGACCACGTACTTGGTGGTTAGTTTTGTTGAGCGATGTTAGGATCATATTCTAATTGTTAAACATTGCTTGTTTACGCTCGCGGAGGAGGCGCAAGCATTTGTTTTGTGTCGCGTTAGAATGTATAAACATGTCCGTTATGAAAAGGTTTTGAAACCGCACAAGGGAAAAAAAATAAGTTTGATGAGTTGAGTTTATTTTAGGTGGAAGCCAACATTTGAGTAGTAAGCAATTACAGCCGGCACCCAAATACTTAGATATTAGGATGAGTATTACACCTAATTAACCTTGTGTCGTCCAAAATATTTATAAAATTATGAGACGAATCAAGATTCATTTATTTATCGTGTTCTGAAGCATCTTTGACTATGAAAAAGTTTGAAAAGAAACTTGGTGTTGACCAGGGTTTTATTGAATTAATTTTAGAAATTGGCTCAAGTTTGAAAAAAAGTTTTGAATGACAATGCAAAAGATCGATATTATTCATGAAATGAGAGGATGTGAAAGCGATCGACTTATTGGTTTTAAAAAACTCCATTGATGGTGATCAAGGTTTTCATGCTAGAAAGGTCTGGGTTTGTTTGTTTTTTATTTTGAAAATGGCTTGATGTTGATCAAGCGTTTTTATTTTGGAAAAGGGGGTTGATTTTAGTTATCGCATTATTCGATTACTCGGGATAAACTAAACTAAGCTAAGGCAAGAATCAAAAGAAAAATAAAATTGTAATGTACACATCAAATAAAATGTAAGGGACAGTGTCATACGCGAATTGTTGCCTAAGGACACAAATCAAGTTCGCATGATGCGAGGATGGAAATTAACATCATGTAACGCAAAGGCATGATTTCAAAATCGTCTAACCACATTTAAATCTAATTACGCATAAACGACATGAAAAATTACATCAACACAAGTTAAACCACAAATTTATAGCGCTTAATGCGATCATGGCAATCAAACCGAAATATACAACGTGTTGCTAACACATACTGCATTCATTGCAAACTACTTGAACAAGATGTAAACGAGTAATGTATGCATAATACGATGAAAATAAATGGTAACTGGAAAAATAAATGGAAATTTACAGTGTGGAATTTAGCTCTAAGCTAACTTAGAGTGGATTCATGTAGGAATCACTCTTTAAGAAGCCGAGCATAAAATGAAAGCAAAATTATATGTGAATCTATGGAAATGGATGATCTCGTGCTTTTTTCTATCCTGCTATCTCTATTATGCAATCTTGAGTGGTTGGATTAATGACCAAATTTAGGTGTTAAATAAAAACCAAGAAAATAGAAGATAAAGAGTACTTAAAATTCGATAGAAGTTTGTTTCTGAAACCATACCCAATTGGCCAACTAATAGTGAAGAAAGAAAACACATAAATTGAGGAAGATGAAAATTAACATTACTCACTTTTCTCTTTCATCAGATGTCACTTTTTGTCTTTCTTGCAATTCAAATGTGAGATTAATCCAACGACTCAAGATTGCACAATAGAGATAACATGATAAAAAGAGGCATGAGAAAAAAGTGAATTGCACACTAAAGATAGCAGGATAGAAAAAGGCAGAAGATGAAGCACTTGACCGAAAAAAATAGATGCGCACTTGACCGAAAAAATAAAATGAATATACCAATGAGATATATGTGCTTTGAAGTTTAGTAAAAAATTTCTGAAATATTCAAAAGTGCAATTAAAAATATCCAGATAAACAAGCTCGATTGGTAAAAATGAGATCGCAAACAACATCGAAAACATAAAATGAGCACACCAAAATGTACCCTTCTCCCTTGCTTGTACTTTATTTTTATTTGGATTCTCTCTTTAGCTTAGTTTAGTTTATCTTTAATAATCGAATAATGTGATGACTAAAATAAACCATTTTTCCAAAATAAAAATGCTTGATCAACATTTTTCTTTCTTTATCTTTTTCTCGTACAATAAGTAGAAGATCACAAGTAAATATAAAATAAACCTTATTCACAATACAAACTAAACGGGTCTCATTGAGTACAACGGATGTGAGGGATACTAATACCTTTTCCTTGCATAACCGACTCCCAAACCCTATTTTGGTTATGATGGCCATTTTCTTTTCTTTCGTGGGTTTTATCGATATTTTCCATTTCCTTTAGATAAATAAAGTTCGATGGCTACTCTGTTGCGTTTCGAGCGTGCGATACGCTTGGGTATTTTTTGCGCCCCAACAGCTGTGACGGGTGCTAATATCTTCCCTAGTGTAACCGACTCTCAAACCCGCTCTTGGTTGCGACGTCCATGTTTTCATCCTTTAGGGGTTTTATCGATATTTCCTATTCCTTTTGGAATAAATAAATTTCAGTGGCGACTCTGTTGTATTTCGAGCATGTGATACGCTTAGGTATTTTTTGCATCACAACAACGTCCCACCCAAGACTATGACATCAACATAAATATGGGCTATCATGAGCTTTCCACCATCATTCTTCACAAATACATTTTTATGTATTCCACCTCTTTTGTAACCATTATGGATTAGAAAGTCGATTATTCTTTCATACCAAGCTCTTGGAGCTTGCTTTTTAAGCCATACAGAGATTTCTTTAACTTGTACACATGATTGGGAAAACTAGGATCAATGAACCCCTTTAATTGTTCAACATAGACTTCTTCATTAAGATAACCATTTATAAAGGCACTTTCAACATCCATTTGATATAATCTGAATTTCATTAGGCATGAAATTCCTAATAACAATTTAATGGACTCAAGTCTAGCAACTGTAGCAAATGTCTTATCAAAATCAACTTCTTCTATTTAAGTGTACCCTTGAGCAACAAGCCTTAATTTATTCCTTATTACATTACCACTTTCATATGATTTGTTCTTGAATATCCTCTTAGTACCAATGGCATTTACTTCTTTTGGTCTTGGAACTAATTCACATACATTATATCTTATGAATTGACATAATTCCTCTTACATGGAATTTATCCATAATATATCAGTTAGTGCTTATTTGACATTCTTAGGTTCAATCTTGGAGATGAAGCAAGAGTTTGAAATCATATCTTTGGATTCAGTGATGACTCCTTCATTAAGATTTCTTGTGACATTTTCAATAAGATGATCCTTTTGAATCTGATAGAGGGTCCCTTGTTGGTATGAGGATTTATAGAGTTTAAGTTTTCAGTACCAATGTCTGGCTCATTGGGTGGGAGATTTGTTGGTACATCTGGTTATTGAGGGGAAACATCAGCTTCATCCCCAACAACATTATTTTCTTCAAGACTATCATTAATGACAACATTTATGGATTCCATAATTGTCTTGGTACGAGTTAAAGGTGTGAGAAACACAAGAAATGGGGTTTGAATTGGGTTTCATCAAATAAAATATTTTCGATGGTGACAAAACAACTTAGCTTAGATCATAACAGTAAATGAACACAATGATTTTTATCCTGGTTCATTGTTAACTAAGCTACTTCAGTCCACCCCCTCAAGGATGATTCCGCCTTCAACAAGGAGTTAATCCACTATAACCAAATTGATTATAGAACAACCAACAATAAGTCTGATCAACCTTATTGGCACCCCCAATAAGTCTGCCAATCCTTATTGTAAATCCACTCAAGCCACAACAGGAGTCTTCTTGAGATCATACCTTCACTCAGTCTCTCAAGGTATCATTCAACAATAGTTGAGTACTTTTAGTGTATTAGATATTTGCTTCTTGTAAGCAGATTACACAGTCTTTTCAATACAATGAACAACATCTAAGTGTTATACTGCAAGATACGAGCAACAACTCCTTTCTTATTTTCAAAACTATACACAAATGATTTCTCTACAGAGTTTTCACAGTGCTTTGGTGTAGTTTTGTTGAGCTTGATTTAATCTGATAGATTTGTCGTTGTAGTGTTTATCTTACTTTTCTTCAGCTTCCAAGTTTTCCTTTTATAGCTTGTAAAAGAGACCCGTTGAAAGGGTAGAAAGGTAATCAGAAATCTAGTTGTTGGTTTTAAACGATCATAATGACAGTGGTCACAGTAAAGTATGATAGGATTGTCCTTGCGCCACTCTAGAAGAGTAGAGGTCACAAACACTTTATGTACTTTTTATACACCATCACATGTTAGCCATTTTTAATTTTTTTCTCTTATCTTCAGAGGCTTCGGGTGTTTGAATGTTAAATGTTGAAGCTTGTTGTAGAAGAATCTTTCTTAAGTCTTAGAACATAAGTCTTGGAGTCTTCAGAACTTGTCACACAGAACCTTGTCTTCAGAGTCTTCAGCACTTGGTTGTAAGAACTTGCTTTTCTTTAGATCAACTGAACTTGTTCAACATAACCTCATCTTCGTAATCTTCATAACTTGTAACACATAGAAGAAAATATTTAGAAGGCCTCCAAAGCTTAACCATAAAGTCATGATAAGAACCTCTTGTACTAACGTTCCTTAGACACGTTGTAGAAGATATACTCAGAACCTTGAATTTAATTGTAACACATAACCACGTGTTTTTTTCTAGTAGTGTATATTCAGAACCTGATGACATCACACGCCTTGTATCAGAGTCAGAACATTATAGAAGCAACTACACACTAGAACGAAGCCATTAGTGTATACAATTGTTCTCTAAGATAACATGTAAAGTTATCATCAAAATCTCAAGGCCATATGTAAAAACACTTCTTGTTCTAACAATATCCCCCTTTTTGATAATAACAAAACCATGTATTTTGATAGAACAATTTATACAAGGTAATCACCGTAACTAAAAAATTCAGAGTTAAGCGCACAACTCCCCTGAATTTGTTAAACCCAAAATTTCATTTAAGCTTGTTCAAAGTATTCCCCTAAGCTGAAGACATACAGATATAATTTTTGAGTATTCAGAACATAGAATAGAGAAGTAGCACTTCCCTACAGCAACTCATTAGAGTCTGACTAGAACATCTGGTCTTCATCTCAGAACCTGGTTTCTATCAGCACTTGGTGAAGAATCAAAACTTGATTTTGAGCCTGATTAAATAATGCCACACATCATGTATCAATGCTTGTGTTCCATGATTCTAATACCACAACCAAAACACTATACTTCTCAATCATCAACGGTTGATCTGATATATTCCAATTTATCATACATTCAGACAATTCACGACTTCTGAATAGAGCATACATTGTTGAAGCACATGTATTAGAGCATAACTTTTGAGTGGCATCTTTGTATGAGAGCATGCATCAGAATGTTGACTTGTATTTCTTTCAGGAGAGCACAACTTCTGAAGCTTTAAGTCTGAATTCCATACTTTCATAAAGTTAACAACTTCTGAACACTATGATATCGTGCAAGATTACCTTACTTTCAATAAGTTTATAACTTCTGAATCGTGTTTGGTACATCTGTTTAAATATACATATATTCACAAAGTGTACAATATCTTCTTTATAAAATCAGAGTTGATTTCATCCATAAGGTTTTCAACCTTAGCATCATGATCTTCATCTTCAACCCGTCTTAGAATAAACTCAATGAACTTGTTTAGAGTTCCTCAATAAAAAACATCAAACAAACAGTTAGTAGAAACAAAATTTTATATGTTTGAGTTTAATACTCTGAGCATAAGTATTATCAAAATATAATTTTACTTTCTCCCCCTTTGTTAGAAATAAAAAATGTGATAGAGATATGCATCTTTGAAGATAATATATTCACACCAATGAATTTGTTTGGATAAACGAATTGAGTTAAGTTCTGTTTTTTTAAACATGAGATTAAAAAAATGCTTGGTAAGATTTTATGGAAATGAAAATATTGAGCTAGCACCAATATATCCAATAAAATCATAACGCAACAAAATAAAACAAAACATTTGATTGATTGAGATTGAAATAAAAAGTACGACACAACACTGTTAAAACAGAGAGATAGACGCACGACAAGCAGAAAAAACTCCTAAAAAGAACTATCCTTGGAGGAATTCGCAACGAACTTACTCAAGAACACCTTCTAGTCCATTTCAACGAATTTCCTCAATAATCCTAGCCTTTATGAAGAGAATGGGGAGAACTCTAGCAGAAGGTATAAATATTTGGTGCTAAGTTCTGGAAGCAATGATTGAGTTCCTTAGGTATTTAAAGATGGATTGAGGTAAGTTGACTCTTATGCGATGAACAAGGAAGTAGATGAAAACTTTATCCTCATAGGTTAGGGTGTTTAACATAAATACTCTAGGTCTAAAATTTGTCAACACAAGCTAAAACCAGATTGAAGCATCTGGAAGAAGATTGGAAATATTAGTGTGACCATATACATCAGATACATTATGAATGGTGTGGAGTCTCTCAGCAAAGGAGTATCTATTTTGAAAAGCTTCTATGGTGACTCCTGCTTGAGCACAACCAATAGCAACTGCGATAGAGGCTGGGGTGATGATGACGGAGTTTCCAAAAACATATGAATGGATGATTGTTCCATTTGACCTAACATCGGCATGCAACCAAAAACTCCTGACTAGGTCAACATATATTGGTCCAAATAGTTCTGCAAAGTAACTGGACCATCCTTGCACGGAAATACTTTGAGTAAGACCCAGATTATCTCCAATGGACCTTGGAATATTTTGACGAAGCTCACAGATAATTTAAAGAAAATCTTCATCACCATGAAAGTTTCTTGAAGCCATGAGGTGAGAGAGATAAATAACTAAGGACGTGTGATCAAGGCTTTAATTAGAGGAAAGGAAAACGTAAATGATTGTATAAGAGATACGGTTCAGATACCCCACGAAATATGACAACTCAAAAAATGAGAATTTTGAGAGAGAGGGGTACAATACGAGTTCCAAGACATAAGATAAGACACATGATAAACACTTATGATAAAAATTTAATAGTGAGCTAACAATTTTCATTTCCAAGAGGTAGTTTACCAAAAATGTAAAATAGTAAAGGTCTAACATTACTTAATGAAGTAACTCTTCAGTACCCATAGTGCATAGATTCATATAAAGGATATATCTGGCCAGGGATAATTTGACCTTTTCCTTGATAGAATAACTTTTAACATGTAAAAGTATCTTAAGTACTTTGTCAGAAAGCATATGAATATTGGCCTGATGTATTTTGTCTGATGTGAGATCACCTTCATCTTCTTCCTTATTTCTGATCATCCATTTGATTGCAACATCATGAGTTTATTTTTTATCAGATACTTGGTTTTAAACTTCCTTCTTGAAGGATTATCCTTATAGGAGTTTAATCAATAGAGGCTTCTGACTAAACATGTCCTGATCATCTTTCTTCTTGTTTTTTAGTAGCAACTCCATTACTTTCAGATTTTGAAATGGTAATTTCCATACCTGCAAGTTTTTCAACTAGCTTTGACTTTTCAGATTCAAGCTTATCATCAAATCTGACATGAATTGATTTTAAAAAATGTTTCAGTGTTACATACTTTGTAGCCTTTTGAGCTTTTAGAACATCATAACATGATACCACTTTGAGCATTAGAATCAATCAAGTTTAGATTTTCTTTAGAGTCCAGGATAAAACAAGAGAATGAAATTTTTAACAACCTTCTAAACCCAACAAAATATTCATAATTATTTAAAATAATATTAGAGTAATACAACAAAAGGGCGTCACATTTTATCGTGAAATAATCATACATGCTAGTATCACTCTGTAACAGGAGTTTTCAAAATTATTCATGACATATGCATTATCAATGTTTCATATACTTGCAGCGGAATCATAGTTCAGACAAGTTTCATTAAAAACACTTCATAGTGCCCCATGATTCATGGTTCATAATTCCATACCATTTAAACTCCATGGAAATGATTTAAATGTTATAACAAAACAAGAACGATGATAAGAAGAAGCCAAGTGGGGGAGGAGCTCTTGTTTTTATAAAGTGCTACCGATGTGGTGAAGCAGGCCACCATGCTAATGCTTGTACTAGTAAAGCGCTAAGATGTTACAAGTGTGGCAAGGTTGGTCATCGCAATATTGAGTGTAAGAATGAAGGTACGAATTATTTCAATTATGGTGATCAGGATCACATCCGTACCGGGTGTCAGAAACCCAAGAAAGATGTAGCTGCTCTGACTAGTGGTAGAGTGTTTGCTTTAAATGCTACTGAGGTTGACAAGAAATAAAATCTAATCAGAGGTACTTGTTTTATTAACAATACTGAGTTAATTACTATTATAGATACTGGTGCTACTCATTCATTTATTTCACTTAATTGTGCTACTATATTGGGATTAAAATTGTCTGATATGAATGGAGGATTGGTAGTGGGGCTTCTGGCTAAAGGTTCCTGTTACTACTACTCTTGTTTGTTTGGAGTGTCCTTTATCTATATATGGCTTGAATTTTGTGATTGATTTGGTGTGTCTACCCTTACACCAAATTGATGTTATTCTGGGAATGAACGGGTTGGAATTCAATTATGTTCATATTAACTGTTATAATAAGACGGTAAGATTCCCCAAGTATGGTGATAGTGGGGAGATGATGTTTTTGTCTGCTAAACAAGTAGATAAGCTTTTGGCGGATGAAGCTTTGATGTTTGCATTGTTCACATCGTTAAAATTTGATCGTGAAACTGCAACTGTAGACTTACCTGTTGTTTGTGAATTTCCAAAAGTATTTCCGAACGATGTTAGTGAACTGCCTCCAGAGCGAGAAGTTGAATTTGTTGTGGACTTAATACCAGGTACAAGTCCAGTGTCGATGGCTCCTTATAGGATGGTAGCTTCAGAGTTGAATGAATTGAAGAAACAATTAGAAGAATAGTTAGAGAAGAAGTCTGTTTGTCTGAGCGTATCTCCATGGGGTGCTCTGGTGTTGTTGGTTAAAAAGAAAGACGATAGTATAAGGTTATGTGTGGACTACAAACAGTTGAATAAAGTAACTATTAAGAATAATTATCCACTTCCGAGGATCTATGATTTGATGGATCGGTTGGTGGGCGCGAGTGTTTTTAGCAAGATCGATCTGAGGCCGGGTTATCATCAGATTCAAGTCAATCCAGATGATATCCCGAAGATAGCTTTTAGAATAAGGTATGGCCACTATGAATATATTGTGACGTTGTTTGGTGTGTCAAATGCGCCAGGTGTTTTCATGGAATACATGAACCGTATCTTTCAGAAGTACTTGGACAAGTTTGTAGTGGTCTTCATTGATAAAATTTTGATTTATTCAAAGTCAGAAGAAGAACATGTTGAGCATTTGCGATCTACGTTGAAAATATTAAAAGAGAAGGAATTATATACGAAACTATAAAAGTGTGAATTTTGGTTGAAGGAAGTGAGTTTCCTTGGCCATGTGATTTCTAGTGGTGGAATTGTGGTAAATCCTTCTAAAGTTGATGCAGTGTTACAGTGGGAAACTCTGAAGTCTGAAACTCAGATTCAAAGTTTTTTTTGGATTAGCGGGTTACTACCGAAGATTCATAGAGGGATTTTCTAAGTTGGCATTACCATTGACTCAGTTGACTCGAAAGGGGAAAGCTTATGTGTGGGATGTTGCATGTGAAGACACTACTACAAATAAGGGAAAAGATAGCTCTTTTTTTGGCCTTTAACAGCGCTGCCTAAAGCAGCGCTGCTAAAAGAAAAGACAGCGCTTTTTTTCAATGTAAAAGCGCTGCCTTATGTCCACTTTAGACAGCGCTTTTAGAATAGACAACGCTTTTTTATATACCCCTTTAGCAGCGCTTGGGCTTTAAACAACGCTTTGTAATTTTTTCCAGATAGGCTTTAGACAGCGCTTTCCTTTGAAAGCGCTATCTATTCCCCCACTTTAGACATCGCTTTTAGACTTTAGGCAGCGCTATTTTTTAAAGTTTTTACAGCGCTTTTCTCCTAAAGCGCTGTCTATTGTTCATAATTTTTTTTAATAAATTATCTATTTTAATCATAATTTTTATCATATTTGGTAGCTTCATTCCAATATTTGGTAGCTTTATTCCAATATTTTGATCCAAGTTTTCAGAATTATCTTTTAGGCACCATATTTGGTCGCTTCATTCCAATAAAATATACATATATAAAAATTGCACATATATATAAATTGATGATATAGACAACAACAATTACAAAATTTATGATACAAGTTAAAATGCCTAAAATATTCAAAATTGAATTTACATCTATACATCTTTCTATCTTCGAGAATTCTCATGAAACAACAACATGAATATCTTAGCTCTATCTTTTACACATGTACCTATATACCTGGAAAAAAAACCAAATGATCAAAATTCATAACATGATAATATTAACGTTGCACTTTATTCGAATTTAATTTATACTAAAAACTCGAAAGTTCTCATAAAAGGAAATAAGACAATATACCTTAGCTTATAAAATTCTCAACCCAATAATGAATTGACACCATTCCTCCATAATTTCATCCAATTGATCTTTTGAGTAATGTGCACAATTGAATTTCTCAAAATAATACATATATAATAATATAACATAATATGTCATTTAGTTAAAACAATATGTCATTTTATGAGAAACACAAAATATGAAAATAGTATGTAATTCCTAAGTTAGAAATCCATACCGTGGAGGGAATCTCTAATCGATCTAAAAGAATAGTTTCTTTCATAAACCTCAACATAAAATAGCCACAATCTATACCGTTACGCTGGCGAGGACACTACACATGGAAATAAAATACGAATATATATCAGGATATACCCCTTAAATTGTTTTATCAAGTATCATCACTAAAGTAAGCAAAACTGAATATCTCTTTGTGAAAATATACCTCCACTCTGATCCATGTAACATTGTTGGCTCTACTTTTTTGTACTTGAATATCTCGTTGGGAGCGAAAATCAAGTAGAATGCTATAATAAAATATAAACGACTATTTAGAACAATCTCACATAGAATCATAAACATAAACACAAATCCAGATATGTTGACCATAAACATAAATATAAACATAAACATAAACTTGAATATCTCTTTGGGAGAGAAACACTTACGTGTCAATCATCTGTTTCAAATCTGGATATGTTGACCAATCATTGTATAATGAGTCCAGATAATACACAGTTTCTCTCATAGGATTAATCGCAACCAATAACCAGTATCCACTGTAAGATTAAACAAAGATTAAACAATGGCCAAAAACGGAAAATTATAATAGATCAAGTTAGGATGAAAATCTAACCCGTTTCCAGTATTATATGGAAAAAAGAACAACTTCTCAGTATCTTTACTGGCCACGAATAAACCTAGTACATATGATATGACATCATCTGGTCTCGTTACAATCAACCTGGAATTGACAGTGTTGGGAGCTAAGAAGCCAAATCTTGCTTCTAATCCACGCGGGCGCACAATGTTGTCATACATAAACCTTAAATTAAAACATGATTAACATTATACTATATTCATTAAAATAAGGGATTCAACTGTTCATTTAATTAAACAAAGTTGATCGGAGTATACCTGATGTATATACTGATAACACCGAGACCTAATTCCAAATGCCTAAAAACTTGCTCCATATCCTCTCTACCAATTGCTTCAAGATATTCAAAACCAAATATATCTGCACTCATAGGTATAAGGCGGGTACCACCATCCGGAATATCTGTAATTCCTAAATATGTCCGAAGGCACGACCTGAACTGAGCAGTAGTTTTTTGGTGTGCCACAGTCTTCTTAGCAACATTCTTTTTTTGTGTGGAAATATTGCTAATTTCAGGTGCCTTACCCCTACAGAGTTGTGCAGTCTCTTTGGAATGAATCTAGTTATCATATAATTAGTTAGGGGAAGTATAAAATCACAAATTAGCATTTCTCATAGCATAAATGTCATATAATTGTGTTACCTCAAATGATGCCATTGACTCGGTATCCCGCCTAATCCCCTTATCTTTTAGAATGGATTTTGTGGGAGTCTAACATTACCATGTAAATAAAATGTAAGTATAATTGCCATAAAAAATTTGAATAGTAAACAATTTTAAGCATACCTAATTATCTACGCAAACGAGGCTTGATGGCCATGTAACAAACGATCCTATTGCATCTGGCACCAATGTTGCATCCGCCACATCGTCAGGTAGTGGTAATAACTCACCTCCCTCTAAAACTACATCAACTGATACTTTCAAAAATCCCTCTGGGAGCGGTCTATGGTGAAGCATTTCTCCCGAAATATTATACACTTTTCCCTTGCCAACCATCCGATAAGTCGATGTCGACAAATAGAGTTGACACCGGGAAATGCCCTATAATTTAATAAATATGGTTATATAATTAATAAACATGGTTATATAGTTAATGAATATGGTTTTATAATTTATAAAGATGGTATATAATTACCTCGGGAATATTTTGTCCAAAGTTACCATTGATACTAGGTTTGTCACTAGTATCTTTAAAGCATGTAGCTTGATCGATTTCCTTTTCCTTTCTCAGCTCATAGACTTCTTGTTGTAACTTTTCCAACTTCTCTTGCAGTTCTTTATTGCTTGAAGATTTTGTCTTTGTTTTTTTTTCAAGTATGTTGGCGTGATCCCAAATCCCTTACCCCTCACCCGACCAGAATACTCACGAATATCTAATGCTCGTGAGAGTATTCTCCTGCAATCAGTATCTTCGTCTGGAGGTATAGACTGGGAAAGACTCTCCTGAAATTCATATAAATATTGTAATTAAAGAATGACATGTTAATAAAAGAATGATGTAATTAAATAATAAAAGTATGATGTAATTAAATAAATAATTTTATACTTACACATCTCTCAAAAATTTGTTGAACTTTTTCTTCAACAACTCCATCCTTACACACACGTGCTTCCTTCCACAAAATTTGTTCCATAAGAGATGTTTCATAACTATTATCTTTTGTTAGCTACACATTAAGCCAAAAAACATGATTAAATATAAGCGTGTATATATTATAGATACTTTGCAATTTATAGATACTTACAATAGATTGTTGTAATCGTGCATATCCTATACGGCCTTTTCTGTATGGATATGCTAGACTTGATGCTCATTGTCGATTTACGACACTTAAGCTCTCAAATTTTTGGGTACTTTTTTTCGATTTAAAAGTTTCCCATTCTTCAGCTGTAATCAAATCAGCATATTTCCTTGGAAGCTCTACATCAACAAAAAATTTATCTGCATCCCTTAGAAACTTGTTTGACAAGAAAGCTCTAAACCCTCTATGTAGTTTCCCAGCCAATTTAAGAATATAATCTCTCATTGTATCCTCAATGATGAACTACCTCTACGAAAATCATAAACAAAGTGTGTTAGTATAAGTAATTTAGAGACATCATCGTCATTAAAAACCATTAACATCACATATGGTACCTGTATCTCACTCCATATTTTATCTTTAGCGTCGTCAAACACTCTTGCTCTCCAATCTTCACATGTGATTGGGATTTATCTTCTTACCATGGAACCAAGATAACTTGTCAACGTTGAACCGTTAGGCTCAATGAGTTGGCCTTCTTGGCTCCAATGCACATCATACTTTATGCCTTGGTCTCTATCCCATATTATTCTCTTCATTATTGTTATTCCTCTTCTATATTCCATTTTTGTTTTACTAACGACCTTATCTCCATCATGCACAGAATTATCACGTAGGTGATCGTCGTTAGTAAACATAAACCCAATATAAAAGCGAGTCAGAAGCGAGTAAAAAAATATATATAAAATGACAATGCCAAAAATTAACATAAACATAAACTTAAACGTAAATACAAACATAAACATAAACATTTTAATATCCTACCTTTTTCACTAACATCTCTTTCTTTTCTTGGTTGGAACATGAATTACTTGCTTCTTAACAATGCGGACGGATGGATTTATCCAAATTCCCTCATTATGATCATTTCCGATATATGATTCATCCGCTATAATATTCTCATCTTGATCATTTATAATATACGACTCATTTCGTCTAATACATGACTCATCTCATCATTAATACCACCTTGGTCTACACCGTTATCATCAACCACTTTGTTAGAAAAAAGCACTATAGACCATTTTGTACTCGTCGGGTCAGTGACATAGAACACTTCTTTAGCTTGAGAGGCTAGAATAAAAGGCTGTTCTTTGTACCCCTCTCTATGAAGATCCACTTGCAAAAATCCTGACATATCCATTCGTATGCCACCACTACTTACCCACTTGCAACCAAAGATAAGAATCTGATGTAAGTATGAGAGTGCGCCTAAGAGGGGGGGGGGGTGAATTAGGTACTTTAAAAGTTTTACCGTTTTAGTGAGATGGATATTATTTTTCTAGTTTAGTGCATGAGTTTACAATTTTGTTTCTTTCTTTTCTGGTTTATGACTAGTGATGAAAGCGGTAAATGCAGAAAAGTAAAGAACACAAAGATGTATCCTGGTTCCCCTTACAGTCCGAGAGTACTCCAGTCCCCTTTTAACATGAAAGAGATTTCCTTATTGTTAGATCTCTAGACAAGACACCCTAGTCCTTCTATACAAGACTCTAACCAATACAACCACCAAGAATAATCCTCTTGGATTTTCACTATGTCAATAATGAGAACAATCCTCTCAAAGTGACTACACTTGTATCCAACAATCCTGGAAAGACAAGATTTTAAAAACACTTAAACTTATTTCCAACAATCCTGGAAAAATAAGTAAGTAACTATAAATATTTGATTTTGAGTGAGTTGAGTAGTATTGATCACTTAGAGTGATTTAACAATGAACGATCTTCTCTTCCAATGATGATATTGTACAATGACTCAAGATATAATTGCTCAAAGTTTTCTGTTTAACAATGTATGAAAGTGTGCAGAAAACTTATGTATGAAAGTGAAGAAAAGCTTGAGTTTGTATTTTGAAAATTTAGAAAATATATTTTGGAAGAGGTGTTGAAAATGATTTTGAAACGTCAAAAGTTATGTAAATGAATCATGAACAATTGCCAAGATTAAGTGAAAGGTTTCAATGAAAAGGTATTATGAATAGGCATGTGCAAAGCTGCTGTTTTTCAAAATCGTGCAGCATGCAATCGATTGCACCCTTTGTGTAAATTGATTGCACGGGGTTTCAACAGCTATATTTTCAAAAGTTTTAAGTGTGAAATCGATTACACAAGCAATATAAACCGATTGCATGTGAAGTCAGTAGCAAAAATGATTGATTTTTAAGTATGCAATCGATTTCACAAGCAATGTAAATCGATAGCACTGAGAAACAAAAGCAAAAGATCTGAAAAATTGAAGCATGCAATCAATTGCACTAATATGCAAATCGACTGCACTTAAGTGAAAAATGAATTTTAACTTTGAAAAACTTGAGTAATAATTTATAAAACATTTCTTATTCACCATTTAGCATCTATATCTTAAGATCAAAGTAAATAATATCATTATACCTTGAAAGTTGTTAAGAGCTTTGAACTGAAGATTTTCTCCATATATGCCTTGAGATTAATAACAAATCTTTGCCTTCTTTGTCAATCATGGTTTGTCTTCATCAAAATAAAAGTTCATTTGAGAAGCTTGATTTTACATTCTCCCCATTTTTGATGATGACAAACAATCTTTCTTTAGAGATGTAATTTCCGGGAAGAGCTTCTCCCCCTAAGATGCATAACTCCCCCTATGTATGAGAAGGTTGGAATCTTTTGAATTTGTTCATCTTGGTTGGAGAGTACCTTAAAAATTTAAGACAAGGAAATATACAGGCATAAATTACCACATCCTTCTCCCCCTTTGACATTATCAAAAAGAAGGGAAAGATGCAATAAAAAAGGACAAAATATATGTAATAATATTGAAAGCTTACCCATCGCCATATTGCTTCATGATGCTTTTTCTCATCCTTTGATAAATGCACATAGTAGTTATCTTCATCAAACATAATGTTGAAGATGCTTGACTCTTTTAGACAGAATGAGAAACTCTTTTGTGAATGCTCCCCCTATCTTTGATAACTCCCTCTTGATCAAAGTTCTCCCTTGAATCGTAGAGAATTTTCATCTTTCTTTGGGCTGCAATAGTTAGAGACAAGCATACACATACAAATATCTTCTCCCCTTTTGTCATTAATAGGATAGGAAAAGCCATATAATACATAATTAAATTATTGAAAGTAAAAAAAAATTATAATAATGAGTTTCACCTCAAGAGTGACTTCATAAACCATTCATCCTTGATGAATTTGAAGCCATTTCAACAAAGTTGTCTTTTACTTAGAAGTTGTCTTTTATTCTTCAACATAAAGTACATCTTCAATGGATATGAAAGTTAGTGTATCAACTTTGCCAATTCCAAGAATTCTTCCTTTAAGGTATTTCCCATATGTGAAATAATCCTTGGACTTGAACTAGATTTGAAAGTTAGTGTATATCTCCCGTCATATGCTTTGAACAACCACTATCAAGATACCAAATATTGCATGTGGTCTTCAAGCATACCTACAAAACAAATTAAGTTTGATTTGGTACCCAATGTGCTTTGGGTCCATCATAGTTAGTTCCTTTCTTAACCCACACATAATGCACACTTGCCACACTAAAGTTTCTAACATAGCAAGCGTTAGGTGTATGGCCTTTAATACCACAATAAAAATAAGTAGGTTCAAAGTTACTTCTATATCTAGAAGGGTAAGATTTCTTCTTAGGAAATGTTTTCTTTTTAGGATAGTGATGAACTATTTTAGATTTGTTCACTTTCTCTTTGGATGATTGATCACTAGCCTTAACAAAGATAGTTCTATTAGAACTTGGTTTTGAAAACTTTGAATATCCAAGTCCACTTTTATCATTGGAGTATCTTTGTTGGCTAAGAACACCTTCCAATCCAATTTGGCCGTTTTCGTATCTTTCAATGAATCTTTTTAATTGGACAATTTGGAAAGAGAGTGATTCACAATTTTTGCATACAAAATTCTGTTTTTGCTCACTAAATTTTTGTTTTTCATCTTTGAGATCTTTTTCCATAGACTCACATTTCTCTTCTAAAGATGAAATTTGTTTCTTTTGAGATGAAATAGTTTTGTATAGAATTTTGCATTCATTTAATAGTTCATCTATAGCACCTTGTGCATCACTATCAAAAATAGAAAATTCATTACTAACCTCATTGTGTTCATCATCGGAATGGTGTGAGGCCATCAATGCGAGATTAACACGTTGATTGTTTTCGGAATCGGAAGATGAACTTTCCCATGCTATATATATATATATATATATATATATATATATATATATATATATATATATATATATATATATATATATATATATATATATATATATATATATATATATATATATATATATATATATATATATATATATATATATATATATATATATATATATATGCTTTCTTTGACTTTTTATCGTTATTTCTCTTTAAATATTTCTTCTTATTTTCAAGTGTAGGACATTCACTTTTAGCATGTCCCTTTTCTCCACGTTCAAAGCATATAACCTTCCTTGTTGGTGCTTCCCTTTTTCTTTCTTTTCATAGAACCTTTTCAATCTTCTTGATAAGATCATCATATTCACTACTAGTGGATTCATCCTCTTGATTGCTATCATGATTTTTTATCCTTGTATTTAAAGCAATGTCTTTTGAATCTTTTACTTGGATTTCATACTTTTTAAGTCTTGAAAGTTCCATCTCATTTTCTTGAAGTTTTCCGAATAAAGTGGCAGAAGTCATTGTGGATAGATTCTTCTTCTTGAATATTGCTGTCACTTTTGGTTGCCATTCCCTGGATAAAGATATAAGCACTTTAATATTAAGTTCATTATTATTTAATGTCTTACCGAGTGCTTTCAAATGATTTGTCAAGTGTACAAATCTTTTCTGCAAATCGAGGATTGATTCTCGGGGCTGCATTCTGAATAGTTCGTATTCTTGACTCAAAGTATTTAATCTCGATCTTTTAACTTCAGCGGTTCCTTCATGAGTTTCTACCAAGGTATCCCATATTTCTTTCGCCGCTTTGCATGCCGAGACACGGAAGAATTCATCCATGCTAAGTGCACCTTGAAGAAGATTTATTTCCTTTTTATCACAGAGAACCTTCTTCTTATCATCTTCATCCCATGCAGCCTTAGGCTTTGATGAGCCATCACAATTGATTACCGTTATAGGGATAAAAGGACCATTCTCGACGGCATCCCATATTTCTTCTCCTTGTGCTTCTAGATGTGCCTTCATGCGTATTTTCCAGAAGTCAAAATATTCACCATAAAATAGAGGAGGCTTGTTGTTACTACCACCATCTCTGAAAACGGGATTTTGATTTGCGGAAGCCATTCTGGATCTTTTAGGAACAGGTTACCTATAACCTTCTCTGATACCAATTGTAAGTATGAGAGTGCGCCTAAGAGGGGGGGGGGGGGGGGGTGAATTAGGTACTTTAAAAGTTTTACCGTTTTAGTGAGATGTATAATATTTTTCTGGTTTAGTGCACGAGTTTACAATTGTGTTTCTTTCTTTTCTGGTTTATGACTAATGATGAAAGCGGTAAATGCAGAAAAGTAAAGAACACAAAGATGTATCCTGGTTCCCCTTACAGTCCGAGAGTACTTCTGTTCCCTTTCAACATGAAAGATATTTCCTTATTTTTAGATCTCTAGACAAGACACCCTAGTCCTTCTATCCAAGAATCTAACCAATACAACCACCAAGAAAAATCCTCTTGGATTTTCACTATGTCAACAATGAGAACAATCCTCTCAAAGTGACTACACTTGTATCCAACAATCCTGGAAAGACAAGATTTTAAAAACACTTAAACTTATTTTCAACAATCCTGGAAAAATAAGTAAGTAACTATCAATATTTGATTTTGAGTGAGTTGAGTAGTATTGATCACTTATAGTGATTTAACAATGAATGCTCTTCTCTTCCAATGATAATATTGTACAATGAATCAAGATATAATTGCTCAAAGTTTTCTATTTAACAATGTATGAAAGTGTGCAGAAAACTTATGTATGAAAGTGAAGAAAAGCTTGAGTTTGTATTTTGAAAATTCAGAAAATATATTTTGGAAGAGGTGTTGAAAATGATTTTGAAAATGAATATTTATATGTTCATAGCACCCTTTTGAAACATCATAAAGTTCTGTAAATGAATCATGAACAATTTCCAAGATTGAGTGAAAGGTTTCAATAAAAAGGTATTATGAACAGGCATGTGCAAAGCTGCTGTTTTTCAAAATCGTGCAGCATGCAATTGATTGCATCCTTTGTGTAAATCGATTGCACGGGGTTTCAACAGCTATATTTTCAAAAGTTTTAAGTGTGTAATCAATTGCACAAGCAATGTAAATCGATTGCATGTGAAGTCAGTAGCAAAAATGAGTGAGTTTTAAGTATGCAATCGATTGCACAAGCAATGTAAATCGATTGCACTGAGAAACAAAAGCAAAAGATCTGAAAAATTGAAGCATGCAATCGATTGCACTAATATGCAAATCGATTGCACTCAAGTGAAAAATGATTTTTAACTTTTAAAAACTTGATTAATGATTTATAAAACATTTCTTATTCACTATTTAGTATCTATATCTTAATATCAAAGTAAATAATATCATTATACCTTGAAAGTTGTTAAGAGTTTTGAACTGAAGATTTTGTCCATAAATGCCTTAAGCTTGATAACAAATCGTTGCCTTCTTTGTCAATCATGGTTTGTCTTCATCAAAATAAAAGTTCATTTGAGAAGCTTGATTTTACATTCTCCCCCTTTTTGATGATGGCAAATAATCTTGCTTTATGAGATGTAATTTCCGGAAAGATCTTCTCCCCCTAAGATGCATAACTCCCCCTATGTATGAGAAGGTTGGAATATTTTGAATTTGTTCATCTTGGTTGGAGAGTACCTTAAAAATTTAAGACAAGGAAATATACAGGCATAAAGTACCACATCCTTCTCCCCCTTTGACATTATCAAATAGAAGGGAAAGATGCAATAAAAAAGGACAAAATATATGTAATAATATTGAAGGCTTAACCATAGCCATATTGCTTCATGATGCTTTTTATCGTCCTTTGATAAATGCACATAGTAGTTATCTTCATCAAACATAATGTTGAAGATGCTTGACTCTTTTAGACAGAATGAGAAACTCTTATGTGAATGCTCCCCCTATCTTTGATAACTCCCTCTTGATCAAATTTCTCCCTTGAATCATAGAGAATTTTCATCTTTCTTTGGGCTGCAATAGTTAGAGACAAGCATACACATACAAATATCTTCTCTCCCTTTGTCATTAAAAGGATAGGAAAAGCCATATAATACATAAGGAAATTATTGAAAGTAAAAACAAATTATACTATCCAATTTGATTGTGCTCCCGTACTATCCAATTTTCATTTCTATTCTGATTTAACCCTCAGAGTATATCCTTGTGCATTTCAACATATGTCTAAACCTCACTGTCATTGTGCAGAACATACAAATGCACTTGATCTCGTTCATCTTTTGATATTGTCACAATTTTATTTCTAATTAATCTTTTACCTGCCTTTTTTCAAAGATATGACTTTTGGGGAGTCCAATGGATTGAACTTTGGACAAATATTCAGTATAAAACTCAACCGCTTCTTCAACAATGTATCGCTCAACAATACAACCCTCTGGGCGACTTTGGTTTTTCACGTACCCTTTTAATACTTTCATATAACGTTCAACAGGGTACATCCATCTCATATAAGCTGGTCCGTACAACTGTGTCTCTTTCACAAGATGAACAACTAGATGTACCATTATGTCAAAAAATAAGGGAGGAAAATACATTTCAAGCTCACACAAAGTAATAACAATTTCTTTTTGAAATGTTGGTAAGATCTCAGGATCAATCACCTTACTATAAATTGACCTAAATAAAAAACACAACTTAGTTATCGTACACCTTACTTTATCTGGAAAAATAGAATGTATACCTATTGGTAGAAAATGCTCCATTATAACATGGCAATCATGTGTCTTTAAACTTTTTAACTTGAGGTATTTCATAAACACATCTTCTAATATCTGAAGAGTGTCCTTCTAGAACTTTAACTTCACTTAGAAACTTACACAATATCTTTTTCTCCTTTCTAGATAGAGTAAAAGCAGCAGGTGGTAGATATGTTTGGCTTCCTTTCTTCACGGGTCCTAGTTCAGTTCGTATTCCCATCTTTAACATGTCCTCCCTTGCTTTAAGGCCATCCTTAGACTTTCTTTTAATATTGAGTAACGTACCAATAACACTTTCAAATACATTTTTTTCAATATGCATAACATCGAGAAAATGTCTCACATACAAAGACTTCTAATGTGGCAATTCAAAAAAAATCGATCTCTTCTTCCACCCACATTTGACAACCGTATACGCAAAAGGCTTGCCAAACTGAGTACACACATCTTTCACCTTTTCAAAAATTTGGTCACCTGACAATGCAGGTGGAGCTTTACGTTGTTCGGTGTCTCCATTGAATGCTTTTCTCCATGCATGATAGTGATGTTTAGAATGTAAGAATCTATGATGACCGAGAAACACATTCTTCTGACAAAGTTCTAAACGCGTCGTATCGGTTCCATCTTCACAAACAGGACACACACGTTGACCTTTAATACTATACCCAGATAGATTCCCGTATGCTGGAAAATCATTAATTGTGCCAAACAACATCGCCCTCAAATTGAAACTTTGTTTCCTATATCAATCATAAACCTTGACCCCATTCTCCCACAAAATCTTTAAATATTCGATCAAAGGTGTCAAGTGTACGTCTATGTCATTCCCTGGTTGTTTAGGCCCAAATATTAACATAGATAACATCATGTACTTACGCTTCATACATAGCCATGGAGGTAGGTTATAAATCATAAGAATCACAGGCCATGTGGTATGTGAGATACTTTGAAGACTATGCGGGTTCATTCCATCAGTAGATAAAGCCAACCGAAGGTTTCTTGCTTCTTCTCCAAAATCAGGATAATCATTATCAATTTCTAACCACTGTGGTGAATCTTCCGGATGTCGATACTTTCCATCAATAATTCTTTCATCTGCATGCCAAGTAAGGTGTCTTGCATCGGTTTCACTATGAAACATTCGCCTAAATCTCGGAATTATAGGAAAATACCATAAGACTTTTGTTGGAGACAATTTTTTCTTATATAGAGACAAATCGCATTTAGGGCACTCATTTAACGAAGCATATTCGTTTCGAAACAAAACGCAATCGTTTGGACAAGCATGTATCTTATCATAGCTCATGCCAATAGAGCACAATATTTTTCGGCCTCATAGGTTCGATTAGGAAGAACGTTATCCTCCAGAAGAATATCTCTCATAAGGGCTAATAACTCTGAAACTTTTATCTGACCATCCATTGCCCGCCTGTAAGTTGTACAACTTTAATACCACAGACAGTCTTGTGAATTTAGTGCACCCTTTATACAACGGTTTCTCTGCATCGCTTACCAATCTATCAAACATTTTGGGACAATCCTGAAGATCTTCTTCAAGTGCATCTGCAATCTCTTTGACTCGATCAAAATCGTATATATATGTGTCCTTGTCGTCTGAAGCATAGGCCGTACTACTTTTCTCCCCCGGTTCAATATTGTCGTTACTTTTTTCACCGTGAAATATCCAACACGTATAACTTCTATCAATTCCATGCATTAGTAAATGTGATTTCAATCCATCTGCGTTAACCCGACCCACATAACAACAACCCAAGCAAGGACACTTCATTCGACTGGGGTCTTTGGCGTGTTCAATAGCAAACTTAACGAATTCTAATACCCCATTCTCGTACTCTTGTGACAATCGATCGGCAAACATCCATTTTTTATCCATTTTTTCTACTTATTGTAGGTGTTTAGGTATTGGCTTGCATTTTTGGTAAATCCCAAGTGTATGTGTGAATGTCATGACTGATGTCATAACATTCTAGTTCAGGTTGTACTAACTCAATAGGTACATGTGCAGAAAAATATTGTAATTCAAATACTGATGTTTATAAGTGTGTATCTGAGCATGTTTGCAAAATGATCACATTTTGCTAAATCAGTAGACAGGTTTTCTCAGATGTCATAACAGATGTTATGACATCCTGTTCTGAACTAACAAGTTTGCAGGATTGGATAAGTCTGAGTTTTTTCAGGAAATAACTCAGTCCTTTCTGAACAGAATCCTGCGTTTTCTAAGGAGTAACCTAGCTCAATCCTAACCTGATCAATAAAGTACTGTGACCTGGTCTTTAGGTCAAACGGAATCAACCCTAGGTTTTTGGAAACCCTAACTGAAGTTACAGCTGCTATATATTCAACAGAGCTGCGGTTTTTCAAGTTATCCCTGCTGATTGATTAGAAGATCAATTTTGTAATCTGTATAGATTTGTTTATTGTACTCCAGGCAATTATCATTGTGATAAGTGCCTTGGAATAGGTTTCAATTGTAAGGGTTGTGTAGCACTCAAAGCTTTGAAGCAAGAGTGTTTGAATGTTACTTGACTAAAGCTGTGAAGCAGAGTCAAGTTAGTTGTGTACATCACTCAAAGCTGTGAAGCACGTGTGATTGTGTTACTTGATTAAAAAGCTGTGAAGCTTAATCAAGTGTGTGTTTTGAAGAGTGTCTTCATCAATTCTTAAGTCAAATTGGTTTATGTATCACTGCTGTGATTGAGGGGGAGTGAGTAGGAACTCAGGTTTAAGTTGTACTTAGATTAGAATTGCATTGGGTAGGTCTTAAGTGAAGGAGATAAACTGGTTGGTTTATTCCTGAATTAACATCTCTTATAGTGGATTCTCTCCCTGGCTTGGTAGCCCCCAGAGTAGGTGTTGTTGCACACTGAACTGGGTAAACAATTGACTGTGTTATTTACTGCTTTTGTATTTACTGTCATATAGTAAGTCAGATACGGTGTCATAACATTGGACGTGACATTGAGTATCTGCAGCCAGAATTTCAATTGGTATCAGAGCAGGCACCCTGCCTGTATTACTGGGTGAGATCTAGGGATATCACTTTCTGGCACTATGGACAAAGAAGGAGTTTTTGGAAATAGACCACCCATTCTGGATGGAACCAATTATGACTACTGGAAACCTCGTATGATTGCCTTCCTAAAATCTCTAGACAAAAAGGCTTGGAGAGCTGCTGACAAAGGATGGATTCATCCCACCATAACTGAAAGAGATGGGACAATCAGTCTGAAGCCTGAGGAAGATTGGAGTAAAGAAGAAGATGAGTTAGCTCTGGGAAATTCAAAAGCTTTAAATGCCTTGTTCAATGGAATTGATAGAAACATCTTCAGGCTAGTACATCAATATGAACTGGCCAAGGAAGTTTGGGACACTCTCAAAACTACTCATGAGGGCACTTCCAAAGTAAAAATGTCAAGGCTTCAGATGTTGACCACTAAGTTTAAGAATCTAAAAATGATGGAAGATGAAACCATTCATGAGTTTCACATGAACATCTTGGAGATTGCCAACACCTCAGGAGCACTGGGAGAAAAAATGTCAGAAGAAAAACTGGTGAGGAAGATTCTCAGATCCTTGCCTAAAAGATTTGCAATGAAGGTAACTGCCATAGAGGAAGCCCAGGACATTAGCAAGTTAAAAGTGGATGAACTTATTGGGTCTCTTCAGACTTTTGAGATGGGGATCACTGATAATGGTGACAAGAAGAACAAAAGCATAGCACTTGTATCCAACACTGATGTTGAATACAAGGAGGATGAAGAAGAAAACATATCAGAAGCCATTGCCATGCTTGGAAGACAGTTCAACAGGCTCATCAAAAAAATGGACCCAAAGTCAAGGTCTAATGTTCATAACATTCCTTCTGACATTGACAGTTCCAGCAGAAGACCAAGGTCAGAAGATAAGGGAAACCAAGGCAGAGGTATTCAATGCCATGGATGTGAAGGATATGGACATATTCGAGCTGAATGTCCTACCTTTCTTAAGAAGCAAAAGAAAGGAATGACTGTTACTTGGTCTGACTATGATTCAGAAAGCAATTCTGAAGAAGAATCTGCCAAACTAGTTACTGCTCTAACTAGTGTTTGTACTTCTGAAAGTGACACCAGTGATGAAGAAGTGACATTTGAAGAACTGGCTGATACCTACAAGAAATTGTGTATCAGAAGTGGTGAAGTCTGTGTGCAAAATGAGAAACAATCAAAACTCATTGTAAAACTGGAGGCTGAAAAGAGGGCAAATCTTGAAACTATAAGTCATTTAGAAGGAGAAGTTCAACTGCTGAACTCACAACTGAATCAAATGACCAAATTTGTCAAGATGTTGACCAATGGAACAGACAAATTGGAAGAGATCCTTCAGGCTGGACAAAATATGGGAAATAAATCTGGCCTAGGATTTGTGGAAACAAAGAAATTTGGTACCGGGAAGCAAATGTCAAAACGGATGTCTCAACATTACTCTCAACATCAGGGACAGAGACATATGAAGAAGAGGTACCAAAGATGGAGATGTCATCATTGTGGGAAATATGGTCATATAAAGCCCTTCTGCTTCAGATTACATGGATATCCTAATCAGGACTCAGATGTCAAACCTAAGTCTAAAAAGGTACCACACGCTCCTCAATGGAAGAAAATGGCTACTGCACTGATAGCTCACACTTCCCTGAAGATCTCTGCAAAGGAAGATTGGTACTTTGACAGTGGATGTTCCAGACACATGACTGGATTCAAAAATCTCCTCAATAATGTTATGCCTCACACCACCAGTTTTGTGACCTTTGGAGATGGTGCTAAAGGAGAAGTCAAAGGAGTTGGTAATTTGGACTACCCTGGAGTTCCAAGTCTGAATAAGGTACTGCTGGTAAAAGGGTTGACTACTAATCTCATTAGCATCAGTCAATTATGTGATCTAGGATTCATGGTCAACTTCTCAAGATCTGAATGTCTAGTATTTAATGAAAAACTAGATGTTGTAATGAGAGGAATCAAATCCAAAAATAACTGTTATGTGTGGCAGCCTGAGAACACTGATATCTCCACTATGAGTCAAATCATCAAAGAAGAAAAAGAGATGAAACAGTGGCAGCATAAGCTTGGAAGAATGAAAAGAGCTATTCCTATGGAAGCTGTCAGAAGAACTCCAAAACTACAGGCTGATAATATATGTGATGTGGCAAATAAACTTGAAGAAGAATGTGTTGTCAGAACCTTAAGTCATCTTGACAAGGATGTTGGAAAGAACAAGTCTCATAAATTATGTTCTCAAAACATCTGGTCAAAACAGATGCTACCTGAGTACAATGTTACACAAGATGTTGTGACATTGTGGTGTGATAATCTGAAAACATTCAACATTTCCTTGAACCCTATTGACTTTGAAGAGAAGAAATCATTTGAACTGGAACATAGTCTCTCTAAGCTTCAGCTGACTAATTCTTCTACCAAGGCGCTTGTTGGAAATAAACTTGAAAATTTGAGGGGCAGATTGGGTATTCACCAACATGAGAAATTATAGCAATTAGTTTTGCTGAAAACAAGGGTTGAAGGGATTAATTTTATTAAGTCCATATTTAGTGGGTTAATCATATTCATTCACAATTCCTTCAAAAGCCTTAAGAAGTTGAAGAGACTCCCTTTTACTCCCTACCTCTCTCATCCTTGCAACCTGTTTCCTCCTCCCAATCAAAGAGTTTTCTCAAACTGCTACTATTACTCAAAGTTAAACAAAATGTCTCAGACATCGTCTTCCACCATGGCGGCTTCGTCTCCCTCATCATCGTCATCATCTGATCAAGATTCTAGGGCAATCATTACATGCATAGAATCTGAAGTTCTTGAGGTCACTCCTCTCAGGGAGATGGCAACTGACCCAGCCAGAGTCAAAAAGCTCAGAACCAGACATGCAGGAAGAGCTCAAGCTACAGTCTCTGGTAATTCTTCTCATCCTTCGTCTTCTATACCTAATAAAGAAGGATCAGTTCAAGTACACCAAGCTATTGCTAGACTGGTTACTAGCATTCTGAGTGGCAACCAATCTGTACCGGGGATTTCTATCCCTTTGAATCAATCAGAAGTCCAAATGTGGAAGGTTCTGAAAATGTAGATGTCACTGAGGATGTTGTGACACCAAAAGACAACATTCAGAACCCCTCTGAAAAGGCTGCTGATCCACCTATCATTGATGTGGATGAAGATTACTCAGATAATGAACTGATTGCTAATGTGAACCCTAGCATTGCTAGGAGATTGATGAAAAGAAAGTGTAGTCAGAATGTTAAACCTGATGCTAAGAAATCCAAGGCTGAAGGGATGGCTGAGAAAATTCAGACAAAAGGGAAGAAGGCACAGGTGCAGACTGCTAGACAACCAATCTCTAAGAAAAGTAAAGAACCAGAAACTTCTGATTCTGATGATGAATCAGAATTTGAGATTGATATTGAAGATACTCCCATCAGAAGGAAGCTCCCCTCCAGCAAGATTGCTAGAGTGCCTGAAGTGCCAACAGACAACATCTCCTTTCATCATCCTGACAATGCAAACAGATGGAAGTATGTTTGCTTGAAAAGAATAGCCTTGGAGAGAGAACTCAACAATGATGCCTTGGAGTGCAAAGACATCATGGATCTGATCAGGAATGCTGGGTTAATGAAGACAGTGATGAAGTTTAACAAATGTTATGAGAATCTGGTTAAGGAGTTTGTAGCGAACTTGTCCAATGATTGTGCTGATGGGAGGTCAGCTGACTTTGAGAGTGTGTTTGTTAGAGGAAGAAGGGTCAAGTTCTCTCCATCAGAAATCAACAAGTTTCTTGGAAGAACAAATAAGGACTGTCCTGATCTAGAGGCAACTGACAATGAAGTGTGTTTAACCATCACTGCCAGGCAAGTAAAGTGCTGGCCATTGAAAGGGAAGCTGAATGCTAGTAAACTCAGCATGAAATTTGCCATCTTGCATAAAATAGGTGCAGCAAACTGGGTGCCTACAAATCACAAATCAACCATCTCCACAGGATTGGGGAGATTTATCTATGCTGTAGGAACCAAGACTGCCTTTGACTATGGAAGGTACATCTTTGAACAAACTTTGAAGTATGCTGGCAGTTATGCTGTCAAAGGACCAATTGCTTTTCCCTCCCTCCTTTGTGGAATCATCCTTGCACAATACCCTGACATCCTTGTAGCAAGAGATACAGTCTGCAAAAGAGCTCCTGCCCTTGGCCTGCACTACAAACTGTTTCAGGGATCTCATGCTCCAGACATTGTCATAACATCAGCTGAGACATCGTCTGCAAAGACCCAGTCCAAGACATCAGATGTCATAGCTGTTTTAAAAGAAACTTGCAAAGATCTGGATGCTAGAAAAAGGACCCTAGAAGCTCTAATTGCCAGGCTAGAAAAGGAGGAAGCTGAAGGACAGCTCAACATTGAAGAAATTGGCTCCTCTGAGTCTGATGACAGTGCTTGAAGGTTGATTGCTGCTTGGTGGTGTTGCTGGTGGAGTTTGGAAGTGTGTTCTGCTGTTGTCAGCTGCTGATCTCATTATTTTGTTTTGGATAACTGTAATTTTATGAACATGTATCTTTGGCCCATTTATGGCTAAAGAGGGGGAGAATATTTTGGTACTTGCTTAATTAGTACTTGACATTCTGTGTTCTATATTTTTCTGCTGCTATCTATCTCTGATTGTTTAGGGTCTTTAGCAAAAAATCTGCCAAAGGGGGAGTTTGTAGGTGTTTAGGTATTGGCTTGCATTTTTGGTAAATCCCAAGTGTATGTGTGAATGTCATGACTGATGTCATAACATTCTAGTTCAGGTTGTACTAACTCAATAGGTACATGTGCAGAAAAATATTGTAATTCAAATACTGATGTTTATAAGTGTGTATCTGAGCATGTTTGCAAAATGATCACATTTTGCTAAATCAGTAGACAGGTTTTCTCAGATGTCATAACAGATGTTATGACATCCTGTTCTGAACTAACAGGTTTGCAGGATTGGATAAGTCTGAGTTTTTTCAGGAAATAACTCAGTCCTTTCTGAACAGAATCCTGCGTTTTCTGAGGAGTAACCTAGCTCAATCCTAACCTGATCAATAAAGTACTGTGACCTGGTCTTTAGGTCAAACGGAATCAACCCTAGGTTTTTGGAAACCCTAACTGAAGTTACAGCTGCTATATATTCAACAGAGCTGCGGTTTTTCAAGTTATCCCTGCTGATTGATTAGAAGATCAATTTTGTAATCTGTATAGATTTGTTTATTGTACTCCAAGCAATTATCATTGTGATAAGTGCCTTGGAATAGGTTTCAATTGTAAGGGTTGTGTAGCACTCAAAGCTTTGAAGCAAGAGTGTTTGAATGTTACTTGACTAAAGCTGTGAAGCAGAGTCAAGTTAGTTGTGTACATCACTCAAAGCTGTGAAGCACGAGTGATTGTGTTACTTGATTAAAAAGCTGTGAAGCTTAATCAAGTGTGTGTTTTGAAGAGTGTCTTCATCAATTCTTAAGTCAAATTGGTTTATGTATCACTGCTGTGATTGAGGGGGAGTGAGTAGGAACTCAGGTTTAAGTTGTACTTAGATTAGAATTGCATTGGGTAGGTCTTAAGTGAAGGAGATAAACTGGTTGGTTTATTCCTGAATTAACATCTCTTATAGTGGATTCTCTCCCTGGCTTGGTAGCCCCCAGAGTAGGTGTTGTTGCACACTGAACTGGGTAAACAATTGACTGTGTTATTTACTGCTTTTGTATTTACTGTCATATAGTAAGTCAGATACGGTGTCATAACATTGGACGTGACATTGAGTATCTGCAGCCAGAATTTCACTTATTCAAGTAAACAAAAACACTATAAACGGATTATTCTCTTTTTGTTTGAATTAAACGAATTATTTCTAGAAATTTATTTCTAGAGTTAATAACATGGACTAAATATAAATATATCTATATAAAAATAATTGTGTTCTTCGAATCGGTGATGGTCTTCACCTAACTACACCAATAAAAAAGGATCATCAAAAACAAGTTGTATATATATTTAGGTTCAAAATACTAGTAACAAAATACTAGTTTATGGAAAATATAAACATGATAAACAATTCAGAAACCAATTAAAATAACAAAAAAACCCATCATATATATCATCTTTTATATTCCAAAACATAGAACCAAGAATCCAAAAAATGCTAAAAATGCTAAATGCTAAAAATGTTGCTGTTATATATCAAGCCCTACCAAGAATCCAAAAATTAAAATGCATACATATAACCAAGTTTAGACATCAATAGGAGATAAACATATTTGGACATCAATGGATATTAACACATTTTCAAGGATGAAAACTCAGTTTGGACATCAATGGAATTAAACACATTTTCAATAAAGAACATACCTTGAGAACCGGTCGGTGTGGATGGAGGAAAATGGAGCGAGACGGTGGAGGATGGTACGACGATGAACGGTGGAGGACGATTTGAGACGGAGAAGGAAATGGGTTTCACGAGGGAAAGGGTTTTTGTTTTCGTGATACTGTGAATATAAAGGTTCTATTTTTTTAATTCTAACTTATAAGGGTTTAGACAGCGCTTTCTAAAAACGCTGGCTAATATGGACCTTAGACAGCGCTTTTGAAAAGAGTTGGCTAATAGTGGCCTTTAGCAGCGCTTTTCTATTATTATTTTTGTAATTTTTTATAACTTTAGACAATGCTTTCTTAAAGAGCTATCTAAAGTGGCCCTTTACTAGCACTTATGATAACACGCTTTCTAAAGCAATCCTTTAGCAGCGCTTTTTGAAAATGATGTCTAAGGTCATATGTTTAGCAGCGCTTTTACTAATTATTTTATATGTTTTTCGTGTTTTTTTTTAATTCACTTATAGCAGCACTTTTGTACAAAAGCGCTGTCTAATGTGTGCTGTTAAAACTCACTTTTGGCGTAGTGAGAAAGTTTTGTGGAGCTGAAAAAGAGATTGAGGACTGCTCTGATATTGATTTTTCCAAATCTGAATGAATCCTTTGTAGTTTATTGTGATGCTTCTAAGATTGGTCTTGGTGGTGTGCTACTGCAAAACGGACAAGTTGTTGCTTATGCTTCCAGACAATTAAAAGTTCATGAGAGGAATAATCCTATGCACGACTTAGAATGGTGGATGTGATGTTTGTGTTGAAAATTTGGAGACATTATCTTTTTGGCTCTAAATTTGAAGTGTTCAGTGATCATAAGAGTTTAAAATACTTGTTTGATCAGAAGGAGTTGAACATGAGGCAGAGACGATGGCTCGAGTTGCTAAAGGATTACGATTTTGATTTAAGTTACCATCCTGGTAAAGCAAATGTAGTAGCTGATGCTTTGAGTAGTAAATCTTTGCATATGTCAATGCTTATGGTTCGAGAGTTAGAGATGATCGAACAATTTAGAGACATGAGCTTGGTATGCAAAGAGACATCCAACAATGTTAAGATGGGAATGTTGATACTGACGAGTGGGTTACTTGAAGAGATCCGAGAAGGTCAGATGTCTGATTTGAATTTGGTGGATTAACTAATGTTGATTAACCAAGGAAAATGAGGTGAGTTCCGAGTGGAAGAAAGTGGGGTGATGACATTTGGTAATAGTGTATGTGTTCCTGATATTCTATAACTTAAGAAGATCATTCTTGAAGAAGGGCATCGAAGCGATTTGAGTATTCATCCAGGGGCTACAAAAATGTATCAGGATTTGAAGAAAATATTTTGGTGGCCACTTATGAAGGAAGAAATTGCTAAGTTTTTGTATGCTTGCTTGACTTGTCAGAAAGCGAAGATTGAACATCAGAAACCTACACATCTTATGCAACCTTTGAGTATTTCAAAGTGGAAATGGGATAGTGTTTCTATGGATTTCGTGTTAGGGTTGCCAAGGACTGCTAAAGGTGATGATTCAATTTGGGTAATAGTTGATAGTTTGACTAAGTCAGCTCATTTATTGCTGATGAAGATCAATCATCCTATAGAAAAGCCGGCTAAGATTTATGTTGAAGAGATTGTAAAGTTGCATGGGATGCCTTTGAGTATTGTTTCAGATAGAGACCCGAGGTTTACATCGAAATTCCGGATAGGTTTGCAGAATGTTTTCGTTACAAAGTTGAAGTTGAGTTCAGCGTATCATCCGCAGTCGAATGGTCAAACAGAGAGGACTATCCAGTCTTTGGAGGATTTGATGAGGGCTTGTATGCTAGAACAAGGAGGATATTGGGATAGTAACTTTCCATTGATTGAATTTACATACAATAGTAGTTTCCATTCAAGTATTGGGATGGCACCATATGAAGCGTTGTATGGTAGGAGGTGTAGAACTCCATTGTGTTGGTATGAGTTGGGCGAGAGTGTTGTACTCGGACCTGAGATTGTGCGAGAGACAACTGAGAAGATTAATATTATCCAAGAGAGGATGAAAGCTTCTCATATTCGGCAGAAAAGCTATCATTATAAGAGAAGGAAGGCATTGGAATTTTAGAAAGATGATCACGTGTTCTTGAGAGTTACTCTGATAACTGGTGTTGGTAGAGCTCTGAAATTGAAGAAGCTTACGCCGCGTTTCATTGGTCCATATCAGATATCTGAGAAGATAGGTGAAGTAGCCTACCGGATTACTTTATCGCCTTCACTTGCGAATATTCATGATGTGTTTCATGTATCTCAACTGAGAAGGTACATTCCGGATCATTCACATGTGATTCAGATGGATGATGTACATGTGAAAGATAACCTGACTTTTGAAGCATTACCATTGAGAATAGAAGGTCGTGAAGTGATGAAATTACGAGGTAAGGATATTACCTTAGTGAAGGTGTTATGGGGTGGACCAGCCAGTGAAAGTTTGACTTGGGAGCATGAGGATCAGATGAAGGAGTCGTATCCGACCCTATTTTCCTCAGGTAATTTTCGAGGGCGAAAATACTTTAAGTGAGGGAGAGTTAAAACATCCCAAGTTTTAGAAGTTATTTATTTAATGAATTATTAGGAGTGTTTACAAATAATTGATGTTTTATAGGATTATATGTGTGATGTGTTGGCATATGATTACTTATGATGTCAAACATGTGATATGAATGAAGGGATTAGATGCATTGGAATAATTAGATGGTTATTTGGTAACTATTTTGGTTATTATCTAGAATAGAATAATAGGAATAATTATTTAAATAGAGTTATTTTAGTTAGAGTGGTATGTTGGTAATTAATAGGAAGAGTGAGGATGTGATGGTAAATAGAGGGTGACTAAGTGAGGGCAATTGAGGAAGAAGTTAGGGGTCTTTGTGATAACAGATAAATATAGAGAGTGATACGGTTCATTCTGTGCGATCAAAATATTGGGAGAAGAGAAAGAGAAGAGGCTAGAGCACACAGGGTTAGAGAATCACTGTAAGAGGCACGAAGAACAGAATCAATCACTCGAAACAATAAGGTAAGGGGTTTTTATCTGATTATTATGTTTAATCTAAGTGGTAGATAGTTGTAGGATTTTTCCCTTAGTATTGACAATGGAGATTTGATGTTGTTGGGTCAAGATTTGATGGAACTGTGATGATGGATGACCCGTAATGGTTGTATAATTGAGGTATTTAATCAAATTATTGTTAGATGATGGTTCCCCATGATTGGATAGTGTTTTAGGTCCTATAGCATACTAAAATCGCAAGAAAATGTGGTATGAAACAATGCAGAATCGTAAAACAGGAAAACCTTGTTCGTAAAGGATCGTCGGGCGATGGGTTCCGTGTCGCTGAGCGGCGGTGTTTCGCTAGGCGAAGGTGGGGCAAGCCAAGGAAGGAAAATGAGGTGTTGGTTTCTGTGATGTGTCTCCCGGTGATGGGAGGTAAATCTGGAATGTTGGATTGAAATCTAGAAACGAGCATAACTTTAGTTCTAGAGCTCAAAATGAAGTGTCGTTCGAAGTTGTATGTAGCTAATGTAGTATACTATAATTAGGTGAAATAAAACAAAGACTTAGGAGTATTTTTATGAAAACTAAGTTAGAGTAAGAATAGACTCCCCGCATTGAATTGCAATGACCATTTGTTTAACTATGATGATATTTTGTTATTATGATTATGTGATGATGTTCTGACGATGTCTTGATTTCATGAGTATACATGATGGTTATATGAGTATACATAATTATGTTTATGTATGGTTTTGATTAATACATGAATGATGATGCATATGAGTGGTTGTGGTCATTTATATCTGTTATTGCGCATCATGCATTCATGGGACAACTTTGGTACATTTGATGATTTAGGACTTTGGTCCAGTGATTTGGTCTCAGTCCCATTGTGTGGATTTGTGATGTATACTATTTTCTATGTTTCCTAGTGGGGATCGATCCTATCATTGGGGTCTTTGGAGCGTGATGGCCCAGTGTCCATCAAAAAGAATTGGTACCACATGCATGAGTCTATGTCATTGCACTACATCTTATGTCGCATTGCATGGTTCTTGAATTGATGATAGTGTATTATGTTGTTTAATCTATATGATTGTTGATGTACTTGGAATATAATAATGTTGAGGTCATGTTGTGATACTTTAGGCTTATTCTTCTATGTCTATTACTTATATCTTACATAATGATTGTGATAAACTCACCCTTTCTGCTTGAATGTTGTCTCTACGTGGGTAACATGCAGGTAATCCAAAGTAGTCCCTAAAGGCTTGGAAGAATAGATTTGGAGTGTGATTTATTTTCATTGAGTCTAGAAGGTCTTGCTCTGATATATAACATCGGGGAGAGGAATTCCTTCTTTTGAAAACTAGCTTTCTGCTTTCCTTTATCAGCTAGAGCAGCATAAAGCTTACCACGATCTTGATTCTTCCCTTCTCATTATAATTCTTATAATAAGAAGCTTTGTCCCTACTATCTTGATCAAAAATCCTACACTTATTCACCACCTCGGGAAATTGATGAGTCTGCAGATACCTAATACCCTGCTTAATCTCTGGGCGCAATCTATTCTCAAATTTAATTCACTTCGACACCTCAACTGTTGGAATGTTATAGCGCAGACAGACCAACATTATAAACATCAACACATCGACAGTATTCAGATACTAATCAATTAACAAGGAATATACATCATATAAATCCTGGCCGGATGAATCGACCTGCTCTAATACCACTAATGTAACACCATTATAAACCCAACGGAATATTCATAATTGTTTAAAATAATATCAGAGTAATACAACAAAAGGGTGTCACATTTTATTCGTGAAATAATCATACATGCTAGTCTCACTCTGTAACACTGGTTTTCAAAATTATTCATGACATATGCATTATCGATGTTTCATATACTGGAAGCAGAATCATAGTTCAGATAAGTTTCATTAAAAACACTTCATAGTACCCCATGATTCATGGTTCATAATTCCACACAATTTAAACTCCGTGGAAATAATTTAAATGTCATAACAAAACAAGAACGGAATATTTTTCAAAACAAAGTGTTCCCCTCCTTGATGTTACATATCAGAGCAAGACCTTCTAGACTCAACAGGAATAAATCACACTCCAAAGCTATTCTTCCAAGCCTTTAGGGACTAATCTAGAGTACTTGCACGTTACCCATGTAGAGGCAACATTCAAGCAGAAAGAATGAGTTTATCACAATCATTATGTAAGATGTAAGTAATAGACATAGAAGAATAAGCCTAAAGTATCACAACATGACCTCAACATTATTATATTACAAGTACATCAACAATCATACAGATTCAACAATGTAATATAATATCATCAATTCAAGAACCATGCAATGCCACAAAAGATGTAGTACATGGACATGGACTCATGCATGTGGTACCAATTCTTCTTGATGGACACTGGGCCATCACCGTCCAAAGACCCCAATCATAGGATTGATCCCCACTTGGAACCAGAGAAAATCATAGACATCCCAAATCCATACAATGGTATTGAGACCAAATCATTAGACCAACGTTCTAAATCATCAAACGGACCAAAGTTGTCCCATGAATGCATGATGCGCAACAACAAATATAAACGACCACAACTAGTCATATGCACCATCATTCATGTAATAATCAACATAATACATAAACATAATCATGTATACTCATATAATCATCGTGTATACTCATGAAATTAAGACATTGTTAGAACATCATCACATAATCATAATAACAACATATCTTCATAGTTAAATAAATTGTCATTGCAATTCAACACGGGGAGTCTTTCTTACTATAACTTAGTTCTCATAAAAATACTCCTAAGTATTCTTTTTTATTTCACCTAATTATAGTATACTATGTTAGCTACACACAGCTTCGAACGAAACTTCATTCCGTGCTTTAGAACTAAAGTTATGCCCGTTTCTAGATTTCCATCCAACATTCAAGATCTGCCTCCCATCGCCCGGAGAAACCCATCCATCGCCTGGAGACTCACCAGAGAAACCAACACCAAATTTTCCTTCCTTTGCTCGCCCCACCTTTTCCTGGAAAAACCATGTCGCCCGGCGACACAGAACCTGTCGCCTGACGATCCTCTACGAACAGGGTTTTCCTGTTTTGCGATTCTGCACTATTTCATACCACTTTTTCCTGCGATTTCAGTATGCTATAGGCCCTAAAAAACTATCCAATCAAGGGGAACCATCTTCTAACAATAATTTGATATCAGAGACCGAAAGCCCTGAATCTGATTGTCTAGACTTTACGTATTGGAAAGATCGAATATGCAAACCAATTTGACGAAAATGATGAGAATATAATCACAACTAAAATTGAATATGATGAATCGCTTTAGCAAGTTTTAACAAGGTGTACGTTATTACCAATTAGTTTCGGAGAAGATAAAGCCAAAATGTGAGTTGTAAATTCACCAAACACTTGGTGTACGTACTACACAAGGTTTGGTTATACTCAAATTGTAGTGGTTATAGCAATTTAAATGAATGTTATATGAGGTGTAAAGTTTTAGTTTTTCACTACAATTATTTTGTATTAATGAAGGAATTTCTAACTCACAAATTCAAGCAGATAAAAATAAAATGCAGAAAACTATAATGGACACGGAATTTGTTAAGGCAGTTCACCATGTCGTCCTCGCGTGGGCTACTCTGCCACCAATTCTAGAATATAGAATTAGGATATGAAATTAATTTTGCAAATTTTGTAAGAGAAGATACAATCACCACAATTCAAAGTCACTTAATGAATCTTATATGTTGCACTCCTCTTCCCTTGATTCTAGATGAATCAAGTATGCCAAATGTTGAACAAAAAATTCTTCTACCTTGAATGATTTTGTACCCAAGAAATTGGCCCCAAATTCTTCTTCACAATCCTCCGGTTACCGCTACCGGATTGAATACCCCACAGTCTTCCAATCCCTTAGCTCGGCTAAATTCAATGAAGCAAAGATTTGTGATAAAACCCCTAATTTTGGAGGACAAAACCCCAATGGTTTTATTAAAAAAAAAACCCACAAAGATCTCTACCCAAATCTGAAATTACACTTTTAATTCGGACGTTATCAACACAAACCCAAGAACTTGATCAACAAGAATGATTGTGTGTAATTATTTATGTTTGATGAGAGGTTGAAGATAAGGAGAGCTCTTGTGTCTATCTTTCACTTTTTCTTGTTGTGTCAAAATCGAGGCCAAAAAATTGTATATATATGTGATTCCTATGATATAACAACATAGCGAAAAAATGAGACAGAATAGCAATGCATCGGCTCATGCAGGGTATACAGAAGGCGTGCGCCTTCTCGAGCGAGAGAGAGAGAGAGAGAGGTTAAAGTTCCTTCAGTTATGCGCCGACTCATTGCTTGATGCGCCGACTCATGTTTTCCCAGAATAATGCATCGATGCATAGAGAAGGCGTGCGTCTTCTCGAGTGAGAGAAGTTGAAATTCCTTCAGTCATGCGCCAAATCATTTCCTGATGCACCGACTCATGTTCTCCCAGAATCATGCACCGATGCATAGAGAAGGCGTGCGCCTTCCCGAACGTTTCCAAGCCAGAGTCTTCTTCTCATGAGCCGAACTAAGGTTCCATGAGTCGGCTCATGCAATCTGTTTTAAGATAAATGCTTATTTTGATGTTTCTCACTTGCACCTGTTTGAAGCATGACATATTTGCACAGACAGGTTTTTGACAATCATTAAAAAACTCAATTCTTTCACTTTTGCCTACTTTTGCCCTCACATACTCCCCCTTTTTGATGATGGCAAAAATGGAAAATATGAATCGTCTCAGTGGTTGCGAGTCAACCTTGCAAATCATCCAATTATCCTCCCCCCTGAGATATTGCATATTTCTGATGTGGTTGTGTATTCATTTCCTTCTCCCCCTTTGACAACATCAAAAAGAAACAAGGACATGGATTAAGAGAATCAAAAACATAGAGTGACCAATATTTTACAACTTTGCAAAAAGAACACAAACTCACATACACACAATATGAAGCAAGTGTAAACGATAATAGAAGCAATAATCAATAAAGTAAAATAATATGATGTTCAATGTTACAAACCCAAAATAAAACACAAAGTAGTACGGGAAGTAAAAGCAGTTTAATACAAAACCATGATAATATAAGCATAGTAAGCAAGAAATAATGTGCAAAGAATTGACTAATGTTGTTGTTCCTCATTGTCTTGTGGTTGGTTTGGTGGAAAGAGAGCCATGAAAGCCGACTGAAAGTTTTCCAAGTTTGTGTTTTGTGTTTCCATCATTTCATGAAGAGTGTTATATTGGTGGTCTTGGAGGCTAGCATAATTATTGAACTGAACATTTTGAAGGTTGACTATTCCATCAAGATTGTTAATTCATTCAATTGCTAATACCATGTCTTCATGATGGTTGACGTGCATTTCCTCAAGTTTGCGCATCATTTCGTCATAGGATCTATGATGCTCATGGTCATCATTGCCTTCATAGGTTTCTTCCTCCTCTTCAGAACTTTCTTGATTCTCAGTACCAAATTCATCACCCTCAGCATCTTCCATTTCATCATCATGTTCAACATCTTCATTTCGAGCTATTACTGAGTTAGACTTCACAAAGTACTTGTACTTACCAAGTTGGGGATTCCATTGATGACCCATAAGTGCTAGAGTTTTGGAGGTAAAATATGAATCCGAAAAAATAGGTGTAGGTGAAATACCAGTAATATCATAGTTTGCTTGACTTAGAATTCCATGAATGAATGATGGATACCCCAAGGCAGATCCTCTAGGGGAACCCCTCAATGCAAATAACCGGCTAGTGATGTAATACGGCCAATTTATCTTAATTTTGTTTAGAATGGCCCAAATTAACATAACCTCAGGTTGATCAATACGGGACAACCCACCCTTTTTGGGGCGAATTATCCTTGACACAATCCTTTGTTTAATTCGAGCCAGAGTAACCAATTGACCTATTGTGACAGTTTTTGGAAAAGCACTACTTTACACAAAATTCTCAGGATATGGTCGTTTTTACATGGAGTTCAAGGCATGTTTGAAGTCATAGTCTGCATGAAGCTTAGTACTGGGAACAACTCAAAAGTTTTCCAAATTTCATCATCTACTTTGACAACCTTATCACCAATTTTGTATGAAAATTGGTGATCAGAAAATTTACCTTGTATACCTGCATAGAATACCTTGACGAGTACCTCGTTATAGTCTCCATCCAACTCAAGGAATGGAAACACCTTTTGATGGTCCAACAGTTCCACCACATCTGAGATGTGTAGGCGTTTAAGAGTGTTACGGAAGGCACAAAATTGTCTAACCAACCTTCTTCTAGCAAAATTTTCATCATATTTTTCAGTGAGATCAGAAGGAAGAAGTGACAGAGGAGTAACCTGAGTTTGATTTGAAGAGCTACCTCTGATACTTCTTTTCTTTGTTTCCCTAGAAGCCATGGATGAAGGTTTGGAGAGATTTGGGGTTGAAATGACACAGTGGGTTTTTAATGTTTTGAGATTTGGAGAAGGAGGCCGGATGAATGCTAGCAAGAGGAAACAACAACACAACGAATGGATACAAGAAATTTGAACCACACAATACAAACTATGATATGATGTGCTGCCAAGCCGCGACGCGTCGACCTATACAGGGATGCGTCGACGCATTCCTGTAAAATAGGCGTAAATATGTTTCTCAATCAGGCGTGCACCGACCGCTCAGAGTTATAGGTCGGCTCATGTATGTAAAATTTTGAAATTTCTTGTATTTCATGGCATGTAGGTTTTGTAGATATTAATTGAACACAATAAACAAGTAAGCATATACAGAAGAAATAACACACAAGGCAATTAATCATTTCATAGCACCAACATTTAAGCAAAATGATCATTAATGAGAAAGAGTAGGAAGGATATTACCGAATGTATTTGAATGACACGATTCCCTCACATGTCTCCAGCCCAAGATAATATTCACGAATCATAGAGACACAAAGATAAATAAAGGGAATGCAACTTATTGGAGTTGTGGTTTATCCGAAATATCAAGGAGACTGAGTTCCCTACGAATATGAAAGAATGGTTCGGTCGCTAATGGTTTTGTAAAAATAATGACAAGTTGATTTTTTCTATCAACGTGCTCAAACACGACTTCACATTTCTCTACATGATCCCTAAGGAAGTGGTGCCTAATTTTAATATGTTTAGTGCGCGAGTGTAGAACTGGATTTTTGGTTAGATTGATGGCACTTGTGTTATCACAAAATATTGAAATATGATTAAGTTTTAAATCATAGTCGAGTAATTATTGTTTGAGCCACAAAATTTGAGCACAACAATTACCGGCTGCAACATATTCCGCCTTGGTCGTTGACAAAGCAACTAAAACTTGCTTTTTGCTACGCCAACTTACTAAGGAGTTTGAAAATAAATGACAAGTGCCACTTGTGCTTTTCCTATCCAATTTATAACCTGCAAAGTCAGAATCGGAATATCCAACCAAAGAGCAATCACTACCATTGGAGAACCAAAGTCCATACTTAGGAGTACCACAAAGATACCTAAGTATACGTTTTACAGATTTTATATTACTCTCCTTAGGACAGGATTGATATCTAGCACACATGCAAACACTAAACATAATGTCGGGACGAGAAACGGTAAGATAAAGAAGAGATCTGATCATACCTCTATACCTTTTTATATCAATCGGCTTACCGTATTCATCCCGATCTAGGCTAACTGCGGTAGGCATTTGAGTGTCAATAACTTTTGAGTTTTCTATATCGAAGCGCTTGAGCAAATCATAGCAATACTTTGTTTTGTTAACAAAAGTTCCTTCCTCGAGTTTGCTTGACTTGAAGACCTAGAAAGTAGTTTAACTCTCCTATCAGGCTCATTTCAAGGTGATGTTAGTAGACCCAAAGATGATATCATCTACGTAAATTTGCACTAAGATGGCGTGATTTCCTTGGCGCTTAATGAAGAGGGTTGTATCAACCTTCCCTCTAGAGAATCCATTTTCTAGTAAGAACTTTCTAAGTCGATCATACCAAGCCCTGGGGGCTTGTTTAAGACCGTATAAAGCACGTTTAAGTTTATAAACATGTTTAGGAAACTCATGATTTTCAAGTCCGGGAGGTTGAGATACATAGACTTCTTCATTAATATAACCATTTAAGAAAGAACTCTTAACATCCATTTGAAATAGCTTAAAGTTTTGTGAGCATGCATAAGCTAATAACAAGTGTATAGCCTCGAGTCGGGCAACCTGAGCATAAGTTTCTTCATAGTCGATGCCTTCCTCTTGGTTATACCCTTGGGCAACAAGGCGCGCCTTGTTGCGAGTTATGATTCCATTTTCGTTAATTTTTTCTTCTACATACCCACTTAGTACCAATTATTCGATGGTATCGCGGAGGGGGGACAAGGTCCCAAACCTCATTTCTCTTGAATTGGTTTAATTCTTATTGCATTGCCAAAAACCAATGCTCATCGAATAAAGATTCTTTAGGGTTTTTAGGCTCAATTTGAGAGACGAATGCAAAATGATAACAAAAGTTACTTATCTTAGATCGTGTAGTTACTCCCTTTGATATGTCTCCAAGAATGTTGTCAATGGGATGATCTTTGGTTTTTTTCCACTCCAAAGGAGGGTTTATTTCATTTGTTGGTTGAGTGTCTTCTTCTTCTTTGCTAGACACATGATCCATCTCCCCTTTTTCTTTCTCATGTATGGGCTCATTACTCTTTTCATCTTGATCATTGAGTATCCTTTCCGAAGAAGCACCTGCACCATTAAAAGAAATACCCTTTCCAACCATTTTTGGACAAGATTCATCAAAAGAAACATGCACAAATTCTTCCATAATTTGTACCCTTTTATTAAATACCCTATATGCTTTACTAGATTGAGAGTATTCGAGGAAGATACCTTCATCGGCTTTTGAGTCAAATTTGCCAAGATTTTCTTTGCCATTATTTAATACAAAACATTTACAACCGAAGACATGGAGATGGGAAATATTTGGTTTTCTACCTTTCAAAAGTTCATATGAAGTTTTGTTGAGCATAGGACGTATCAAGATCCTATTTAGCACATAACAAGCCGTATTAATGGCATTGGCCCAAAAGTATTTTGGAAGACCATGTTCATTGTGTTGTACCCCAATTTATGCCCCTAAGATCCCTTCATCATACCATGTTGGTTTATTCACAACAAGATTACACTAGGATTCTTGGTTCCCCTCCCTACTTTGAGTTTTTCTCCTTTTGAGGGATTACCAAGAACCTTGACTTATGTTCCTTTTTTATCATGAATATTGTTTTGATTTATTCATTTAACTAATAAAATGCAATGTAGACTTATCTTTCTTGTTATCCATGTAGGTAAGAGCAATGAGATTTAACAAGTTACTCCATGGGTTCATGAGTTTATTTCCATGCCTTAGTCAATATAGCTTAAGAAGTTCAAACCTCACCATTGGATTAGTTTTGGAAGGATTGTAATGGCAAGGTTGCTTTGGTTCATCACATTTCAAGGTTATTAGATTTGACTCAAAAGTACAAGGGGTTGATTGGAGAAGTTGTCATGTTTGGACAAGGTTTTGTTCCCATTGGTCACAAGAGCATATTTCTCTCAAATTTCAAGATATGGAAGTGGTTTTGGTAGCTATGAGTCCTCATTATCATCCTCAACAACTTCTATTCACAAATAAATAATATTGGTACAAGAAGTTAGTTCAAGCTTGTCAAAGTTCTTCAAATCATTTTCTTGACCTAGGAGCTAGGGTTTTGAACTTCAAAGGAGCATATCTTGCTCACCTTTTGGTATTTTTGAATGATTCCAAATACATACTTATCTTTAAAGGATTATCAACAAATCACTTCAAAAGTTCCAAAGAGTTTTCATGTGGAAGAAACTTGGTGAAGAAGAAAGATTACAAGTCCTCCAGATGAATCCCCAATTTTCCATGTGTGACTTCAAATGATCATAACTTGGTCAATGTTTATCACCTTAAGCCCATTATTTTTCCAAAATTATCTTTAGGATGTGAAATTTATGCCTTCTTTTATGTTCAAAGTGGTAAAATTAATGGAAGTTTCCTTAAAGATGCAAAAGATTATAGGTCATTTCATGAAATTTTGCCAACTTCAACAAGTCATAACTTGCTCAAATTTTGGAGATTTTGAATGATTCAAGTTTCAAAATGTCATTCAAGAGATCTACTTGCCATATTTTTGATCAAGAGAAAATTCCAAGTGGAAGGTCGTGTTTAGATGCAAGACATTATAGTTGGTGCTTAATGACCCCTTAGAAGACCCATATTCTCCTCGTTACGCCACAAGGGATATCGGTACAAACTAAAGTGCCACACCAACGTAGCTACTGCTTCAACCGTATCGGTCTACGCCGTACAGTTCCCTCACAGTTTATTGCTACTTAACTAAAGGGTATCCCCAGATTCGGGTTAGGATCTATAGTAACTCTGATACAAGCCCACAAATATAAAGCATACAGAGCAAACAATTGAAAACACAATGATCTAATCCTAAGGTACACCCCACTTATAAGGCTCCCCAGCAGAGTCGTCAGTTCTGTGATACGCTTTGAGAGAACTGACTGTTTTGGAATGCTGGTTCGCATTTTGCGTTTGTTTTTGCAAAATGTCGCGGTAAGAAAGAGTCGCCACCGTCTTTTATTTTATCCAACAAGGAAAGGAAAAAAGCACAGAAAAATTCCTTTTTCGAGATGTTTCTCGGGTCCGGGGGTAGATTATAGAAAGGGAAGGTGTTAACACCCTTTCTATCTGTGGTTATCCACGGGCTCTTAGGTAGTTGCTCAAAGTGTTTTCAAAATTTCTTTTCTTTGTGTTTGTAGGTTTTGAAAGAAGTTTTTGTTTGAAAGGTGTAAGTGCGAAAATTTTTATTTTGTTTTGAAGAGAGCAAGTACTTAAGAACCATCTACCTACTCGAAAAAAGAATCAATTTGTGCTAATGTCCTTTAGACAATGCTATCCCACTATTTATGAGTATGTAGCATCGTCGTTGGAGTTTTAAGGGTCAATTCGATTAAGGGACGTGTGGTAGCTAAAGCAATGTTAGAATGCCTTAGCGGTAACCCTAATGTCTTAGATCATTTTTCCGAGGCAACCGTTTCGAGGAAACTATGATCTTTGGATAAGAGGGCGACCTCTAAGACTTCCTATAATCAATGACCACGTTTGAAGGCAACCAAGTGAGGTGTACCCTAAGAGTGCGCATGTGCGAGTGTATTGTTTTCAGTTAATTTATCTTTGTACATGTCAATGGTTATCTATGTTGATTTTAGGTTTAAACATTTGATTTTGTCATGCATTCCCTATTATCAATCATCTAACAGTTTATAAGTTGCGGAATTTAAATTGCGGAAATTAAAACTAAACTATTACAAGGCATCTGGTATTTACATCGCCAAAAAAATAACCCTTGAAATTAAAATGCTGAAAATAAATAAAGCGATAAAATAATTTAAAGTGCTATTTAAACTATTACATTCCTGGAAACAGATACAATAATATTGAAATTCTGGTTGCAGATACTCAATGTCACGTTCAATGTTATGACACCGTATCTGACTTTCTATAAGACAGTAAATACAAAAACAGTAAAGAACACAGTCAATTGTTTACCCAGTTCAGTGTGCAACAACACCTACTCTGGGGGCTACCAAGCAAGGGAGGAAATCCACTATAAGAGATATTAATTCAGGAATAAACCAACCAGTTTATCTCCTTCACTTAAGACCTACCCAATGCAACTTCAATCTAAGTACAACTTAAACCTGAGTTCCTACTCACTCCCCCTCAATCACAGCAGTGATACTTAAAACAATTGACTAATGAATTAATGAAGACACTCTTCAAAACATACACTTGATTATGCTTCACAGCTTTTTAATCAAGCAACACAAACACTCTTGCTTCACAGCTTTGAGTGATACATAAACCTAACTTGACTTTGCTTCAAAGCTTTAGTCAAGAGACACAAAACACTCTTGCTTCAAAGCTTTGAGTGGTACAAAACCCTTACAATTAAAACCTATTCCAAGTCACTTATCACAATGATACTTGCTTGGATTACAATAGTTAAAACTATACAGTTCCTAATTGATCTTCAGTCCAAAAAGATGAATTCCAAACAGCAGCCCTGTTGAATATATAGCAGCTGCTTCTTCAGTTAGGGTTTCCACAAAAAGCTAGGGTTAATTCCGTTTGACCTTAAGACTTGGTCACAAGACTTTATCAACCAGTTTAGGGTTGAGCTAGGTTAACCCAAAGACAACGAGAGATTCTTTTCTGGAAAGACTGAGTCATTTTCCTGAAAAATCTCAGAATTAACCAAACTGCATAACTGTTAGATCAGAACAGGATGTCTTAACATTTGTTATGACATCTGAATTCCTGTTTACTGATTTTGGTAAATGTGACCATTTTGCAAAATGCTCAGATACACACTCATAAACAGCAGTACCTGTATGCCACTATTTTTCTGCAAAGGTACCTAATAAACCAGTACCTAATAAATCAGAATGTTATGACATTAGTCATGACATTCACACACCTGGTTTTACCGAAAATGCATGCCAATAACTAAACAACTACAAACTCCCCCTTTGGAAGATTTTTGTCTAAAGCCCCTAAGCAATCAGAGAATAGATAGCAACAGAATAAATGTGACTGCAGAAAAATATAGTGTTTATCAAGTAATTAACCATAGAATATCTCCCCCTCTTTAGCCACAAATGGGCCAAAGATAACATGTACTTAAATGTTTATACAGTCATCCAGAAAAAGTAATAAAAAAAACAACTAAAATCTGAACACACTTGCAAACTCCACCAGGAACCAGCATCAACTCCACCAACCTTTAAGCACTGTCCCCTTCAGAGGAGCTACTTTCTTCAGTATTGAGTTGATCTTCAGTAGCACCCTCTTCCCTTCTGTTTCCTTCAGCTTCCTCCTTTTCTAACCTGGCAATTAGGTTTTCTAGAGTCTTTTTCCTAGTCTCCAGCTCTTTGCAGGTCTCTTTCAATATAGCTATAACATCAGATGTTTTGGACTGAGGTTTTGCAGATGATGTCTCAACTGATGTTATGACAATATCAGGAACATGAGATCCCTGAAACAGCTTGTAGTGTAACCCAAGAGTAGGAGCTCTTTTGCAAGCAGTATCTCTTGGCACCAGGATATCAGGGTATTGTGCAAGGATAATTCCACAAAGGAGGGAGGGAAAGGCAATAGGGCCTTTGACAACAAAGCTACCAGCATGTTTTAAAGTTTGTTCAAAAATATACTTGCCATAGTCAAATTCAGTCTTGGTTCCCACAGCATAAATGAATCTCCCCAATCCTGTGGAGATAGTTGATTTGTGGTTGGTAGGGACCCAGTTGGCTGCACCAATCTTGTGCAGGATGGCAAATTTCATGCTTAGTTTGTTGGCATTCAGCTTGCCTTTCAAGGGCCAACACTTGACTTGTCTTGCTGTGATGGTTTGGCATACTTCATTGTCAGTGACTTCCAGTTCAGGGGAATCCTCATTTGATCTTCCAAGAAATTTGTTAATTTCTGATGGAGAGAAATTAACCCTTCTTCCTCTAACATAAACACATTCAAAGTCAGCTGACCTTCCATCAGCACATTCATCAGACAAGTTCACTATAAATTCCTTGACCAGATTTTTAAAGCACTTGGTAAATTTTCCCACAGTCTTCATTAGTCCGGCAGCTTTGATCAGGTCCATGATTTCCTTGCAATCCATGGCACCATTGTTTAGTTCTCTTTCTAAAGCTATTCTCTTTAAGCAAACATACTTCCATCTAATGGCATTGTCAGGGTGGTGAAAAGAGATGTTGTCTGTTGGGACTTCAGGAACTCTAGCCATTTTGCTGAAAGGGAGTTTCCTTCTGATAGGAATCTCTTCAGCATTAATTTCAAACTCTGATTCCTCATCAGAATCAGAAGACTCGGGTTCTTTTCTCTTCTTTGTAATTGGTTGTCTATGTCAATATGTTTGGTCCTACTATGCTGAATGGGATTCTTGGAAATGTTGATTGTACTCAGATTGTCACAGTACAATGTCATAACATCTTGTGTGACATTATACTCAATAAGCATCTGTTTCATCCAGATCATTTGAGAACAACTACTACCAGCTGCAATGTATTCAGCTTCAGCAGTAGAGAGAGACACACAATTATGTTTCTTGCTGAACCAGGAAACCAGATTATTTCCCAAGAAGAAGCATCCTCCAGAGGTGCTTTTTCTATCATCAGCACTACCAGCCCAATCAGCATCACAATAACCAGTCAGAGTTGGTTCACAGCCATGAGAATATAGCAAACCATAGTTGTAAGTTCCACTCACATACTTCAAAATTCTCTTCACTTGGTTGATATGAATGACTTTAGGATCAGATTGGTATCTTGCACAAACTCCAACTGCAAAAGCAATGTCAGGTCTGCTGGCTGTTAAGTACAGCAAACTTCCTATCATGCTTCTGTACAGACTTTGATCCACCTTAACCCCACTTGAATCTTTGGAATGCTTTAAATGAGTAGGAGCATGAGTCCTTTTGTGACTGGAATTCTCCATACCAAACTTCTTTACAATGTTCTTTGCATACTTGCTTTGAGATAAAAAGATTGAGTCCTCCATCTGTGAGACTTGCAGTCCAAGAAAATAAGTTAGTTCTCCCATGAGACTCATTTCGAATTCAGCATGCATCTGGTCAGCAAAATGTTTAACCATAGGTTCTGACATTCCTCCAAACACTATGTCATCAACATATATTTGGGCTACCATCAACTTCCCTCCTTCAGTTTTGACAAAGAGGGTTTTGTCCAAGCCTCATTTTCTGTATCCTTTGTCTGAGAGAAATTTTGTTAACCTGTCATACCATGCTCTAGGAGCTTGTTTCAGGCCATATAGAGCTTTTCTCAATTTGTAGACATGATCAGGGTGGTTTGGATCCGCAAAGCCTTTAGGTTGTTCCACATAAGGTTCCTCATTCAAGTACCCATTTAGAAAGGCACTTTTCACATCCATCTGAAATAACTTGAACTTCAGAAGAAAAGCAATTGACAATAGGAGTCTGATTGATTCCAGCCTGGCTACAGGTGCAAAGGTTTCATCAAAATCAACCCCTTCAACCTGAGTGTATCCTTGAGCAACAAGTCTTGCCTTATTCCTGGTGACAACTCCTTCAGCATCTGATTTGTTCTTGAAAATCCATTTTGTGCCAATGATGTTAGTTCCTTCAGGTCTAGGAACTAGTTCCCAAACTTCATGTTGCTTGAATTGGTTCAATTCATCTTGCATTGCTCCTATCCAGTATTCATCAGTTAAAGCTTCCTTGACATTTCTTGGTTCAATTTTAGACACAAAACAAGAGTTTGAGATGATTTACCTAGATCTTGTAATGACTCCACTGTTGGGATCTCCTATGATGAGATCTTTTGGATGATCCTTCTAAATTCTGATGGAAGGGATCTTGCTAGCTTCCTTTGATTCAGATTCTGCTGTGGTGGTGTTGGGTAGATCATTCTGTTGAGTTGAAGTCTCAAAAAATGTCTCAACATTACAAGGGACATCTGTTTCCTCATGATAATCATCAATTATGACATTTATTGATTCCATCATGGCTTTGGTCCTGGAATTGAATACCCTATAAGCTCTGTTGTTTGAGGAGTATCCTAGAAATATGCCTTCATCACTTTTAGGGTCCAGTTTTCTTCTTTGTTCACGAACTGCCAGAATATAGCATTTGCTACCAAACACATGGAAGTACTTCACAGTTGGTTTTCTTCCTTTCCAGAGTTCATATATGGTGGATGAGGTTCCCTTTCTCAAGGTGACCCTGTTATGGACATAGCAGGCTGTATTCATAGCTTCAGCCTAAAAGTACATAGGAAGTCTTTTGGCATGTATCATTGCTCTGGCAGATTCCTGTATGGTCCTGTTTTTCCTTTCCACAACTCCATTTTGCTGAGGAGTTATAGGAGAAGAAAATTCATGACTAATTCCTTATGAGGAGCAGAATTCATCAAACTTGCTGTTTTCAAATTCCTTGCCATGATCACTTCTGATTCTGACAATACACCCTTCTTTTTCTCTTTGAATTCTTTTGCACAATTCTTTAAAAACTTCAAATACATCAGATTTTTCCCTAATGAAGTTAATCCAGGTGAATCTGGAAAAATCATCCACAACAACATAGGCATATCTTTTTCCACCAAGACTCTCCACCTGCATTGGTCCCATCATATCCATATGAAGAAGTTCTAGAACCTTAGAGGTGGTCAGATGTCTTGACTTTGGATGTGACATCCTAGTCTGCTTACCAACCTGACATTCACCATAAACTCTCCCTTCATCAATTTGCAGTCTTGGAATCCCTCTGACTGCCTCCATGGAGATAATCCTTTTCATTCCTCTTAGATGAAGATGGCCAAGTTTCTGGTGCCACAGTTTCACCTCTTTTTCTTCTTTTGCAATGGAACACACAGTGGAGAAATTAGTGTTCTCAGGCTCCCACAAGTAACAGTTGTCTTTAGATCTGACTCCTTTCATTACAACTTCTTGTTTCTCATTAATTACAAGACATTCAGATTTTGAGAAATTGACCTTGAATCCTAGATCACACAATTGACTGATACTAATGAGATTAGCAGTCAGGCCTTTTAACAGTAGTACTTCATTCAGGTTTGGAACTCCAGGGCAGTCCAAATTACCAACTCCTTTGATTTCACCTTTAGCACCATCTCCAAAGGTCACAAAACTAGTGGTGTGAGGTTTAATATTATTGAGGATGTTCTTGATTCCAGTCATGTGCCTAGAACACCCACTGTCAAAGTACCAGTCTTCCTTTGCAGAGACCCTCAGGGAAGTGTGGGCTATCAGGGCAGTAGCCTTTTTCTTCCATTTAGGAGTATGTGGTACCTTTTTAGACTTAGGTTTGACACCTGAGTTCTGATTAGGGTATCCATGCAATCTGAAGCAGAAAGGCTTTATGTGGCCATACCTCCCACAATGATGACATATCCATCTTTGGTACCTTTTCTTCATATGTCTCTGTTCCTGATGTTGAGAGTTACGTTGAGACATCTGCTTTGACATTTGTTTATTAGACCTGATCTTCTTGTCTGTACCAGATTTCTTTGCAGCCATAAATCCTAGACCAGACTTGTTTCCCACAGTTTGTCCAACCTGAAGGATTTCTTCCAATTTGTCTGTTTCATTTGTCAACATCTTGACAGATTTGATCATCTGGTTCAGTTTTGAGTTCAGCATTTGAACTTCCCCTTCTAGATGACTTATAGTTTCAAGATCTGCCCTTTTTTCAGCCTCCAGCTTTATGATGAGTTTTGTTTGTTTCTCATTCTGCACACAGACTTCAGCACTTCTATTACACAATTTCTTATAAGTATCAGCCAGTTCTTCAAATGTCACTTCCTCATCACTGGTGTCACTTTCAGAGGTGCAAACACCAGTTAGAGCAGTAACTAGTTTGGCAGATTCTTCTTCAGAATTACTTTCTGAATCACAATCAGACCAGGTAACAGTCATTCCTTTCTTTTGTTTCTTAAGAAAGGTAGGGCATTCAGCTCGAATATGCCCATATCCTTCACAACCATGGCATTGAATTCCTCTGCCTTGATTTCCCTTCTCTTCTGACCTTGGTCTTCTGCTGGAACTGTCAATGTCAGATGGGATGTTATGAACATTAGACCTTGACTTTGGATCTATTCTTTTGATGAGTTTGTTGAATTGTCTTCCAAGCATGGCTATAGCTTATGAAATATTTTCTTCTTCATCCTCCTTGTTTTCATCTTCAGTGTTGGATACAAGTGATATGCTCTTGTTCTTTTTATCAACATTTTCAGTGATCCCCATCTCAAAAGTCTGAAGAGACCCAATGAGTTCATCCACTTTCAACTTGCTGATATCCTGGGCTTCCTCTATAGCAGTTACCTTCATTGCAAATCTTTTAGGAAAGGATCTGAGAATCTTTCTCACCAGTTTTTCTTCTGACATCTTTTCTCCCAATGCTCCTGAGGTGTTGGCAATCTCCAAGATTTTCATGTGAAACTCATGAATGGTTTCATCTTCCATCATTTTTAGATTCTCAAACTTGGTAGTCAGCATCTGAAGCCTTGACATTTTTACTTTGGAGGTGCCCTCATGGGTAGTTTTGAGAGTGTCCCAAACTTCCTTGGCCAGTTCATATTGATGTACTAGTTTAATTATGTTTCTATCAATTCCATTGAACAAGGCGTTTAAAGCTTTGGAATTACCCAGGGCTAACTCATCTTCTTCTTTACTCCATTCTTCCTCAGGCTTCAGACTGATTGTCCCATCTTTCTCAGATATGGTGGGATGGTTCCAACCTTTGTCAGCAGCTCTCCAGGCCTTTTTGTCCAGTGATATTAAGAAGGCAATCATACGAGGTTTCCAGTAGTCATAATTTGATCCATCCAGAATGGGTGGTCTGTTTCCAAAAACTCCTTCTTTGTCCATAGTGCCAGAAAGTGATATCCCTAGATCTCACCCAATAATACAGGCAGGGTGCTTGCTCTGATTCCAATTGAAATTCTGGCTGCAGATACTCAATGTCACGTTCAATGTTATGACACCGTATCTGACTTTCTATAAGACAGTAAATACAAAAACAGTAAAGAACATAATCAATTGTTTACCCAGTTCAGTGTGCAACAACACCTACTCTGGGGGCTACCAAGCCAGGGAGGAAATCCACTATAAGAGATATTAATTCAGGAATAAACCAACCAGTTTATCTCCTTCACTTAAGACCTACCCAATGCAACTTCAATCTAAGTACAACTTAAACCTGAGTTCCTACTCACTCCCCCTCAATCACAACAGTGATACTTAAAACAATTGACTAATGAATTAATGAAGACACTCTTCAAAACATACACTTGATTATGCTTCACAGCTTTTTAATCAAGCAACACAAACACTCTTGCTTCACAGCTTTGAGTGATACATAAACCTAACTTGACTTTGCTTCAAAGCTTTAGTCAAGAGACACAAAACACTCTTGCTTCAAAGCTTTGAGTGGTACAAAACCCTTACAATTAAAACCTATTCCAAGTCACTTATCACAATGATACTTGCTTGGATTACAATAGTTAAAACTATACAGTTCCTAATTGATCTTCAGTCCAAAAAGATGAATTCCAAACAGCAGCCCTGTTGAATATATAGCAGCTGCTTCTTCAGTTAGGGTTTCCACAAAAAGCTAGGGTTAATTCCGTTTGACCTTAAGACTTGGTCACAAGACTTTATCAACCTGTTTAGGGTTGAGCTAGGTTAACCCAAAGACAACGAGAGATTCTGTTCTGGAAAGACTGAGTCATTTTCCTGAAAAATCTCAGAATTAACCAAACTGCATAACTGTTAGATCAGAACAGGATGTCTTAACATTTGTTATGACATCTGAATTCCTGTTTACTGATTTTGGTAAATGTGATCATTTTGCAAAATGCTCAGATACACACTCATAAATAGCAGTACTTGTATGCCACTATTTTTCTGCAAAGGTACCTAATAAACCAGTACCTAATAAATCAGAATGTTATGACATTAGTCATGACATTCACACACCTGGTTTTACCAAAAATGCATGCCAATAACTAAACAACTACAAATATGATAAAATAGATCGCGTGCGAGAAATTAAATTGGGCGAGTTTTTTTTAGGGTTTTGACCCTTTTTTGAAAGAAAGCACTTTTTTGGTTATTTTTTAGATTAAAAGAAATTAAATTAAGTTAACAATTAAATTAATAAACTAATTAATTAATTAAAATATTTTTTTGGTGTTTTTGATATTTAAGGAAATAAAATAAATTTGATTTAAAATTAGTAAGACCTAATTATCTACATTAATTTTAATTATTGCAAAATATTAAAAGTTATACCTAATTAAAACTAAATTAATTGAATTAATATTTATTTACAAAAATAAAGTGCTGAATTTAATTTTAATAAATAAAATATATTTTTGGTTTTTGATTTTATGAGGAAAAAGTTTAATTGGTTAGTTTAAATAATAAAAATAATTAATCAAACAATTAAATAAAATATATAAAAGAAATAGAAGGAAAAAGAAATAACCAAGGGGGTTTGGGCCCAGATTGGAGGTGAGATTAGCAGTTTTGATGGCCCAATTATGCCTTGGCCTGTTTGACTTTTGGACTCCCATGCATGCACGTTGACTTGGGCATATGGTGGACTTTCATTCTTGACCACCAGATTTGGCCTGAGGCCATCTGGCGCTTCAAGATTTGAGGGAGTATGGTGCGTTGTAATGCATGAGACACGCTGGAACATATGCAAGAAAATAATAATAAGGAATATGGGGGCCTGGGATTCGAACCCAGGTCCTGCTGCTCACTGGCCAACACGTCCACCACTCAACCAACGCGTTCTAATTGTTATCATAATATACAACAATAATTATATGGAAAACATAATTAAAATGCCAGAATTATAAAAAAAACACGCGCGAGATTTAGAACCAACCAACCAGGGAGAGCCACGTCTTCATCTTCTTTGCTGGACCTGGTTTTTTTACCTGCAGATTTACATCCGCGGCTAAATCCATAGCTGCATCCTAAAATTAGTTCTAGGCTATAAAAATACAAACCAAGACCATGGGCATGTTCGTCTAGACATCCTGAGCACACCTATGTCCATTAATGGCCTTGATTTCACCTGTAGAGAAAACGCCCAAAAACAAACTTCCAAAACCCTAGATTCGGTTACAGGGCTATGGCTCATGAAAACGCAATCAAATGATGCAGAAATCTTAGAAATTGAATGATAAGCATGATTATACCAAAGATTTGTTCAAAAGATGCAGAAATATGGATATATGAATTTGACTGCAAGGTGGTTTTTTGAAACACTTACAAAGCTCCTGGATGCGTATGGAGGCTGGTTAGAAGTTGGTTTCGCTTCAGTGGATGTCCAACAAGTGGTTCACGTTGAGCTTTGGCCTTGAAAACACCTCTATGTGCAATTTCAGTTTCATGCTTTTTTTCAAATTTTCCAAGTTTGGTTCTTGTGATTTTGCAGCCTCCAGGTCCTCAAACTCGTGCCTTTGCATTGTATATGTAACATGGAGTGAATTAGGTTAACTTTTTTGGGATGAATCCTTATGCATTGATGTTTGGAGATATGATTTGATTCACCATTAAAAAGCTTCCAATCTTGTCCAAAATCCAATATTTTGTTCATGATATGGCTTGATACGGATTTGATCATGTCCATGATGACAATTAAGACCTATATCAATCAAAAAGATCCTAAATGGTCAATATTTGGATTTTATTTAGATTTAAATTGATTTAAAATGAATTAATTCAATAAAAATCAAATAAAATAGAAAAATTAATAAATGGACACAAGGCTGAAGCTAGGACACGTGTGTAGTGTGACAAGACCAAATAAAGTGAAAAAGAATGGGCCCATTTGACAAAATTTGAAGTTTTGGGGATAGTTGACTTTTGGCAATTTTGCAAAAATGCCCAATTTCAACAATGCATAACTCCTTCAATTTTGAACTTTTGGAAGTGTTCTTGGACTTTTTAGAAATCTTGAGATGTCCTATAACCAATCCTGTTGGTCTCATTTCATTTTAATATTCCATGCTCAAGTTATAAGCTTTGGAAAAAAAGGTGTTTTTGTTGACTTTTAAAAATGACCTATAATGTCCAAATTTGTAACTTTTTGTGAGTGCATTTCTTGATCTTTTGGTATGAATATGGATTGTAGGAAATTTCATCCTCTTAAAAATGAGCTTTTTATGGGTCATTTCTCATAAAGTATGAGAAAGTTATGCTTGGTCAAAGTTGAGTTGACTTTTCCTACAAAACCTTAATTTAGCAACTTTTGAGTCTTGATGAATTTTGAGCAATCCTTGATGAATCATGATCAACCCTTGATGAAATGATGAAATATCCTTAAAAATGAGAATGTTGACAAAAAAATCTTGAATTTTGACTGTATTTGGGTCACAGTTGACTTTTGCCCTAGCATAGTCGATTTGGGGACCTCTTGAGCAATTGACTGACCAAATTTCCTCTGCAAGGCTTGAAATTTGACATGGATGAACTTTAGAACATATTAGGAAATTCGGGAGCACTTGAGGTCATTTGGATGTAAGGACCTTGATGCCACACAAAACCCTAATTTGAGATTGACTGCCTGAGGAGATGACTTGACTGTCCAACTCTTGAGCAATCTTGAACCATTTGGAGATTCTTCTTGTAATATCTTGAGAAATATAAGAGGGAAAATTTTTGGGTACAACAGATAGCAAACGCAATCTTAGGTTTTAAAGCTTTGTCTACTTTGGCTTTGAGAGTTCTAACTTCTTTTTTCCAAATATGACAAGTTTCACATCCATTCCATTTGAACCAAGGTCTCTCTTCTTTTTCACATTTTCCTTCAATATTTTATATCATAGATGCTTTAAGATCTTCTAATTCCTTTTTGGAATCGTAGACCTTTTGTTCTAGATATGAAAAGATTTTCTTGTTTGAGGTTAAGCATTGGAAAGCTTCCTTAGCCTCTTGATGTAAAATATTGAAGGAATTTAACAATTGTAAATAAGACATTTCATCAACGTGATCATATTTAGCATGATTTACATTCTTTTTCTTATAATGATGAGCCATGAGACAAAGGTTGACTGTTTCTTCTTCATCACTTGATAAACCTTTAGTTGAGGAATCACTATCGCTCTCCCAAGCAATGTATGCTCTTCTAGCTTTGGTTGGTTTCTTTTAATTTTTGGCCTTGGCTTTGTCTTTCTTCAAATAGGGGAAATCCGGCTTATAATGACCGGGTTTTCCACAATGGTAGCATGATCCTCGTGACTTAGGCTTCTTACTTTCATCTTGCTTTCTTGGTTGAGAGTGGCGTCTATAATTGATGAGATTCTTATCCGAATGTTGAATTTCATTTTTCCGGAGAAATCTATTGTATTTTCTTACGAACAGACCCATATCTTCATCCAGACTCTCATCGTCATCACTTGATTCACTTGCACACGAAATTGAGGTGGATGACTTGGAGCTTGAAGCCTTTAGTACTATAGACTTCTTTTCCAAGTCCCTTGACTTTTCCTTCTTTTCTTTCTTTTCATGCTTTCCAAGGCTTATGAGCTCTTGCTCATGTTCTTGAAGCTTACCCCATAGTGTTGTGAGATCCAAAGTATTTAGATCATTGGCTTCCTTAATTTCCGTAACTTTAGGTTGCCATTCCCTGCTAAGACATCTCAAAATTTTGTTAGTAGCAACAGAATTGGCAATTACATGACCAAGTGTATGCAAGCGATTCATTATATGAGAAAATCTCTTTTGCATGTCGGCGATGGTTTCACCTTGCTCCATGCGAAATAGATCAAACTCTTGCGTCAAAGTATTGATTCTAGCCAATTTTACATCGCTTGTTCCCTCATGGGTGACTTGCAAAGCGTCCCACAATTCCTTAGCCGTAGCACAATGTGAGACCCGAAAATACTCATCAACTCCTAGAGCTGCTATGAGCATGTTTCTTGCTTTCCAGTCATAGGCATAACTTTTCTCATCTTTTTCATCCCATTGTGCTTCCGATTTAGGAATTGTTATCCCGACAGCATTTTGCATAGTTATTACAACTGTCCCATCTTGGATAACCTTCCATATTTTCTTATCAATATATGTGATATGGACACACATACAATATTTCCAATAGTTATAATTTTCACTTGTGAAAACGGGTGCTCTAGTGTATGCCCCTTTTAGATCACAATCCATTTCTAGAAGTTGTATGTGAAGCACTGGACAAACCGGCACTCTTGATACCACTTGAATAGACCCCTTTGAAAATTTTGTGCTTTTTATAAAATTGTTTTTATCAGAGACCGAAAGCCCTGAATCTGATCGTCTAGACTTTACGTATTGGAAAGAACGGATATGTAAACCAATTTTATGAAAATGATGAGAATAGAATCACAACTAAAATTGAATATGATGAATCGCTTTAGAAAGTTTTAACAAGGTGTACGTTATTACCAATTATTTGCAGAGAAGATAAAGCCAAAATGTGAGTTATAAATTTACCAAACACTTGGTGTACGTACTACACAAGGTTTGGTTATAATCAAATTGTAGTGGTTATAGCAATTTAAATGAATTCTATATGAGGTATAAAGTTTTAGTTTGTCACTATAATTATTTTGTATGAATGAAGGAATTGGTAACTCACAAATTCAAGCAGATAGAATTAAAATGCAGAAAACTATAATGGACACGGTATTTGTTAAGGCAGTTCACCCTATCGTCCTCGCGTGGGCTACTCCGCCCCCAATTCTAGAATATAGAATTAGGATATGAAATTAATTTTGCAAAGTTTGTAAGAGAAGATACAATCAGCACAATTCAAAGTCACTTGATGAATCTTATATGTTGCACTCCTCTTCCCTTGATTCTAGATGAGTCAAGTATGCCAAATCTTGAACAAAAACTTCTTCTACCTTGAATGATTATGTACCCAAGAAATTGGCCCCAAATCCTTCTTCACAATCCTCCGGTTACCGCTACCCGATTGAATACCCCACAGTCTTCCAATCCCTTAGCTCCTCTATATTCAATAAAGCAAAGATTTGTGATAAAAAAAACCCAATTTTAGATGACAAAACCCCAATGGTTTTATTCAAGAAAAAACCCACAAAGATCTCTACCCAAATCTGAAATTACACTTTCAATTCGGACGTTATCAATACAAACCCAAGAAATTGATCAACAAGAATTATTGTGTGTAATTGTTGATGTTTGATGAGAGGTTGAAGATGAAGAGAGATCTTGTGTCTATCTTTCACTTTTTCTTATTGTGTCAAAATAGAGGCCAAAAAATTGTATATATATGTGATTCCTATGATATAACAACATAGCTGAAAAATGAGACAGAATAGCGATGTGTCAGCTCATACAGGGTTTACAGAAGGCATGCGCCTTCCCTAGAGAGAGATAGGTTGAATTTCCTTCAGTTATGCGCCGACTCATTGCTTGATGCGCCGACTCATGTTTTCCCATAACAATGCGTCGACACATAGGGAAGGCGTGTGCCTTCCTGAGCGAGAGAGGTTGAAATTACTTCAGTTATGCGCCGACTCATTTCCTGATGCGTTGACTCATGTTCTCCCAGAACCATGCATCGATGCATAGAGAAGGCGTGCACCTTCCCGGACGTTTCCAAGCCAGAGTCTTCTTCTCATGAACCGACCTAAGGTTCCACGAGCCGGCTCATGCAGTCTGTTTTGAGATAAATTCTTGTTTTTTATGTTTCTCACTTGCACTTGTTTGAAGCATGACATATTTGCACATATAGGTTTTTGACAATCATTAAAAAAACTGAGTTCTTTCACTTTTGCCTACTTTTTCCCTCACAAATGAACCGTATCACTCTATATTTCTCTATTATCACAAGGACCCCAAACTTCTTCCTCAATTTCCCTCACTTAGTCACCCTCTATTTACCATCATGTCCTCACTCTTCCTACTAATTACCAACATACCACTCTAACTAAAATAACTCTATTTGAGTAGTTATTCCTATTATTCTATTCTAGATAATAACCCAAATGGTTACCAAATAACCATCTAATTGTTCCAATGCATCTAATCCCTTCATTCATATCACATGTTCCACATCATAAGCAATCATATGCAAACACATCACACATATAATCTTATAAAACATCAATTATTTGTAAACACTCCTAATAATTCATTAGATAAATAACTTCTAAAAGTTGGGGTGTTACACAATTGATGAAGATAGGAAATATTGGTTTCTTGTTTTTCCACAATTCATAGAAAGTATTTTCAGGAATAGGCCATATGGAGAGACTGTTTTGAAAATAACATGTTGTTCTTACATCTGTTGTACCCCAAAATTTTCCCTCTCATATTTCTCAAGACATTTGAAAGAAAAATCTCCAAGTGGCTCAAGGTTGCTTAAGAGTTGGTCAGACAAGCCATCTCCTAAGGCAGTTAACCCCAAATTATGGTTTTGTGTTGCATCAAGATCCTTGGATCCAAATGACCTAAAGTGCTCCCTAATGTCCTAATATGTTCTCAAGATCATCCATTACAAATTTAAAGCCTTGCAGAGGAAGTTTGCCCAGTCAATTGCTCAAAGGTTCAAAAATCGACTATGTTAGGGCAAAAGTCAACTGTGACCTACAAACAGTCAAACCTCAAGATTTTTTGTCAACATTCTCATTTTGAAGTATATTTCATCATTTGATCAAGGGTTGATCATGATTCATCAAGGATTGCTCAAAATTCATCAAGATTCAAAAGTTGCTAAATTAGGGTTTTGTAGGAAAAGTCAACTCAACTTTTTACCAAGCATAACTTTCTCATACTTTATGAGAAATGACCCATACAAAGCTCATTTTTAAGAGGATTCAATTTCCTACAATCCATATTCATACCCCAAGATCAAAAAATGCATTCACAAGAAGTTATAAATTTGGACATTATAGGTCATTTTTGAAAGTCAACAAAAACACCTTGTTTGCCAAAGCTTATAACTTGAGCATGGAATATCAAAATTATATTAGACAAAATGTGTTAGTTAGAGGACATATCAAGATTTCTAAAAAGTCCAAGAACACTTCCAAAAGTTCAAAATTGAAGAAGTTATGCATTGTTGAAGTTGGATTTTTTTGCAAAATTGCCAAAAGTCAACTATCCCCAAACCTTCAAATTTTGTCAAATGGGCCCATTCTTTTCCACTTGATTAGAGTTTGCATCATTTTCCACGTGCCCTAGCTTCAGTCATGTGCCCATACTTCATTTTTATTATTTAATTTGATTTTTAATTGAATTTATTCATTTTAAATCAAATAAAATCATATAAAATCCATAACTTTGATAACATGAGATTTTTTGGCTGTTTCAAGCTTTGATTATCATCATTATCATCATCAAATTCGAATCAACCCAAATCATGTACAAAAAGATTGAAATTGGACAAATTTGGAAGGTTTAATAATGGAGAATCAAATCAAATTGGCAATCATTATTGGAGCAAGATTTGAATCAAATTTGTTACCCTAATACAAAGGACATTACATAAGCAAGCCAAGGGATACGAGATCAGGGTTGAAAAAGGCAGAGAGAGGCAGAACAAGATTTGAAAAATACACAAAAAAGCTTGAGATCGAAATCATAGTTAGAGGTGTTTTCAAGAGCTGAGACATATCTCAATCGCTCCCTGGGTATTCACTCAAGCCACCTGGATCCAAGCAAGCTTGTTCAGACGTCCAAACGCGCTGTAAGTGTCACGATAACCACCCCTGTTCTTGATTTCGCAACTCTGAATTTAAGCATCCTTTTCATGAATCAATACCATATTTTGAATCTATATAACATTTGCAAGCGATTGGTATTATTCAATTGCGTTTATCTGGCCTGAATGAAGAACCACCATAGCTAGGGTTCTTCGTTTGTTTTTTAGGGTATTCTGTTTCAGGAAAAATTGTGACTCAAGAAGGGCATGGTGTTGATCAGGAAGCCAAGACGAGTTCAACCATGCTCGTGGAATATGTTTTCATGGCCTGGAATGAATTTTAGAACAGGCTTGCGCATTTAGCTGCAGATTCATATCCGCAGGTATTTTTAAAGGTTTTGGAGGACAGGGATGAACTCGTGTCATCCGCCTGTTGGCCAATTCAAATTATTTCGCGCATTTTTTTGTTTTACTGGCATTCATGTTGTTTTGATATATTATTATTAATGCTTATTACTATGACAAACAAAATAGCGTGGTGTGTTGGCAAGGCAAGTGTGCAAATCTCCTTCAGGACCTGGGTTCGAATCCCATGTCCCCCACTTCCTTAATAATTTTGTTTTTCAGATAATCATGTGTTTGCTCAAGCGTGCAGCCTACCGTGTGCCATCACCTATCTAATTGCCAGATGGCCAAAGGCCAAATCTGAGGGTCCAAAGTTGAAGGTCCACCATAGGCCAAGTCCAAGCGTGCATACTGGATTCCAAAAAGTCAACAAAGGCCAACGTTTTTGGGCCTTCAAATTGCTATTCATACTCTCAAATAGGCCCAAACTCTCTCTTTCACTCATTTTATTTTATTTTAATTATTTTATTATTTTCATTTGATTTACTAACCAATCATAAAACTCCTCTTTTATTAAAATAAAAATCACAAAAATATTTTTTATATTTAATTAAACTTTAAACTTTTATTTTTCTTAATAAACACTAATTAATTAATTTAGGTTTTAATTCTAGAATAATTTTAACCTATTTTGCAAATAATTAAAATTAACTAGATTTAATTAGGTTTTAATTACTAATTCAATTAATTTTATTTTCTTTCTTAAAATAATATAAAAAACTCCAAAAAATAATTTATTTTTCATTTAATTAATTTATTAATTTAATTTAGCAATTAATTTAGGATTTATTTCTTTCTTAATTTAAAAACAACAAAAACAAAAAAAAAAGATATTTTCTTTAACCAAAAAGGGTCAAAACCCTAACCATGCGCTCGATTTAATTTCCCGCACGCGATTTACTTATTTTTATCTAATAATGTACTTTCTCCCGGATTGTAATAGTTAAATAAGACCTTTATTTATTTTTATCGCTTTATTTATTTTCAAACCGACGCCTTGTAATTTAAATTCTGCATTTTATTTCCGCAAATTATAACTGTTAGATGTTTGATAATAGGGTTGCATGACAAGACTGAATATTTTAACCTAAAATCAACTTAGATCACCCTTAACATGTACAAAGATAAAAATAATTGAAAACAACACACTCGCACATGCGCACTCCTAGGGTACACCTCACTTGGTTGTCTTCGTACGCGGTCATTAAGTATAGGTCACTTTAGAGGCCATCCTCTTGTCTAAAAGATCATAGTCGCCTCGAAATGGTCGCCTCGGATATTGTTGCCTAAAAAAATGATCTAAGACATTAGGGTTACCGCTAAGGCGTCTTAACATTGCTTTGGTGACCGTATGTCCCTAATTCGAATTGACCCTTAAACTCCAACGACGGTGCTACCTACTCATTAATAGTGGGATAACATTGTCTAAAGGAAAATAGCATAGAACGATTCCTTTTTTTCGAGTAGGTAGATGGTTCTTAGATACTTGCTCTTTCAAAAAACAAAAACTTTTCACACTTACACTCCTTTTCGAACAATGTTTTCAAAACACTTCATTACACTCTTGAGGACAGAAGAAAAATTTAAATCTAATTTTCAAATAAAAACTTTTTCAAACCCACAAGCACAAAGAAAACAATTTTGAAAACAAATGAGCAAGTACCTAAGAGCCCGTGGATAACCACAGATAGAAAGGGTGCTAATACCTTCCCTTTCTATAATCTACCCCCCGTACTCAGAGATAATCTCAAAAAAGGAATTTTTCTGTGCTTTTTTCCTTTCCTTGTTGGATAAACTAAAAGTCGGTGGCGACTCTTGCTTACCGCGACATTTTGCAAACACAAAACGCAAAACGCAAACCAGCATTCCAAAAATCAGTCAGTTCTTCCCACCGTATCACAACATCCTTTTCCCATAAGTGCTTTGCTGCATTGGCTTGACATAGTTTGAGAATTCATCTCAAATAGCACTTGAGTACAGAAGGTGGTGAACACATAATGTGACACATCCTTGTGTTAGAGAAACTTCACCTAGGTCTACTTATTGTAGTTATTTAAAATAATGAATCCTTACTTATTTCCATTGATTGATATATCTTTCCTTAATTCATACAAATCGATGTGCAAAAGTTCTAATAGATTGGAGAAAGAACCAACATTATTTTTCTTTGAAATAAGTTTTTGAAAATTTTTCCCTTCTGACATGCTTCACAGAAAGCATTTGAAGTAAACTTCAGATAAAGTATACCTTTGATAAATTTAAGCTAGTTCAGTTGAGAAATTTTTCTCAAGCTATCGTAACTTAAATATCTGAGCCACGTCCTCTGCTCCTTATTAACAGACATGAGACAATCTATTTTTAGTTTTATAAGGTCAGAAAGCACGATCTTATAAGTGTTGTTTCTCTTCCTTTCATTGAAAAAGGATATAGCCATCCTAACAGCTACTATTCTCGAGTCTCTGATTTATTCCTTTTGATCACCTATGAAACCTATGATATTTCCAAGCTTACGTTCCAGATTTTGGAACATATGCCTTTTTGCCATCATGTGTTGCAAGTAACCATAGTCTAGGTGCCAAGACAAGTGTTTCAATTGCATTGCTAAGGATGTTTGCGACATAGATTATCTTATCCTTTGGTACTCTTAATTTCTTAGGTCCTTTCCTGTTAGATCTACCAGAGTTGTGAACAATTTTGGTCTTAGTATAAGAATAATCATATTTACAAGCGTTAAAACTACCTGGTTTAGCCAATTAATTTTCATCGGATTTAGAATCAGATTTCTCTTCATCTTTTCCATCTTCTTTTGGCAAAAACCTGACGGGCACAAAATGAGAGTATAAGGTAGTTGGTATGTTTTCCTTATTAGATTTAGATCTTTCATGAGAATCATAACCAATACCATTAACTCCATTTATGCTTACACTATAGATTATGGATGCTAGCACACTTCTCCCTATGCTCTTATCTAGAATTTTCTAGAAAGCTTTGTCATGATTCATGATGACATCATCAGTACTCTCAGAGGATTCTGAAAGATTTTCGTGCCTTCAAGGGCAGACTTTTCATATTTTAATAAAAAGTTTTCTTCTTTTAAAACAAAACTCTCTTCCTTTATCTTAATGATTTCAACAGATACAGATCCATGGGTCTTTTTGAGATCCTTGAGTTAAATCTTGAGTAACTCATGTTTTTATAGAATTTTAACTAAGGAAATGTTAATTCATAATGAGTAAGATCAAAGAATACCTCTTTGTAGAATACTTCTTATGTTTCTAAATCAACATCATCTTCTGAGAGGAATACTTCATTTAATGTTCCAACATGAGTCGTCAGTGCCATGATAGCATATTCTCCATTTGAGTCATAGTCATAAGAGTATGAATCATACCATGTTGCCATTAGCCCTTTCTTCTTCCCTTTGAGAGCGTTCTTCCTTGGTATGTCCTTTAGAAGCTTAGGACAATCATTCTTGAAGTGTCCTAGTTCATTGTATTCATAACAAATGACTTTGTTGCCACTGGACTTCCTTTGACCAAACAATGATTCGAAGCGACCTTTATTCCTTCTTGAAATTATAAAATTGTTGCCTTGATTTCTCTTTCATAGACGGTTAACCCTTCTGGTTAGCAGAGACAACCCATCTTCTTCATCATCAGAATCCCCTTCAGAATCCTCAATCTCTTCTCCTTGAAGATCTTTAAACTTCTCATATTTCTTGATGGCCTTGAGCGCAGTAGATTTTATCTTCTTTTGAGGTTCATCTTCCTCTAGCTCAATCTCTTGACTATTTAAATAAATTATCAATTATTCTAGAGAAGTGTTGTTCAGATCCTTTGCAAGCTTGAGTGCAGTTACCATATGCCTCCATTTGGATGGCAAGCTTCTAATGATTTTCTTCACATGATCTGCCGTTGAATATCACTTGTTCAGAACTTTTAGTCTCGCAACTAAGGTTTAAAATCTCGAGACCATGACTTTAATGCTTTCATCATCCTTCATTTTGAAGGCTTCATATTTCTGAATAAATGTCAACACCTTGGTTTCTCTAAGAAGATTATTTCCTTCATGAGTCATTTTGAGAGAATCAAATATAGACTTAGCAGAGTCTCTATTTATGCTCTTCACATACTCAGTATAGGAAATCACATTCAACAAGATGGTTCTTACTTTATGATGATTCTTACAATCTTTCTTTTGTTAATCTGTCATAGCTCTCCTAGCTATCTCTTTTCTAGTATTGTCTGTTGAATCGACTACCATATATCAAAGATCAACATCATGACCTAGAAAGAATCTTTCTAGTCTATCTTTCCAGCATTCAATTTTTTCTCCACCAAAGATGGGAGGTTTAACATTGTAACTTTTATTGTTTGAAACTGATGTAGTAGCAGCTGGTGTAGGTTCAACCATTGTGTTTTTTAAATGAAAAAAAATTGCATGGATCTTTATCTGATAAGGTTAAGTGTTTGATAACTTATCAATACTAGAACTAGAGCTCTAATGCTAATTGAAGGTGTGAGAAACACAAGAAAGAGGGTTTGAATTGGGTTTCACCAACTAATATATTTTTTATAGTGACATAACAAGTTAGCTTAGAACATAACAGTAAATGAACATGATGATTTTTGTTCTGGTTCACTATTAACTAAGCTACTCCAGTCGACCCCTTAAGGATGATTTCTCCTTCAACAAGGACTTAATCCACTATAACCAAACTGATTACAGAACAACCCACAATAAGTATGGTAAACCTTATTAGGACCCCTAATAAGTCCGTAAATCCTTATGTAAATCCATTCAAGCCACACCAAGAGTCTTCTTGAGATCAGACCTCCACTCAGTCTCTCAAGGTATCATTCAATAGCAGTTGAGTACTTTTAGTGTATTAAATATTTGCTTCTTGTAAGCAGATTACACAGACATTTCAATACAATGAAAAACACCTAAGTGTTCTACTGCAAGATACGAGCAACAAATCCTTGCGTATTTACAAAACTATACACAAATGATTTCTCTATAGAGTTTTCACAACGCTTTGGTATAGTTTCTTTGAGCTTGATTTAATCTGATAGATTTTTCGCTGGAGGGTTTATCCTTACTTTTCTTCAGCTTCTAAGTCTCATTTTATAGGTTGTAAAAGAGATCCATTGAAAGGGTATAAAGGTAATCGGAAATCTAGTTGTTGGTTCGCAACAGTCATAATGAGAGTGGTCACAATAAAGTATGAAAGGATTGTCCTTACGCCACTCTAGAAGAGTAGAGGTAACAAACACTTTATGTACTTTTTGTACACCATCACACATTAACCATTTTGAAATTTGTTCTTATCTTCAAATGCTTCAGATATTTGAATGTTGAACGTTGAAGCTTATTGTAGAAGAATCTTTCTTAAGTATTAGAACCTAAGTCTTGGAATCTTCAGAACTTGTCACACAGAACCTTGTCTTCAACACTTGGTTGTAAGAACTTGCTTTTCTTCAGATCATCAAAACTTGTTCAGAAGAACCTTGTCTTCATAATCTTTAGAACTTGTAACACATAGAAGCAAAGCTTTAGAAGGCCTCCAAAGCTTAACCATAAAGTCACAATCATAACCTCTTGTACTAACGTTCCTTAGACACTTTACAGAAGATAGATCCAGAACCTTGACTTCAACGGTAACACGTAACTACACGTTTTATTCCAGTAGTGTATGTTCATAACCCGATGACGTCACACGCCTTGTATCAAAGTCAGAACATTATAGCAGCAGCTGCACACTAGAACGAAACCATTAGTGTATACAATTGTTCTCTAAGATAACATATAAAGTTATCATCAAAATCTCAAGGCCATATGTAGAAACACTTCTTGTTCTTACACGAGTTTTGTATACCATATAGACACTTTTATTGATATAGTATCCTAGGAATCTCTTTGGATCCATCTTCTTTCTTTTCTCACGATCTGCCAAGATGTAGCACTTGCTAACAAAGACATGGAAGTATTTAACATTTGGTTTTCTTCCTTACCATATATGATGCTCACTCTATTGTGAGTGGGATAATCAGTGTTCATAGCTTCAGCCCATAAATGGAATGGAAGATTCTTGGTATGCAACATAACTCTACCAGATTCTTACAGAGTTCTATTCTTGCATTCAACAACTCTATTTTGCTGAGGTGTGGTAGGAGCTGAAAATTTATGATTAATCCCGTCAAACAAGAAAATTTTAGCGAACTTAGAATTCTCAAATTCCTTTCCATGGTCACTCATGATATTTATAATTTCACTACCTTTTCTTTTATAATATGAATACATAACTCTTTGAAAACATCAAAAGTTTTAAATTTTTCTTTAATGAAGTTAATCCATGTGTATCTTGAAAAATCAACCACACACACAAATACATATCTCTTTCCACTAATATTTTCCACTTGCATATACCCCATAAGGTCCATATGATGTAACTCTAGAAATTTTGAGGTGGTCAGATGCTGGAGCCTTCTATGGAATATCTTGGTCTGCCTACCTATTTGACAATCTCCACATATTTTTCCTTCTTCCATTTTAAGCTTAGGTAAACCCCTTATGGCTTCTTCAGATATGATCTTTTTCATGCTCTTGAGGTTGATATGACCAAGTTTCTAGTGCCATAACTTAGTCTTATACCTTGGATATCAAACAAGATGAGGGCTGAGATATCCACATGTATCAATTGCCCTTAGATCTAGAACCCTTCATTATCACTTCTTGCTCTTTACAGGTAACTATACATTCAGACTTGTTGAATTTCACATTGATACCTTGATAAAATAGTTTATTGATGTTGATCAAGTTTTAGTCATATGTTCTACCATCAACACATCTTCAAGGAAATGGAAACCTAGACTAACCAGTTTGCCTATGCCCTTGATTCTTCCCTTTGATCCATCACTAAAAGTAACATAAGTATTTGAGTAGGATTTCAACTCTTCAAGATATGTCTTTTCTCCAGTCATGTGCTTGGAACATCCAATATCATATTACTAATCTTCTCTTGAGGAAACTCTAAGAGATGTATGAGCTATGAGACTCGTGACTGGTATTTTCGGTTTCCATACTTACTTTGCTTGAACCTTCTTATTCCTTCTTCTTTTGAGTCTTGGTTGACTATAGAACTAAGGATATACATGGAACTTATAGCCATAGAGTTTTATGTGTCCATATCTTCTAGAGTGATGTCATATCCAAGCATAAATCTTTTAACTTTTATGTTGAGGGGACAAATGTTTAACAAGTTGCTAAGATATGTGGTACACCATTAGAAACTCAATTTTCTTCTCAAGAGTGACAAGCTTCTTAGACGGGGTTCTAATTTTCTTGTTCATGATACTGGAATAAAATCTTATTCCCTTCACATTCTTGGATATCTTACTAACTTCCAAGAATTCATATAACATATTTGAACCATTGTTCAACATACACATTGATTTTTTCATATGTTCAAGCTTGGAATTTAACAAATTAACTTCCTCTTTCGTACTTGTGATGGTTGAGACAAGCTTCTTTTGTTGCTAAACAACTAAGCAAGCTTCCTCCCACTTTGTGTAAAGAAGCCTAAATGTTGAAGCTAAATCTTCTCATGTCATGTATTCATCACTAAACTCACCTTCACGCTCATACTTTCCAGAGAAAGCCATTACTTTGTTAGTTGTTTCTCCTTCACTTTCATCATCAGAACCAGTCCATGTAATTTACAATCTCTTTTTCTGTTTCTTTATAAAAGTAGGGAATTCATCTTTGATGTGACCAAACCCTTCACGTTCATATCCTTATGCTCCTTTATCTCTATTAGGTTTGTTTTCATCTCTGTTTTTGCTATGGAGATTGATGCCTGCCTTATCTTAAAACATTTTTCCTACATATTTTTCACAGTCTTCTTAATGATTTGTTGAAATTTCTTCCAAGAAAAGCTATAGCATCTAATATACTTTCTTCAGTATCACTCTCACAATGATATTCATCTTCTTGATTGTTAGATAAAAAGGCTACACCTTTTATCATCTTTTTTGATATACCATTTGTATCCACTTCAAAGGTTTAAAGAGAGCCAATTAGTTCATCAATATTCAAGGTGATTAAATCTTGAGCTTCTTCAATAATTGTTACCTGCATGTCAAACTTCTTTGGCAAAGATTTGGGAATTTTTCTGATCACCTTCTCTTCTGACATCTTCTCTTCCAATGCAAATGAACTATTGGGAATGCCATGAATTCTGATATTAAAATAAGATATGGGTTCATCTTTCTCACTTTCTCAAACATAGTTGTGAGAAGTTGCATCCTTGACATATACACTTTAGGCGTGCCTTCACGAGAAGTCTTCAGAATCTCCCAGGTTTTTAGCTTCAGTATATGTGTTGATTAGTCTGAACATGTTTTTGTCAACACAATTTAATATAGCATTCAAGGCATTGTCATTTGCAAGGGCTTCATTGTCTTCATCTTTGGACTAATTAGCTTCAGGATTCAAACTTGTTGTACCATCTTGAGAAGTAACCACGCGATGTTTCCAACCTTTAATCACATCCTTCCAACCTTTGTTGTCTACGAATTTAAGAAAGGAAACCATCTTAGGTTTCCAATATTCACAATGGGTGCCATCCAAAATAGGTGATCTATTGACATACCATCCTGAAATTTTGGCACTTTAAAACAGATGTCAAGACTTATGTCCCAACACCAAAACCCAATGTCAAGACAGGTGTTTTGACATTGTCTGCTGGCAGAAAAGAATTTTACCAAAATAGAAATGATGCAGAATTAAATTTCATAAGGTAAAAGACACAATCAATTGTTAACCCAGTTCGGTGTAACTCATCTAATCTGGGGGATACCAAATCAAGAAGGAAATTCATTATGATAGTATTAGTTCAAAGCTAAACAACCTTAGTTTACAACTTATCACATAATCATTACCTTGTGCAACTTCTACCTAGAACCCTCTAGGTATGAGATCCCCCTCTCACTTCCCACAATCACCTCAGTGATAAAATCATTCATAAACCAATGAAAAGAACCAAAACATAAGATTACACTTCCAATAAACAATAGTCAACTCTTTTCTTAAAATCTCTTAAGTGAGAACAATAAATTGACACACAATCAACTCTTTTCTTAAAATCTCATGAGTGAGGGGCACGTAACAATGAACAATCAGTCTACCTCAATATATAAAAAGATACATGAGTGACATACAAAAACAAATAAAGCACCTAAAGTACTCTCAAAACCCTAAACCCTTATTTTTGCACCCACAATTTTTTTTTTGTGAATGCTTACTATTTTTAGGTCTAACAAGTCCTTATATATAGACTCTTGTAGTATGGACTTGAACTCTTCAATCAAATCCAATATTCCAATTTTAAATCAACTACAAGACATTCTCCATAAAAATAGGAACAAATCTTCAAATTTTCCTAAAAAGTCTCAAAGATACTTTTTATGAAACCAAATCAAATATGCACTGTTCCTAATAAAATCTTCTTGACCCATGAAAATAAGTGAGATATATCCAAGAGGATCTCACAAAATCAAATCAAATATTTCAAGAAAAATAACAACAACACCTATTGTACACTAAGAAAATATGTCAATACATATGGCTCAACATCTGTCTTATATTCATGACAGTAGAACCTGTCATAACAGTTGGTCAAGATGTTGTGACAACTTTCTGAACATCAGCTAAGAACCATGTTTTAGAAAAATTTATGCTAATCATAAAACCGTAGATCTAACAATCTCCCCCTTTGGAAAATTTTGTCAAAAATAACCTTAGCACAGTTAATCTGGAGAAGAGGAATTAAACCACAAAGAACAAAACATAAGCTACATGAAAACCATGTATACTTTGTACAAACTGCAAGCAAAAAATATATCAGAGATACGTTGCAGCTACAGAGAGACCCATCCTCACACACACCTCTTCTAAATAAGATTCAAAATAAAAATGTCAAGACATGTGGTCTGGCATCATGTAACACAACACAAGAGCTCACAACTTCATATATGTCCATTACTCCCCCCTGTCACACATAATCATTCCTTCCCCTCAAGGGGAAAACCCAAATCACAAGAAATTATAAAATATGAACTATCCAAATTCACACATCAGAGGCACATGCAATATAAGAAAAAATAAGCCTCAACAAACACTTAAGAGAAATCAGAGTTCTCCACAGTATACCACCATCAGTAGCAGCGATAGAAGCACCAACAAGCATGACAGACAATCATGCCCCCCTAAATAGTTACATACAACAAGCAACCACAATAGACTACTCTTCTCTTAGCAGTATTACAGTCATGTCGGCATGCTAATCAACATGTCAAGACATGTGACATAACATCAGGACATACAAAAAAACACTAACACTTTACTCCCCATTTTTAGCAAAAAATTGACAAAAAATAGAGTAAATGTAAACACAAGTTGGAAGCATACGCAACATAAAAGCATAAACATAAATGGAAGCACAAAATAACACAATTTGAAACACACAAAATCAGATGGAAACACACACATTCTCAAACATCTTTAGGTGGTCTTCCACATGTTGCCCCTATCAAAGATCCTTCTACACCTCTTGTTGTTGTCACAAGTTTTAGGAGTGATGATACTGAACTCCCTTTCCACAACCTTATAACATGTCTTTTTCAAACTAGCATTTAGACCTTGCATATATTTTTTATTCCACCCTTTGATAGGTTTCACACTAACAATTAACTTAGGCATATCATGCCTCAGAGCATAGAGGAAAAACAAAATATTTTCTACATTCCTCCATACCTATAATTGCTATAACTTCTTAACAGTGCTGAATCATAGCCCACTGCTTATATTCTCAACCTTGGTGTCTGCATACTCCAAAGTAACAACCTTGTTGTTAAAAAGATTCCTAAAGGTGATTTTGATTGTCAAAGTTCTTGTTTCATCTATGTTGAATGAGATATTTGATAAAATTATGATCTTCCCTGAATAATGTCATGACATCCTTCTTGATATCATATTCCTTCAACATTTGGTCAATCTACACCAGTTGAGAGCAACCTCTCCTTGTCCCACCATATTCAACTTCAGTAGTATTCCCAGAAGCACATATTTCCTTCTTATTGAAACAGGAAATCTGACTGTTTCTTAGTGATAAACATCTATCAATACTACTGACCCACTTTGCCTTGCAGAATTCTTTCATGCTGAAAGAGTAAGGCATAACATAAAAACTTATTCCAATGATGCAATTCAAGATCTTCCTTTTTTGAATAGTAGGACTCATCCTTGGTTTAAGCTTAGAACAAGACATATATTTGATATTTTCTTATTGGATTCAGTGATGTCTTCTTCATTAAAGAGGCTTGAAATCAATTCCTTGGATTGTTCTATCTGACCCCTAATAGATACCTTTGTTGTCTTAAGAACTCACTGATTCAGTGCTTGTGAATTCACAAATTACCTCCCTTAATGCCTTATCAGTCTGCACAGAGGATGTTCCAACATTGTCTTCAACATCCATCCTTTGTTCAGTAATTGAATCATCAATTACCACACTGATATATTCCATTGTCATTCCAGTTATGGAGTTAAAAACTCTACAAGCTATGTTACTTGAAGAGTAACCCAAAAATATCCTTTCATTACTTATGAGATCCTTCTTACCCTTTTGACCTTTGTCAGTCAAGACACAACATTTACTTCCAAAGGTATGAAAATATTTGACTGTAGGCTTCCTTACTTTCCATAGCTCATAGAGAGTGGTTGAAGTACCTCCTCTCAAAGTGACCCTATTATGAATATGCACACATTATTCATAGCTTCGGCTCAAAAGAGAAAAGGCAATTTCTTAGCATGAAGCACGACTCTAGCTGATTGTTGTATAGCCTTGGTCTTTTTCTCAACAATTCCATCTTGTTGAGAAGAGATGGAAAAAGAAAACTCATGACTAATGTCTTCAAAAGCGCAAAATTTAGAGAATTTTTTTGCATTTTCAAACTCCTTGTCGTGGTAGCTTCTAACCTTGACAATCACAATATTCTTCTCCTCTTGAATACTTTGACAAAAATATTTGAAGACTTTAAAGGTGTCTGATTTTTCTCTAAGAAATTTCACCCATGTAAACCCATAAAAATCATCTATAACCATATAAACATTTCTTTCCACCCAAGCTTTCTACCTACATTGGTCCCATTAAGTCCATGTGAAGAAGTTCCAACACTTTGGAAGTAGTCTGATGTTGCAATATTGAGTGTAACATCATGGTTTTCTTCACAATTTCACACTCACCACAGGCTTTACATTCTTCAATCTTGAGTTCTGGCATTCCTCTAATAGCACCTTAAAATATAATCTCTTTCATTCTTTTCAGATGAAGATGTCCAAGTTTTTGGTGTCATAACCCTACTTCATCCTCGTTGGTGTTTAATTACATGGAAGAATAAGCAATTATTTAAGGTCCCCACATATAAAAGTTGTCTTTAGACCTTATACCCTTCATTAGTACAACATCTTTATCATCTTTGACTAGGCATTCTGACTTTGAGAAATTAACCGACAACCCTTGATCACACAACCGACTAATGCTAATAAGATTAATAGTTAGTCCTTTCACAAGAAGGACATCTTCTAAATTTGGAGAACCAACACACACTAATTTTCCTACTCCTTTAATTTATCCTTTAAATCCATCACCAAATCTGACAACACCTGTGGAGTGAGACCTAATATCCACCAACAACTTCTAAACCTATGTCATATGTCTAGAATATCCATTGTCAAAATACTAGTCTTTTTTATTTGAAGCTCTCAAGGAATTATGAGCTATAAGAATAGCATCCATAACTTTAACACTTCTCTTTTTGCTCACTTGATTTTCCTTGGACTGATATGAAGTTTTTTTATCTCTATACAATTTGTAACAAAAAGGCTTTATATGACCATACTCACAATAATAATGAAATTTCAAAGTAGATGATTGAAATTTGGATTAAGTTACATCATGTCTGCTAGGATATTGTAACACGTGGTTGAACATGTTGATCATTTTCTTCCTTTCAGTAGGAAAGGACTTCTCTCTAGACTCTCTTCTTTGTTTATTATTATATTGAAAATAAACTTTTGTATCTCCAACCTCTTTCACCATATCAGCTTCATTTTTCATCTTCCTCGATGAATCTGTCATGTTACTAAGATTTTAATTTAAGAGAGTTACCTCACTTTGCAGATGAGAAATAGTACAAAGAAGCTCCATTTTCTCATTCTCCAATTGAGCTATGATATTACTCTGATTTCCTCTGTCTTGAGACTTTCTTCACACCTGTCACAGGTATCCTTGTAGGACACATCTGTCTCTTCATAGAGAATATTTTCATCACAAGCTTCTACTTCATCTACCCGTCTACCCGAGAGAGCATTCACAAATTTGACAGTCTCAAAGTTAGATTCATCTTATGTCTCATCATTGTTAGACCAAGATACAATAAAGCCCTTTTCTGCTTCTTGAGAAAGGTAGGACATTCTGGTCTAATGTGACCAAAACCTTCACACTCATAACATTAAATGCCTTAGCTTTGATTAGACTTATCTTCATGTCTGGTATTCTATTGAGAATCATCATCATTGCTGATGTCAAATGAGATGTTCTTGACATTGGGTTTTCCTCTTCTGTCCATTCTTTTCAGAATTCTATTGAATTTTTTCCAAGTAATACAATGGTATTTAACAACCTTTCATCAATTTCCAAATCTAACTGACTCTCATTACCTTCATAATTGGATACAAAAGCTATGTTTTTGTTCTTTTTATAAGACTTGTCGCTAATATCTAATTCAAAAGTTTGAAGTGATCCAACAAGTTCATCAAACCTCATGTTTCTGATGTTAAGAGCTTCTTCAATGGTTGTCACCTTCATGTCAAATCTCTTAGGTAGAGACCTGAGAATCTTTCTAACATGCTTTTCTTTTGGCATCTTCTCTCTTAAGTCACTGGATGCATTTGCTGTTTCAAGAACATTCATGTAAAATTCTTGAATGCTTTCATCATCATTCATCTTTAGGTTCTCAAATATGGTAGTCAGAAGTTAAAGTATGGGCATCCTTACTTTGGATGTACCTTTATGAGTTGTCTCGATAATTTCTCAAGCATCTCTAGCTATAGTACATGAATTTATTAACATGAAAACATTCTTGTTCACTTCATTGAATAGAGCATTCAAGGCTTTGGAATTTCCAAGAGCTAATTCATCTTCTTCTTTGGGTCAATATTCTTCTGACTTCAAGGAATCATTTTCATCTTTGTCCTTCACAACAAGATGATTCCATCCTTTCAAAACAATTATCCAAGATTTGATGTCCATGGATTTCAGATAGACATGGTTTTAACCATCTAGTAGAGGTGGTCTATTATTGTATCCTCCTTCCTTATCCATAGTACTAGAAAATATTCTCCCTGGAGCTCACCCAATAAATAGAACAAGGTGCCTGCTCTGATGCCAAATGAAATTCTGACACTTTAAAACATATGTCAAGACTAATGTCCCAACACTAAAACACAATGTCAAGACAGATGTTATGACATCGTCTACTGACACAAAACACTTTTACCAAAATAGAAATTATGAAAAATTAAATTGCATAAGCTAAAAGACACCATTAATTATTAAACCAGTTTGATGCAACTCACTTACTCTAGGGGCTACCAAGCCAGGAAGGAAATTCACTATGATAATATTAGTTCAAAGCTAAAAAACCCTAGTTTTCAACTTATAACCAAATTAATACCTTGTGCAACTTCTACCTAGAACCATATATATATGAGACCCCCCTTACATCCCATAAACACCCCAGTGATAAAACCAACCACAAACTAGTGACAGGAACCAAAAGATAAGATTACACTTCCAATAAACAATACTCAACTCTATGCTTAAAAGCTCTTGAGTGAGAATAATAACTTGTCACACAATCAACTCTTTTCTTAAAAGCTCATGAGTGATGAACAAGTAAAAATGAACAAAAAAACTACCTTAATGTATCAAAATATACATGGGTGGCATACAAAAACAAACAAAGCACCTAAAGTACTCTCAAAACCCTAAACCCTTATTTTGCACCAACGGTTTTTTGTTGTGAATGCTTGCTATTTTTAAGTCTAACAAGTCCTTATATGTAGACTGTTGCAGTATAGGCTTGGACTCCTCAATCAAATCCAATCTTCCAATTTTAAATCAGCTGCAAGTTATTCTCCATAAAAATTTTCACAAATCATCAAAGTGTCCTTAAAAGTCTCAAAGATCCTTTTTATGAAACCAAATCAAATATGCATTGTTCCTAATAAAATCTTCTTGACCTGAAAAAATAAGTGATATATATCCAAGAGGATCTCATAAAATCAAATCAAATTTGTCAAGAAAAATAACAGCAACACCTGTTGTACAATAAGCCAAGATTTCAAGACATTTGGCTCAACATCTGTCTAATATTCATGACAGCAAAACCTGTCATGACAGTTGGTCAAGATGTTGTGACATCTTGCTCATTTTGAGCTAAGAACCATGTTTTATAAAAATTATGACCATCATAAAACCATGGTATTGCACCCAAAAATTTTCCCACTCATTTTACTCAACACAAGCTCATTGAAGTCCTCAACTTGCTCAAGGAGGCCCAAGAACTAACCAGACAAATTCTCTCCTAAGGCAATGAACCTTCAACTAGGGTTTCCACTTTCATCAAGATACATGAACTAAAAAGGTCTCAAATATTTTCCATGATCCTAATATGTCCTCAAGATCATCCATGTCAAGTTTCATGCCTTCCACAACAAGTTTGCTCAGTCAATTGCTCAAATGCCTGAAAATCAACTAGGTTAGGTCAAAAGTCAATTGTGGCTTATTTACAGTTAAACTTCAATATTTTTGGTCAACATCAACATTTTGAAGTGATTTCCATTACTTGATCAAGGGTTGATCATGATTCCTAAAGGAATGCTCCTAATTCATCAAAACTCAAAAGTTGCTAAATTAGGGTTTCTACAGGAAAAGTCAACCAAACTTTGACCTGGCATAAATTTCTCATACTTTATCAGAAATTTTCCACCAAGGCTCATTTTGAAGAGAATCCAATTCTCTACAACTTCTCTTCAGCCCTCAAGTTCCAAAAAAGCACTCATTTAAAGATATAAATTCAGACATTATAGGTCCTTCTAAAAAGTCAACAAAAACACCTTTTAGGTCAAAGATCCTTACATTAACATGGAATATCCAATTGAGATGAAACCAAAATGTTTGTTTATGGAACATCCTAAGCTTTCTAAAAAGTCAAAGAACACCCTCATAGGGTTAAAATTGAGAGAGATATGCATTGTCAAAGTTGGCCAATTTTTGGAAAAATGCATGAAGCAAATATTGACCAAACTTGGATTTTTTCCAAATAGGCCTATCTTTTCAAATTTGAAACTCATTCCTAACATGGTCCACGACCTCTAATCTAACCCATACATTTTTCTACTATTTATGCTATTTATTTTGATATTTTATTCATTAAAATTCAGAATTAAATAAATAAATAATACAAATAATGTAAATTTTAATGTGAATTCATTTTGGGAAAGTTTTATGCTGGTTTATGTCAATTAATTTCGTGCAGTAACCCTTCAAATATGTCCAGGTTCATCCACATGTGAAAATGGCATGAAATCATCAAATATGATATTTTTTCAAATTTTGATCATGGTCTTAAAACACAACATTATGAGGGAGATTCTTTCCATGTTTTCTTGTCTCCTCATTCTCCTCTATAAATATAGAGCCATACAAGCTCGAAATACACGAAATTCCTCTTCAAGAAAGCTCTACAAAATTCTCAAAAAAAATTGCTAAAAGTTGCAAGAGTTCGCAGCTATATTCCCAGGTGCTATTAGTCCAAACAAGTGGGCCAATCACATTTCTGAGACTTACAGGAGTCTACTCAGGCCTCTTGCCAAGCCAGTCCACGCCCAAAATAGTTGCACCAAGTAGCTCCGGTTGGGTAAAAATTCTTAATTATAAACTCTCAATTCTTGCATTGTAAATGGTTTATAAGCGCTCATGCATGTTCATACTAATGTTTAGAATGTTTTAGAACCATTGCTTTTAAGTTTTGACACAGGAATCTAAAAATTCCAGATCTAAAGTATCAAAGTCGCATCCCCGTGGTGCACCCCAAGACGTTATCCACACTGGATCCAGCGTAGAACCGGGCTTTGTCCAGTTTGGGCTTTTAATTCTGCTTCTTTATCACCCCCCATTTTTATTTTTGCAGCGCAACCCATTTTTCTGTTTTGCTTTATTTATTTTCTTTTATTTAAATTATTTTTCTTTTATTAAAAATATCATAAACATCATAAAATCAAGAAATCACAAACAATTGTAGAATTAGTTTTTTCTTTCTTATTTATTAGAATTAATTTTGAAAATAGATTAGTTTAATTAGGATAATTTGGTTTATTTAAATAATTAAAATTAGCTATAAATTAGGTTTAAATCGCAAGTTAATTATTTTTTCTCAAATAAAAATACAAAAATATAAGGTTATTTAGAGTTAATTTCCTTTCATTTTTAACTTAATATTTTTTCCTAAAAAATAACAAAAAAAAAATTCTTTCATTAATTAAGTTTTCTTAGAATTTAAACTTTAATTCCTGTATTTAATTTTTCGCGCGCATTTTCTTCTTTCGCACTTTTATATTCCTGTACATATCAATGTAGCCAAACTATAAGGCATTTTTATTATTTTCCTTTATATGTCTCCCGATTTTGGACTTGTAATTAAATCCCTCTCCCCGAAGCCATGTAATAGCGTAGGAATTTATGTTTCTGCATTTTATATTTTTTGTACATATATTAACTGTTAGATGTGTGGTTAATAAGATTGCATGAACAAGATAAAACCAATCGCTATAAAACTAAACACAAAGACTAATATTCTGGGATCAAATACACTCGCACATACGCACCCCTAGGGTATCCCCACTTCGGTTGCCTTCGAAAAACGGTCATGAAGTATAGGGAGTTTTAGTGGTTTCCCTCTAGTCTCAAAAGATAAAAAATGACCCATTCGAATGTTGGCTCGGAAAGATCTTTAAGACTCTAGGGTAACTACTAAGGTTTCCTAACCATTGCTTTTGTGATCGTAATCGTCCCTTTCGATTGTCTCTTAAACTCCAACTATGGAGCTACCTACTCCTTAATAGTAGGATAGTGCTGTCTAAAGGAAATAGGAAAACGAATAGCCTTTTTGAGTAGGTAGAAACTCTTAAGTAGTTGCTCAAACAAACTTTTACACCATACACTTTCAAACAAACTTTTCAAACTAAAGTTTTCAAAAAAACTTTATCACACTCTTGAGGACTGATACAAGGGTTACCATAAAGTGAATCTCCACACTAAGGCAATTTCAAAACTTTTTCAAGGCACACAAACACATAAAAGCAATTTAAAAATGAGCAAGTACCTAAGAGCCCGTGGAAAACCACGGATAGAAAGGGTGCTAACACCTTCCCTTTCTATAATATAACCCTTGTACTCAAAAACATTTCGAAAAAGGTTTTTTCTCTTCTTTTTCCCTTTTCCTTTGTTGGATGAAATAAAAGACGGTCGCGACTCTTGCTTACTATACATTTGCGAACAAAAAACGCAAAACTAGTAGTAACAAAAAACAGTCAGTTCTGCCACCGTATCACAGAACTGGCAACTTTGTTGGGGAATTAATATATAGTGGAGTATACCTTAGGATCTAGGTCATTTTTAAAAATTTCTTTCTTGTTTTCTTTGTCTGCTTTATCCTTAAGGGTTTTGTTTGGGTATTGTTGAAGATCCTACACCCGGATCTGGGAGCACTTTTTAGGTAATCAACAATAGATCGTGGAGACTGTACAACATAGACCGATATGGTTTAAGCGATGGCTGTGTTGGTGTGACACTTTGGTTGGTACCGGTATCCTTCGTGTGGAAACGAGGAGAATACGGGGCCGCCGCGTGGTGTCGTGAAGCACTAATGGACCTTAGAACCTTAGTTGAACAAACTTGGCCATTAGAAAGTGGTGAGATAGCCGGCCTCGGTATAAAGATGAGGATTGGTTGATACTCGATGCTACACTCATTGAGATCATACTTTCGGGATATTTCAGCCGCAAGAAAAGATTGCCTGAGCTGAAACAATGCCCGATAAAGGATGATCAGTGATATTGAGAATCCTTAGAACCCAGTTACTTTTCTAAGATAGGTTTGAAACCAACTAAACTTCAAGAGGGTACTTACCTATGGAATCCATGCAAGCCTAAACCTAAGGCTACTTGTGTGACTTTTTTGCTTTCTTTGCCTAACAATTTGAACTCATTACAGGGCTTTGTTTGTATTCCTTGCAGGACCTTGTTTGTATAAATCCAATAAATTGGTTTCTTACCCTGCATTTTTGCTTGATACATAGCATACACATCATAGCATCATAACATGACATATCATACTAACCATTTCAAGGATCTAGAGGGCCTGTGATGCAGGTTATGATGAACCAGACGTTTAGCAAGGGGCAAGGGGATTTATTTTCCTCTGGCCAATGTCATCAAAAGACCAAAACACGATAACTTGAGCCAGGGGCTATGACCCACTTGATATGGTGAGCTTGACTCTTGTAGAAGGACCTTCAACGATACGAAGTGAATCAATCAAAGCTGTAAAGTTCAACGCCTAATATTTTTCTTATTTACCCTGCGAGATCCTTGAAAACTGTTGTATATCATACATGTCATTGCATAACAGGTAAATTCCAGTACAGGTTCCTCATCTTCTTCGTTTTTTATTTCAGCAATGGCTCTCAAACAAGACAACATAGATCTCCAAACTCAAGAAGCTCAGTTCATGGAAATGTTCCTAAACCTATCCAAGGGGCAGGAAGAGTTGAAATCACTCCTCACCGTGAACCTGACCAAGAAAAATCCTGAAGTTAATAAGGAAGAATGGTTGGAACAACTGCAAGCTAAAGTTGAAACAATGAGAACCCAGATGCTGGGGTAGAGGGCTCTTATACAAGGCCTAGCCCGGGGACAAGAAGAGTTGAGAGTCATTATAAAGAAACTTCATCAAGACGGATGCAGCCGTATGAAGCAAATAGTCGAGGTTGGGGACCAAGTCATTGATCAACTTCTGAGAAGACAAGAGGTTGGTTTGGTGAAGAGCGGACTTTTCCAAATTGCTACCACATCACGAGTCCAATAACAACCTCGCTAAAAACAACATGTTAATCAGAGTAAGCCGGATATACCCATAAGGCAGTTTACCAAACTCAACATGTCGCTCTCTCAAGCTTTGCAACACCTATTAAGGATGAATTTGATTACGTTGATAGGACCTCATCTGAATCCCAAGACATTGTCCCCTAACTACAATCCTAATGCAAGATGTGCATACCACTCCAACAGCCTGGGGCATGATACTGACGACTGTTGGAGGTTGAAATACAAAATTCAATACCTGATTGATGAAGGAGCATTGGTATTCACACAAGATGGTCAACTGGAATGTTTCAGTCATTCCTCCAAGGCCCACCATTTAAAGTGACAAGTTCTGATAAGAGGGCTTTTCGTTCATTAGAATTTTCAATTTGTAATTTTCTTTTGATTGTTCGAACATTTATTCATGTCAAACTTTGTTACTTTATCAATGCATTGCATATGTCTATTTTGAATCAGTTCATTCGTATTCACTATATTTAAACTTCTTTCTTTTTTGTGATATTCAACTCTCGATTAAAAAGTTGAGCCTTTAGAGGGAGGATGACGAAAATGATACCACAATCCCTACAATATGCTTTTGAACAGACCCTGCTAACGATGTACAGACATTGTTTCAAAATCCTAAACAATGGAGTTATAAGGAAGATAACCCCTAGTCAACCCCTTTGAGCCAAAGAAGTAGGAGTTTTTCTTTTCACACAAATTAAAACCCTTAATCATAACTTGGGGAAGGGTAGTTTTCTCAGTTAATTCAGAGGCGCATTCAGTCGTAAACTTCCGCTTCGCACACAATCAATGACCTCGAAGACGTCCTTCCAAATCAGAAGATGGTGATGGTTCTGCATAATCATTAAAGCAAGCAGTCGTTATTTTTCAAACGAAAATCCAATTAAGTCAAAACCTATGATGGAGACTAAAGAAAAATACGGGGGCATCCCGCTGACTGTAATTACAAAAGAAACAATTCAGGCAAAAGAAGGGATAACGAAAACCACAAAAAAAAGAGGTTACTGCAAATCCTCGGAAAAAAAGAGATTACAAAATGACTACCTCTTCCAAATAAACATTCAATCTCTGAACCATCACCGAAATATCAAGGACATTCCAAAACTCAACTATGATTAAAAATGCACAATTAACCGAGCATAGGATTGAAGAACATCACGAAGAACGGGTGGGTACAAATAAAATTTGAGCATTTATCTTTTGTTTCTTACACCGTGAACCAAGCCACGTTATAACCCTTAAAAGTCCTAGCTGAAGCATGGGTTAGTTCGAAAGCATACTATTACAAAAGGTATCCTGACTCCTGTAAGGTTTGCTATAAATCCTGAGTTGAAATCACACTTTTACAAAATTTGTTTGTTTTACTAAAAAAATAATTTTCAAACTTCAAGGCAGACATAAGCTTTGTATTCTTAAAATACCATTATTTGCATATGACTATTTGTTCAACAAAAGAGAAATTCGCATGACGAATATCTAGTGAGAAAAAACCTTCTCAATGAAAAGAATCACCTCAAGTGGAAATACACTTCCAACCAAGGGGAACGACATGATCATTGTCCATCATCTGGGGAAGTCAAGTCAAGATTCAAGGAATCTCTCAAAGATGCCAACTAGACAGGGGCAGATCTCCATCTGAATCACTTGGGGCATTGGGCATGAATTCCAGCAACAAATCCTTTACGATCAAACAAACATCTTATGGTAGTGTGGCAACACTTACTACTATGGACAGTGACGTTTCTCCGTACCCGGTGAATGTGGACATAGTCAGCAAATACTATGCATGAACAAAGACCCGCTAGGTTGACTGGCCTAGGAAAAAATAAGGGCACCCCGGCGAACCAAAAGGGTTCGCGCAAAAATTAGGGATAAGAGCAAAAAAGATATGTACACCTGGCAAGTCGAAAACCTGAAAATGCGGCTTGAGCAAAAAAGGGTATCCCGGTGGACTGAAAACCCGAAATAGCGGTCCAGGCAAAAGTTATGGATTTGAAGCGTACGTGTATGTCCCGTCATCTTGTCATTTATTTATCAGTAGAAGACTTATCATCCTGATCAGCATCCACCAAGCCTCTGCATGTACATTCTCCAACAGGTATAGAGGCAGAAATGTCTTGATGTGAAGTCACTGCTACATCCTCATCATACATCCCGGTGACGTTTATGTCCCCCACAGAGTAGAGGCAACCAAAGCTTTGACATCGGCTTCCCCAAACCGGAGTTAATTTCCCCAGCAAAGTTCCTTCAAAGAGTCGACATCTATTCCCCAGCCGATTTTTATAATCGCAAGCGGTTCATAAAGTTGTCTCCCAAGCAGAGTCTATTTCTCTAAATACAGAAGCTCAATCCCTAACAGATTTTATCCCTCCGGTTACGGAATTTCATCCCCAAGCAAAGTTTAGTTCTCTGAATCGGTAAAATCTTCCAGCAAAGCATCTCCTCTCTCAAACAGAATTATTCCCCACAGAGTTATTCTCAAGCAGAGTCTCTCCCAGGCAGAATATTCACAAACAGAAAGGAGTAAATCCACGGCATAGTCATCTCCGTTCACCATCCCCAGCGGAAGTAGAAGAACCACGTTTTCTACAACGATCGGGAATTCGATTTTCAGCACTCTCCAGCAGCAGTCAGGGATTTATCTTCCCAGACTCGGATATGTCACAATAGCATTTCATGTTCATATGTCAGGACATGCGCATGCATATTGCATACAACATAGTCTCATTTATCTTGAGAACATCATCACACAAAGCATTTCATGCCTTGCATATAATTAATCCTGTACCTTTTCAGGAGAGATGGTTATAATCAACAATTCCAATAGTCCAAGATTAAATCCATGAAACTATACATGTCATATCTGCAGACAACTAATGGAAAATCAGTTCCTGAAAACAAACAGGTCAACTAATCTACGTGATCAAATAAAGCAGCCCTACTACCCAGGCTTTTATTTCGAAGTAACCCTACTATCCAGGTTCCTTCTCATAGCCCTACTATCCAGGCTTTCATTTCGATGTAACCCTACTATCCAGGTTCCTTCTAATATCCCTACTATCCAGGCTTTCATTTCGAAGTAACCCTACTATCCAGGTTCCTTCTCATAGCCCTACTATCAAGGCTTTCATTTCGAAGTAACCCTACTATCCAGGTTCCTTCTCATAGCCTTACTATCCAGGCTTTCATTTCGAAGTAACCCTACTATCCAGGTTCCTTCTCATAGCCCTACTATCCAGGCTTTCATTTTGAAGTAACCCTACTATCCAGATTCCTTCTCATAGCCCTACTATCCAGGCTTTCATTTCGAAGTAACCCTACTATCCAGGTTCCTTCTCATAGCCCTACTATTCATGCTTTCATTTCGATGTAACCCTACTATCCAGGTTCCTTTTCATAGCCCTACTAGCCAGGCTTTCATTTCGAAGTAACCCTACTATCCAGGTTCCTTCTTGTAGCCCTACTTTCTGGGCTTCCATTTCGAAGTAACCCTACTACCAAGGTTCCTTCTCATAGCCCTACTATCCAGGCTTTCATTTCGAAGGAACCCTACTAACCAGGTTCCTTCTCATAGCCCTACTATCCAGGCTTTCATTTCGAAGTAACCCTACTATCCAGGTTCCTTCTCATACCCTACTATCCAGGCTTTCATTTTGAAGTAACCCTACTATACAGGTTCCTTCTCATAGCCCTACTATCCAGGCTTTCATTTCGAAGTAACCCTACTATCCAGGTTCCTTCTCATAGCCCTACTACCCAGGATTTCATTTCGAAGTAACCCTACTATCCAGGTTCCTTCTCATAGCCCTAATATCCAGGATTTCATTTCGAAGTAACCCTGCTATCCAGGTTTCTTCTCATAGCCCTACTATCCAGGCTTTCATTTCGAAGTAACCCTTCCATCTAGGTTCCTTCTCGTAGCCCTAATATTCAGGCTTTCATTTCGAAGTAACCCTACTATCCAGATTCCTTCTCATAGCCCTACTATCCAGGATTTCATTTTGAAGTAACCCTACTACGCAGGTTCCTTCTCATTGCCCTACTATCTAGGATTTCATTACGAAGTAACCCTACTATCCAGGTTCCTTCTCATAGCCCTACTATCAAGGCTTTCATTTCAAAGTAACCCTACTATCCAGGTTCCTTCTCATAGCCCTACTATCCAGGAATTCATTTTGAAGTAACCCTACTACCCAGGTTCCTTCTTATAGCCCTACCACCTAGGCTTTTATTTCGAAGTAACCCTATTATCCAGGTTCCTTCTCATAGCCTTACTATCCAGGCTCCTTTTCATGAATTGACACAGTTTCGCAGGGACTTATCCCAAGAAAGCCCCATACAGGTTCCTTATCTTTTATCTCTGGACAACAATTTACAACACTCTAAAACCTGTACTCGACCAGATACGGTCGATTTCACATTTCCCCAGTAAGTCGCTGTGAAGCCGGAAATACGACCAGATAGCAGTCACCCTTATCATCCTCAACCAGTCACTGTGAAGCCTGGACTTGACCAGATAATAGCTCACTTTTTGTCTCATCAGTGAAGAGTTAATTCCCCAATAGGGTAATGGACAACCTAATCTCCTAGACTCTATTTCCCAAGACATCAATCAACATTCCCCGGTTAAGTCCTCCCCAACAGCAGGTACATGAATTCTCGCAAAGGAATCTCTTATGCAACCGATATCTTTTCTGGATGGAATCTTTAAGCTCATCTCTGAATATTCTCCGTCTCCTTCCAAATTGAATCTATAAGCCCATTCCTGATATTATCGATCGACATTCACTTCATGCAAGTGCAAATTTCTGGGCACTCTAGTGTTCAATCACCTTCCACCTTCATATCACGAAAGGCAGACAAGCCAATCTACATCCTCAGGTATAAGAAGATTGAACAGGGGTAGCTGTTGCACTCTAAAATTTTCCCTCTCATTTTACTCAACACATGCTCATTGAAGTCCTCAACTTGCTCAAGGATGCCCAAGAATTAACCAGACAGATTCTCTCATAAGGAAATGAACCTTCAACTAGGGTTTCCACTTTCATCAAGATATGTGAACTCCAAAGGTATCAAATATTTTCCGTGGTCCTAATATGTCCTCAAGATCATCCATGTCAAGTTTCATGCCTTGCACAACAAGTTTGCTCAGTCAATTGCTCAAATGCCTGAAAATCAACTATGTTAGGTCAAAAGTCAATTGTGGCTTATTTACAGTCAAACTTCAAGATTTTTGGTCAACATCAACATTTTGAAGTGATATCCATCATTTGATCAAGGGTTGATCATGATTCCCCAATGAATGCTCCTAATTCATCAAAACTCAAAAGTTGCTAAATTAGGGTTTCTATAGGAAAAGTCAACCAAACTTTGACCAGACATAACTTTCTCATACTTTATCAGAAATTTTTCCACCAAGGCTCATTTTGAAGATGATCCAATTTTATACAACTTCTGTTCAGCCCTCAAGTTCCATAAAAGCACTCATTTAAAGATATAAATTCAGACATTATAGGTCCTTCTAAAAAGTCAACAAAAACACCTTTTGGGTCAAAGCTACTTACATTAACATGTAATATCCAATTGAGATGAAACCAAAAGGGTTGTTTAGGGAACATCCTAAGCTTTCTAAAAAGTCCAAGAACACCTTAATAGGGTTAAAATTGAGAGAGATATGCATTGTCAAAGTTGACCAATTTTTGGGAAAATGCATGAAGCAAATATTGACCAAACTTGGAATTTTTCCAAGTGGGTCTATCTTTTCAAGTTTTAAACTCATTCCTAACATGGTCCACGACCTCTAAGCCAACCCATACATTTTTCTACTATTTATGCTATTTATTTTGATATTTTATTCATTAAAATTCAGAATTAAATAATTAATAGAAATAATGTAAATTTTAATGTGAATCCATTTTGGGAAAGTTTTATGCTGGTTTATGTCAATTGATTTCATGCAATAACCCTTCAAATATGTCCAGGTTCATCCACATGTGAAAATGGCATGAAATTATCAAATATGGCATTTTTTCAAATTTTGATCATGGTCTTAAAACACAACATTATGAGGGATATTCTTTCCATGCTTTCTTATCTCCTCATTCTCCTCTATAAATATAGAGCCATACAAGCTTGAAAGACACGAAATTCCTCTTCAAGAAAGCTCTACAAAATTCTCAAAAAAATTGCTAAAAGTTGCAAGAGTTCGCAGCTATATTCCCAGGTGCTATTAGTCCAAACAAGTTGGCCAATCACATTTCTGAGACTTTTAGGAGTCTACTCAGGCCTCTTGCCAAGCCAGTCCACGCCTAAAACAGTTGCACCAAGTAGCTCCGGTTGGGTAAAAATTCTTAATTACAAACTCTCAATTCTTGCGTTGTAAATGGTTTATAAGCGTTCATGCATGTTCATACTAATGTTTAGAATGTTTTAGAACCATTTCTTTTATGTTTTGACGCATGAATCTAAAAATTATAGATCTAAAGCCTCAAAGTTGCGTCCCCGTGGTGCACCCCAAGACGTTATCCACACTGGATCCAGCGTAGAACTGGGCTTTGTCCAGTTTGGGCTTTTAATTCTTCTTCTTTCTCACCCCTCATTTTCATTTTTGCAGCATTGTCCATTTTTCTTTTTTGCTTTATTTATTTTCTTTTATTTCAATTATTTTCCTTTTATTAAAAAAATCATAAACATCATAAAATCAAGAAATCACAAAAAATGTAGAATTAGTTTTTTCTTCCTTATTTATTAAAATTAATTTTGAAAATAGATTAGTTTAATTAGGATAATTTGGTTTATTTTCATAATTAAAATTAGCTAGAAATTAGGTTTAAATTGCGAGTTAATTATTTTTTCTCAAATAAAAATACAAAAATATTAGGTTATTTAGAGTTAATTTCCTTTCATTTTTAACTTAATATTTTTTCTAATAAAAGAATAATTACAAAAAATATTTTCTTTCATTAATTAAGTTTTCTTAGAATTTAAACTTTAATTCGTGTATTTAATTTTTCGCGCACATTTTCTTCTTTCGCACTTTTATATTCCTGTACATATCAACATAGCCAAACTATAAGGCATTTTTATTATTTTCCTTTATATTTCTCTCAGTTTTGGACTTGTAATTAAATCCCTTTCAACGAAGCCATATAATAGCGTAGGAATTTACGTTTCCGCACTTTATATTTTTGTACATATATTAACTGTTAGATGTGTGGCTAATAGGATTGCATGAACAAGATAAAACCAATCACTAGAAAACTAAACACAAAGACTAATATATCTGAAATTAAATACACTCGCACATACACACCCCTAAGATATCCCCACTTCGGTTGCCTTCGTAAAACGGTCATGAAGTATAGGGAGTTTTAGTGGTTGCTCTCTAGTCTCAAAAGATCAAAATTGACCCATTCAAATGTTGCCTCGGAAAGATCTTTAAGACTCTAGGGTAACTAATAAGGTTTCCTAACCATTGCTTTAGTGATCGTAATCGTCCCTTTCGATTGTCCCTGAAACTCCAACTATGGAGCTATCTACTCCTTAATAGTAGGATAACATTGTCTAAAGGAAATAAGAAAACGAATAACCTTTTTCAAGTAGGTAGAAACTCTTAAGTACTTGCTCAAATAAACTTTTACACCATACACTTTCAAACCAAATTTTCAAACTAAAGTTTTCAAAAACACTTTATCACACTCTTGAGGACTGATACAAGGGTTACCATAAAGTGAATCGCCGCACTAAGGCAATTTCAAAACTTTTTGAATGCACACAATCACACAAAAGCAATTTAAAATTGAGCAAGTACCTAAGAGCCTGTGGAAAACCATGGATAGAAAGGGTGCTAACACCTTCCCTTTCTATAATCTACCCCCCGTGCTCAAAAACATCTCGAAAAATGTTTTTTCTGTTCTTTTTCCCTTTTCCTTTGTTGGATGAAATAAAAGACGATGGCGGCTCTTGCTTACCGTGCATTTGCAAACAAAAAACACAAAACTAGTAGTAACAAAAAACAGTTAGTTCTTCCACCATATCACACATGGATCTAATACATCCATCCTTAGTGTTTTTCATTTGAACAGAAAATATCTACCCTAGAGCTCACCCAAACAAAATATGGTGTCTGCTCTGATACCAATTGAAATTTTGTTCTTCAGGAGAAAGATGTTGGACCAGATGTCTAAGACAACTTGTCCAGATTTAACACAATATGACAACAACAATAATTGAAAGTAAAAACAATAAATAATAGAAGAGATTTGGTAACCAAATCCAGTGCAAACCACACATACATCTAGAGGGAATCCAACCCAAGAAATGAAACCCAATCTTCTATAAAATCAGTATAAAATATCTTAGATGAACAAGCCCCTTGTTCAATGAAGCTCTTCTTAATTCTACCCTAATGTATTTCTATTTAGTACTCCCCCTAACAACGAGAACCCCCTATCAATTTTTTCATTCACTAGTCCTAAGTGGTCAACTTTAATAAACAACTTAGAGAATGTTGAATTACAACTCAACTCCACAAACTAACTATAATGCCTTATGATATGAATGAAGTAATAATGTGGTGTACAAGAAACACAAATAAAAGACTCAAATAAACCCTAGCACAAAGATATTCAATCCTAGCAGATACAGTGAGAGTCACCTTAAGTAGCAATGAAATTTTGGGCCTTTTTCCTTTAGATATTTGATTTGATTTCGTCCAGAATTATAGCAGATACAATTTGATTTAATTTACTCTAAAAAATATATGATTCTTTTTAATTCAAATTCAAATTTAAATATCCATTTAAACTGATTTGATCTTCAAACAACTATAAAACAAATCACACAAACGCATTGCTAAACAGTAGCAACAAATCTGATTGAAATTCGATCAGAAAATTGCTCCAAACAACAACAACCAGGGCCTGTTGTCAAGAGCCATATGTTACTCATATATTAGAACATTGTGTCTCACATGTGTCCCTTCTACACCAAAACAACTTGAACGCTCCATGTTATTTTGCATAATGTAGCCAATCCAAAAGGAACAACCGAACCAAACACATAAATCTTCAAAAGAATCACACTATTGAAGAACAACTAAGCACGACACCACTACATATGCTTCCTTATAAGTATTTCTCACTCACAAGGCACTAAGGCAAATTTTAGAGAAAAAATATAAAAGAAAGAGAATGAGAGTAGAAAATAAGAATTGGATAAAAAAAATCTGAATTCCGATGTATTTTAAAATGAAGAGAAGCCTCCTTTATATAGAAAAATATTTGACTCAAAAAGGAAGTGATCCATGGGCCAAATTTAATTATATAAACAATTATTTGATTAAATAATCTATTATGGAACTCAAAAAGGAGGCTACCCTGATCCCAAAAAAGTTGGAAGGACATAAATAAAGAAATCCATAGATCAACAGTTTATGGCATCTATAAGTTGGAAGGAAAATACAAAATCAGTGGTAGTGTTATCTACTAGTCAAGTGAAATATCTTACCCTTGTTGAAGGAGTCAAGAAAGCCATATGGTTGTGAGGCATAATTAGGGAGTTTGGGATTAATCAAGAATGTGTGAAGATAAATTATGATAGTCTAAGTGTTATTCAATTGGACAATCATCAAGCTTATCATGAAAGGACAAAACACATTGACATATGTTTACATTTTATAAGGGCCATAGAGTCAAAGAAGATTCAAGTTCAAAATGTTCCCTCGAAAAAGAATCCAATAAATATGTTCACGAAATCACTTTCAAGATCAAGGTTCAAGTACTTCTTAGACTTGATCACGTTTTTGGGAGAATTATTCAAGCTTTGGAGAGATAATCAAGGTGGTTCTTGGTTAAGTTGACATCGCCGTCTTTTAAAGTAAAGATCGAGAATTGTTGTAATATGCCTAAAAACCTAAAGTAAGAAAAGATAAGAAATAGTTAGGTTCACTTTGATCCCCTATTTTGATCTTCACACCTTACCCCCATTCATGGAATTATTCCATATATTTTAAATTCAATTCAATTAATGTTTAATTAGAATTTTGATCCCCCTATTTTACCCCATTCATAGTATTAGTCTATCTATTTCAAATTCAAACAGTTTTGATACCCTCTTATATTTTTGCACTTAAACATTGATGATAAGTTCATCTTTTAATAAAGTGTAACTTATATTTTTTCGTTAAAGTTCCACAAAGATTTTTTGCTTTCATTTTCACAATTTTGCACTCAAAATTGATTTAATGATGTGTAACTTATACTTTTTATCTTTAAAGTTCCACAAACATTCATATATGATTATTTGTCAGGTTTCACAAGTGAAACCTAATTTAAAAATGGACATGTCATCAACTTTAAGTGTAAAAATGCAAGAAGATAACCAAAATTATTTGAATTCGAAATAAGGGAATCTGTTTTGTGTGAATTTTTGTTCTTCGGATTACAAGATGTTAGACATTATGTTTTAACAAAGTGTATGACAAGTGTAATACGTAATAGGTAGAATAAATGAATAACGTAAAGTAACATAGAAATCAGTTACCCAGTTTTGTGCAAAGCCACCAACGTCTGAAGGGCGTTAACCCAATGAAAGAAAATTTACTCTTAATAGTCTGAAGTACAAATTAGTCTGATTTGAACTCTCTTAGTCTAATGCATCTTTTCCTTATACTACCTGTGAACTTCAATCCAAAATTCTCATTGAATCTTAGACCTTTCTCAATTTCAGTCAAACACTCTCCAGAGTGTTTGTACATTTACAAAAGATTATGAATGATGGAACAATATTACAACTCAAAGACTATATTCTCCTAACTTAGAAGTAATATGTGAGAATAAAGTATTAGATAAAAAAACACAAGAGTAAAAAAAATAAACACACCTAGCTTAGTTATGCAAGGTTTGAGCCTTTATAATGGAGAATGCCTCCTTAAATAGAATCAAAGGTCCATCTGTTGTGGCTGGAAAAATTTAATGAAGTTGCCACCATTATTTATTTGTCCTAAGGACATGGAAGATATCGGGAAACCATAAAGGTATGGATAAGGCGGTCATCGCGACCAAGTTAAGGGTTCGGAAGTCAATTAAGTGAGAGAAAGGTGTTAGGCACCACTCGTCTACCTTGTACTCAAGGGGAACCTTCTCTAATATTAGGTTACTATGTGTGTCTACTTATTCTCGCTTAATCTTATTTATTTATTCATTTATTTAAGAGGGAAAAAAATCTACCAAAGGTTAAAACAAGAAGAGACTAAAAGTTAACTCGCCTTCGTCTCGCAACCTTGTGTCTACGTATCTCTCATCAAGAGATGAGAGAAATCAGAATCCTACGTAGTTTTGGAGTATTTGGTTGGCTTTTTTAGATTATGAAAAAGTGTTTGAGTTTGAATTAATAGCACAAGAACGAGAGTGAATTAATTTGATCGCATGAGAGCGAAAGCTTGAGTTGGAAACAGATTCGATGCACGGGGATGAGAAGAATGATTTAAGTGTGTTGAGTGGATTTTAAGATGCAAATTGATTTTGAATAACTAATTGATAACGCATTAAGTCAACCACTTAATTACTTGAGGATGTAGTGGATGTACATCCACCTATCTTTCTATTTACAAAAATATTGAAATTTAAGTTGATTGAAAAAAGTGTTTGGTTATGTACAAGTTTGTGATGAGAAATTTGGATTAATCGGAAAAGAGCCCTAAAAAATATGTACAAAGAATATTTTTGTTATTTTTATATCAAAAACTTAAATTAATTTAACCTAAGAGAGTTAAATAAATTATGTACAAATAATAACAAGATCAAATTAGTGAAATAAGATGAAAATAACTAGCCTAAGAGACAATAAGTTTTAATTAGTGCAATTAGCAATGGGAAATTAGTGTTGGGAAGAATTAGTCCCAAGGCCCAAAATACTTCTAAAACCTTAATTCTAAAATATAATAAAAATAGATAATAAATAATAATAAGTATAAATAAAAATAAAAGTAAGAAAAAGAAACAAAATGAAGAAGAGGAAAGAGAATGGTCCGCCTGTTACACATACAACCAGCACATCAATATTGTTTACAAATTCAAATCTCCCTCAAGACCATTCATTGGTCGACACTTGGCATGGCAATTATATTAAAGAAAAATAAAAATAAAATAAAAACTTGTTAAAAGAAAAAAGAATTACATGACAGTTAAACATTCAGTATTTTCTTTTCCCTGACTCTGTTTCACGTGAAACCTTCCTTCTATCTTTCCACAATTTTTCTTCTTCTAACATCAATCTACACTTCCTGCACTTAGAAAAATAACAATATCAAAGGTTTTCTGATTCATTGAACCATTGATTTCTGATTTTTCTGCGGCTTCCAATATCAAAGGTTTTCTTCCTTCCATTGTCGGACACAATTTTTATAGGGAGAAGACAACAACCAATGTGCACGTACACTGCCTTCAATCATGTTATCAGATCCATCTGACTTAGTCTCCATTCTTTCGTCGCCGCTTGCACCACCTTGGCTATAACGCTCAGTTTATACAAGACCACTTAAGGCCCCACCCTCATCCAAGATAAACAACCATCCTTTATATGTCTGATTTAAAGAAAATAATTTATTCGGAACTCAGTCTCACATTACACCCACAATCGATTCATCATATGCTTATACAAACAGTGTGTCCTTATGTAAAGCCCACAATCTATTTGTTAAAATGCCTCTCACCGTTGATTTCTCTTTTAACACTTTTACAAGTTTGCTTAGTATGATGAAAACCCATTCATTTTTTAGACAAATTGATATGGACACCCAATATTCTGCAAGTAATATTTGGTTTCATAATTATGCATGGGCCTTTTGGAAGCCATTGACCTGTAAACTTTGGGTAAAAACAGCTTGTTCATTTGTAATCATTAGATTTGTTGTTTGGGTTCTTGAATGTAGAATGAACTACGATTTTAGAGGACCACCTTCTTATCAAATTGGCACGAGCTTATTGTTTTCCTTCTCAACTATGTTTTATGCTCACAGAGATAAAGTGGTCAACAACTTGGGTAGATTTGCGGTGGTTGTATGAGTTTTGTGGTTCTAATTCTACTTCAAAGTTACACTGCAAGTTTGACTTCACCCTTAACAATTGAACAACTAAGTCCAACTATTAGAGATGTTAACCAAATTCTAAAGAATAAGATGAATGTTGGCTATCTCAAAGGCTCTTTTGTTTATGTAGTCTTAAAAGGTGATAATGCAAAAATACATAGCATATTCGACCAGATTTGTATAAATAAAGTTACCATTTTGTCTTGATTATGTTGCATTACATTGGTATTTCGAGTTTGTTTCGGGTAATTATTTCCCACAAGGACTACATGAGAAAAGCAGAAGAAATGGATTGAAAATCACAAAGTTGCAGAAAAATTCATATTAGAAGGTTGTGACGATCGTCACAGCTTCTTGATGGTCGGCACAAGCTAAATACGTGTACCCCTCGGCACACATGGTATGACGATCGACACATGTTAAAATATGTGTGCCCCACAGCATACAATGCATGTCACTCGTTGAAATAACCGGCTGAACAAATCATCAAGATGAAATCAATAAAGTCGCCATCGAACATTTTTTATCCCATAGGAAGGGAAAGGTAAACATTGAGTAAACCTGAGAAGGGTGAAATCACAATCAAACGATCGAGAGATCGGGAAAGGGAGTCTATTACGCGAGGGAAAGGTATTAGAACCCCACATGCTCGTAATACTCTACGGTATCCACTCATATTGTTCTAATCAAAGGGTGTGTTTCAAATCTAAGTTGTACAGCTAAAATAAAATGCAAAGAGGGAATGCATGCAAAATAAAAGAGAAAATTATGTAGGGAAAATAAAGTTGTACTCGTTCGGGCCCTACCCCAATGCCTACGTATCCCTTTTAAGGAATCATAGTAGCCGTATTTCGTCTCAAAAGTTTTTGTTGGTTTGTATTTTTTAATGAACAATGTTAATTTCGCCTTCTACCGCAGTTCGACCTTTGGAGACTCATGCGTAAACACAAAGTGAATTAACATGTTCTTTTGAAAAAGTTTGGAAGAAAAGACCAAAGACGCAAAAAAGTTTGCATTGGTCGATATTTTTTTACCTTGAAGAAGGATTTGAAAGTTGTTAGGTGTTTTATGATTTTCAAGAAAAGATTTTTAGTCTTAATACAAGGATGCAAAAGAAAGAAAAATATCTAAGGAAGACTAACCTAAATCTATCTCTAATGTTATCATACAATGATTGATCATAAGATTGATGATAAAAGGGAAATCTCTATCCTATGTTAGCATGCATGAATACCTATCCTAATGTCTAGCTCGAAAGCTACTCTAATCGAGCGATCATAAGGGAAGCATGGTATAGCAGATAAATAAGCAAACAAGTGCTTTGGAAAAAGCACACAAACATGAGTAGCACACATTGACTCAAAGGGATGCGGGAAGCAAGAGAAATTCTTTATCTAAGGGGATTTGATCACCTGAAGCAAACAAGCGGGAGACAGATGAAATAAAAAAGAAAATAAATACTTTAGCTAAGGGGAGTGTATCATCTGACGCAAACAAGCGGGTAGCGAAGTATAAACAATGGCCATTGTGAACTCCTGACAAAGTGTGGGGGTTAGTTGTGAACCTTTCTCCACATGACCGACTCGATACACATGATCTGCACTACTTCGAAGCATCAACATACAATGTGATTTAAGGATGACATGGACTAGAATGTGAGAGGGTCGATTATGGACCATCCCCGCTTGCCTCCTTTTGAGGACTTATCATTTGTAGTATAATACAGGCACAAATGTAAACACACGTGCAAAATACCTACTTCAAAGGTATGATTTTAAACAAACCAAAATTATCATATAGAAAGTGGTGCCTGCTATAGGACTTTAAACAACGACTTCGAGGACACGCTCTTTATTTCCTACTTCTCATGATATCTAGAAAAGCAGTAAAATTCCTACTTCTGATGATATCTAGAGAGCAGTAAAGTGTTTAAATTAGATAAACAAGAGAAAATACCAAACAGATATCAATTCGTAGCAAAGCGTATCAAAATAAAGAAACCTGATGATCTTCGCGAAAGCTTCACCGATCAAAGAAAAGAGTCAGAAATCAAATGCTCAGAATAAGTGTTAAAGCATCATCAATGTGAAAATAAATTAAAATCGAAATCTCGAGCATATCCGCATATCACACAATAGACCTGCATTAGACTCAAATCTCGAAAAGAAAAAGTGAATCACAAGAGAGTGAAGAAGGATGAAGATGAGAGGAGAAGAGAGAGCTTTTCGTGATTCTTTTGGAAATTGAAGAATGAAGATGAAAGAAGTTATGATTCGGTTATATCTATCAAAGTTTTTTACAAGTAAAATCATCTTGACCTTTGAATTTGAATTTTCTTTTAGAAAATGGATGGATATGATTGCTTCCGATTTTCTGTTATATTCCTCTCATTTTTCTGTTATACTGCACGATTTCTACCTTCTATTTTCTTCTATTGCCTTTTCTGATTTAATTCTTTCTGATTTCCGTGATATTATCGAGCTAGAAATTGTTTTCTGATATTTTATGGATACTTGAACAGATGCAGGGCATTATGGTGAGCCTATTTTTCCTGTAGGTTTCAAGTTTGGTGCATGCTTGGAACTGTTTTGACAGTTTTTTATTTGTTAGAAATTTCTTTTAAAATCTGTTAAAACAGTCGACTAAAATTGTTGGTGAAGCTTGAATGGAGGGTTGGTTATGTGCACAACAAGGTTGCTTAAGTGCAGGGCAGTTTATTCATGAAATTCATGAAGCTTTGGTCTTGATACAAGAATTCGGGATGTAAGGCTTGATCATGTCGATTCTTGGAAGCTTGGAGAATTTGTGCATTGATTGAAGTAGCTTGAAAATTGAATACTAGCATGAAACTTAGGATCATATGAATTTATTTTGATGTATTTTGTAAATAATTTGGGGTGCTATTTGATATGTGTAATAAATGAACATTGAGAAATGATACATATTTGGATTGATTATGTAATTTTGTAATGGATGGAAATTGGAATGTAATTTGTGATAGAATTGGAATGAATATGGATTTTGAGTGAACATGATAGAATTTTGGAATCAAAACTGAATTTGAATGCCTTGTAAAATTTGAATTCAGAATGGAACAAATGGTAAGCTTTAAATTCTGATTGATCCAAATATGTGAATCTTTCAACCATGTACCCTCGATTTGGAAATGATACTCGAATTTGAAGTGAATGCATAATGAGAATGAAGTTGAATTATGACTTAAATTCCAAGAAATTTCATGTATAGTCCTTTCGATTTTAACTTGAATCATATACATACATAATGTCCAAAACCTATGCTCTCAGATAATTTGGACTCAAGGCATCAAGTAATCAATCCAAATCAATCAATTCCAATTATTCCCAACTGAGATTCTCAAATCCATATCAAACATGTATTATAAGAAACAAGCAAAATGAGAGAAGTAATAATGCCTCGACCACACTGGATCCACAAGTTCAACATCTTGTACCACAGGTCAATGTTTTGCAATTCAAACCACAAGCCCCATAGCTTGATGACCAATGATCTTAGCACAAAAGGAATAACCTGAGAAATCTCTGAAGATGATAAGACTTGAAGTGATAAAAGTGATAATAATCACAAAGCCCTAATCAATCTTCCCTTGATGAAGACAGAATCCTCTATAACAATGAATCAAAACCCTAATGCTACAGTCTAATGTTTGAAGGATAATTAGATGAAATCAAATTTATTGGATATATACATCTCAGCACTGTGGAAACCCTGACTTGCATGATCATTGTTTTTATTGAACCCATGTGCTTTATTGAATGTAATGTTATGCTATGCAAATGACCTAATGAAAAGATGCAAATTTGATGTTAAGCCTAAGCCAAATAAAAAAAATTAGGTGGGAAAATTTTAGGGTGCAACAGCTGCCCCTATTTTATCGTCTTCAACCTGAAGGTGAGATTGGCGCTAGCCTTTCAAACATTCAAGGTAGAAGAAGATTAAATACTAAAAGAACCCGAAAATTTTCACTCCGAAGAATGGGTGAATTTTTATGATTTTCCTTTTTGGATGCCTCCACTAACAAGTTTTGGCGGGTAACAGTTTGATATTCTGGAAGGATTTCCATATAGGAAAAACAAGTTATACTGCCTATATGCCAAGGAGAATGAAAAGTGGAAGCGATGCTTAACCAAGCGTACTCACAAAAAAAGATAGACAATCAAGGTGAAAATTCATGAATGAAAGACATCGAAAAAGATGTACAAAAGTTGAACAAACGACTATTGAGGAATTGTACGTGATGTTCTGCAACTCGGGGTTACAAACTCGCGACTCAGACATCGAAGCAAGAACAAACTGATAACCCGGGGGTTGGAAACTCACGATTCAGACGTCAAAGAATAAATTGAATCAATAACTCAAGGATTGGAAACTCATAATTCAGGGACTGGAGCAGGAACCAGATCAATAACTCAGGGGTTGGAAACTCGTGAATTAGACATAAGAGAAGAAATCAAATCAAACAACTCAGAGGTTGGAAACTCGTGACTCAGACATCGGAGCGGGAACCAGATCAACAACTCATGGGTTTAAAACTCACGATTCAGACATTGGAGAAGAAATCGAATCAACAACTCAGGGGTTGGAAACTCGCAATTCAAGGATTAGAGAAGAAATCGAATCAACAACTCAGGGGTTGGAAACTCACGATTCAGACATCGGAGAAGAAACCGAATTGACAACTCAGGGGTTGGAAACTAGTGACACAGACATCGGAGAAGAAATAAATCTGACAAACTCACAATTCAGGGATCGGAGAAAAAACCAACGAAGAACTCACAATTTAGGGATCAGAGGAGAAACACATTAACAAACTCACAATTCAGAGACCAGAGAAGAGTCAAATTGGCTAACTCAAGAATTTAATGTACGCCACGCCAAAGGAAGACATAAAGCGAGAAGAGACTGGACGAAGGAGATTCTTAACAAAGATAATGGAGATATACGTCAGGTCAGAGTTAGACATATACAAGAAAGAAACCGATCAAAGAAGGCTCTTATGAAAGAACGTCAATCGAAAAAGAACTTATTGAGGATACAAATAGACATTAACCCTGAATAGAATGTCGATCAAAGGAGAAATTATAAAGAAAAGAGACATGCTGAAGGGGACTCTAAACAAGGATTTACCAACACACGTTGAGTGTGACACCCCAAATTAATTCAAGTGTTAAATAATTAGGAATTTAATTATTAAATTAATTAAAGGCTTAATTAATAATATTTTGGATTAAATGGATGAATTAATTATGAAATTAAAAAGGAAGACCGGGGGGTGTAAGGTTGAATTAGAGGTGTGTGAAGTAAAAAGCTCTACTAAATAATAACTAATTATTACTATTATTTGGAAAACAATAAAAGGAAAAGAAAAAGAAGGTTATTTGGAAAAGTCATTATACGTGAAATTGGAGAAGAGAAGAGAAGAGAGGAAAAAGCCAAACGCCGTGAATTCGAAGGATTGTCGCGAGGGAAGGGGTGATTTCGATTAGTTAATTCGTATTATCGGTTTAGATATTCAATAGTATGGATCATAGTATGTTAGGGAATCCCGGTTTGGAATTCTAGGTTTGTAGGATTATCCCTAATTGTGTCGGATTATAGGAATTGGAACCATTAATGTGATAAATAATTAATAGGAATGATGGAAACATGATTTATGATGTTGTATTGATGTGTATTGGTTGCATTTTGGTATTCCTAATGTTATAATTCGTATGGGAATGAAAAGGAATGGATTGAGATACATAATGCTGTCAAGAATAGCAGTTTTGGGCTCTGCAGGTCGTGGGAACCGGTTCCAAGTGGGGAGGAACCGGGTTCCACTGTGTGAAGTTATAAAAACTGGCAAAAATGCACGTAGGAATCGGTTCCTGTATAGGTAGGAACCGGGTTCCCATACAATTTCCAGAAGCGTGATTTTTGAACTTCGCAGGAACCGATTCCTGTATATGTAGGAACCGGGTTCTACTGTAACTTTTTGAAAAATATTAAACTTTGAAAATTCATAACTTTCAAACCGTAAGTCCGTTTTGAGTGCCATTTTGGACGTTATTTCTTAAATTTAATGCTCTATTTTATAAAATGAAAAGATTTCCTAAAACCTGAAATTATTTTGAAAATGAGTCAAATCCCGGAATAAGTAATTATTGGCTAACGCACATGGGTGTGTATGTAGCAGTGAACCTGTGATGGATGGATGTATTAGCATTGTGTGAATGAAAGGCATGTTTATGTTGCTAATGATGGTGTGCATGATCGTTGAGATATCATGTTTTTGGTTTTGGTTCAGTTATGATAAATTGATGTATTTCATAGACTGATTTGATGTTGCATGCTAGTGATGTGCGTGCATATGCATTGTTTTGGTGAAGTTAATTCCCATTGTGTGGAATTTGACTTGTATTGTCGTTAACCGATACCCGGGTGATGATGGGTGGTTAGGCTGGATTCGTGTTCGGGTGTTTATGGACGAATCGATGGTTGCTGTATCCGGTTGATGATGGATCAGTGTTGGGTGACTTGGTCACATGTTGGTACCACATGCATTGTGTCTGCATTTGTGTTTGCATGGAATTGTAACATGTTAGGATGTCTTCCAGTGTTACAATTCTTTAGTTGATTATTGATTTGTGCATAATGACTTGTATGATTGGAACTGAGTGTTGAACCTGAATTTATGCCAAAATGGGTGAAATAATATGCTTGTGATATAATGTTGATTGAGAAGCTTATAATGCATGTTAATTATGAGAAATCTCACCCTTACTTTAACAATTTCAGATTAAAGTTAGCAGCTCAGGAGTTGGTGAGGATGACTCTAGAGCTATGTTACTTTAAGTCCGTGTGTCAGTGTCGTGCTCTGATAGGTTGTAACACTGGGGAACGTTTAGTTGAGGAATTAGTTATTATTCAATTGTTTCTTTGAATTTCATTGGGAATAATTATGTTTTGGTTTATTCCGTTTTGGTTATGGTATTTTTCCGCTGTGTAAGACATGGTCTTAAGTTGATTGAATTATTTAAATAATGACCCTCAGTGTAGCATGACTACTGTTTTATTGGAAGTTTTATTTATTTCATAATTGTGACATCCCTTGTTCCGTGTTAACTCTGATGGAATATGTCTTTAATCATTGATATAATTAATATTATTCGGGGTATTTTAAAAGGGGTGTTACAATAGTGGTATCAGAGCATAGTCGGTCTTGTCTTGTGTCATTATCCCTTTTGTATGCGACTAGTGTAAGATGACACTGTCGATACTTGTGTGCTGTTGAGGTTGTTTTGTAATGTTATAGAACAATGGCCGGAAGAGGTAACGGAAGAAACGACGATGCTATTGCTGAAGCATTGGGAATGTTGGCTGGAGTACTCGGAGGGAACCAGCAGGGAGCTGTGATTGGTGCTGACCGACAATTGGGGAATTTTCAGAGGAATAATCCTCCGTTGTTCAAGGGTGCACATGATCTCGAAGGTGCTCAGAAGTGGTTGAAGGAGATCGATAGGATCTTCAGATTAATTAACTGTGCTGAAGGGCTGAAGGTGAGATACGGAACTCACATGTTAGCAGAGGAAGCTGATGACTGGTGGGTTGCTACCAGAACTGAAATGGAAGAAGATGGTATTGCGTTGACTTGGGCTATGTTCAGGAGGGCTTTTCTGAGGAGGTACTTTCCTGAGGACATCAGAGGCAAGAAGAAGATTGAGTTTCTAGAACTCAAGCAGGGTAACAAGACTGTCAGTGAGTATGCTTCGAAGTTTACTGAGTTAGCAAAGTATTATGCTCATTATACTAACGATGCAGATGGAGAATTTTCCAAATGTATCAAGTTTGAGAATGGTCTTCGTGATGAGATTAAGCAGGGTATTCGGTATCAGCGTATCCGAAGATTTCCTGATCTGGTTTACTGTAGTAGGATTTTAGAGGAGGATCTTGCTAGCACTAAGTCAAATGCTCGAGGGTATGTTGATAGGAAGGGTAAGCAACAGATGGATCGTGGTAAGCCTTATGATAGAAGTAATCATAGACCCGGTGGTTGGAAGAAGTTTGGTGGAGGAGATTCTAGTTCTTCCATTAAGTGCTACAAGTGTGGTGAGACAGGACATCGTATGGTGGATTGCAAAAGTAATGATAAGAAGTGTTTCAAGTGTGGGAAACTCGGCCATGTGGCCAATGATTGCAGAGTAAGAGTGGTGACTTGTTACAACTGTGGTGAAGAAGGTCATACTCGTCCTCAATGTACAAAACCCAAGAAGGAGCAAGCTGGTGGTAAAGTGTTTGCATTGTCTGGGTCAGAGACTAAGCCAGATGATCGGATGATTAAAGGCACATGTTTTATTAATGACATACCTTTGATTTCGATTATTGATACTGGAGCTATGCATTCTTTTATTGCTTTGGATTGTGCTAAAAGATTGAATTTGGAAATTTCTAAAATGGATGGAAGTATGGTTATTGATACTCCTGCGTCGGGTTCAGTGACTACTTCGTATGTTTGTAGGAATTGTCCTATTGTGATTTTTGGTAGGGGTTTCGGTATGGATTTAGTGTGCCTACCGTTAGAACAACTTGATATCATCCTTGGAATGAACTGGTTGGAATTCAACCAGGTTCATATTAACTGTTTTGCGAAGACGGTTATTTTTCCTGAAGAGGTTGGTGTCGAAGATGTGACTATGTCGGTTAAACAGATGAACCTAGCTGTGAAAGATGGTGTTGTGGTATTTATGTTGTATTCTGCAATAGAAGCGGAGGGAAAAGCAAAGAGTGATGGATTGCCAGTGGTGAATGAATTTCCAGAGGTGTTTCCGGAAGACGTTAGTGAATTGCCACCTGAGAGGGAGGTAGAATTTACTATAGATTTGATTCCTGGAACTAGTCCGGTGTCGATGGCGCCTTACCGTATGTCAGCATCTGAATTAGCGGAGTTAAAGAAACAGTTGGAGGAGTTACTTGAGAAGAAGTTTATTCGTCCGAGTGTTTCGCCGTGGGGTGCTCCGGTGTTGTTGGTTAAGAAGAAAGAAGGTTCAATGAGATTATGTGTTGATTACAGACAGTTGAATAAAGTTACAATCAAGAATCGGTATCCTTTGCCGAGGATCGATGATTTGATGGATCAACTAGTTGGAGCTTGTGTATTTAGTAAGATTGATCTGAGATCTGGATATCATCAGATTCGTGTGAAGTCGGAAGATATTCAGAAAACTGCATTTAGAACGAGGTATGGACGTTACGAGTATTCTGTTATGCCGTTTAGAGTTACTAATGCACCTGGTGTTTTCATGGAGTATATGAACAGGATATTTCATCCGTATCTTGATAAGTTTGTGGTGGTGTTCATTGATGATATTCTAATTTATTCGAAGAGTGATGAAGAGCATGCAGAACATCTCAGAGTTGTGTTGGAATTGTTGAAAGAGAAGAAGCTTTATGCAAAGTTGTCCAAGTGTGAATTCTGGTTAAGCGAAGTAAGTTTTCTTGGCCATGTAATTTCCAAGAATGGAATTGCTGTGGATCCTACGAAGGTAGAAGCAGTATCTCAGTGGGAGGCACCGAAGAATGCTTCTGAGATCCGTAGTTTTCTGGGTCTTGCAGGTTATTACAGGAAGTTTATAGAAGGATTTTCCAAATTAGCGTTACCGTTGACTAAGTTGACCAGGAAGGGTCAGATGTTTGTTTGGGATGTTGAATGTGAGAAAGGATTTCAAGAGCTGAAGAGGAGGTTGACAAGTGCTCCGATCTTGATTTTGCCAAATCCGACTAAGTCTTTTGTTGTGTATTGTGATGCATCATTAATGGGATTAGGTGGTGTGTTGATGCAAGATAAGCAGGTGGTGGCTTATGCTTCGAGACAATTGAAAGTACATGAAAGGAATTATCTGACTCATGATTTGGAGTTGGCAGCTGTTGTGTTTGTTTTGAAGTTGTGGAGGCATTATTTATATGGTTCTCGGTTTGAGGTGTTCAGTGATCACAAAAGTCTGAGGTATCTCTTTGATCAGAAAGAGTTGAATATGAGGCAAAGGAGATGGTTAGAATTTCTAAAGGATTATGATTTCGGTTTGAATTACCATCCTGGTAAGGCAAACGTTGTTGCGGATGCCCTGAGTAGGAAGTCCTTGCATATGTCGATGTTAATGGTCCGTGAGTTAGATTTGGTTGAGCAGTTCAGAGATTTAAGTTTGGTATGTGAAACTACTCCGAATAGTGTGAAATTGGGTATGTTGAAACTGACTAGTGGTATTCTGGAAGAAATTCGGAATGGACAGAAGTCCGATGTCGGGTTAGTTGATAAATTGACATTGATCAACCAAGGTCAAGGAGGCGAGTTCCGGATTGACGAGAATGGTGTTATGAGATTTGGTAATAGGGTGTGTGTTCCGGATGTTGCAGATATTAGGAAGAGTATTTTGGAAGAGGGGCATCGTAGTGGATTGAGTATTCATTCTGGTGCTACTAAAATGTACCATGATTTGAAGAAGTTGTTTTAGTGGCCGGGAATGAAAAAGGAAATTGCTGAGTTTGTGTATGCTTGTTTGGTTTGTCAGAAGTCGAAGATTGAGCATCAGAAACCGTCAGGATTGATGGAACCGTTGTTTGTTCTGGAATGGAAATAGGATGGAATCTCTATGGATTTTGTGTCTGGTTTGCCAAGGACATCGAAACATTGTGATTCTATCTGGGTTATTATTGATCAGTTGACGAAATCTGCTCACTTTATTCCGATAAGAATGGATTATCCGATGGAATGGTTGGCAGAATTGTATGTTGAGAAGATTGTGAGTTTGCACGGTATTCCTTCTAGTATTGTGTCGGATCGAGATCAGAGGTTTACATCTAAATTCTGGACGGGATTTCAAGAAGCTTTGGGTACTAAGTTGCGTTTGAGTCCCGCTTATCATCCACAGACAGATGGTCAGACGGAGAGAACGATCCAGTCGTTGGAAGATTTGTTAAGAGCTTGTGTGTTGGAGAAAGGTGGAGCTTGGGATAGTTATCTACCATTGATTGAGTTTACCTACAACAATAGTTTTCATTCGAGCATTGGTATGGCTCCGTTTGAGGCATTGTATGGTAGGAGGTGTCGGACACTGTTGTGTTGGTATGAATCTGGAGAGAGTGCTGTGATTGGACCGGAAATTGTCCAACAGACTTCGGAAAAGATTAAGATGATTCAGGAGAAGATGAGGACTTCTCAGAGTCGTCAGAAAAGTTATCACGATAAGAGGAGGAAAGATCTTGAGTTTGGCGAAGGAGAACATGTTTTTATGCGAGTTACTCCGATGACTGGTATTGGTCGAGCTTTGAAGTCAAAGAAGTTGACTCCACGTTTTATTGGTCCGTTTCAGATTACCAAGAGAGTTGGGAAAGTTGCTTATCAGATTGCTTTGCCGCCGTCACTTGTAAATTTGCATGATGTTTTTCATGTATCTCAGCTAAGGAAGTACATTGCTGATCCGTCTCATAAGATTCGGGTAGACGATATACAGGTACGAGAGAATTTGACTGTGGAAGCGGTACCTGCGAGAATTGAGGATCAGAAGTTGAAACAGTTGCGAGGCAAGGAGATCGCATTGGTAAGAGTGGCTTGGGGAGGACCAGCAGATGGAAATGTCACTTGGGAGCTGGAGAGTCAGATGAAGGACTCGTATCCCGAACTGTTCGTCTAAGGTATGTTTTCGAGGACGAAAACTCTTTTAGTTGGGGAGAGTTGTGACACCCCAAATTAATTCAAGTGTTAAATAATTAGGAATTTAATTATTAAATTAATTAAAGGCTTAATTAATAATATTTTGGATTAAATGGATGAATTAATTATGAAATTAAAAAGGAAGACCGGGGGGTGTAAGGTTGAGTTAGAGGTGTGTGAAGTAAAAAGCTCTACTAAATAATAACTAATTATTACTATTATTTGGAAAATAATAAAAGGAAAAGAAAAAGAAGGTTATTTGGAAAAGTTATTATACGTGAAATTGGAGAAGAGAAGAGAAGAGAGGAAAAAGCCAAACGCCGTGAATTCGAAGGATTGTCGCGAGGTAAGGGGTGATTTCGATTATTTAATTCGTATTATCGGTTTAGATATTCAATAGTATGGATCATAGTATGTTAGGGAATCCCGGTTTGGAATTCTAGGTTTGTAGGATTATCCCTAATTGTGTCGGATTATAGGAATTGGAACCATTAATGTGATAAATAATTAATAGGAATGATGGAAACATGATTTATGATGTTGTATTGATGTGTATTGGTTGCATTTTGGTATTCCTAATGTTATAATTCGTATGGGAATAAAAAGGAATGGATTGAGATACATAATGCTGTCAAGAATAGCAGTTTTGGGCTCTGCAGGTCGTGGGAACAGGTTCCCAGTGGGGAGGAACCGGGTTCCACTGTGTGAAGTTATAAAAACTGGCAAAAATTCACGTAGGAACCGGTTCCTGTATAGGTAGGAACCGGGTTCCCATACAATTTCCAGAAGCGTGATTTTTGAACTTCGCAGGAACCGGTTCCTATATATGTAGGAACCGGGTTCTGCTGTAACTTTTTGAAAAATATTAAACTTTGAAAATTCATAACTTTCAAACCGTAAGTCCGTTTTGAGTGTCGTTTTGGACGTTATTTCTTAAATTTAATGCTCTATTTTGTAAAATGAAAAGATTTCCTAAAACCTGAAATTATTTTGAAAATGAGTCAAATCCCGGAATAAGTGATTATTGGCTAACGCACATGGGTGTGTATGTAGCAGTGAACCTGTGATGGATGGATGTATTAGTATTGTGTGAATGAAAGGCATGTTTATGTTGCTAATGATGGTGTGCATGATCGTTTAGATATCATGTTTTTGGTTTTGGTTCAGTTATGATAAATTGATGTATTTCATAGACTGATTTGATGTTGCATGCTAGTGATGTGCGTGCATATGCATTGTTTTGGTGAAGTTAATTCCCATTGTATGGAATTTTACATGTATTGCCATTAACCGATACCCGGGTGATGATGGGTGGTTAGGCTGGATACGTGTCCGGGTGTTTATGGACGAATTGATGGTTGCTGTATCCGGTTGATGATGGATCAGTGTTGGGTGACTTGGTCACGTGTTGGTACCACATGCATTGTGTCTGCATTTGTGTTTGCATGGAATTGTAACATGTTAGGATGTCTTCCAGTGTTACAATTCTTTGGTTGATTATTGATTTGTGCATAATGACTTGTATGATTGGAACTGAGTGTTGAACCTGAATTTATGCCAAAATGGGTGAAATAATATGCTTGTGATATAATGTTGATTGAGAAGCTTATAATGCATGTTAATTATGAGAAATCTCACCCTTACTTTAACAATTTCAGATTAAAGTTAGCAGCTCAGGAGTTGGTGAGGATGGCTCTAGAGCTATGTTACTTTAAGTCCGCGTGTCAGTGTCGTGCTCTGATAGGTTGTAACACTGGGGAACGTTTAGTTGAGGAATTACTTATTATTCAATTGTTTCTTTGAATTTCATTGGGAATAATTATGTTTTGGTTTATTCCATTTTGGTTATGGTATTTTTCCGCTGTGTAAGACATGGTCTTAAGTTGATTGAATTATTTAAATAATGACCCTCAGTGTAGCATGACTACTGTTTTATTGGAAGTTTTATTTATTTCATAATTGTGACATCCCTTGTTCTGTGTTAACTCTGATGGAATATGTCTTTAATCATTGATATAATTAATATTATTCGGGGTATTTTAGAAGGGGTGTTACATTGAGCTTTAAAGGATTGCAAATACGCAAGAGCTACAAAATCCCTCAGGCCAAATATGGGGTGTAATTCCTCAAGAGTGTAAATTATCTTAACTACCACACACCAAGTATGGATACTTAAATACTTGAGAAGTAAGAAAGGTTGTACACCAAATCTTACTCGCACTCTAATCACAAAGGCTAACACGGGCAAAAATACCACAACAAGAGTTTTCAAAAAGCAAGACGCTTGGTAAATGAATTGGATTGTGGATTTGTGGGAAACTGACACGAGGTCAAGAATGCTCGCAGATAGCAACAACGAGAATTTTTGTCTTGAGGAAAACCTGTGGAGAATACCACTTGGGATTTCTGATTAATAGAATCTCTTCGGAGATGCAAGGGTGCCCAAAAAAGGATTTAATCTGACTTATGCTTCAATGCATGTTTTATATTTTTCTTTTTAGCGTAATGCTCTAAATCAATGGAAATGTTACGCGCTTTTAGAAGATGCAATGCAATGCAATGCTGATTACTATATGCAAGGTGCCGAAGCGAGGATATCTGCTGGGAACTCCAAGGATAGAATCCCATCTCCTGGAATCTGCTAAAGAAAACCCACAACCTAGAATCAAATCCTGATCTCGGCTGAGGATAACAATCCTAATCTCAGTCGGAGATAATAATCCTTGACTTCCATCGAAGAATGTCAACAACCCCAACTTAGGTCTCTAGCTTTTGATGGAGGAACACCAATACATGGATTTACATCCCTGACGAGCTGAGAATAACAATCTTGACTTCCCGACATGCTCTTCAAATTCATAAGTTGTTTAGACTGTGATTAGACTTAACCTGATCAATCCTTAAATGGAGGAATTCCCATGCATAATGCCTTGCCCTAGTCTGTAGGGATTTTGGAAAAAACTTGCCTCGAGAGGACTTTCTAAGGTCTGTACCGTCAAGATAAACAACCCCAGTATTATGAAATTTGGAGCACGGATCTTGGCTAACCAAAGTTGGAGATGGTTTCAACCATGCTTGGGTGAGTGCCCCTGATTACTCAACACTTTGAGGGATTCTTCAAATCTTGGCAAAACTGCCCCAGTTTGAATGTACTTTTAGGGATCAAATCCTGACTTGAGTGCCTCAGGTTGGCTGAACACTTACTCAACGAGTATTCAACATGCTTTCCCCTGCTCAACAAATTTTTGACAAACCTTTTCTCCATCTCATGCTCATGGAGAAATGAGAAACTTTCAGAGTTTTGGAGACAACATAACCTTAGGGTGGTTGGCTTACATCTTGAAGGTAGGTTAGTACACAACTGTACTTCTCCACTTGAATGGATTTGTTCTCCAATCGGATACTTGAAAAAAATATGTCCCTCGGAACCAACTGAAAGTAGTGCACCGCTGCTCGATAGAGACTCTAGGCAATCAACTTTTGCAATCTGCTTCAGAAACTGGTATTATTTTACTCAATAGAGTCAATAGAAGGTCTGCCCCAAATTAAGGCCATTCTCGAAAATGATGATTTACCTCTCAACTGATTCCTGAAGCAATTTGCCCCACGAGGTAATCAAACTTTCATCTGATGCTCATTATGTAAGCCTGCTTAATGTTTAAGCACTTGCTCAGATGCAAATAGAATGTTTATTCTAAGAACGCTAATTCTAATGCAAAGATCATGTTTGTCTTGATGTTTTAAAAAAATATTTATTGAAAAGATTAAACATAAAAAAATTGTGAAAGAAATTAAAAAGATGGTGTGATACAAACTCAAAAGTTTTAGCAAGCCTCCTAAGAATCAGGTTACCATATTCTCGTTACAGTTTTGCTTTCAAATTAACCCATGTTTCAGTTATGACTTTTCAGGGTTGTAATGTGGCCTGGTTCACGGTTTTTAGAAAATAGGATTTAAGGCTCAAAATATTTGGTGCCCACCCATTCTACATGATATTCTCCATTCCTACATTCAGTTAACTCGATACAAGCACTCATCTCTCAAGAGAAGTTTGGAATGGTTGAGGAGTCAAACGAGGTTTTTTTGGGACATGATAGTCACCCACCTTCTTCCTTTCTTGGTGTCTGATCACACGACTTGGTTCCTTGTTTAGGGTTTTTATTTGGTAATCCTTTTTCACTTTTCGGGAGTTTCATTTTCCCTAAACTTTTCCTAGACAAATTCCTTTTGAATTTGAATCTGAAGTCCAGCGGGATGCCCTGACTTTTTCCTAAGCGACCTATTTTCCAAGTTTCGACTTAGCGGGGCTTTTTGTCTCTCTCTTTTTGTCATACCCCAATTTTTTACCTAACATCCCATCTCCATTTTTTTCATTTTTTGTTATATACATCAAGGTCACGAAATATGGTCGGTTTCGAACGTTTCACCTTCGAGCATTGCATGTGCAGAGATTATCGAGTGTTGTTAACATTTTATCTTATGCATGACTAACTTCTAATCAAGCACGAAGTGTACATTTTTTGTTTCTTTGATTTCATGTGAAGAAACAGGTTCGAATCAAGAGCATCAGGCGTCACGCCTCAATTAGGGTTTTGAGTCTCTCAAGCCAGAACTACAGTTGATCATTGATTCTTGGAGACTGATTCATCAAGAGAATCATGTGTTTATTTCCATGATATGTTTCAACAAGTGGCCTCAAGCGTCTCCGAAATTCAAAAAAGAAACAGTCAAAGTTCCATGATCACTGGTTCACGTGTGTTTCACTTTTCCTTGAAATACAAGAAAAGATCAAGCTATGCAAGTAAATCCCAAACACTTTGACCAAAAGTAATCTGCAATTTTTCTCTAAAAGTTGAAGACAAATTGTGTTTAGAAAGCCATGAGAAGACTTTATGAGACGTTTGTCATGATTTAAGAGTTTCGGGATTCCTAAGTTCAGTTCACTATGACAATTTCTTAATGCGATAACATTTCACCTCAAATCCCCTTTCTAGTGATCATTCAAAGCTTTTAAGCATGGTTCGATTTCTTATGCTTACATGACGATGCAGGGTGAATTTCGTTAGAGTGGGATGATTATATTCAAGATCTCTTTGGAAGAATTTATTCGGAATACTTGGATTTTTCATCATGTGAATTCAAGTGTTAATTAAACAGAAGTTATCAAAATGGCTCATTCAAGAATAATCGTTCATCACATTAGTATTTATTCAAGATTATTTTTGTGTGACTATTTTGATGGATTCACATCATGGCCATTTGAATTCACATGAGCCATTTATTAAAGAAGATGTCGGAAAAGGAAACTTGATTCAAATAATCATTCATCACAAGAATAAATATATGATGGTTACAACTTCATTACAAGATCAACTCATATAATTCATTTGAATCTCTAATACAAGATGCAAGAGTGAAGACTTAATAAGGCTTGCATTATTATTTATCCATTATTCAACAATTCATTCAAATATCAATCAATTCTTTTCCAAATTCAAATGGAAGATTTTGAATTTCATCAAGATAAATATCAAGATTCAAAGTTACAAATGATCCGAAATGTTTACGATTACAAGAGAGTTGAGAGAATCATATTCAAGACAAGTTTCCATTCATGTTATAATTTTATTTGGAATTATCACTACAAAGTTACAAGAGGAATTACAAGTTTGTACATAAAATCAAACTATTATTTCTAATGTCCTAAAATTCCATCCCAATATCATGTTCCTGCTCTTATTTTCCAGCCCTGTTGCAATACAATAAGTCCAATTTTTTGTGGTATTTTGCTGTCTAAAACAACAGCAATAACAGTCCAAGGAAACAAGCAAAACAGCCCCCAAAATCTACTGTAAAAACAGCCTACAAAATAGTTCCAAAACTGTTATAAAAATGCATTAAATTAGTCCAAAAAAACAGCAACCTATAATAGTCCCAAATGCTGCCAGAACACTACTGTAAACTAGTCTATACATCCTGTTGCCCTGCATCGTGACAACCAAGAAATTACATCAAAATGGATAAAGAAAAATTGTATGAACAAAGCATCAAAATAGTTTGTCAAAACAGTTCAAATACCCTACCGTTTTCCCCCTAAATGCCTTGTTACTTCACTATAAAAAGCCCTATTCATGGATAGAAAATGACAACAAAAAAGTCAAGGAGAGACAACAAGAAAAAAACTCAGCAAAAGGAAAACAGAAAAGAGGGGAAGTTTGTTCAAGTTTTAACAGCAAATAATCAAAGGTAAAGAAGTTTAAGCATCAACAAGAGAGGGAGGGAGAACTTACTGTTTTTGAAGCTCCATCGGAGAGGCTCCGATAAATATTTCTTCTTCCTTATTTACTTGTGCATAACTTTCTCATATGTCCATCAATTTGAATTTTCTTTGCACCATTTTTTTTGCCATACGATGCTTGCTTTATCATACCTTCTTTGTTGTATTTTTTTTAGTTGATGCATTTGTTGATATTTAGAATGTTTGAAAAATAAGTAATGATAATAAAAAATAGCAGACAAAAGGTACGGTAATAACATAAAATTCAGAGATACAAACATACCTTCAAATTTCTCTGCTCAAATACTCCCTCCCTATTTCCGCCGAACACCATATTCCAGCAGCTTCTTCAGCATCAACACTCATTCACTAATCAAAATTATCATCCATAGCAGCAACATCAACAACACCTTTAACAATAATAACAACAGCTTAACATTCTACTGAAACAACGACACCGACAAAAATTACACAGGAATTCGTAAAAAACACGTTAACATACCTATTCCAAACCTAAAATTAACCTCCCTAATCAAATCCCTAAATGTAAATTTGTTGCTGCTTCCTCTGTAATTTCCATCATCTTTAATCTCACTTGCCGTAACGCGAACGAAGACACTGAGATCTAAATCTACACTTCAACATGAAGTTGAACGTTTCGAATCCCACCACTGGATGCCAGAAGAAGCTTGAAATTAATGATGACCAGAAGCTTCGTGCTTTTTGGGACAAGAGGATCTTTTAGGAAGTTAATGGTGATGCTTTGGGAGAGGAATTATAAGGCTATGTTTTCAAAATTGCTGGAGGGTGTGACAAAAAAGGTTTTCCAATGAAGAAAGGAGTGTTAACTCCGAGTCGCGTTTGCCTCTTGCTTCACTAAGGAACTCCTTATTTCCAAGGACACAAAGGAGAAATGGGGAGCAAAGGAGGAAGTTTGTCCCTGGGTGCATTGTCAGCCCAGATCTATCAATTTTGAACTTGGTGATTATGAAAAAGGGTGAGAATGATTTACCTGGCATGGCCGATGTTGAAAAGCCAAGTATTATAGGTCCCAAGAGAGCATCCAAAATACGTAAGTTGTTCAACCTGTCTAAGGAGGATGATGTAAGGAAGTATGTCAACACCTACCGTAGAACATTCACAACCAAAGTTGGGAAAAAGAAGAGCAAAGCTCCCAAGATTCAACGTATGGTTACTCCTCTCACTCTCCAAAGAAAGTGAGCAAGATTTTGCTTAAAGAATGAGAGATAGGGGTTATTGAAGAAGAGGAACAGCTAGAGTTTTAGAAGATGAGGGTGAGGATGCGTAAGGTATGGATGAGAGAGAGGATAATCTTTTTTCGTTTTAACTTTTTTCTTTTAATTGTTTTACTGGAAACAAGAACAATAATAATCAATCTATTTTGCCTTCCCAATGACCAAGCAACATGCGGCGCCTCTCTAATCGTTTTAGGGTTTGTAACTTTTCGTTGTTTCTTCCCCAAAACCGGTTCAGCCCAATGGGCCTATTGGCCCAATCACTCAACCATATTCACCTTATTTGTTAATAGAATCATAGATATAACAGATAAATAACATAGTTCAATTGACAAAGCACACCACCAATAACCTTAAGTTACCTGAGTTCAACTCTTTGCTGGGCCATTTTTCTGTTTTTCTTGATTCTTTTAGTCTTATTTCCAATTTTAATTAAATATACTTGATAATAAAATATTAACTTAGTTTATATTTATAATTTGTTTCTTGCCATTAAAAAAATACAAAAACATGCTTTTTATTAAATTAATCTTTCACTTATTTTTTGTTATTTACTCAAATACATGTCATCTTTTATTTAATTTGTGTTAACATTCTATTAATCTTTTATTTAATTTTTTACAAATATATGTTAATAAATTATCTTTTATTTAATTCTTATCTATTTAAATACATGCTTATAAACTAATCTTTTATTTAATTTTTTCCGAAAATGCATGCTAGTATAATTTAGTTTTCGTTATTTATTTGTTCAATTGTCATTTTAGTTAACTTTATTCTCGATCATTTAATCTTTGTATCTTTCGTCCGTCTAAATTCCAAGGAAAATGTTTTAATTTTGTTGACTTCATATCATCAAAAATACATCTTATATGATTGAGTGAACCCCTTTATTCATTTTTGTTTTACTATTTTTGTTAATCTTAAGTTAATTTTCCTAAAAGACTCAATTTTAAAACTCACACCTTTTAAGTCAAAACTTCGACATTAGGTCGTCGCATCTTCAAAATCTCGTCCACACCCATTTTGACCATACAAACCATTTTAATCAAACAAACAATTTCAATCAAAATTGATATTTCAAAAGGTTCATATGGAGTACCGCAAATGTATTGGGTGCTAATACCTTCCCATTGTATAACCAACCCCCGAACTCTAGATCTCTTTCAAAAAACTCATTGTATTTTCATTACTTTTAAGTATTACTTTACATTGCATATTCAAGAGTTTTATTTCGCTCTTTTCCCTTTTCCATTGGAAATAATAAAGCGTGGTGACGACTCTTGCTTTTGTGAGTCAAGTTAATTAATAGCCCGATCTCTGATTTATGCCGCTACATTTTTTATCGCTACAAAATTGGCGAATCTCCTGGGGATAGATTGACCTCTTGCTGGTCCATCCCTAAGTGGGTTAAGCCTATTTATCATATTTGTTTTTATTTGTTTGTTTGTTTTATTATATGTTATATGTGTTGATGTTACTTACAAAGGACAAGTCCTATTCCCAGACTAAGTTACACTTAGGAATAGGATGGACGGTATAGTCATGTTAACTTTGAGGGAGTAATCCAGAAGAAGGAGACATGAAATCCCCCACTCAATGGAAGCCCCTTTGACTATAGTATTTGTTTACCAATTAATCGGGAAGACGTTATTGCTTTTGACCTGGAAGCCAGAGAAGCTGAGAACCGTAGAACCCTTAAACCATCTTGGCCTCTTAGGAGTAGCGTGGAAATTATAACAGAGTAATCCGGAAGTAGTTGTCACGCGATGCTACACTTAGACGAGTTTCTCTTGAGAATATTGCTAATTACCGAGTAATCGAGACGTTGGTAATATCCGAAGGAGGATCGTAGACTCTAGGAACCTTTAGAACCTTGTTTTACAAGTGTGATTAAACCTTTAGTACATACCTTGGGGGTGGCCTTTACCTTTGATTCCATGCTCGAAGTGTTGAACCTTTGAACCCTATGTTTGTGAACTTATGTGTAATTGTTGCATTATCATTCATTCATGCATCCATAAGCATTCTTTAAACATGTTTATCAAGGAACTTAAGAATGATTTTGTAGACATCTCAGGTACTCTTACTATGGATTTTGGAAAAATAAACACTCGTAGTTACAGTTTCAAGGATCCTGAGATTGAAGAGTTGAAGAGTTTGATTACCAAGATTGAGAACCTTACAGTTTTCCAAAAGAAATATGGATCTATTATTCCTCTTATGAAGCACAAGATGAAGGAGGGTATCCTTACTACATTGGTCCAGTTCTATGTTCCATTGTATCGATGCTTCACTTTTCCTGATTATCAATTGATGCCCACTTTGGAAGAGTATTCTTATATACTTGGTTTACCAATCATCGATTGTGTTCCTTTCTCCGGTTTAGAAGGGGAATCCAAATCTCATGAGATAGCAATAATTACCCACTTGAGGAAGTCTGAGATAGAAGATAACATGACTACCAAGGGAGGAATCCGAGGTTTACCTGCCCAGTTTTTGTTGAAGAAAGTTCGTTACTTCACCGAGATAAAGGATAATGCCACCTTTGAAGTCATCTTTACTTTGATTTCTTATGGGTTGTTCTTGTTCTATAATATTGATAAGTTTGTGGATATGAACGCCATTAAAATCTTCTTGATTGGAAATCCAGTCCCTACACTGCTAGGAGATACCTTCTATTCCATCTATCTTCGGAATTCCTACCAGGGTGGGATGATTATCTATTTTGCACCATTGTTATACCGGTGGTATGTTTTCCATTTAACTGGGTCTGATGTTTTTGGAGATCTCAAGAAGGAGCCACGATGGGCGCCAAAAATTATGGATCTTACTCATTCCGACATAGATTGGTATAATCAAGCTTATTATGATGTGAAGATCATGGATAGTTGTGGTGCTTTTCCCAATGTGCCTCTTCTTGGCACGAGGGGAGGAATTAACTATAATCATGTTCTTGCATGCTGCCAGTTTGGATACGCTATGAAGGACAAACCGAATAACATTCATCTGAGTGGTTTCTTTCTCCAAGAAGGAAAAAATCACAAAGCAGCTAAGGAGGAGATTGAAAGGGCTTGGCTCCATGTCCATAGAAAGGGAAGAGACATGTTAGGACAAAGAGATGTTGTTTCTTTGGAGCCTTACCTTCAATGGGTTTGTGCTAAGGCCTGTGTTCTCAAGATGACTTATTATCCCTAGAAACCTTTATTCCCTGTTGCTACAACGGCATCTACTGCCATTCCTATTGAGAATATGAAAGAGTATCAGGAAAATCTGGGTAGAATGGAGTTTTAAAGAGATGCTTGGAAGGAAAGGTATAGCATGTCAGAATACGAAAGTATGGTCCTGACTCAACAGCTGAAGGAGAAGGAGGATATGCTATTTATTTAAGATGGTTGGTTTATTTATTGTGATGAGAAGCTTCGTCAGAAAGATGCATTGCTCAAGAAATATGCTAAGGAAAAGAAGAGAAAGAAGGAAGATTTGGTAGGCTTTACTCATGTTCCTAATCCATGGAAGAAAGTCATTGATCAGCTGGTAGCCTAGAAGATAGAGATGGAAGACTTCTATGAAGAGAAGATAATTAAGATCAAGTTACAAGTAGCATTTGGTCCTTCGTCCGATGATGATTCTCATTGATCTTAGTCCCTAGCTTTTATTATTTATGTAATTTTGTAAAACTCTTTAAAAGGGAATTATGTTCCAAAGTTGTAATTTACTATTTTTATTAATGAAATGAGTTTTGTTGTTACAAATTCCTTTACCATTGATGTTTGCAAAGTTATCAAGTTTTAAAGTTTATTGAAAAACTATCAAAATAAAACATCATTTGCATCACATATCATGCATCATTCAACATTCAATCTTACATGTTTTCTAGAGTCTTACCCCTGCTTCTTTTTCCACTCAGATAGATCGTCAAGCTGTTTCACCAGTATAATACTCGAGCCAATCATGGAAAGAGAATGGAAGTTCCAGAGTAAAAAAGTCACGAGCTTCGCGAGGAGGTTACTACTCTTCATACTGGAATGGAAAAATTGACCGCTTTGGTTGAAAGCTTGATGGCTGCTTAAAATCAACCATCGACTTTGTCCACTGAAGCTCAAACTCAAACTATTGTGGTTTCCGAGATCGTCACTGCTCTAGCGTCTTTGGCTCAAGTCAACCCTGTGCAACATCAAATGCCAAAAGGTTTTCCATGGGGTATGCCTTAAAATTTTACGCCAGAAGGGTACTAGCCTACTGTGCAACCCATGATTCAACCTGTCATGTATTTTCCTCAACCTGATATGACTACTGTGCAACCTATGATCCAGCCTATGGTATCTTTCCCTCAGCCTGTAATGACTATTGTCGCTCTCATGGTTCACACTATTTCATACACAAATGAACCCATTTATCATGCTGAACCTACTGAAAGTTTAGGCATCTTCGATAGAATGGGGGAATTCCAAGACCAATTTCAAGAAATGCATAGGGAAATTAGAGCACTCAAAGGGAAATACTTGTTCGGGAAAAATGCTCATGACTTGTGTTTGGTCCCAAACTTGAAAATTCCAGCTAAGTTCAAAGTGTCGGACTTTGAAAAATACAAAGGTGACTCATGTCGGCAAAGTCACTTGAACATGTATGTAAGGAAGATGTCCACCTACTATAAGGATCACAAGCTATTAATTCATTACTTTCAAGACAACTTAACTGGTGCCGCCTTGAAATGGTACGTGGGTTTGGATAGCACCCGAATCCGCAACTTCAATGACCTTAGTGAGACTTTTGTTCATCAATACGAGTACAATGTTGACATGGCCCCGGACTGAGATCAACTCTGAGCTATGTCCCAGAAGGATAGATAATCTTTTAAAGAGTATTCCCAAAGGTGGCGTGAGATTGCCTCTCAGATCTATCCTCCTCTCGAAGAAAAAGAAATGATGAAGATTTTTCTGAAAACATTAGGTCCCCTCTACTATGAGAGAATGATCACAATTGTGCCTAGAAACTTCACTGAGATGGTGAACATGGGCATGCAACTTGAAGATGGAATCTGTGAAGGGCGTTTAGCCAAGGAAGGTGGTACATTTAGTGGTGTCAAGAAATTTGGGAGTGTCTTCCCCAAGAGGATAGAACAAGATGTTGGTGCAATTTTTCCTGGAAGGCCAAGAAGAGATATTCACATGTTGCAGCAGTCACTCCTGCTATCCGCCCAGAAATGGTAAATCTAACCTATCAAGCCTCTCCAATTCAACAACGACAGTTTCAGCAACAACCTCGACAGCAGGCTCTTCAATTTAACAATCAGAACCCTTTGCCGAGAAAACCACAGTTTGATGCAATACCCATGACTTACAATGAGTTGTTCCCTGATTTGATCTGGGATAATCTCATAACAACGAAACCTTCTCCTACTGCATCGAATAATACTTCCCCTTAGTACAAGGCTGGTCAATTTTGTGCATATCACCAAGGTTCTCCAGGACATAGTATTGAAAATTGTTTTTCTTTGAAGGCAGATGTCCAGAGGTTAATTAAGAGTGGTATTTTTTTCTTTCAAAGATGTTAATCCAAATGTTCAAGCTAATCCATTGCCTCAACATGGGGCAGCGTAGGTAAATATGGTGCACGGATGTCCTGGAAAGTTTCGAGTCTACCAAGTTGAACATATAAGGGACTCACTGATCAGAATGCATCAAATTTTAAGTAGACTTGCCTTCTTTAAACATCGACATAATTATAACATCTGCGAATTTTGCTCAGTAGAAGATGATTGTCCTGTTATGAAAGAAGATATTCAAAATTTGTTATATCAAAGGGTTATTACCATCACATATGACAGAGATCCAGATGATGAAGTGAATGTTATAGTGCCACAGTTCAACATGCCTGAACCAGTGGAGATTACTTATGATAGTCAGACTTCATCTGCTGCTCCTTTGATTATCTGTCCACCTGGTCCCGTGCCTTACAACTCGGACAAAGCCATACCATACAAATATTATGCCACTATGATTGAGAATGGAGTAGAAGTCCCCATACCAACGATGTCGTCTTTTGTCAATATTGCTGATGTGATTAGAGTCACAAGAAGTGGATGTATCTTTGCAGCTATACCATCGAAAAGGCCTGAAGTTCAAGTTAGAAGACCTATACCAGCGGAAGTTCCGATGATGAATGTTGAACCAAGGGTTGAGGTAGGATAATCCAGTGGACCTAACCCACATCCTGATGATGATGAGATTTTGAAACTCATTAAGAGAAGTGAATACAAGATTGTGGACCAACTGTTGCAAACTCCTTCCAAGATTCCAGTGATCGCTTTGCTAAGAGATTCCGGTGCCTATAGGGAAGCTTTAATGAAGGTCTTGGACCAGGAGTTCATAAACCATGATGTGACGGTAGACCAAATTGATGGAATTGTAGGAAATATTACCTCGTGTAATAATCTTGGTTTCAGCGATGAAGAACTTCCCGTAGAGGGAAGGAACCATAATATGGCCTTGCATATCTCAATAAATTATGGAAATGATACTTTGTCAAGTGTACTGGTACATACAGGTCCATTATTAAATGTACTTCCCAAAAATACATTATCTCGACTTTCAAATCAAGGTGCTCCTATGAGACCTAACAGGGTAATTGTCAAAGCATTTGATGGTTCTAGGAAAATTGTCATCGGTAAAGTGGATCTTCCCGTGACAATCGGTCCTCATACCTTTCAGATTACTTTCCAAGTGATGGATATTCATGCTGCCTACAGTTTCCTATTGGGTCGCCCATGGATCCATGATGCAGGGGCAATCACTTCCACTCTCCATCAAAGATTGAAGTTTGTGAGGAATGGAAAGCTGGTAACAATTGGTCGAGAACAGGCTATGGTGGTAAGCTACTTGTCATCTTTTTCCTATATTGATGTTGATGAGGCTAATGGAACCCAGTTCTAAGCTTTATCTGTTGCTAATATTGAATTTAAGAAGCAACGAGCATCTATTTCTTCTCTTGAAGATGCTCGACGAGTGGTTGAGAGTGGTTTGGCTGAAGGATGGGGCCAGGTGTTGACTTTGCCTAAGAACAAGTTTGGAGAAGGTCTTGGTTTTTATCCCGTGTCTGCAAGAGCTAAGCTAGATACAGTTAACCGTATGATACAAGAAGTTTTATGAAGCGCATGTTTTATCCATTCGACTCCACCCGAAGTTAATGCTATAATGGAAGATGATTCTGAAGAGTATTTACCTGACTTTGTAGCGCTTGGAGTGGTTTTCCAGAACTGGACTGTTGTTGATATTCCTTCTGTGATGCACATTTCTGAGTAATGCTTTGTTCTATTTTGAAAAATATTTCGCTCTGCCCAAGGCGAGAGAGTATTTGTGTCAGGCTATGTTAAAAGTAAATCCTTTTGCTCTGCCAAAGGCAAAACAAAAGATGTTTTGGCTTTTGTTTCAAGTATTGCCGATCATGAATAAAAAATGTTATTTTGTCCCCCATACTGTTTTTACTTTTCATTTTTTTTGGAAAATGGTAACAAAAATAAGTAATAATCAAAATAAAGAAATATAATTTTTTTATATATCTGTACAACCTTCGCATTAATCGATTTCTAAAATAAAGCATAATCATATGTGTAGATTAATCCATGACATAACCATTGAAAACAATGACCCTAAGCCCCCTCCCAACTTCTATTTCTCTTTGTTCAGAGTCGAGGAAGAGGATGGTGAAGAAATTCCTGATGAAATTTCCCGCTTACCTGAGCACGATGAAAATATTATTCAACCATTTAAAGAGCCCATGGAGATAATCAATTTGGGTAGTGAAGAATATAAAAAGGAAGTCAAGATTGGAGCATTGCTTATTCCAGATGTCAAAGAAAGAATGGTGGATCTTCTCATAAAGTATGTAGATGTGTTTGCTTGGTCCTACCAAGATATGACAGGTTTGGATAACAATATTATGGAGCATCGATTGCTGTTGAGACCTGAATGTTCGCCGATTAAGCATAATTTGAGAAGACTCGTCCCAATATGGCTGATAAGATCAAAGAACAGGTCCAAAAGCAAATTAACGCAAGCTTCCTCGTTACATCAGTTTATCCTCAGTGGTTAGCCAATATAGTGCCTATTTCTAAGAAAGATGGCAAGGTTCGAATGTGTGTGGACTACAGAGATTTGAATAGGGCCAGCCCAAAGGATGATTTCCCATTACCACACATTAACGTATTGGTCGATAGCATCGCAAAGTTTAAAGTATTTTCTTTTATGGATGGTTTCTCTGGTTACAATCAAATCAAGATGGAACCTGTAGATATGGAGAAGAAAACCTTCATTACACCTTGGGGAACATTTTGTTACTGAGTAATGTCGTTTGGTTTAAACAATGCTAGTGCAACGTACCAAAGAGCCATGACCGCTCTGTTCCATGATATGATTCACAAAGAGATAAAATTTTATGTAGATGATATGATTTCCAAATCGCAGACTGAAGAAGATCATTTGGAGCATCTTTTGAAATTATTCCAGCGTTTCAGAAAGTGTAAACTTTGTCTGAATCCTAACAAGTGCACTTTTGGTGTTCGTTCTGGAAGAATTTTGGGTTTCATTCTCAGCCAATGAGGTATTGAGGTAGATCTTGATAAAGTCAAAGATATTCGAGAGATGCCCGCACCCAAGACAGAAAAGCAAGTGAGAGGATTCCTTGGAAGGTTGAATTAAATTTCCAGATTTATATCTCATATGACTGCTACCTGTGGGCCAATTTTTAAGCTTCTTCAAAGTGAAGTACATTTTGTTATCATGTCAGTGGTTTATTGATGTTATAAGATTGAAATTTGAATATATTCCTCCCCAGAGAGACTTAAGCCTTGTAGTAGGATACACTCTAACGATGCCTTTTATTCTAGCTCCGATTATTTTCCCATGTTTTTGAGATTGGCCAAGTGTCTGGTTTTTTGTGATGTCTTATCATCTTCAGTTTACCTCCTCTATCTGTTTTGTCAACATATACATGACATTCATTTATCCATTCACACTTTAATCACGCACACACATTTGTATTTGTTGATGTTATTGGGTTCATATACTTTGGTTATGTCTATTCAAATAGTGTTTGCTCTTTCTAAATAGAGTGTCAACTTAAGCAGAAAATGTGCCTCCTTTCTAATTCCCTAACTAAGCTAATCCTCGTGGAAGAATTTCACTTTATCTTTCCTTTTCCATCTCTGGATAGGATAAATCCCCAATTGAGTTGTTTCCTCATTGGGTGGAGTCTTGTTTGATTTTTTTCTATCCGGTTTATTCCATGATTGAACTTTGTCTCTTGCATAGGCTACCCTGTGGTTTTCTCTAGGCCGTGAAACCTAGATGAAGAGCGCATTTATTTTGCGCATTTAAATACTTGGTCTCCTCAGGAAGGACCTACTCATGGTTCCCTTTGAAGAAGAATTTTATTCCCTAGTAGTGTTATCATAACATCCTTCTGGAATATCGACGTAATAGCAAGTGGCAGTCTCTTCATGAGCAGCTTGTGTGTTATAGACATCTTTGGAAAACAACTAGCGACATTCTCTTCAAGAGAATCTTGTGTGTTATAGATATCTTTGAAAAACAACAAGAGGCGGTCTCTTCACGAGAAGCTTGTGTGTTATAGATATCTTTGGAAGATAGAGAGTGACGTTCTTTTCATGAGCAGCTTGTGTGTTACAGATATCTTTGGAAAACAACAAGTGGCAGTTTCTTCATGAGAAAATTGTGTGTTATTAATATCCTTTGAGGACAGAAAGCGGCGGCCTCTTTATTTGAGCAACTTGTGTGTTTATTAATATCCTTTGAAGACAGCAAGTGGAGGCCTCTTTATTTGAGCAGCTTGTGTATCCACAACCATATGTTATTTCAGTAGCAAATGGTATCTCTCCGGAAAAGTCCCACAGAGAAGTTTGTTATGAATCTCTACCTTCAGTAAAATCGGTAGTTCTCTATCAGTAAAAGTTGGTATATCTTTTGTCTACCTTTTACCTTGAGTTGTAAACTCACCATCATCTCGGGTCAGTAGCCATCTATTTTTTGCGGCCTATGCGGGGCATTTTTCTTTGTTAGAGTCAGAAAAAAAATTTCTCTCCAAGTTATTCTCCGATAAGAGTATCTCATTCGAAATCAGTGGCTCTGTTTCCCCAGTAGAGTTATAAACTCTTCCCCTATGGATTATTTTATTATGTGCTTGGATTATCCAACATTAGTTTGTCTCATGCGACATTGTTCTCCATAAGAATCAAATATTACATTCATATCATAAGCACAATGACGGTATCTTAGGGCCAAAAATTGCATATTCTATATTTAAGTACCTTCAATCTCTTCGAGATGAAGATTTCAATCTTCATATCTCCGGAAGGAGAAACTTAAATAGGGGCAGCTGTCATACCCCAATTTTTGACCTTAGATCCCATCTCTATTTTTTCATTTTTTGTTATATACATCAAGGTCACGAAATATAGTCGGTTTCGAACGTTTCACCTTCGAGCATTGCATGTGCAGAGATTATCGAGTGTTGTTAACATTTTATCTTATGCTTGACAAACTTCTAATCAAGCACGAAGTGTACGTTTTCTTCTTCTTTAATTTCATGTGCAGAAACAGGTTCGAATCAAGAGCATCAGGCGTCACGCCTCAATTAGGGTTTTGAGTCTCTCAATCCAGAAGTACAGTTAATCATTGATTCTTGGAGACTAATTCATCAAGAGAATCGTGTATTTATTTCTACGCTCTGTTTCAAAAAGTGGCCTCAAGCGTCTCCGAAATTCAAAAAAGAAACAGTCAAAGTTCCATGATCACTGGTTCCCGTGTGTTTCACTTTGCCTTGAAATACAAGAAAAGATCAAGCTATGCAAGTAAATCCCAAACACTTTGACCAAAAGTCATCTGCAATTTTTCTCTAAAAGTTGAAGACAAATTGTGTTTAGAAAGCCATGAGAAGACTTTATGGGACGTTTGTCATGATTTAAGACTTTATGGATCCCTAATTTTAGTTCACTATACCAATTTCTTAATGTGATAACATTTCTCTTCAAATCCCCTTTCTAGTGATCATTCAAAGCTTTTAAGCATGGTTCGATTTCTTATGCTTATATGACGACGCATGGTGAATTTCATTAGAGTGGGATGATTAAATTCAAGATCACTTTGGAAGAATTTATTCGGAATACTTGGAGTTTTCATCATGTGAATTCAAGTGTTAATTAAACAGAAGTTTTCAAAAGGGCTCATTCAAGAATAATCGTTCATCACATTAATATTTATTCAAGATTATTTTTGTGTGACTATTTGATTGATTCACATCATGGCCATTAGAATTCACATGATCCATTTATTAAAGAAGATGTCAGAAAAGGAAACTTGATTAAAATAATCATTCATCACAAGAATAAATACATGATGGTTACAACTTCATTACAAGATCAACTCATGTAATTCATTTGAATCTCTAATAGAAGATGCAAGAGTGAAGTCTTAATAAGGCGTACATTATTATTTATTCATCATTCAACAATTCATTCAAATATCAATCAATTCTTTTCCAAATTCAAATGGAAGATTTTTAATTTCATCAATATAAATATCAAGATTCCAAGTTTCAAATGGTCCAAGATGTTTACAATTACAAAATAATTAAGAGAATTATATTCAAGACAAGTTTCCATTCATGTTACAATTTTATTGGGAATTATCACTACAAAGTTACAAGAGGAATTACAGGTTTGTACATAGAATAAAAATATTATTTCTAATGTCTTAAAATTCCAGCCCAATATCATGTTGCTGCCCATATTTTCTAGCCATGTTGCAATACAATAAGTCTAATTCTTTATGGTATTTTGCTTTTCAAAACAACAACAATAACAATCCAAGGCAGCAAGCAAAACAACCCCAAAATATGCTGTAAATATAGCCTACAAAATAGTCCCAAAACTATTATAAAAATGCATTAAATCAGTCCAAAAAAACAGCAACTTATAACAGTCCCAAATGCTGCCAGAAAACTGTTGAAAACCAGTCTATACAGCCTGCTGCCCTGCATCATAACAGCCAAGAAATTGCATCAAAATGGCTAAAGAAAAATTGTATGAACAAAGCATAAAAACAGTTTGTCAAAATAGTTCAAATACCCTACTGTTTTCCCCCCTAAATGCCTTGTTACTTCACTATAAAAAGCCCTCTTCATGGACAGAAAATGACAACAGAAAACTCAAGGAGCGACAACAAGAAAAAAACTCAGCAAGAGGAAAACAGAAAAGAGGGGAAGTTTGTTCAAGTTTTAACATCAAATAATCAAAAGAAAAGAAGTTTAAGCATCAATAAGAGAGGGAGGGAGAACTTACTGTTTTTGAAGCTCCATCGGAGAGACTCCGATAGGTATTTCTTCTTACTTATTTACTTCTGCATAACTTTCTCATATATCCATCAATTTGAATCTTCTTAGCACCAATTTTTTCCATACGATGCTTGCTTTATCATACCTTCTTTGCTGTATTGTTTTTGAGTTGCTGCATTTGTTGATATTTAGAATGTTTAAAAGTAAGTAATGATAATAAAAAACAACAGAAGAAAGGTACGGTAATAACATAAAATTCAGATATAAAAATATACCTTCAAATTTCTATGCTCAAATACTCCCTCCTTGTTTCCGCCGAACACCATATTCCAGCAGCTTCTTCAGCATCAAAACTCATTCATTAATCAAAATTATCATCCATAGCAGCAACATCAACAACACCTGCAACAACAATAACAATAGCTTAACATTCTACTGAAACAACGACACCGACAGAAATTACACATGAATTCATAAAAAACACATTAACTTACTGTTGTACCCCAAAATTTGCCCTCTCATTTTATCAAGATTTCTTCTCACAAGACTCTTTGGACTCCAAACAGGATTAGGGTTTGTTCTGCTCAAGACATCTCCTTGCACTGTTGACCTGAAATTAGGGTTTGAGTTTGCACAGAGATTTTTGGACTTACAATGCTCAATGTGACTTTCATACTTCATGTTGGACTTATAAGATTGCTCATACCAAGTTTCAATCCTTGAATCAAATTTTTACCCAGTTAATTGGACAGTTGACCTATAAATCAGCTGTTTTGGGGAAAAAGTCAATTGTGGCCAGTTTACAGTCAAACCTCATAATTGCTTATCCAAATAAACATTATAGACTCATATGAACCATTTGATCAAGTTTAGACCACAACTCCTCAAGAAATTTGATCAGATCATCAAAAGGGCAAAATGATCATTTTTAGGGTTTTTACTGTAGAAGGGCAATTTCTGATTTTTCACCTAGCCAATGGCAAATTGGGTTCAAGCATGGTTTTAAGGACTCAATGGCATAATCTTGACCTAATCACAAGGTTCAAAAGATCTCAAGTGCATTGGATTGATAGATGAATTTTCCAGTCAACTGATCAAAAATCAATTGTACACTGAAAAGTCAAAGTTTGACTTTTTGGTCAAAATCAAGTGCCAAGGGTCATTTTTCATCAAGATGTGTCAAAACATGAAACTTGTTCACCAAGAAACCTAATTTTGAAAATTAGGGTTTAAAATGGAAATTTTTCATAACTTAGAAATTTTCTAAGTTATGAAAAAAAAAAAATTTCAACTTTCCCCAAATTTTTCACCATGATGCAATTGGATTCAACGAAAACTTCCAACATGAAAGTTGTATTCCTCCACAAAATCTACAACTTTTATTCACAAAGTTTTCCCAAAATATGCTTTTATCTCAAGTTATGATTTTGTGAACAAGGGTCCATGAAACTTTTAACTTAGTGAAATTTTGCCCTAGTTTAGGCAGGATTTTGACCTATCTTCATGGAAAATTTTCACATAGTTCCAAGTGGAGTATCAAAATGAATTTCAAATATGGATTGTAGAGCATGTTACAAGCTTTCCCAAATGTCCAAGAACTCTACAAAATCATTTGTGGTTAGGGAGAATCGAAGGATTGAAAATGGAAAAATATCACTTTTGGCCAAGGCATTTTGCACCATTGCTACAACTTGCAAATTTGTCCAAACCTTGCTTGTACTTGTTTTATAGGCCTTAATCCTTTCCACACTCATAAATTAAATGCAAAAACATTGGATTAAGGCATTGTTCTAATCTATGAAGCATTATACAAAGGTTTATTCCATTTATGGCATAAAGATAACAATGCCATTTTCATAAAGTTGGCTTTTGGAAATTTTGTTTCCCTTGAGACTTGAACCTAATATTTTGCAGAAAATAAAGTCCACTAATATAAGGAAAAGTACACCAACTATTTTCATGCTTGGAGCTAGCCTGTACAGGCCATAACATTGTCAATTCCACCTTTTACTTCAAAAACAAGCAGTTGTGCAAAAGGTCCACAACTCTTGTATTTGTTAAAACCAAAGCTTGTGAACATTTGAAACAAGTTAAGCACATCACACCAAGCCAGAAACATGAGCTACAAGCCTCTCAAACACCCTTAAGCACCAAAACACAAGTTCTTGCAAAAACAGGGCAAGTTCTTCAAATCACAAGCCATCTTCACATTGCCTCGTGCGTTTTGTCCCAAACCACTTCAAACACATTCTAAACAATACACCTAAGCTATCTTAGTCCTTACTTTTCAATTGTAACTCCATTTACACACTTCACCATTTTCACTTTGAAGCTTTGCATGTTGAGTTCTACAAGCATATTTAGGCCATTTCAAAGCAAGCCAAGCATTGGGAAAGGTTGAGTGAACTTCAGGCAAGCTAACACGACCTTCAGGCCTCATCCAAAACACCTACATTGCCATATCCAAACTTGGATGAAACATGTATTTTCTAAGTTTCCTATCTCTCTATTTAGGAATCATTAGGCTTAGGTTTGTGAAGCAAAAATGTAGTCATCATTGTCCTTGAGTTGTACATATGCATAGAATTCATTTATGTTAACTGAGCTAGGAGTATTTGATAGTTGAACTTTCTGAAAAAACTAGGTCAAGATTTAGGGCCAATGAAATTCTCTCTGATCTTTGAGAGTTAGATCAAGTTTTTTACATGGTTAGAATCGTGTGATCAAGAGCTATAACTTTCATGTTGCAAGTTTTTGTTTTTGAGCACGTATGCAGGAGTTCCAGACTTTAACATGGTGCGCGCGTGTTTCTGTTCCAAGGACAGGGACAAAGTGGAAATGGGATGGGCTTAGCATGTTTCTCCTATTGACACCCCCTGTTTACTTCCTACACCCCCTTGGCCCGTTGTTTTTATTTTTTCATATTTTCCATTTCTATTTTCATTTTCTGACTTTTATTATGTTTTCTAAATACTAAAAATCACCAAACATATTTTCTTAAATTTTCACATTTTATTTTATTATTATTTTTATTATTTTGGCATAAGAATAGTTAAAAAATAATATATACTTTTATTTTCTTAAATAAATTTATAAACAATATAAAAATATTATACATTTTTATTTCTATACTTAAAATTATTTTATCACAAATATTATTTTTTAACATTTATATATATATATATATATATATATATATATATATATATATATATATATATATATATATATATATATATATATATATATATATATATATATATATATATATATATATATATATATATATATATATATATATATATATATATATATATATATATATATATATATATATATATATATATATATATATATATATATATATATATATATATATATATATATATATATATTTATTTATTTATTTATTTTCTTGTACATAAAAATGAATAAATAATATAATATAATATATATTTTCTTAAAACAAAATTAGGGTTTCCATCCTTTCCAAAAATAATCATTTTTATTTTCTTATTTTTTTAGGCCATAAATAAACTTATTTTTACATACATAAAAATAATACAAAAACATTTTTGCATATTTACATTTATTTGCATATTTAAATATTTGCCATTTATTTATTTTGTACAATAAATTCAATATGGTTGTAATAGTTTTTAGGGCTTTATTTTGTGCAAAATATTCCCTATTCAAACTTGTATCCCCCTCCCCATAATAATGTTGTAATAGTCTTAGATTTAACTTTACGCATTTTATCGCTTTCAAATATGCATGATAGTAAATTAGGGTTTTGTATGTAAAAGACCAAAATCAAAACAAATAGCATGACTAAACACAAGACAAAATGCATGAAAATGACAACACAATACACACAAGCACCCCTAGGGTTTCATCCACTTGTTGCCTTAAAAATGTCCATGGTATGCATGCTAGGCATCTTGGAAAAACAAAACAAAAACAAAAAGATCATAGTCCCTCGATGACACTATCTTGGTTGCCTAAACAAAAATGATCTAGTCCCTCAAAAAACTTGCTAAGATACTTGGAAACATTGTTATCATGGTCATACGATGACTCACGCCTGTCCCGTTTAACATCCAAACACAAGGTTGTTTACCAAATACAATGGTAAAACAACAATGTCAAAAGGGTTAAAAATGTGTAAGAAAGATCTTTGAGTAGGTAGGTAGATGCTCCTAGTTACTCGATCAAACTTGAAAACCATCCTTGCTATTTTCAAAAACACACAACATAATTTCAAAACATTTCCCAGAACAAATTTTCAAACATTGAAACATTTTTCAAAAGACAAACACCTTTGTATACATTCAAACAAGAATCATTACAAAGGTTGCCTAGACAAAGGCCTCGTTTTCAAAATACTTTCAAAACCACACACAAAAGCACCATTTCAAACAAATGAAAAGCAAAAGCAAGTGATCTAAAACAAGTAACTAAGAGCCCATGGAAAACCATGGATGAAAAGGGTGTTAGCACCTTCCCTTTTCATAATCTACCCCCCGAACCCAAAAACAATCTCAAAGGTCTTTCCTGTGCTTTTTGACCTTTCCTTTGGATAAAATAAAAAGTCGGTGGCGACTCTTGCTAAACTGAAACATTTGAGAACAAAAAACGCAAAACCTCAAGTCAGTTCTCCCACCGCATCACAGAACTGGCGACTCTGCTGGGGAAATTGGATGGTAAGTGGGGTTACCTTAGGGTTTTAGATCACCTTTACATTCTTATCTTGCTTAACTTGTATGCTTTACACTTTGGTTCTATTGTTTGGGTTTGAATCCTCTACCCGGATTTGGGAAACATTCATAGGTAAATAGTAATACATTGTGGAAACTGTGCGGGGTATACCGACATGGTTGAAGCAATATCTATGTTAGTGCGACATATTTGTGGGTACCGGTAGCCTTTGAGTTAATCAAAGAGAATACGGGGCCGCTGAGTGATGTCATGAAGCACTAATGGACTTTTAGAACCTTTACTTGACCAACTTGGCCTTTTAGGATGTAGTGAGATGACCGGCTTTGGTGCAGTCCGAAGTTGGTAGATACTCGATACTACACTCATTGAGGGTTGTTTTCTTGGAATATTTTGGTCGCCAGTAAAGTGGCTAAACTTAAACAATGAACACAGAAAATAATCCGGTGATATTGAGCTCGTTAGAACCCGGTTACTATTTCTAGGACAGGTTGAGCCAACTAAACTTCAAGAGGGTACTTACCTATGAAACCCCATGCAAGCCTGAAACTAGGATCTTGTGCGATTTGTTTGTACATATATACTTGTGCATAACATCATAACATCATGAAGCATCATATGCATCCACTAACCATTTCAAGGATTTGGATCTTCATCTTTGTTCTTGTTTTGTAGGTAATGGATTCACTTTGCAGGAAAACAATTCAAGTCAACCTTGTAAGAATTCCTCCTCAACTAAAGGAGCTAGCTTCAAGGATTCCTGAGAATTCTCCATTCACCGAGAGGCATGGTCGTCTTCTCAACTTAGTCAACACCAACACTGAGGAAGACATGGTGAAAGTTCTCTTTCAGTTCTTTGACCCCCTACACCACTACTTCACATTTCGTGATTACCAGCTTGTGCCTACTTTGGAGGAATTTTCTCAACTCTTGAGGATTCCTATTCTCCATCAAATACCCCACAACGGTACGGAAATAGATCCAAAGCCTGAAGATGTTGCTCAAGCCCTACACTTGCAACCATCTGATATCATAGGCCATTGGAAACTAGAAGTGGTGTCAAGGGTTTCTTGGCAAAGTTTCTGTTTGAGAAAGCTCAAAGTTGCTGGAATTCATTGGACATACAAGCTTTTGAGGAGATTGTATCTCTTCTCATCTATGGGTTGGTCTTGTTCCCTAACCCTGACTAGCTTATAGATGTGAGTGCTGTCAAAATTTTCATGGCTCGTAACCCGGTGCCTACATTGCTTGGGGATATCCTCCACTCATTTCACACTCGAACAATGAGGAAAAGAGGTGTTCTCATGTGCTGTACTCCTCTACTGGCAAGATGGTTTATTTCTCATCTTCCCCAATCAGTTTTGAAGAATTAGCAAGGTTTAAGGTGGTCACAACGGTTGATGACCCTTACACATTCAGATGTTCATTGGTGTTCTCGATCCCGATAAAATGTTATCATCATTGACCGTTGTGGGGAATTCCCTAATGTCCCTCTACTTGGCATTAGGGGAGGCATTACCTACAACCCTTTCTTGGCTCTGAGACGGTTTGGGTATGCCCGAAGGGATGGCCCACATGACATGCTGATTCCAGACCTGGTTTTTGACTTCGACAACGATGACCAAGGACTTCGACAAAGGTTCATCCGAGCTTAGAGAATGCCCAACAAGGTGGACAGTAAGACCTTGGGACACAAGAATTCCATCCCCCTTGAGCCTTACCTCAAGTGGGTACGAACCCGCGCCCAAAGTCTTATGATGCCTTACCCCTACATTCTGCCTGTGATCAAAGAGCCTGTTATGGAAGGAGAGGTTCCATACACCCTCCTACATCCTGACATGCCAACATCACTTGAAGATTTACAAAGGAGTTGGATACAGCTCAAGGGAGAATGCGACACTTTCGAAGCCCAATTCTACGCCAGTGAGAAGAAGGTTTTGGAACTTACTCGTCAACTTCACGAGGAGCAGACTCTCAACACCTACATTGCACCAAAGAGGATGTGCAACATATTTTTACATTAGAATTTTGTATTATTTTTCCCATGGGGCATTGATGTACTAACAAATTATATCTTATTAATATGACGTGTGTTCCTTTTTTGTTTAAAACAAATTTGAATTTCTGAATCCTTGAATGTATTACATGAATACATATCATTCATCATATGCATAAACAGGTCATCACACCAGGTTTCCTTATCTCTCTGCTGTTTATTTCAGCAAGATGGATATTGAGCAGACGGTTAAAGACTTACAATTGCAAAATTTACAGTTTCAACAGCTACTTCTGACCTTGGCAAAGGGGCAGGAGGAGCTTAAAACTCTACTGGAAAAGGAAAAGGAGAAAAAGAAAAAGAAGAGAGTTGGTGTGGCTACTCTGGGTAGAAGATTTTAAGGTCAAGCCAGAAGGGTCCTGGATTTCCCCTCAACATCTGATGAAGGGGTAGGAAAAGGAAAGGGAGTTGCAGTGCCAACTGAGTCTGAGGAAGAAGAAGAAGAAGAATAAGAAGAGGATGAAGACTATTCTGAACAGCAGTACCCACCTGCAGATGACAAGTACAAGAATCTGGAAGAACGTCTGGCAGCTATGGAGGTGCAGAGAGTGCCTGGGATGGACTTTGAAGATTTAGGGTTGGTTTCTGGAATTGTGATTCCCCCCAAATTCAAAGTGCCTCTTTTTGCTAAGTATGATGGTTTGTATTATCCAAAGATGCATCTGCGATCTTACGTCAGAAAAATTCAACCGCATTCTTCTGACAAAGACCTATGGGTTCATTTCTTCCAGGACAGTCTTTCGGGGACGCAGTTAGATTGGTTCTACCAGCTAGAGAGGTCTGATGTGCATAATTGGGAGGATTTGGCGGCCGCCTTCTACAGACAGTATGAATATAATGAGGACTTAGCACCAACCCGTACTCAACTACAGAGTATGGGCATGGTCTCAAATGAAGGTTTCAAGGAGTATGCCCAAAAATGGAGAGACTTGGTTGGTAGGGTGCAGCCACCATTATCTGAGAGAGAGCTAGTTGATATGTTCTTGGGTACACTGTCAGGTCCCTTTTTCAATCACTTGATCGGAAGTTCGTCTGCGGGGTTCACCGATTTGATTCTGACCAGTGAGAGAGTTGAAGCCGGAATCAAGAGCGGGAAAATTCAGAAGGATGCATCTGCTTCCGCTGCCATCAAAAAGACTTTTCCAGCAAAGAAGGAGGTGTCAGTTGTCTACTCTCAAAGAAGTCAAGGAAGAGTTGAGCGTCGGCCAGCGGTGGGGGTGTAATGATTCAAAAGTCTGTAGCTGATCAGCCTAGAAACAATCAGCCAAGAAATGACCAACCAAGAACCAACCAAGCAAGAGTGGAAAGGCCTGCACGATAATACACCCGGATAAACATGACTCCTGCTCAGGTTCTACCCCATCTCTTAAAGTTAAACCTTGTCAGTATGAAAGAGGCCCCGAAGAATCCGAATACATCCTCTCTGTTCTACCATGCGAATACCAAGTGTGCTTATCATTCAGACAGTCTGGCGCATGACACCAACCATTGTTGGGCCCTCAAGAATAAAATTCAGGATTTTATAGATGCTAAAGAAGTTGAACTCGACGCCCCTGAAAAGCCGAACATAATCTCTGCTCCAATGCCAAAGCATGGCCACCATGCCCATACTGTTGAAGAGGACCTTTTTGTGGCTACTGTTGATGATTTGATGACTCTGTTACCGATAATCAAGTTGAATTTGCTGAAGGCTGGGATTTTCCCAGGATGTGAAGAAGATTGCTACTTTTGTTCATCCTTACCAACCGAATGTCCGTTGTTGAAGTTAGGCATCCAGCGCCTAATGGATAACCAAGAGATCCTTTTTGAAAAGACTCCTGTTACACCGACTCCTGTCAATGATGTTTCGATAATTACCATATCGGCCAATCTTTCCAAGATCTCCAAAAGACGTGTTAAGATTACATCCGATCCGAAGATTGAACCTTTGAAGATAACCATGCCGGGGCCTATCCCGTACAAGTCCAACAAATCAATACCGTGTAACTATGGGGGAGAGATCTTTTACCATGGTGTTAAACAAATTGAATCAACTAAAGAGAGTTCTGATGAAGAGACTTCTGACATTGGAAACATTGCTGGAACGAGTAAAACCACCCGCAGTGGAAGAATTTTCTCTCCGGAGATTGCGCCTCCAAAGGCAATCTTCGGACCCTCAGCTGCTCCTAAGGTTACCCCTGCACCGGTTAACATATCTGCTAGAACTCTAGTTATTGAAGAAGTTGTAACTCCTGTGGTTATCCCCTCTGCTGTTGCTGATGATAGAGGGAAAGGGATCCAAGAAGAGCCCGTCAGGACGAGGGCTCAGCCGTTAATCATCCCTGAAACCTCTCAAAAAGAAATGGAAGAGATTTTGAAAATAATCAAGAAAAGCGATTATAATGTTGTGGAACAACTGGGGCAAACCCCCTCAAAGATCTGTATGTTGGCTTTGCTGTTTTGTTTAGAGGCTCATGCTAAAGCTTTGATCAGATTTTTGAAGACGGCCCACGTGCCACAGGAAACCTCCGCAGACCAGTTCCAGGAATATGTAGCTAGCCTAACAGCTGACAACGGTTTAGGATTCTTCGATGCCGATTTAACATCTAAAGGGAGAAAACATAATGATGCTTTGCATGTCTCGGTAGAATGCAGAGGGACTACTCTGGCACACGTTCTGGTAGACACTGGTTCTTCTCTGAATGTCTTACCGAAGAAGGCATTGGATAGGCTAGATTGTGAAGGTTTAACCTTGAAGCCCAGTAACATCATTGTTAGAGCCTTTGATGGTTCTAAAAGGATGGTCCACGGGGAGGTGGACATCCCGATTAAGGTGGGAACTGAAACCTTTAACTCCATATTCTATGTGATGGACATTCGTCCTTCCTATTCTTTCTTGTTGTGAAGACCCTGGATTCACCATGCTGGAGCCGTTACTTCAAATCTGCATCAAATGCTTAAGTACCCTGTCCAGGGGAAAATCATAATTGTTCGCGATGAAGAGGAATACATGATAAGCCATCTAAATTCCTTCCGCTATGTTGAATTGTGTTGTACCCCAAAATTTGCCCTCGCGTTTTTCCACAAGAAATCTCAGCTTCAGACATTTCCCGATTTTTTTTTAAACTGGCTCAAGAATCAGACAAGCGGACTTTTCTTGTCAGTCAAGCAAAATTAGGGTTTTTACTGATTCTCAGGGCTCTGGATTGTTTCACAGTTGGCTTAGGGTTTTGGATGATTTTTGGTTCAATTTTGATCAGGCAAACGCTATTTGGCATTTAGTCAGGAGTTAAGGTTTTGTGGGCATATTCTTAGAAAGATTAAAATTCTACAGCGCGTCGCAGTTTATTCCGAGATTCGGGTTAAATTCGCATTATCTTGATTTAATCAGTAAGAGGAGGCAGTTGGTTTGAATTCACCAAGTCAAAGAACATGCAGTTTGGAATTACAGTGCTTGGCAAAGAATCAGTGAAAAAGAGGATTGCGTCTGATCAGTTTTTGTGTTCGACTGTGCGTTGCTTTGAATGATGGAGACGTCGAATTCATTTATTTTGATCAACAAGGTTTAGTTGATTATTTATGGTTCTAAGAATTAAATATTTGAAATTTAAACTTTCATTTTATTTAATTTAAGGAATTATAAATAACAAGTAAACAATTAAAGAAAAGGAATTGAAAAGGTTTAATTGAATCAATAGAATTTTTATTTCATATTTAATGTTTATTACAATTATTATTTGATACAAGTATTTATTACGAAGTATTTAAAATAATAATGGTTTACAAATAATTAAATTGAAAATAAAAACTATCCTATTTTTTCTAAACATTTTCTAATTTCTTCATTCTTCACTCCGCTCCGGTGTTCCATTATTCATCTGCAAAAGAAAAGAGAAAGTCAGAAAGCAGTTGAATTAAAAAAGACAGATAAAATTTGCTCATCATTAGGGGCCACTGATTGGGATCAGTTAACCCTCTCTGCAAATCACGGGATTTCTCCCGGTTCACAAAGAGGGAAGAATTTCATTTTTATTCATGAATGTAAAATGTCAAATGCATAAATTCCAAAGTTCAAACTGCATAAAATCTCAAACTTCAAATTCAAACCAAACTGAAAAAATCCAAGTTACCACTTTCTATCAAAAGCCAGAAGTGCAACCTACTGTCAAAAATACAAAAAGTCTACCCAAGCTGTCAAAAAGAGATAAAGATGCAGAGAAATTGTATGCAAGCAAGCTAACTCAAATCATCATTTCCCACCAATAGCCCTTTCAGAAAATAGTACAGAATAAATCATATAATAATACTCAACTGTACTATAGAGAGAGAAAAAGAGGAGATAAAAGCAGGTTTTTCAGGCTTAGACAGTAAGGTAAAAGTTAAAAGAAGCATCAATTCAGTATTACTCAAAATTGGGCAGAAGTACACAGCAGAGTCAAGTACCAAAACAGAAAAGTGCCAAAAAACTTTGTAAAACTACCCAGCAACTTGGATCAAGAAAAAGACCAAGGTTTGAACAAGTATTAGGCGCCAAAGACCAAAACAAAAAGTTACAAAAAACTGAAGCATTCAACCTTAAACCAAAAAAAAGCACCAAAACCATTCAAAAGGCCAAACTCAGAACCTGCACTACCATAACCTGCATTAACCCACAAAGAACCAAAAACCTGCATCCTGTCAAGAGCCAAAAACCTGCTGAAGCCTAAGCAATCCCTGCCTAAGCCATCAACCAAAAACCATTACTAACTGTCAAAACCAAAACCAACAAGAAAAAGGAAGATAATAACCTAAACCATGCCAGCATACCAACATAATCTCAAACCTGCACTAGCCTGCCCAAACCAAACAAATAACTTACTGCAAGCATAACCTCCCGAAACCATAACCAGAACCAAGTTCAAACCAAATCACCCTGCTGCCAAGCCATACAACCTTGGTCTGAAACTATTTCCCTTAAACCAGGAACCCCCATACTGTCAAAAACTGATACTCACAATAAACCAACAAAACAAAAGAACTTGCATTATCCAAGCCTGAACAGAACCTGCTACTAAGTTCAAACCCAAGGCCAAACCTTTAACCTCAAGCATTCAAGGTCACCCATCAAAAAAGGCCTCAGATATGATCATCACTGGCCATTAACAAGCAGACAGAAACATCAAAGAAGATACATAGGCAACAATCCAAAGCAACAAATCAAGAGGCAACAGGTACAACCCCTCAGAATTTTGAATTCATCATTGGGAGGAAAATAGGCAGCAAAACCTAAAGCAAGCATCATATTCCAATCAACACAAAGGGACAGAAGTAGAAGAGGTAAAGAAGCGAATCGTTTCAAGAGGGTTTTTCAGTGCAACTCATCATTAAAACCAATAAACAAAGAAATATACAAAGATACCAGGATCTCAAAGCCAGCTAGCGCGAATATCAGCGCCTCCACTCCGCCTCTCCTCCATCTCCAAAGAACGAAGGTAGCCAATCTTTTCCCCCTTTCTTCTTCACCACCTCATAATAGTATAGATTTAAGAATCAAATTCAAATCAAAAACGCATGCAATCCGTAAAAGGGATAAAAACATAAACACTAAAATCTAACCTTGTATCAAGAGAACACGAAGCTTATGCCTTGGAGGGAAGAAAGGTTTGGAGGGTGACGCTGGTGGCCGGAAAGAGAAGCGCTCAGGAAGTTGACGATCGGAGAAGACGAACAAGTACAAACGGCGCGCTCAAACCCTAACGCGTCTCACTGAACAAACAAATCCCTAACCCTAAAAATTTGTCTCAAGTTCAACTTGGGCCTTGCCCATTCTGCGCCCCCCAAAAGCCCATTAAGATTTTCACTTCTAACCAAACATTTTTATTAAACACTAACCTTTTTTTTATATATATATATATGTTATATAAACATTTTATTTTCTTTACAAAATCATTTTAATATAAAATACATTTTTTTACATTCTCTAAAATTTACAATATAATTAAAACTCTTTTTTTATATATACTTAATTCAATCAACTTGGAAGCATTTTTAATACACATTAAAATACATTTGTACATAAAATAATAAAATACCTTTTTTTTTTATTTATCATATAACAAAAATTGAAAACATTTTAATTAAAATATATTTTTTGTACATAATAATAAGAATACATTTTTCTAATATTAAAATTCTTAAAAACACTTAATTAACACACTTTTTGTATATAATAAACCATGATACATTTTATACATAATCTAATTAAAACTTGAACATACGCTTTAATTAAAACATTTTTCTTTTGTACATATTAAAAATATACAAACCCAAGATTCATTAAAATACATATTTAGGTCAAATACCCTAATACACTTCAATTTCACATGTCGCACCTGTAAATAAATTACATACAATACATATACATCTCATACTTACACTTACACGATACATTCATATTGCTCCTACACATTTGTTTATCTTATATCTGTATATTCGATATTTACATTTGATTGCGAATTCAATTTGGTTGTAACTTATTGGATACTATAAGTCTCATCCCCATTCATACACTTGTACCCCCACTCCCGGACACTATTTTGTAATAGCGTAGATTTTACATTTCCGCAATTTACAGTTTTCCAATTATACCATGGTTAGACCTAGGGTTTGCATGTACATAAAATCAAACGCTAGATAACCTAATACAAGACAAATACATGTAATCAATACACAATCACACTTGCACCCTCTAGGGTAATCCCACATATTGCCTTCTAAAATGGGCCATGCTTGCACGTCGAGTATCTTTGGCAAAACAAAATCAAATGATCATAAGTCTCAAAGTGTTGCCTAAACGGAATGATCATAGTCCCTTCAAAGCAAATTGCCAAAGATACTTGGCATCATTGCATTCATGGTCCATACGATGACCCGCGCCCGTCCCGAATAAACTTCCTAAACGCAAGATTGTCCATCAAATTCAATGGTGGAACAAAATTGTTAAAAAGGGTTAAAACATAACAAAAACTTTTGAGTACAATAGGGTAGACAAAACTCTTAGTTACTTGAGATCAACTTGCAAAAACACTTGCCTTCTTTTCAAAAACCACAATCCATAACACTTTCAAACAAACTCTCAAAAACATTTGAAACATCTTTTCGAAAAGATCCACACTTTTGTAAAACACTCAATCACGAGTCAAATACATTAGTTGCCTAAAACAAGGCATCTTTTTCCAAAACATTTTCAAAAAGCACCCACACACACACCATTTTCAAGCAATCGAAAAAACAAGGCAAGTGATCTAAAAAACCAAGTAACTAAGAGCCCATGGATAACCATGGATGAAAAGGGTACTAATACCTTCCCTTTTCATAATCTACCCCCCGAACCCACGAAATATCTCAAAAGGTTTTTGCTGTGCTTTTTTAACCTTTCCTTTAGGATAAAATAAAAAGTCGGTGGCGACTCTTGCTCAACCGCACAAGTGCGAATACGAACGCAAAACACTAGTCAGTTCTCCCACCGTATCACAGAACTGGCGACTCTGCTGGGGAAAATTCTTAAAAGTGGGGTTACCTTAGGGTTTAGATCACCTTTGTTTTCAAAATTGATTGCTTTGTTTGCTTTACATTTGTGGGCTTTGTATCGGAGTTTTATAGATCCTAACCCGGATCTGGGGATACCTTCTTAGAAAGTAGCAACAAGGCTGTGAGGGAACTGTGCGGGGTATACCGACATGGTTGAAGCAGTCTGCTACGTTGATGTGGCACTTTGGTGTGTACCGGTAACCCTTGAGTTCAGTCAAGGAGAGTACGGGGCCGCCGCGTGGTGTCGCGAAGAATCAACTGACCTTAGGAACCTTAATTGAACCATCGTGGCCTCTTTAGGGTAGTGAGAAAACTGACTTTGGTGCAGTCCGAGGTTGGTTGATACTCGATACTACACTCAATTGAGGGTTGCTTTCCTGGAATATTTCGGTCGCCAGTTCAGTGGCTAAATCGAAACGATGAACAATGAAAGCAATCCAGTGATATTGGGACCTTTAGAACCCGGTTACTTTTGATAGGACAGGTTTTAACCAACAAACTGAAAGAGGGTAGTGCCTAAACCCCATGCAAGCCTAAACCTAAGGCCTTGTTTGCTTTGTGTGAATATGTTTGCCTGTATATACACTCACTTGCTTGTGCATATATGTGCATAACATCATGACATCATACCATAGCATTTTCAATAACCATTTCAAGGATCTCGAGGGTTCTTTTGATGCAGGGTTACGTTGAACCAGACGTCTATCAAGGGGCAAGGGTTTTCTCCTCTAACCAATCCGGTCAAAGATCAAGTACAACAACTTGAGTCAGTGGCTATGACCCACTCGACATGGTGAGCTTGATTCTCGTGGAAAGACATCCACCTATGCAAAGCTCTCCAGTCAAAGTTCAAGAACAACAACTTGAATCAGTGGCTATGACCCACTCGACATGGTGAGCTTGATTCTCGTGGAGGGACGTCCACCGGTGCAGAGATCTCCAATCCAAGAGCAAAGTTCAACCTCTAACATTTTCTTGTATTTACCCCAAGAGATCCTTGAAAGCATTGCATTCACATATCATGCATTGCATTTTGACAATCTTTCCTTTTTCAGGTTTCCTTACTCTCCTGCTGTTTATTTGAGCAAGAGATGGCTCTAGAACGGTCTGTCAAAGGCATCCAAGACCAGACTGCTCAGCTGCAGGAGATGTTCCTAAACTTGTCTCTGGGGCAAGAAGAGATGAAAGCTCTCCTCACCAAGGGCTTGGGGAGTTCCAACAATGCCAGGAGTGATCAGATTGCGGAGCTGCAGTTTGATCTGACAACACTGAGGACCCAAATGATGGGACAGTTGGTGGGCCAGATGGCTCTCATCCAAGACCTATCTCAAAGACAAGAGGAACTCAAAGTTCTTGTCCGCCAACTGCTTCCAAACAACCAACTGGGGCAAACATCTGAGGTCGAAGAGCCAGTAACCGCTCAGCCTCCATCCACTCAAGAAGACAAGGGGAAAGCTCCTTTTCTAGCTTCAGGGTCACAATCCCATCAACAACCTCGCCAGCGTCAACGGAGCAATCGGCGTAAACAAGAAAAGTCGGGAAGACAGTTTACGGAGACTGAAATACCATCATTCTTCATACTGAAGCGCCTGTTGGAGGTCAATTTGCTTACCGTAAAGGATCCTCCTCAGAAGCCCAATATCTCCTCTCCTCACTATAATCCCGATGCATTCTGTGTTTACCACTCCTACAGCCCGGGACACGGCACCAACGACTGTTGGGCCTTGAAGAACAAGATTCAAGATCTGATCGACATTGGGGTGCTGGAATTCATGCCAGACGGCGAGATGAAAATCTTCCGTTAGAGGGTTCTCCACTTGAAGTGACGAAGCTCGAGCTGAGAGTCTTTTGCTTCTTTTTGAATTTTCAAAGTTGTAATTTCTTTTGCTATCAAACAATTATCTGTTGATGTTAAACTCTGTTTTCATTAATGCATTGCATATGTTTGTCTTGAATTCATCCATTCGTTTCACTACTCTTATGCTTTTCTTTATGATATCTGACTCTTGATAGAAAGTTGTAAGCCTTTAGAAGGAGGATGACGAAACAATACCATGATCTTATACAGTATGCTTTTGAACGGACCGTGCTGATGATGTACAGGCATTTCTTTCAATTCCCAAACACTAGAGTTATAAGGAAGTTAATCCCTAGTCAACCCCTTCGAGCCAAAGAAGTAGGAGTTTTCTGTTCTAAACGATCAAAACCCTTGATATAAACCCGGGGCAGGGTAGTATCTCAGTTAATTCAAAAAGAAATGTGCATTGAAGTCGCAAACTCTCAGTTCGTAACACAACGAACGACGTCAAAAAAAGAAAGCATTCCTTTGGAATCAAAAGACAAGGGTGGTTCCCTATCATATAGACAGTCAATCTCTCAAAAGAGAAAAGCCCACTGAGCCAAAACCTATAAAGGAGGCTTAAGAAAGCTGGGGCATCCCGCTGACAGTAATCCCGGAAAATGGTAATAGTCAGGCAAAAGTTAGGGATAACAAATCAAAATCAAAATAGTGAGGTCATTACAAAATCCTCAACAAACATGAAAAATGTTGAAAAAGAAAAAGAGATGATGACTGTCTCCCCAAATTCAACTGGTGAACCATCGCCCAAAAGTCGTTCCAAACTCGAAACAGAGTGTGACGCACAATTAACTGAGCTTAGGTTGGAGAACATCACGAAGAGCGGGTGGGTATTAATATACTTTGAGCCTTTATCCTTTGTTTTTTAAACCGTGAACCAAGCCACGTTACAACCCTTCAAAAGTCCTAATTGAAGCATGGGTTAATTCGAAAGCATACTGTTACAAAAGGTATCCTGACTCCTGTAAGGCTTTACTCTAAATCTTGTGTTGATTTGTCTTATAAAAAGTTTTCTGCTAAAAACACATTTTCCAAAACGAAAAAAACTTTGAGACAGACATAAACTTTGCATTATTCGAATATCACTGGCTGCATTTGACCTTCTTGTTTGACAGCGAAGAAATTCATACAGCGAATGTTCGGAGGAACGAAAATTCTCTCAGTAAGTCAAAATCACTTCAAGAGGATAACACTTCCATCAAATCTCCTATCAACAAGGGGCACGACATATCACAATTCAATTAACCTGGGGCAGTCCAGTCAAGGTCCAACAGATCTTTCAAAATCCAATTAATCTGGGGCAGTCCAGTCAAGGTCCAACAGATCTTTCAAAATCCAATTAACCTGGGGAAGTCCAGTCAAGGTCCAACAGATCTTTCAAAATCCAATTAACCTGGGGCAGTCCAGTCAAGGTCCAACAGATCTTTCAAAATCCAATTAACCTGGGGCAGTCCAGTCAAGGTCCAACAGATCTTTCAAAATCCAATTAACCTGGGGCAGTCCAGTCAAGGTCCAACAGATCTTTCAAAATTCAGTTAACCTGGGGCAGTCCAGTCAAGATTTCAAGAAATCTCTCAATATGCAGAATAATCTGATTCAAGATTCCTTCATCACCACTTGGGGCATTCGAATGTCAAAAGTGTTCAACAAATCAACTACCACATTTCCAGACTCGATTCCTGTATCTAGCCAGGGCACGTCTGAAGAGTTTGAAGATTCGATTCCTGTATCCAGCCAGGGCATATCTATCAACTACCACATTTCCAGACTCGATTCCTGTATCTAGCCAAGGCACGTCTGAAGAGTTTGAAGATTCGATTCCTGTATCCAGCCAGGGCATATCTATCAACTATCACCTTTCCAGATTCGATTCCTGTATCTAGCCAGGGCACGTCTGAAGAGTTTGAAGATTCGATTCCTGTATCCAGCCAGGGCATATCTGTTGACCACATTTCCAGACTCGATTCCTGTATCTAGCCAGGGCACGTTTGAAGAGTTTGAAGATTCGATTCCTGTATCCAGCCAGGGCATATCTATCAACTATCACCTTTCCAGATTCGATTCCTGTATCCAGCCAGGGCATGTCTGAAGAATTCCAGATCAACACCTGTAACAATCCAGGAAACATCTGTGAACGACCGATTGTAGACCAACACCTGTAATAAGCCAGGAATTTATCTACATCACCACTTGGGGCATTCGAATGTCAAAGGTGTTCAAAACCGATGCAGTTTTACACAAGCTCATCATCAGGAAGCCCTACACAGGTTCCTCTTCAAGACTTCTGAAACAAGTTTACGGATTCTTCCCAACAACGGATGTTAATCTACCGACTTGTTCAGACTCTTCTCAACCTTTGAAATTAGTTTACGGACGCTTCCCAACAACGGATGCGGCTCTATTGCTGATTCAACTTCAAGATTTCTGAAAATAGTTCACGGGTTCTCCAAGTAAACGGATGTTAACCTATCACTTGTTCAGATTCTTCCCAAGACTTCTGAAAACAGTTTATGGATTCTTCCCAAGTAACGGATGTTAATCTATCAGCTTGTTCAGATGCAACCTCTGAAATTAGTTTACGGGCGCTTCCCAACAACGGATGCGGCTCTATTGCTGATTCAACTTCAAGATTTCTGAAAATAGTTCACGGGTTCTCCAAGTAAACGGATGTTAACCTATCACTTGTTCAGATTCTTCCCAAGACTTCTGAAAACAGTTTATGGATTCTTCCCAAGTAACGGATGTTAATCTATCAGCTTGTTCAGATGCAACCTCTGAAATTAGTTTACGGACGCTTCCCAACAACGGATGCGGCTCTATTGCTGATTCAACTTCAAGATTTCTGAAAATAGTTCACGGGTTCTCCAAGTAAACGGATGTTAACCTATCACTTGTTCAGATTCTTCCCAAGACTTCTGAAAACAGTTTATGGATTCTTCCCAAGTAACGGATGTTAATCTATCAGCTTGTTCAGATGCAACCTCTGAAATTAGTTTACGGACGCTCCCCAACAACGGATGCGGCTCTATCGCTGATTCAACTTCAAGATTTCTGAAAATAGTTCACGGGTTCTCCAAGTAAACGGATGTTAACCTATCGCTTGTTCAGATTCTTCTCAAGCTAACCACCACGGAAGATCGCGCTCGCCAAAATTCTCCCTATCCCTAGTGGAGTTCATCAAAAATCCCCAGCCAGAGAATCCTCCGGAATTCACTTCCCCTCAGAGTTTAGGCTTCAGTATCCCCAGCGGAGCCAGACCATTGAACCTTCTCCCCACAGAGTTTTGGGAGGGAAAATCTTGAGTTCCCCAGTGAGATCACCAGAGTTACTTCCCATCAAGCCGAAGATTCTCAATCTGGCCTCCCCAGCATGAGTCTACTAGTTTGGAACCCCCCAGTAGAGGTCATCAGGAATTCTCTTCCCCAGCGACAGCCAAGGATTTATTTTCCCCGACAGCAGTCGAGATGCTTTTATCTTCAGCCATCTCGGATTCATGTATCCTCGGCAAGATTAGCTCATCAGCTTACATGCGCATTCATCGCATTCATGTCATAAACATTGATGTCACGTGCGTTGCAGCATGCATCATAACATTGCATACAACTAACCCTTTGCCTTTTCAGGTAAGATCAGTCGACAGACATAGATCAACTCCCAAGATTCATCCAGAAATAGTTCAGATGTGACCCAGACACGGCGACATTCTGATACTTATTCCAGATTCATTCAGACGCATCATCAAGAAACCCTACACCGGTTCCTCTTCAACTTCAAGACTTCTGAAAATAGTTTACAGGTTCTTCCCTACAACGGATGCCAATCTACCGACTTGTTCAGACTCTTCTCAACTTCTGAAAACAGTTTACAGGTCCTTCCCTACAACGGATGCCAATCTACCGACTTGTTCAGACTCTGCTTAACTTCTGAAATAGTTTATAGATTCTTCCCAACAACGGATGTCAATCTACCAACTTGTTCAGACTCTTCACAATTTTTGAAAATAGTTTACGGACACGTCCCAACAACGGATGCTGCTCTATTGCTTATTCAATCTCAGATAGCTTACAGATTCTCCAGATATGGACGTCAATCTGTTGCTTGTTCGGACCCCAATTCAGAGATGTTCCGAAGCATGGGCGGCTTTCTGATACTTGTCCACTCACCATTGACATACATTTCAACATTTCCGGATGGCATCTATAAGCCCATCCTCCTACCAGCAGTCGCCGAATGGCATCTGTAAGCCCATTCTCAGATGGCATCTCTAAGCCCATCCCCCGACAAAATTCTCTCGCACCAGATGGCATCTTTAAGCCCATCACCAAATGGCATCTTTAAGCCCATTCACCTCCACCATCATATCGCCGAGTGCAAATTTTATGGGCACTGTAGTGTCCAATCTCCTTTTACCTTCAAGTCGCGAAAGGCAAACTTGCCAATCTAACTCTTCAGGTCAAAGAAGATTGAACAGGGGCAACTGTTGTACCCCAAAATTTGCCCTCGCGTTTTTCCACAAGAAATCTCAGCTTCAGACATTTCCCGATTTTTTTTTAAACTGGCTCAAGAATCAGACAAGCGGACTTTTCTTGTCAGTCAAGCGAAATTAGGGTTTTTACTGATTCTCAGGGCTCTGGATTGTTTCACAGTTGGCTTAGGGTTTTGGATGATTTTTGGTTCAATTTTGATCAGGCAAACGCTATTTGGCATTTAGTCAGGAGTTAAGGTTTTGTGGGCATATTCTTAGAAAGATTAAAATTCTACAGCGCGTCGCAGTTTATTCCGAGATTCGGGTTAAATTCGCATTATCTTGATTTAATCAGTAAGAGGAGGCAGTTGGTTTGAATTCACCAAGTCAAAGAACATGCAGTTTGGAATTACAGTGCTTGGCAAAGAATCAGTGAAAAAGAGGATTGCGTCTGATCAGTTTTTGTGTTCGACTGTGCGTTGCTTTGAATGATGGAGACGTCGAATTCATTTATTTTGATCAACAAGGTTTAGTTGATTATTTATGGTTCTAAGAATTAAATATTTGAAATTTAAACTTTCATTTTATTTAATTTAAGGAATTATAAATAACAAGTAAACAATTAAAGAAAAGGAATTGAAAAGGTTTAATTGAATCAATAGAATTTTTATTTCATATTTAATGTTTATTACAATTATTATTTGATACAAGTATTTATTACGAAGTATTTAAAATAATAATGGTTTACAAATAATTAAATTGAAAATAAAAACTATCCTATTTTTTCTAAACATTTTCTAATTTCTTCATTCTTCACTCCGCTCCGGTGTTCCATTATTCATCTGCAAAAGAAAAGAGAAAGTCAGAAAGCAGTTGAATTAAAAAAGACAGATAAAATTTGCTCATCATTAGGGGCCACTGATTGGGATCAGTTAACCCTCTCTGCAAATCACGGGATTTCTCCCGGTTCACAAAGAGGGAAGAATTTCATTTTTATTCATGAATGTAAAATGTCAAATGCATAAATTCCAAAGTTCAAACTGCATAAAATCTCAAACTTCAAATTCAAACCAAACTGAAAAAATCCAAGTTACCACTTTCTATCAAAAGCCAGAAGTGCAACCTACTGTCAAAAATACAAAAAGTCTACCCAAGCTGTCAAAAAGAGATAAAGATGCAGAGAAATTGTATGCAAGCAAGCTAACTCAAATCATCATTTCCCACCAATAGCCCTTTCAGAAAATAGTACAGAATAAATCATATAATAATACTCAACTGTACTATAGAGAGAGAAAAAGAGGAGATAGAAGCAGGTTTTTCAGGCTTAGACAGTAAGGTAAAAGTTAAAAGAAGCATCAATTCAGTATTACTCAAAATTGGGCAGAAGTACACAGCAGAGTCAAGTACCAAAACAGAAAAGTGCCAAAAAACTTTGTAAAACTACCCAGCAACTTGGATCAAGAAAAAGACCAAGGTTTGAACAAGTATTAGGCGCCAAAGACCAAAACAAAAAGTTACAAAAAACTGAAGCATTCAACCTTAAACCAAAAAAAGCACCAAAACCATTCAAAAGGCCAAACTCAGAACCTGCACTACCATAACCTGCATTAACCCACAAAGAACCAAAAACCTGCATCCTGTCAAGAGCCAAAAACCTGCTGAAGCCTAAGCAATCCCTGCCTAAGCCATCAACCAAAAACCATTACTAACTGTCAAAACCAAAACCAACAAGAAAAAGGAAGATAATAACCTAAACCATGCCAGCATACCAACATAATCTCAAACCTGCACTAGCCTGCCCAAACCAAACAAATAACTTACTGCAAGCATAACCTCCCGAAACCATAACCAGAACCAAGTTCAAACCAAATCACCCTGCTGCCAAGCCATACAACCTTGGTCTGAAACTATTTCCCTTAAACCAGGAACCCCCATACTGTCAAAAACTGATACTCACAATAAACCAACAAAACAAAAGAACTTGCATTATCCAAGCCTGAACAGAACCTGCTACTAAGTTCAAACCCAAGGCCAAACCTTTAACCTCAAGCATTCAAGGTCACCCATCAAAAAAGGCCTCAGATATGATCATCACTGGCCATTAACAAGCAGACAGAAACATCAAAGAAGATACATAGGCAACAATCCAAAGCAACAAATCAAGAGGCAACAGGTACAACCCCTCAGAATTTTTAATTCATCATTGGGAGGAAAATAGGCAGCAAAACCTAAAGCAAGCATCATATTCCAATCAACACAAAGGGACAGAAGTAGAAGAGGTAAAGAAGCGAATCGTTTCAAGAGGGTTTTTCAGTGCAACTCATCATTAAAACCAATAAACAAAGAAATATACAAAGATACCAGGATCTCAAAGCCAGCTAGCGCGAATATCAGCGCCTCCACTCCGCCTCTCCTCCATCTCCAAAGAACGAAGGTAGCCAATCTTTTCCCCCTTTCTTCTTCACCACCTCATAATAGTATAGATTTAAGAATCAAATTCAAATCAAAAACGCATGCAATCCGTAAAAGGGATAAAAACATAAACACTAAAATCTAACCTTGTATCAAGAGAACACGAAGCTTATGCCTTGGAGGGAAGAAAGGTTTGGAGGGTGACGCTGGTGGCCGGAAAGAGAAGCGCTCAGGAAGTTGGCGATCGGAGAAGACGAACAAGTACAAACGGCGCGCTCAAACCCTAACGCGTCTCACTGAACAAACAAATCCCTAACCCTAAAAATTTGTCTCAAGTTCAACTTGGGCCTTGCCCATTCTGCGCCCCCCAAAAGCCCATTAAGATTTTCACTTCTAACCAAACATTTTTATTAAACACTAACCTTTTTTTTATATATATATATATGTTATATAAACATTTTATTTTCTTTACAAAATCATTTTAATATAAAATACATTTTTTTACATTCTCTAAAATTTACAATATAATTAAAACTCTTTTTTTATATATACTTAATTCAATCAACTTGGAAGCATTTTTAATACACATTAAAATACATTTGTACATAAAATAATAAAATACCTTTTTTTTTTATTTATCATATAACAAAAATTGAAAACATTTTAATTAAAATATATTTTTTGTACATAATAATAAGAATACATTTTTCTAATATTAAAATTCTTAAAAACACTTAATTAACACACTTTTTGTATATAATAAACCATGATACATTTTATACATAATCTAATTAAAACTTGAACATACGCTTTAATTAAAACATTTTTCTTTTGTACATATTAAAAATATACAAACCCAAGATTCATTAAAATACATATTTAGGTCAAATACCCTAATACACTTCAATTTCACATGTCGCACCTGTAAATAAATTACATACAATACATATACATCTCATACTTACACTTACACGATACATTCATATTGCTCCTACACATTTGTTTATCTTATATCTGTATATTCGATATTTACATTTGATTGCGAATTCAATTTGGTTGTAACTTATTGGATACTATAAGTCTCATCCCCATTCATACACTTGTACCCCCACTCCCGGACACTATTTTGTAATAGCGTAGATTTTACATTTCCGCAATTTACAGTTTTCCAATTATACCATGGTTAGACCTAGGGTTTGCATGTACATAAAATCAAACGCTAGATAACCTAATACAAGACAAATACATGTAATCAATACACAATCACACTTGCACCCTCTAGGGTAATCCCACATATTGCCTTCTAAAATGGGCCATGCTTGCACGTCGAGTATCTTTGGCAAAACAAAATCAAATGATCATAAGTCTCAAAGTGTTGCCTAAACGGAATGATCATAGTCCCTTCAAAGCAAATTGCCAAAGATACTTGGCATCATTGCATTCATGGTCCATACGATGACCCGCGCCCGTCCCGAATAAACTTCCTAAACGCAAGATTGTCCATCAAATTCAATGGTGGAACAAAATTGTTAAAAAGGGTTAAAACATAACAAAAACTTTTGAGTACAATAGGGTAGACAAAACTCTTAGTTACTTGAGATCAACTTGCAAAAACACTTGCCTTCTTTTCAAAAACCACAATCCATAACACTTTCAAACAAACTCTCAAAAACATTTGAAACATCTTTTCGAAAAGATCCACACTTTTGTAAAACACTCAATCACGAGTCAAATACATTAGTTGCCTAAAACAAGGCATCTTTTTCCAAAACATTTTCAAAAAGCACCCACACACACACCATTTTCAAGCAATCGAAAAAACAAGGCAAGTGATCTAAAAAACCAAGTAACTAAGAGCCCATGGATAACCATGGATGAAAAGGGTACTAATACCTTCCCTTTTCATAATCTACCCCCCGAACCCACGAAATATCTCAAAAGGTTTTTGCTGTGCTTTTTTAACCTTTCCTTTAGGATAAAATAAAAAGTCGGTGGCGACTCTTGCTCAACCGCACAAGTGCGAATACGAACGCAAAACACTAGTCAGTTCTCCCACCGTATCACAGAACTGGCGACTCTGCTGGGGAAAATTCTTAAAAGTGGGGTTACCTTAGGGTTTAGATCACCTTTGTTTTCAAAATTGATTGCTTTGTTTGCTTTACATTTGTGGGCTTTGTATCGGAGTTTTATAGATCCTAACCCGGATCTGGGGATACCTTCTTAGAAAGTAGCAACAAGGCTGTGAGGGAACTGTGCGGGGTATACCGACATGGTTGAAGCAGTCTGCTACGTTGATGTGGCACTTTGGTGTGTACCGGTAACCCTTGAGTTCAGTCAAGGAGAGTACGGGGCCGCCGCGTGGTGTCGCGAAGAATCAACTGACCTTAGGAACCTTAATTGAACCATCGTGGCCTCTTTAGGGTAGTGAGAAAACTGACTTTGGTGCAGTCCGAGGTTGGTTGATACTCGATACTACACTCAATTGAGGGTTGCTTTCCTGGAATATTTCGGTCGCCAGTTCAGTGGCTAAATCGAAACGATGAACAATGAAAGCAATCCAGTGATATTGGGACCTTTAGAACCCGGTTACTTTTGATAGGACAGGTTTTAACCAACAAACTGAAAGAGGGTAGTGCCTAAACCCCATGCAAGCCTAAACCTAAGGCCTTGTTTGCTTTGTGTGAATATGTTTGCCTGTATATACACTCACTTGCTTGTGCATATATGTGCATAACATCATGACATCATACCATAGCATTTTCAATAACCATTTCAAGGATCTCGAGGGTTCTTTTGATGCAGGGTTACGTTGAACCAGACGTCTATCAAGGGGCAAGGGGTTTCTCCTCTAACCAATCCGGTCAAAGATCAAGTACAACAACTTGAGTCAGTGGCTATGACCCACTCGACATGGTGAGCTTGATTCTCGTGGAAAGACATCCACCTATGCAAAGCTCTCCAGTCAAAGTTCAAGAACAACAACTTGAATCAGTGGCTATGACCCACTCGACATGGTGAGCTTGATTCTCGTGGAGGGACGTCCACCGGTGCAGAGATCTCCAATCCAAGAGCAAAGTTCAACCTCTAACATTTTCTTGTATTTACCCCAAGAGATCCTTGAAAGCATTGCATTCACATATCATGCATTGCATTTTGACAATCTTTCCTTTTTCAGGTTTCCTTACTCTCCTGCTGTTTATTTGAGCAAGAGATGGCTCTAGAACGGTCTGTCAAAGGCATCCAAGACCAGACTGCTCAGCTGCAGGAGATGTTCCTAAACTTGTCTCTGGGGCAAGAAGAGATGAAAGCTCTCCTCACCAAGGGCTTGGGGAGTTCCAACAATGCCAGGAGTGATCAGATTGCGGAGCTGCAGTTTGATCTGACAACACTGAGGACCCAAATGATGGGACAGTTGGTGGGCCAGATGGCTCTCATCCAAGACCTATCTCAAAGACAAGAGGAACTCAAAGTTCTTGTCCGCCAACTGCTTCTAAACAACCAACTGGGGCAAACATCTGAGGTCGAAGAGCCAGTAACCGCTCAGCCTCCATCCACTCAAGAAGACAAGGGGAAAGCTCCTTTGCTAGCTTCAGGGTCACAATCCCATCAACAACCTCGCCAGCGTCAACGGAGCAATCGGCGTAAACAAGAAAAGTCGGGAAGACAGTTTACGGAGACTGAAATACCATCATTCTTCATACTGAAGCGCCTGTTGGAGGTCAATTTGCTTACCGTAAAGGATCCTCCTCAGAAGCCCAATATCTCCTCTCCTCACTATAATCCCGATGCATTCTGTGTTTACCACTCCTACAGCCCGGGACACGGCACCAACGACTGTTGGGCCTTGAAGAACAAGATTCAAGATCTGATCGACATTGGGGTGCTGGAATTCATGCCAGACGGCGAGATGAAAATCTTCCGTTAGAGGGTTCTCCACTTGAAGTGACGAAGCTCGAGCTGAGAGTCTTTTGCTTCTTTTTGAATTTTCAAAGTTGTAATTTCTTTTGCTATCAAACAATTATCTGTTGATGTTAAACTCTGTTTTCATTAATGCATTGCATATGTTTGTCTTGAATTCATCCATTCGTTTCACTACTCTTATGCTTTTCTTTATGATATCTGACTCTTGATAGAAAGCTGTAAGCCTTTAGAAGGAGGATGACGAAACAATACCATGATCTTATACAGTATGCTTTTGAACGGACCGTGCTGATGATGTACAGGCATTTCTTTCAATTCCCAAACACTAGAGTTATAAGGAAGTTAATCCCTAGTCAACCCCTTCGAGCCAAAGAAGTAGGAGTTTTCTGTTCTAAACGATCAAAACCCTTGATATAAACCCGGGGCAGGGTAGTATCTCAGTTAATTCAAAAAGAAATGTGCATTGAAGTCGCAAACTCTCAGTTCGTAACACAACGAACGACGTCAAAAAAAGAAAGCATTCCTTTGGAATCAAAAGACAAGGGTGGTTCCCTATCATATAGACAGTCAATCTCTCAAAAGAGAAAAGCCCACTGAGCCAAAACCTATAAAGGAGGCTTAAGAAAGCTGGGGCATCCCGCTGACAGTAATCCCGGAAAATGGTAATAGTCAGGCAAAAGTTAGGGATAACAAATCAAAATCAAAATAGTGAGGTCATTACAAAATCCTCAACAAACATGAAAAATGTTGAAAAAGAAAAAGAGATGATGACTGTCTCCCCAAATTCAACTGGTGAACCATCGCCCAAAAGTCGTTCCAAACTCGAAACAGAGTGTGACGCACAATTAACTGAGCTTAGGTTGGAGAACATCACGAAGAGCGGGTGGGTATTAATATACTTTGAGCCTTTATCCTTTGTTTTTTAAACCGTGAACCAAGCCACGTTACAACCCTTCAAAAGTCCTAATTGAAGCATGGGTTAATTCGAAAGCATACTGTTACAAAAGGTATCCTGACTCCTGTAAGGCTTTACTCTAAATCTTGTGTTGATTTGTCTTATAAAAAGTTTTCTGCTAAAAACGCATTTTCCAAAACGAAAAAAACTTTGAGACAGACATAAACTTTGCATTATTCGAATATCACTGGCTGCATTTGACCTTCTTGTTTGACAGCGAAGAAATTCATACAGCGAATGTTCGGAGGAACGAAAATTCTCTCAGTAAGTCAAAATCACTTCAAGAGGATAACACTTCCATCAAATCTCCTATCAACAAGGGGCACGACATATCACAATTCAATTAACCTGGGGCAGTCCAGTCAAGGTCCAACAGATCTTTCAAAATCCAATTAATCTGGGGCAGTCCAGTCAAGGTCCAACAGATCTTTCAAAATCCAATTAACCTGGGGCAGTCCAGTCAAGGTCCAACAGATCTTTCAAAATCCAATTAACCTGGGGCAGTCCAGTCAAGGTCCAACAGATCTTTCAAAATCCAATTAACCTGGGGCAGTCCAGTCAAGGTCCAACAGATCTTTCAAAATTCAGTTAACCTGGGGCAGTCCAGTCAAGATTTCAAGAAATCTCTCAATATGCAGAATAATCTGATTCAAGATTCCTTCATCACCACTTGGGGCATTCGAATGTCAAAAGTGTTCAACAAATCAACTACCACATTTCCAGACTCGATTCCTGTATCTAGCCAGGGCACGTCTGAAGAGTTTGAAGATTCGATTCCTGTATCCAGCCAGGGCATATCTATCAACTACCACATTTCCAGACTCGATTCCTGTATCTAGCCAAGGCACGTCTGAAGAGTTTGAAGATTCGATTCCTGTATCCAGCCAGGGCATATCTATCAACTATCACCTTTCCAGATTCGATTCCTGTATCTAGCCAGGGCACGTCTGAAGAGTTTGAAGATTCGATTCCTGTATCCAGCCAGGGCATATCTGTTGACCACATTTCCAGACTCGATTCCTGTATCTAGCCAGGGCACGTTTGAAGAGTTTGAAGATTCGATTCCTGTATCCAGCCAGGGCATATCTATCAACTATCACCTTTCCAGATTCGATTCCTGTATCCAGCCAGGGCATGTCTGAAGAATTCCAGATCAACACCTGTAACAATCCAGGAAACATCTGTGAACGACCGATTGTAGACCAACACCTGTAATAAGCCAGGAATTTATCTACATCACCACTTGGGGCATTCGAATGTCAAAGGTGTTCAAAACCGATGCAGTTTTACACAAGCTCATCATCAGGAAGCCCTACACAGGTTCCTCTTCAAGACTTCTGAAACAAGTTTACGGATTCTTCCCAACAACGGATGTTAATCTACCGACTTGTTCAGACTCTTCTCAACCTTTGAAATTAGTTTACGGACGCTTCCCAACAACGGATGCGGCTCTATTGCTGATTCAACTTCAAGATTTCTGAAAATAGTTCACGGGTTCTCCAAGTAAACGGATGTTAACCTATCACTTGTTCAGATTCTTCCCAAGACTTCTGAAAACAGTTTATGGATTCTTCCCAAGTAACGGATGTTAATCTATCAGCTTGTTCAGATGCAACCTCTGAAATTAGTTTACGGGCGCTTCCCAACAACGGATGCGGCTCTATTGCTGATTCAACTTCAAGATTTCTGAAAATAGTTCACGGGTTCTCCAAGTAAACGGATGTTAACCTATCACTTGTTCAGATTCTTCCCAAGACTTCTGAAAACAGTTTATGGATTCTTCCCAAGTAACGGATGTTAATCTATCAGCTTGTTCAGATGCAACCTCTGAAATTAGTTTACGGACGCTTCCCAACAACGGATGCGGCTCTATTGCTGATTCAACTTCAAGATTTCTGAAAATAGTTCACGGGTTCTCCAAGTAAACGGATGTTAACCTATCACTTGTTCAGATTCTTCCCAAGACTTCTGAAAACAGTTTATGGATTCTTCCCAAGTAACGGATGTTAATCTATCAGCTTGTTCAGATGCAACCTCTGAAATTAGTTTACGGACGCTCCCCAACAACGGATGCGGCTCTATCGCTGATTCAACTTCAAGATTTCTGAAAATAGTTCACGGGTTCTCCAAGTAAACGGATGTTAACCTATCGCTTGTTCAGATTCTTCTCAAGCTAACCACCACGGAAGATCGCGCTCGCCAAAATTCTCCCTATCCCTAGTGGAGTTCATCAAAAATCCCCAGCCAGAGAATCCTCCGGAATTCACTTCCCCTCAGAGTTTAGGCTTCAGTATCCCCAGCGGAGCCAGACCATTGAACCTTCTCCCCACAGAGTTTTGGGAGGGAAAATCTTGAGTTCCCCAGTGAGATCACCAGAGTTACTTCCCATCAAGCCGAAGATTCTCAATCTGGCCTCCCCAGCATGAGTCTACTAGTTTGGAACCCCCCAGTAGAGGTCATCAGGAATTCTCTTCCCCAGCGACAGCCAAGGATTTATTTTCCCCGACAGCAGTCGAGATGCTTTTATCTTCAGCCATCTCGGATTCATGTATCCTCGGCAAGATTAGCTCATCAGCTTACATGCGCATTCATCGCATTCATGTCATAAACATTGATGTCACGTGCGTTGCAGCATGCATCATAACATTGCATACAACTAACCCTTTGCCTTTTCAGGTAAGATCAGTCGACAGACATAGATCAACTCCCAAGATTCATCCAGAAATAGTTCAGATGTGACCCAGACACGGCGACATTCTGATACTTATTCCAGATTCATTCAGACGCATCATCAAGAAACCCTACACCGGTTCCTCTTCAACTTCAAGACTTCTGAAAATAGTTTACAGGTTCTTCCCTACAACGGATGCCAATCTACCGACTTGTTCAGACTCTTCTCAACTTCTGAAAACAGTTTACAGGTCCTTCCCTACAACGGATGCCAATCTACCGACTTGTTCAGACTCTGCTTAACTTCTGAAATAGTTTATAGATTCTTCCCAACAACGGATGTCAATCTACCAACTTGTTCAGACTCTTCACAATTTTTGAAAATAGTTTACGGACACGTCCCAACAACGGATGCTGCTCTATTGCTTATTCAATCTCAGATAGCTTACAGATTCTCCAGATATGGACGTCAATCTGTTGCTTGTTCGGACCCCAATTCAGAGATGTTCCGAAGCATGGGCGGCTTTCTGATACTTGTCCACTCACCATTGACATACATTTCAACATTTCCGGATGGCATCTATAAGCCCATCCTCCTACCAGCAGTCGCCGAATGGCATCTGTAAGCCCATTCTCAGATGGCATCTCTAAGCCCATCCCCCGACAAAATTCTCTCGCACCAGATGGCATCTTTAAGCCCATCACCAAATGGCATCTTTAAGCCCATTCACCTCCACCATCATATCGCCGAGTGCAAATTTTATGGGCACTGTAGTGTCCAATCTCCTTTTACCTTCAAGTCGCGAAAGGCAAACTTGCCAATCTAACTCTTCAGGTCAAAGAAGATTGAACAGGGGCAACTGTTGTACCCCAAAATTTGCCCTCGCGTTTTTCCACAAGAAATCTCAGCTTCAGACATTTCCCGATTTTTTTTTAAACTGGCTCAAGAATCAGACAAGCGGACTTTTCTTGTCAGTCAAGCGAAATTAGGGTTTTTACTGATTCTCAGGGCTCTGGATTGTTTCACAGTTGGCTTAGGGTTTTGGATGATTTTTGGTTCAATTTTGATCAGGCAAACGCTATTTGGCATTTAGTCAGGAGTTAAGGTTTTGTGGGCATATTCTTAGAAAGATTAAAATTCTACAGCGCGTCGCAGTTTATTCCGAGATTCGGGTTAAATTCGCATTATCTTGATTTAATCAGTAAGAGGAGGCAGTTGGTTTGAATTCACCAAGTCAAAGAACATGCAGTTTGGAATTACAGTGCTTGGCAAAGAATCAGTGAAAAAGAGGATTGCGTCTGATCAGTTTTTGTGTTCGACTGTGCGTTGCTTTGAATGATGGAGACGTCGAATTCATTTATTTTGATCAACAAGGTTTAGTTGATTATTTATGGTTCTAAGAATTAAATATTTGAAATTTAAACTTTCATTTTATTTAATTTAAGGAATTATAAATAACAAGTAAACAATTAAAGAAAAGGAATTGAAAAGGTTTAATTGAATCAATAGAATTTTTATTTCATATTTAATGTTTATTACAATTATTATTTGATACAAGTATTTATTACGAAGTATTTAAAATAATAATGGTTTACAAATAATTAAATTGAAAATAAAAACTATCCTATTTTTTCTAAACATTTTCTAATTTCTTCATTCTTCACTCCGCTCCGGTGTTCCATTATTCATCTGCAAAAGAAAAGAGAAAGTCAGAAAGCAGTTGAATTAAAAAAGACAGATAAAATTTGCTCATCATTAGGGGCCACTGATTGGGATCAGTTAACCCTCTCTGCAAATCACGGGATTTCTCCCGGTTCACAAAGAGGGAAGAATTTCATTTTTATTCATGAATGTAAAATGTCAAATGCATAAATTCCAAAGTTTAAACTGCATAAAATCTCAAACTTCAAATTCAAACCAAACTGAAAAAATCCAAGTTACCACTTTCTATCAAAAGCCAGAAGTGCAACCTACTGTCAAAAATACAAAAAGTCTACCCAAGCTGTCAAAAAGAGATAAAGATGCAGAGAAATTGTATGCAAGCAAGCTAACTCAAATCATCATTTCCCACCAATAGCCCTTTCAGAAAATAGTACAGAATAAATCATATAATAATACTCAACTGTACTATAGAGAGAGAAAAAGAGGAGATAGAAGCAGGTTTTTCAGGCTTAGACAGTAAGGTAAAAGTTAAAAGAAGCATCAATTCAGTATTACTCAAAATTGGGCAGAAGTACACAGCAGAGTCAAGTACCAAAACAGAAAAGTGCCAAAAAACTTTGTAAAACTACCCAGCAACTTGGATCAAGAAAAAGACCAAGGTTTGAACAAGTATTAGGCGCCAAAGACCAAAACAAAAAGTTACAAAAAACTGAAGCATTCAACCTTAAACCAAAAAAAGCACCAAAACCATTCAAAAGGCCAAACTCAGAACCTGCACTACCATAACCTGCATTAACCCACAAAGAACCAAAAACCTGCATCCTGTCAAGAGCCAAAAACCTGCTGAAGCCTAAGCAATCCCTGCCTAAGCCATCAACCAAAAACCATTACTAACTGTCAAAACCAAAACCAACAAGAAAAAGGAAGATAATAACCTAAACCATGCCAGCATACCAACATAATCTCAAACCTGCACTAGCCTGCCCAAACCAAACAAATAACTTACTGCAAGCATAACCTCCCGAAACCATAACCAGAACCAAGTTCAAACCAAATCACCCTGCTGCCAAGCCATACAACCTTGGTCTGAAACTATTTCCCTTAAACCAGGAACCCCCATACTGTCAAAAACTGATACTCACAATAAACCAACAAAACAAAAGAACTTGCATTATCCAAGCCTGAACAGAACCTGCTACTAAGTTCAAACCCAAGGCCAAACCTTTAACCTCAAGCATTCAAGGTCACCCATCAAAAAAGGCCTCAGATATGATCATCACTGGCCATTAACAAGCAGACAGAAACATCAAAGAAGATACATAGGCAACAATCCAAAGCAACAAATCAAGAGGCAACAGGTACAACCCCTCAGAATTTTTAATTCATCATTGGGAGGAAAATAGGCAGCAAAACCTAAAGCAAGCATCATATTCCAATCAACACAAAGGGACAGAAGTAGAAGAGGTAAAGAAGCGAATCGTTTCAAGAGGGTTTTTCAGTGCAACTCATCATTAAAACCAATAAACAAAGAAATATACAAAGATACCAGGATCTCAAAGCCAGCTAGCGCGAATATCAGCGCCTCCACTCCGCCTCTCCTCCATCTCCAAAGAACGAAGGTAGCCAATCTTTTCCCCCTTTCTTCTTCACCACCTCATAATAGTATAGATTTAAGAATCAAATTCAAATCAAAAACGCATGCAATCCGTAAAAGGGATAAAAACATAAACACTAAAATCTAACCTTGTATCAAGAGAACACGAAGCTTATGCCTTGGAGGGAAGAAAGGTTTGGAGGGTGACGCTGGTGGCCGGAAAGAGAAGCGCTCAGGAAGTTGGCGATCGGAGAAGACGAACAAGTACAAACGGCGCGCTCAAACCCTAACGCGTCTCACTGAACAAACAAATCCCTAACCCTAAAAATTTGTCTCAAGTTCAACTTGGGCCTTGCCCATTCTGCGCCCCCCAAAAGCCCATTAAGATTTTCACTTCTAACCAAACATTTTTATTAAACACTAACCTTTTTTTTATATATATATATATGTTATATAAACATTTTATTTTCTTTACAAAATCATTTTAATATAAAATACATTTTTTTACATTCTCTAAAATTTACAATATAATTAAAACTCTTTTTTTATATATACTTAATTCAATCAACTTGGAAGCATTTTTAATACACATTAAAATACATTTGTACATAAAATAATAAAATACCTTTTTTTTTTATTTATCATATAACAAAAATTGAAAACATTTTAATTAAAATATATTTTTTGTACATAATAATAAGAATACATTTTTCTAATATTAAAATTCTTAAAAACACTTAATTAACACACTTTTTGTATATAATAAACCATGATACATTTTATACATAATCTAATTAAAACTTGAACATACGCTTTAATTAAAACATTTTTCTTTTGTACATATTAAAAATATACAAACCCAAGATTCATTAAAATACATATTTAGGTCAAATACCCTAATACACTTCAATTTCACATGTCGCACCTGTAAATAAATTACATACAATACATATACATCTCATACTTACACTTACACGATACATTCATATTGCTCCTACACATTTGTTTATCTTATATCTGTATATTCGATATTTACATTTGATTGCGAATTCAATTTGGTTGTAACTTATTGGATACTATAAGTCTCATCCCCATTCATACACTTGTACCCCCACTCCCGGACACTATTTTGTAATAGCGTAGATTTTACATTTCCGCAATTTACAGTTTTCCAATTATACCATGGTTAGACCTAGGGTTTGCATGTACATAAAATCAAACGCTAGATAACCTAATACAAGACAAATACATGTAATCAATACACAATCACACTTGCACCCTCTAGGGTAATCCCACATATTGCCTTCTAAAATGGGCCATGCTTGCACGTCGAGTATCTTTGGCAAAACAAAATCAAATGATCATAAGTCTCAAAGTGTTGCCTAAACGGAATGATCATAGTCCCTTCAAAGCAAATTGCCAAAGATACTTGGCATCATTGCATTCATGGTCCATACGATGACCCGCGCCCGTCCCGAATAAACTTCCTAAACGCAAGATTGTCCATCAAATTCAATGGTGGAACAAAATTGTTAAAAAGGGTTAAAACATAACAAAAACTTTTGAGTACAATAGGGTAGACAAAACTCTTAGTTACTTGAGATCAACTTGCAAAAACACTTGCCTTCTTTTCAAAAACCACAATCCATAACACTTTCAAACAAACTCTCAAAAACATTTGAAACATCTTTTCGAAAAGATCCACACTTTTGTAAAACACTCAATCACGAGTCAAATACATTAGTTGCCTAAAACAAGGCATCTTTTTCCAAAACATTTTCAAAAAGCACCCACACACACACCATTTTCAAGCAATCGAAAAAACAAGGCAAGTGATCTAAAAAACCAAGTAACTAAGAGCCCATGGATAACCATGGATGAAAAGGGTACTAATACCTTCCCTTTTCATAATCTACCCCCCGAACCCACGAAATATCTCAAAAGGTTTTTGCTGTGCTTTTTTAACCTTTCCTTTAGGATAAAATAAAAAGTCGGTGGCGACTCTTGCTCAACCGCACAAGTGCGAATACGAACGCAAAACACTAGTCAGTTCTCCCACCGTATCACAGAACTGGCGACTCTGCTGGGGAAAATTCTTAAAAGTGGGGTTACCTTAGGGTTTAGATCACCTTTGTTTTCAAAATTGATTGCTTTGTTTGCTTTACATTTGTGGGCTTTGTATCGGAGTTTTATAGATCCTAACCCGGATCTGGGGATACCTTCTTAGAAAGTAGCAACAAGGCTGTGAGGGAACTGTGCGGGGTATACCGACATGGTTGAAGCAGTCTGCTACGTTGATGTGGCACTTTGGTGTGTACCGGTAACCCTTGAGTTCAGTCAAGGAGAGTACGGGGCCGCCGCGTGGTGTCGCGAAGAATCAACTGACCTTAGGAACCTTAATTGAACCATCGTGGCCTCTTTAGGGTAGTGAGAAAACTGACTTTGGTGCAGTCCGAGGTTGGTTGATACTCGATACTACACTCAATTGAGGGTTGCTTTCCTGGAATATTTCGGTCGCCAGTTCAGTGGCTAAATCGAAACGATGAACAATGAAAGCAATCCAGTGATATTGGGACCTTTAGAACCCGGTTACTTTTGATAGGACAGGTTTTAACCAACAAACTGAAAGAGGGTAGTGCCTAAACCCCATGCAAGCCTAAACCTAAGGCCTTGTTTGCTTTGTGTGAATATGTTTGCCTGTATATACACTCACTTGCTTGTGCATATATGTGCATAACATCATGACATCATACCATAGCATTTTCAATAACCATTTCAAGGATCTCGAGGGTTCTTTTGATGCAGGGTTACGTTGAACCAGACGTCTATCAAGGGGCAAGGGTTTTCTCCTCTAACCAATCCGGTCAAAGATCAAGTACAACAACTTGAGTCAGTGGCTATGACCCACTCGACATGGTGAGCTTGATTCTCGTGGAAAGACATCCACCTATGCAAAGCTCTCCAGTCAAAGTTCAAGAACAACAACTTGAATCAGTGGCTATGACCCACTCGACATGGTGAGCTTGATTCTCGTGGAGGGACGTCCACCGGTGCAGAGATCTCCAATCCAAGAGCAAAGTTCAACCTCTAACATTTTCTTGTATTTACCCCAAGAGATCCTTGAAAGCATTGCATTCACATATCATGCATTGCATTTTGACAATCTTTCCTTTTTCAGGTTTCCTTACTCTCCTGCTGTTTATTTGAGCAAGAGATGGCTCTAGAACGGTCTGTCAAAGGCATCCAAGACCAGACTGCTCAGCTGCAGGAGATGTTCCTAAACTTGTCTCTGGGGCAAGAAGAGATGAAAGCTCTCCTCACCAAGGGCTTGGGGAGTTCCAACAATGCCAGGAGTGATCAGATTGCGGAGCTGCAGTTTGATCTGACAACACTGAGGACCCAAATGATGGGACAGTTGGTGGGCCAGATGGCTCTCATCCAAGACCTATCTCAAAGACAAGAGGAACTCAAAGTTCTTGTCCGCCAACTGCTTCCAAACAACCAACTGGGGCAAACATCTGAGGTCGAAGAGCCAGTAACCGCTCAGCCTCCATCCACTCAAGAAGACAAGGGGAAAGCTCCTTTGCTAGCTTCAGGGTCACAATCCCATCAACAACCTCGCCAGCGTCAACGGAGCAATCGGCGTAAACAAGAAAAGTCGGGAAGACAGTTTACGGAGACTGAAATACCATCATTCTTCATACTGAAGCGCCTGTTGGAGGTCAATTTGCTTACCGTAAAGGATCCTCCTCAGAAGCCCAATATCTCCTCTCCTCACTATAATCCCGATGCATTCTGTGTTTACCACTCCTACAGCCCGGGACACGGCACCAACGACTGTTGGGCCTTGAAGAACAAGATTCAAGATCTGATCGACATTGGGGTGCTGGAATTCATGCCAGACGGCGAGATGAAAATCTTCCGTTAGAGGGTTCTCCACTTGAAGTGACGAAGCTCGAGCTGAGAGTCTTTTGCTTCTTTTTGAATTTTCAAAGTTGTAATTTCTTTTGCTATCAAACAATTATCTGTTGATGTTAAACTCTGTTTTCATTAATGCATTGCATATGTTTGTCTTGAATTCATCCATTCGTTTCACTACTCTTATGCTTTTCTTTATGATATCTGACTCTTGATAGAAAGTTGTAAGCCTTTAGAAGGAGGATGACGAAACAATACCATGATCTTATACAGTATGCTTTTGAACGGACCGTGCTGATGATGTACAGGCATTTCTTTCAATTCCCAAACACTAGAGTTATAAGGAAGTTAATCCCTAGTCAACCCCTTCGAGCCAAAGAAGTAGGAGTTTTCTGTTCTAAACGATCAAAACCCTTGATATAAACCCGGGGCAGGGTAGTATCTCAGTTAATTCAAAAAGAAATGTGCATTGAAGTCGCAAACTCTCAGTTCGTAACACAACGAACGACGTCAAAAAAAGAAAGCATTCCTTTGGAATCAAAAGACAAGGGTGGTTCCCTATCATATAGACAGTCAATCTCTCAAAAGAGAAAAGCCCACTGAGCCAAAACCTATAAAGGAGGCTTAAGAAAGCTGGGGCATCCCGCTGACAGTAATCCCGGAAAATGGTAATAGTCAGGCAAAAGTTAGGGATAACAAATCAAAATCAAAATAGTGAGGTCATTACAAAATCCTCAACAAACATGAAAAATGTTGAAAAAGAAAAAGAGATGATGACTGTCTCCCCAAATTCAACTGGTGAACCATCGCCCAAAAGTCGTTCCAAACTCGAAACAGAGTGTGACGCACAATTAACTGAGCTTAGGTTGGAGAACATCACGAAGAGCGGGTGGGTATTAATATACTTTGAGCCTTTATCCTTTGTTTTTTAAACCGTGAACCAAGCCACGTTACAACCCTTCAAAAGTCCTAATTGAAGCATGGGTTAATTCGAAAGCATACTGTTACAAAAGGTATCCTGACTCCTGTAAGGCTTTACTCTAAATCTTGTGTTGATTTGTCTTATAAAAAGTTTTCTGCTAAAAACGCATTTTCCAAAACGAAAAAAACTTTGAGACAGACATAAACTTTGCATTATTCGAATATCACTGGCTGCATTTGACCTTCTTGTTTGACAGCGAAGAAATTCATACAGCGAATGTTCGGAGGAACGAAAATTCTCTCAGTAAGTCAAAATCACTTCAAGAGGATAACACTTCCATCAAATCTCCTATCAACAAGGGGCACGACATATCACAATTCAATTAACCTGGGGCAGTCCAGTCAAGGTCCAACAGATCTTTCAAAATCCAATTAATCTGGGGCAGTCCAGTCAAGGTCCAACAGATCTTTCAAAATCCAATTAACCTGGGGCAGTCCAGTCAAGGTCCAACAGATCTTTCAAAATCCAATTAACCTGGGGCAGTCCAGTCAAGGTCCAACAGATCTTTCAAAATCCAATTAACCTGGGGCAGTCCAGTCAAGGTCCAACAGATCTTTCAAAATTCAGTTAACCTGGGGCAGTCCAGTCAAGATTTCAAGAAATCTCTCAATATGCAGAATAATCTGATTCAAGATTCCTTCATCACCACTTGGGGCATTCGAATGTCAAAAGTGTTCAACAAATCAACTACCACATTTCCAGACTCGATTCCTGTATCTAGCCAGGGCACGTCTGAAGAGTTTGAAGATTCGATTCCTGTATCCAGCCAGGGCATATCTATCAACTACCACATTTCCAGACTCGATTCCTGTATCTAGCCAAGGCACGTCTGAAGAGTTTGAAGATTCGATTCCTGTATCCAGCCAGGGCATATCTATCAACTATCACCTTTCCAGATTCGATTCCTGTATCTAGCCAGGGCACGTCTGAAGAGTTTGAAGATTCGATTCCTGTATCCAGCCAGGGCATATCTGTTGACCACATTTCCAGACTCGATTCCTGTATCTAGCCAGGGCACGTTTGAAGAGTTTGAAGATTCGATTCCTGTATCCAGCCAGGGCATATCTATCAACTATCACCTTTCCAGATTCGATTCCTGTATCCAGCCAGGGCATGTCTGAAGAATTCCAGATCAACACCTGTAACAATCCAGGAAACATCTGTGAACGACCGATTGTAGACCAACACCTGTAATAAGCCAGGAATTTATCTACATCACCACTTGGGGCATTCGAATGTCAAAGGTGTTCAAAACCGATGCAGTTTTACACAAGCTCATCATCAGGAAGCCCTACACAGGTTCCTCTTCAAGACTTCTGAAACAAGTTTACGGATTCTTCCCAACAACGGATGTTAATCTACCGACTTGTTCAGACTCTTCTCAACCTTTGAAATTAGTTTACGGACGCTTCCCAACAACGGATGCGGCTCTATTGCTGATTCAACTTCAAGATTTCTGAAAATAGTTCACGGGTTCTCCAAGTAAACGGATGTTAACCTATCACTTGTTCAGATTCTTCCCAAGACTTCTGAAAACAGTTTATGGATTCTTCCCAAGTAACGGATGTTAATCTATCAGCTTGTTCAGATGCAACCTCTGAAATTAGTTTACGGGCGCTTCCCAACAACGGATGCGGCTCTATTGCTGATTCAACTTCAAGATTTCTGAAAATAGTTCACGGGTTCTCCAAGTAAACAGATGTTAACCTATCACTTGTTCAGATTCTTCCCAAGACTTCTGAAAACAGTTTATGGATTCTTCCCAAGTAACGGATGTTAATCTATCAGCTTGTTCAGATGCAACCTCTGAAATTAGTTTACGGACGCTTCCCAACAACGGATGCGGCTCTATTGCTGATTCAACTTCAAGATTTCTGAAAATAGTTCACGGGTTCTCCAAGTAAACGGATGTTAACCTATCACTTGTTCAGATTCTTCCCAAGACTTCTGAAAACAGTTTATGGATTCTTCCCAAGTAACGGATGTTAATCTATCAGCTTGTTCAGATGCAACCTCTGAAATTAGTTTACGGACGCTCCCCAACAACGGATGCGGCTCTATCGCTGATTCAACTTCAAGATTTCTGAAAATAGTTCACGGGTTCTCCAAGTAAACGGATGTTAACCTATCGCTTGTTCAGATTCTTCTCAAGCTAACCACCACGGAAGATCGCGCTCGCCAAAATTCTCCCTATCCCTAGTGGAGTTCATCAAAAATCCCCAGCCAGAGAATCCTCCGGAATTCACTTCCCCTCAGAGTTTAGGCTTCAGTATCCCCAGCGGAGCCAGACCATTGAACCTTCTCCCCACAGAGTTTTGGGAGGGAAAATCTTGAGTTCCCCAGTGAGATCACCAGAGTTACTTCCCATCAAGCCGAAGATTCTCAATCTGGCCTCCCCAGCATGAGTCTACTAGTTTGGAACCCCCCAGTAGAGGTCATCAGGAATTCTCTTCCCCAGCGACAGCCAAGGATTTATTTTCCCCGACAGCAGTCGAGATGCTTTTATCTTCAGCCATCTCGGATTCATGTATCCTCGGCAAGATTAGCTCATCAGCTTACATGCGCATTCATCGCATTCATGTCATAAACATTGATGTCACGTGCGTTGCAGCATGCATCATAACATTGCATACAACTAACCCTTTGCCTTTTCAGGTAAGATCAGTCGACAGACATAGATCAACTCCCAAGATTCATCCAGAAATAGTTCAGATGTGACCCAGACACGGCGACATTCTGATACTTATTCCAGATTCATTCAGACGCATCATCAAGAAACCCTACACCGGTTCCTCTTCAACTTCAAGACTTCTGAAAATAGTTTACAGGTTCTTCCCTACAACGGATGCCAATCTACCGACTTGTTCAGACTCTTCTCAACTTCTGAAAACAGTTTACAGGTCCTTCCCTACAACGGATGCCAATCTACCGACTTGTTCAGACTCTGCTTAACTTCTGAAATAGTTTATAGATTCTTCCCAACAACGGATGTCAATCTACCAACTTGTTCAGACTCTTCACAATTTTTGAAAATAGTTTACGGACACGTCCCAACAACGGATGCTGCTCTATTGCTTATTCAATCTCAGATAGCTTACAGATTCTCCAGATATGGACGTCAATCTGTTGCTTGTTCGGACCCCAATTCAGAGATGTTCCGAAGCATGGGCGGCTTTCTGATACTTGTCCACTCACCATTGACATACATTTCAACATTTCCGGATGGCATCTATAAGCCCATCCTCCTACCAGCAGTCGCCGAATGGCATCTGTAAGCCCATTCTCAGATGGCATCTCTAAGCCCATCCCCCGACAAAATTCTCTCGCACCAGATGGCATCTTTAAGCCCATCACCAAATGGCATCTTTAAGCCCATTCACCTCCACCATCATATCGCCGAGTGCAAATTTTATGGGCACTGTAGTGTCCAATCTCCTTTTACCTTCAAGTCGCGAAAGGCAAACTTGCCAATCTAACTCTTCAGGTCAAAGAAGATTGAACAGGGGCAACTGTTGTACCCCAAAATTTGCCCTCGCGTTTTTCCACAAGAAATCTCAGCTTCAGACATTTCCCGATTTTTTTTTAAACTGGCTCAAGAATCAGACAAGCGGACTTTTCTTGTCAGTCAAGCGAAATTAGGGTTTTTACTGATTCTCAGGGCTCTGGATTGTTTCACAGTTGGCTTAGGGTTTTGGATGATTTTTGGTTCAATTTTGATCAGGCAAACGCTATTTGGCATTTAGTCAGGAGTTAAGGTTTTGTGGGCATATTCTTAGAAAGATTAAAATTCTACAGCGCGTCGCAGTTTATTCCGAGATTCGGGTTAAATTCGCATTATCTTGATTTAATCAGTAAGAGGAGGCAGTTGGTTTGAATTCACCAAGTCAAAGAACATGCAGTTTGGAATTACAGTGCTTGGCAAAGAATCAGTGAAAAAGAGGATTGCGTCTGATCAGTTTTTGTGTTCGACTGTGCGTTGCTTTGAATGATGGAGACGTCGAATTCATTTATTTTGATCAACAAGGTTTAGTTGATTATTTATGGTTCTAAGAATTAAATATTTGAAATTTAAACTTTCATTTTATTTAATTTAAGGAATTATAAATAACAAGTAAACAATTAAAGAAAAGGAATTGAAAAGGTTTAATTGAATCAATAGAATTTTTATTTCATATTTAATGTTTATTACAATTATTATTTGATACAAGTATTTATTACGAAGTATTTAAAATAATAATGGTTTACAAATAATTAAATTGAAAATAAAAACTATCCTATTTTTTCTAAACATTTTCTAATTTCTTCATTCTTCACTCCGCTCCGGTGTTCCATTATTCATCTGCAAAAGAAAAGAGAAAGTCAGAAAGCAGTTGAATTAAAAAAGACAGATAAAATTTGCTCATCATTAGGGGCCACTGATTGGGATCAGTTAACCCTCTCTGCAAATCACGGGATTTCTCCCGGTTCACAAAGAGGGAAGAATTTCATTTTTATTCATGAATGTAAAATGTCAAATGCATAAATTCCAAAGTTCAAACTGCATAAAATCTCAAACTTCAAATTCAAACCAAACTGAAAAAATCCAAGTTACCACTTTCTATCAAAAGCCAGAAGTGCAACCTACTGTCAAAAATACAAAAAGTCTACCCAAGCTGTCAAAAAGAGATAAAGATGCAGAGAAATTGTATGCAAGCAAGCTAACTCAAATCATCATTTCCCACCAATAGCCCTTTCAGAAAATAGTACAGAATAAATCATATAATAATACTCAACTGTACTATAGAGAGAGAAAAAGAGGAGATAGAAGCAGGTTTTTCAGGCTTAGACAGTAAGGTAAAAGTTAAAAGAAGCATCAATTCAGTATTACTCAAAATTGGGCAGAAGTACACAGCAGAGTCAAGTACCAAAACAGAAAAGTGCCAAAAAACTTTGTAAAACTACCCAGCAACTTGGATCAAGAAAAAGACCAAGGTTTGAACAAGTATTAGGCGCCAAAGACCAAAACAAAAAGTTACAAAAAACTGAAGCATTCAACCTTAAACCAAAAAAAGCACCAAAACCATTCAAAAGGCCAAACTCAGAACCTGCACTACCATAACCTGCATTAACCCACAAAGAACCAAAAACCTGCATCCTGTCAAGAGCCAAAAACCTGCTGAAGCCTAAGCAATCCCTGCCTAAGCCATCAACCAAAAACCATTACTAACTGTCAAAACCAAAACCAACAAGAAAAAGGAAGATAATAACCTAAACCATGCCAGCATACCAACATAATCTCAAACCTGCACTAGCCTGCCCAAACCAAACAAATAACTTACTGCAAGCATAACCTCCCGAAACCATAACCAGAACCAAGTTCAAACCAAATCACCCTGCTGCCAAGCCATACAACCTTGGTCTGAAACTATTTCCCTTAAACCAGGAACCCCCATACTGTCAAAAACTGATACTCACAATAAACCAACAAAACAAAAGAACTTGCATTATCCAAGCCTGAACAGAACCTGCTACTAAGTTCAAACCCAAGGCCAAACCTTTAACCTCAAGCATTCAAGGTCACCCATCAAAAAAGGCCTCAGATATGATCATCACTGGCCATTAACAAGCAGACAGAAACATCAAAGAAGATACATAGGCAACAATCCAAAGCAACAAATCAAGAGGCAACAGGTACAACCCCTCAGAATTTTTAATTCATCATTGGGAGGAAAATAGGCAGCAAAACCTAAAGCAAGCATCATATTCCAATCAACACAAAGGGACAGAAGTAGAAGAGGTAAAGAAGCGAATCGTTTCAAGAGGGTTTTTCAGTGCAACTCATCATTAAAACCAATAAACAAAGAAATATACAAAGATACCAGGATCTCAAAGCCAGCTAGCGCGAATATCAGCGCCTCCACTCCGCCTCTCCTCCATCTCCAAAGAACGAAGGTAGCCAATCTTTTCCCCCTTTCTTCTTCACCACCTCATAATAGTATAGATTTAAGAATCAAATTCAAATCAAAAACGCATGCAATCCGTAAAAGGGATAAAAACATAAACACTAAAATCTAACCTTGTATCAAGAGAACACGAAGCTTATGCCTTGGAGGGAAGAAAGGTTTGGAGGGTGACGCTGGTGGCCGGAAAGAGAAGCGCTCAGGAAGTTGGCGATCGGAGAAGACGAACAAGTACAAACGGCGCGCTCAAACCCTAACGCGTCTCACTGAACAAACAAATCCCTAACCCTAAAAATTTGTCTCAAGTTCAACTTGGGCCTTGCCCATTCTGCGCCCCCCAAAAGCCCATTAAGATTTTCACTTCTAACCAAACATTTTTATTAAACACTAACCTTTTTTTTATATATATATATATGTTATATAAACATTTTATTTTCTTTACAAAATCATTTTAATATAAAATACATTTTTTTACATTCTCTAAAATTTACAATATAATTAAAACTCTTTTTTTATATATACTTAATTCAATCAACTTGGAAGCATTTTTAATACACATTAAAATACATTTGTACATAAAATAATAAAATACCTTTTTTTTTTATTTATCATATAACAAAAATTGAAAACATTTTAATTAAAATATATTTTTTGTACATAATAATAAGAATACATTTTTCTAATATTAAAATTCTTAAAAACACTTAATTAACACACTTTTTGTATATAATAAACCATGATACATTTTATACATAATCTAATTAAAACTTGAACATACGCTTTAATTAAAACATTTTTCTTTTGTACATATTAAAAATATACAAACCCAAGATTCATTAAAATACATATTTAGGTCAAATACCCTAATACACTTCAATTTCACATGTCGCACCTGTAAATAAATTACATACAATACATATACATCTCATACTTACACTTACACGATACATTCATATTGCTCCTACACATTTGTTTATCTTATATCTGTATATTCGATATTTACATTTGATTGCGAATTCAATTTGGTTGTAACTTATTGGATACTATAAGTCTCATCCCCATTCATACACTTGTACCCCCACTCCCGGACACTATTTTGTAATAGCGTAGATTTTACATTTCCGCAATTTACAGTTTTCCAATTATACCATGGTTAGACCTAGGGTTTGCATGTACATAAAATCAAACGCTAGATAACCTAATACAAGACAAATACATGTAATCAATACACAATCACACTTGCACCCTCTAGGGTAATCCCACATATTGCCTTCTAAAATGGGCCATGCTTGCACGTCGAGTATCTTTGGCAAAACAAAATCAAATGATCATAAGTCTCAAAGTGTTGCCTAAACGGAATGATCATAGTCCCTTCAAAGCAAATTGCCAAAGATACTTGGCATCATTGCATTCATGGTCCATACGATGACCCGCGCCCGTCCCGAATAAACTTCCTAAACGCAAGATTGTCCATCAAATTCAATGGTGGAACAAAATTGTTAAAAAGGGTTAAAACATAACAAAAACTTTTGAGTACAATAGGGTAGACAAAACTCTTAGTTACTTGAGATCAACTTGCAAAAACACTTGCCTTCTTTTCAAAAACCACAATCCATAACACTTTCAAACAAACTCTCAAAAACATTTGAAACATCTTTTCAAAAAGATCCACACTTTTGTAAAACACTCAATCACGAGTCAAATACATTAGTTGCCTAAAACAAGGCATCTTTTTCCAAAACATTTTCAAAAAGCACCCACACACACACCATTTTCAAGCAATCGAAAAAACAAGGCAAGTGATCTAAAAAACCAAGTAACTAAGAGCCCATGGATAACCATGGATGAAAAGGGTACTAATACCTTCCCTTTTCATAATCTACCCCCCGAACCCACGAAATATCTCAAAAGGTTTTTGCTGTGCTTTTTTAACCTTTCCTTTAGGATAAAATAAAAAGTCGGTGGCGACTCTTGCTCAACCGCACAAGTGCGAATACGAACGCAAAACACTAGTCAGTTCTCCCACCGTATCACAGAACTGGCGACTCTGCTGGGGAAAATTCTTAAAAGTGGGGTTACCTTAGGGTTTAGATCACCTTTGTTTTCAAAATTGATTGCTTTGTTTGCTTTACATTTGTGGGCTTTGTATCGGAGTTTTATAGATCCTAACCCGGATCTGGGGATACCTTCTTAGAAAGTAGCAACAAGGCTGTGAGGGAACTGTGCGGGGTATACCGACATGGTTGAAGCAGTCTGCTACGTTGATGTGGCACTTTGGTGTGTACCGGTAACCCTTGAGTTCAGTCAAGGAGAGTACGGGGCCGCCGCGTGGTGTCGCGAAGAATCAACTGACCTTAGGAACCTTAATTGAACCATCGTGGCCTCTTTAGGGTAGTGAGAAAACTGACTTTGGTGCAGTCCGAGGTTGGTTGATACTCGATACTACACTCAATTGAGGGTTGCTTTCCTGGAATATTTCGGTCGCCAGTTCAGTGGCTAAATCGAAACGATGAACAATGAAAGCAATCCAGTGATATTGGGACCTTTAGAACCCGGTTACTTTTGATAGGACAGGTTTTAACCAACAAACTGAAAGAGGGTAGTGCCTAAACCCCATGCAAGCCTAAACCTAAGGCCTTGTTTGCTTTGTGTGAATATGTTTGCCTGTATATACACTCACTTGCTTGTGCATATATGTGCATAACATCATGACATCATACCATAGCATTTTCAATAACCATTTCAAGGATCTCGAGGGTTCTTTTGATGCAGGGTTACGTTGAACCAGACGTCTATCAAGGGGCAAGGGGTTTCTCCTCTAACCAATCCGGTCAAAGATCAAGTACAACAACTTGAGTCAGTGGCTATGACCCACTCGACATGGTGAGCTTGATTCTCGTGGAAAGACATCCACCTATGCAAAGCTCTCCAGTCAAAGTTCAAGAACAACAACTTGAATCAGTGGCTATGACCCACTCGACATGGTGAGCTTGATTCTCGTGGAGGGACGTCCACCGGTGCAGAGATCTCCAATCCAAGAGCAAAGTTCAACCTCTAACATTTTCTTGTATTTACCCCAAGAGATCCTTGAAAGCATTGCATTCACATATCATGCATTGCATTTTGACAATCTTTCCTTTTTCAGGTTTCCTTACTCTCCTGCTGTTTATTTGAGCAAGAGATGGCTCTAGAACGGTCTGTCAAAGGCATCCAAGACCAGACTGCTCAGCTGCAGGAGATGTTCCTAAACTTGTCTCTGGGGCAAGAAGAGATGAAAGCTCTCCTCACCAAGGGCTTGGGGAGTTCCAACAATGCCAGGAGTGATCAGATTGCGGAGCTGCAGTTTGATCTGACAACACTGAGGACCCAAATGATGGGACAGTTGGTGGGCCAGATGGCTCTCATCCAAGACCTATCTCAAAGACAAGAGGAACTCAAAGTTCTTGTCCGCCAACTGCTTCCAAACAACCAACTGGGGCAAACATCTGAGGTCGAAGAGCCAGTAACCGCTCAGCCTCCATCCACTCAAGAAGACAAGGGGAAAGCTCCTTTGCTAGCTTCAGGGTCACAATCCCATCAACAACCTCGCCAGCGTCAACGGAGCAATCGGCGTAAACAAGAAAAGTCGGGAAGACAGTTTACGGAGACTGAAATACCATCATTCTTCATACTGAAGCGCCTGTTGGAGGTCAATTTGCTTACCGTAAAGGATCCTCCTCAGAAGCCCAATATCTCCTCTCCTCACTATAATCCCGATGCATTCTGTGTTTACCACTCCTACAGCCCGGGACACGGCACCAACGACTGTTGGGCCTTGAAGAACAAGATTCAAGATCTGATCGACATTGGGGTGCTGGAATTCATGCCAGACGGCGAGATGAAAATCTTCCGTTAGAGGGTTCTCCACTTGAAGTGACGAAGCTCGAGCTGAGAGTCTTTTGCTTCTTTTTGAATTTTCAAAGTTGTAATTTCTTTTGCTATCAAACAATTATCTGTTGATGTTAAACTCTGTTTTCATTAATGCATTGCATATGTTTGTCTTGAATTCATCCATTCGTTTCACTACTCTTATGCTTTTCTTTATGATATCTGACTCTTGATAGAAAGTTGTAAGCCTTTAGAAGGAGGATGACGAAACAATACCATGATCTTATACAGTATGCTTTTGAACGGACCGTGCTGATGATGTACAGGCATTTCTTTCAATTCCCAAACACTAGAGTTATAAGGAAGTTAATCCCTAGTCAACCCCTTCGAGCCAAAGAAGTAGGAGTTTTCTGTTCTAAACGATCAAAACCCTTGATATAAACCCGGGGCAGGGTAGTATCTCAGTTAATTCAAAAAGAAATGTGCATTGAAGTCGCAAACTCTCAGTTCGTAACACAACGAACGACGTCAAAAAAAGAAAGCATTCCTTTGGAATCAAAAGACAAGGGTGGTTCCCTATCATATAGACAGTCAATCTCTCAAAAGAGAAAAGCCCACTGAGCCAAAACCTATAAAGGAGGCTTAAGAAAGCTGGGGCATCCCGCTGACAGTAATCCCGGAAAATGGTAATAGTCAGGCAAAAGTTAGGGATAACAAATCAAAATCAAAATAGTGAGGTCATTACAAAATCCTCAACAAACATGAAAAATGTTGAAAAAGAAAAAGAGATGATGACTGTCTCCCCAAATTCAACTGGTGAACCATCGCCCAAAAGTCGTTCCAAACTCGAAACAGAGTGTGACGCACAATTAACTGAGCTTAGGTTGGAGAACATCACGAAGAGCGGGTGGGTATTAATATACTTTGAGCCTTTATCCTTTGTTTTTTAAACCGTGAACCAAGCCACGTTACAACCCTTCAAAAGTCCTAATTGAAGCATGGGTTAATTCGAAAGCATACTGTTACAAAAGGTATCCTGACTCCTGTAAGGCTTTACTCTAAATCTTGTGTTGATTTGTCTTATAAAAAGTTTTCTGCTAAAAACGCATTTTCCAAAACGAAAAAAACTTTGAGACAGACATAAACTTTGCATTATTCGAATATCACTGGCTGCATTTGACCTTCTTGTTTGACAGCGAAGAAATTCATACAGCGAATGTTCGGAGGAACGAAAATTCTCTCAGTAAGTCAAAATCACTTCAAGAGGATAACACTTCCATCAAATCTCCTATCAACAAGGGGCACGACATATCACAATTCAATTAACCTGGGGCAGTCCAGTCAAGGTCCAACAGATCTTTCAAAATCCAATTAATCTGGGGCAGTCCAGTCAAGGTCCAACAGATCTTTCAAAATCCAATTAACCTGGGGCAGTCCAGTCAAGGTCCAACAGATCTTTCAAAATCCAATTAACCTGGGGCAGTCCAGTCAAGGTCCAACAGATCTTTCAAAATCCAATTAACCTGGGGCAGTCCAGTCAAGGTCCAACAGATCTTTCAAAATTCAGTTAACCTGGGGCAGTCCAGTCAAGATTTCAAGAAATCTCTCAATATGCAGAATAATCTGATTCAAGATTCCTTCATCACCACTTGGGGCATTCGAATGTCAAAAGTGTTCAACAAATCAACTACCACATTTCCAGACTCGATTCCTGTATCTAGCCAGGGCACGTCTGAAGAGTTTGAAGATTCGATTCCTGTATCCAGCCAGGGCATATCTATCAACTACCACATTTCCAGACTCGATTCCTGTATCTAGCCAAGGCACGTCTGAAGAGTTTGAAGATTCGATTCCTGTATCCAGCCAGGGCATATCTATCAACTATCACCTTTCCAGATTCGATTCCTGTATCTAGCCAGGGCACGTCTGAAGAGTTTGAAGATTCGATTCCTGTATCCAGCCAGGGCATATCTGTTGACCACATTTCCAGACTCGATTCCTGTATCTAGCCAGGGCACGTTTGAAGAGTTTGAAGATTCGATTCCTGTATCCAGCCAGGGCATATCTATCAACTATCACCTTTCCAGATTCGATTCCTGTATCCAGCCAGGGCATGTCTGAAGAATTCCAGATCAACACCTGTAACAATCCAGGAAACATCTGTGAACGACCGATTGTAGACCAACACCTGTAATAAGCCAGGAATTTATCTACATCACCACTTGGGGCATTCGAATGTCAAAGGTGTTCAAAACCGATGCAGTTTTACACAAGCTCATCATCAGGAAGCCCTACACAGGTTCCTCTTCAAGACTTCTGAAACAAGTTTACGGATTCTTCCCAACAACGGATGTTAATCTACCGACTTGTTCAGACTCTTCTCAACCTTTGAAATTAGTTTACGGACGCTTCCCAACAACGGATGCGGCTCTATTGCTGATTCAACTTCAAGATTTCTGAAAATAGTTCACGGGTTCTCCAAGTAAACGGATGTTAACCTATCACTTGTTCAGATTCTTCCCAAGACTTCTGAAAACAGTTTATGGATTCTTCCCAAGTAACGGATGTTAATCTATCAGCTTGTTCAGATGCAACCTCTAAAATTAGTTTACGGGCGCTTCCCAACAACGGATGCGGCTCTATTGCTGATTCAACTTCAAGATTTCTGAAAATAGTTCACGGGTTCTCCAAGTAAACGGATGTTAACCTATCACTTGTTCAGATTCTTCCCAAGACTTCTGAAAACAGTTTATGGATTCTTCCCAAGTAACGGATGTTAATCTATCAGCTTGTTCAGATGCAACCTCTGAAATTAGTTTACGGACGCTTCCCAACAACGGATGCGGCTCTATTGCTGATTCAACTTCAAGATTTCTGAAAATAGTTCACGGGTTCTCCAAGTAAACGGATGTTAACCTATCACTTGTTCAGATTCTTCCCAAGACTTCTGAAAACAGTTTATGGATTCTTCCCAAGTAACGGATGTTAATCTATCAGCTTGTTCAGATGCAACCTCTGAAATTAGTTTACGGACGCTCCCCAACAACGGATGCGGCTCTATCGCTGATTCAACTTCAAGATTTCTGAAAATAGTTCACGGGTTCTCCAAGTAAATGGATGTTAACCTATCGCTTGTTCAGATTCTTCTCAAGCTAACCACCACGGAAGATCGCGCTCGCCAAAATTCTCCCTATCCCTAGTGGAGTTCATCAAAAATCCCCAGCCAGAGAATCCTCCGGAATTCACTTCCCCTCAGAGTTTAGGCTTCAGTATCCCCAGCGGAGCCAGACCATTGAACCTTCTCCCCACAGAGTTTTGGGAGGGAAAATCTTGAGTTCCCCAGTGAGATCACCAGAGTTACTTCCCATCAAGCCGAAGATTCTCAATCTGGCCTCCCCAGCATGAGTCTACTAGTTTGGAACCCCCCAGTAGAGGTCATCAGGAATTCTCTTCCCCAGCGACAGCCAAGGATTTATTTTCCCCGACAGCAGTCGAGATGCTTTTATCTTCAGCCATCTCGGATTCATGTATCCTCGGCAAGATTAGCTCATCAGCTTACATGCGCATTCATCGCATTCATGTCATAAACATTGATGTCACGTGCGTTGCAGCATGCATCATAACATTGCATACAACTAACCCTTTGCCTTTTCAGGTAAGATCAGTCGACAGACATAGATCAACTCCCAAGATTCATCCAGAAATAGTTCAGATGTGACCCAGACACGGCGACATTCTGATACTTATTCCAGATTCATTCAGACGCATCATCAAGAAACCCTACACCGGTTCCTCTTCAACTTCAAGACTTCTGAAAATAGTTTACAGGTTCTTCCCTACAACGGATGCCAATCTACCGACTTGTTCAGACTCTTCTCAACTTCTGAAAACAGTTTACAGGTCCTTCCCTACAACGGATGCCAATCTACCGACTTGTTCAGACTCTGCTTAACTTCTGAAATAGTTTATAGATTCTTCCCAACAACGGATGTCAATCTACCAACTTGTTCAGACTCTTCACAATTTTTGAAAATAGTTTACGGACACGTCCCAACAACGGATGCTGCTCTATTGCTTATTCAATCTCAGATAGCTTACAGATTCTCCAGATATGGACGTCAATCTGTTGCTTGTTCGGACCCCAATTCAGAGATGTTCCGAAGCATGGGCGGCTTTCTGATACTTGTCCACTCACCATTGACATACATTTCAACATTTCCGGATGGCATCTATAAGCCCATCCTCCTACCAGCAGTCGCCGAATGGCATCTGTAAGCCCATTCTCAGATGGCATCTCTAAGCCCATCCCCCGACAAAATTCTCTCGCACCAGATGGCATCTTTAAGCCCATCACCAAATGGCATCTTTAAGCCCATTCACCTCCACCATCATATCGCCGAGTGCAAATTTTATGGGCACTGTAGTGTCCAATCTCCTTTTACCTTCAAGTCGCGAAAGGCAAACTTGCCAATCTAACTCTTCAGGTCAAAGAAGATTGAACAGGGGCAACTGTTGTACCCCAAAATTTGCCCTCGCGTTTTTCCACAAGAAATCTCAGCTTCAGACATTTCCCGATTTTTTTTTTAAACTGGCTCAAGAATCAGACAAGCGGACTTTTCTTGTCAGTCAAGCGAAATTAGGGTTTTTACTGATTCTCAGGGCTCTGGATTGTTTCACAGTTGGCTTAGGGTTTTGGATGATTTTTGGTTCAATTTTGATCAGGCAAACGCTATTTGGCATTTAGTCAGGAGTTAAGGTTTTGTGGGCATATTCTTAGAAAGATTAAAATTCTACAGCGCGTCGCAGTTTATTCCGAGATTCGGGTTAAATTCGCATTATCTTGATTTAATCAGTAAGAGGAGGCAGTTGGTTTGAATTCACCAAGTCAAAGAACATGCAGTTTGGAATTACAGTGCTTGGCAAAGAATCAGTGAAAAAGAGGATTGCGTCTGATCAGTTTTTGTGTTCGACTGTGCGTTGCTTTGAATGATGGAGACGTCGAATTCATTTATTTTGATCAACAAGGTTTAGTTGATTATTTATGGTTCTAAGAATTAAATATTTGAAATTTAAACTTTCATTTTATTTAATTTAAGGAATTATAAATAACAAGTAAACAATTAAAGAAAAGGAATTGAAAAGGTTTAATTGAATCAATAGAATTTTTATTTCATATTTAATGTTTATTACAATTATTATTTGATACAAGTATTTATTACGAAGTATTTAAAATAATAATGGTTTACAAATAATTAAATTGAAAATAAAAACTATCCTATTTTTTCTAAACATTTTCTAATTTCTTCATTCTTCACTCCGCTCCGGTGTTCCATTATTCATCTGCAAAAGAAAAGAGAAAGTCAGAAAGCAGTTGAATTAAAAAAGACAGATAAAATTTGCTCATCATTAGGGGCCACTGATTGGGATCAGTTAACCCTCTCTGCAAATCACGGGATTTCTCCCGGTTCACAAAGAACGAAGAATTTCATTTTTATTCATGAATGTAAAATGTCAAATGCATAAATTCCAAAGTTCAAACTGCATAAAATCTCAAACTTCAAATTCAAACCAAACTGAAAAAATCCAAGTTACCACTTTCTATCAAAAGCCAAAAGTGCAACCTACTGTCAAAAATACAAAAAGTCTACCCAAGCTTTCAAAAAGAGATAAAGATGCAGAGAAATTGTATGCAAGCAAGCTAACTCAAATCATCATTTCCCACCAATAGCCCTTTCAGAAAATAGTACAGAATAAATCATATAATAATACTCAACTGTACTATAGAGAGAGAAAAAGAGGAGATAGAAGCAGGTTTTTCAGGCTTAGACAGTAAGGCAAAAGTTAAAAGAAGCATCAATTCAGTATTACTCAAAATTGGGCAGAAGTACACAGCAGAGTCAAGTACCAAAACAGAAAAGTGCCAAAAAACTTTGTAAAACTACCCAGCAACTTGGATCAAGAAAAAGACCAAGGTTTGAACAAGTATTAGGCGCCAAAGACCAAAACAAAAAGTTACAAAAAACTGAAGCATTCAACCTTAAACCAAAAAAAAGCACCAAAACCATTCAAAAGGCCAAACTCAGAACCTGCACTACCATAACCTGCATTAACCCACAAAGAACCAAAAACCTGCATCCTGTCAAGAGCCAAAAACCTGCTGAAGCCTAAGCAATCCCTTCCTAAGCCATCAACCAAAAACCATTACTAACTGTCAAAACCAAAACCAACAAGAAAAAGGAAGATAATAACCTAAACCATGCCAGCATACCAACATAATCTCAAACCTGCACTAGCCTGCCCAAACCAAACAAATAACTTACTGCAAGCATAACCTCCCGAAACCATAACCAGAACCAAGTTCAAACCAAATCACCCTGCTGCCAAGCCATACAACCTTGGTCTGAAACTATTTCCCTTAAACCAGGAACCCCCATACTGTCAAAAACTGATACTCACAATAAACCAACAAAACAAAAGAACTTGCATTATCCAAGCCTGAACAGAACCTGCTACTAAGTTCAAACCCAAGGCCAAACCTTTAACCTCAAGCATTCAAGGTCACCCATCAAAAAAGGCCTCAGATATGATCATCACTGGCCATTAACAAGCAGACAGAAACATCAAAGAAGATACATAGGCAACAATCCAAAGCAACAAATCAAGAGGCAACAGGTACAACCCCTCAGAATTTTGAATTCATCATTGGGAGGAAAATAGGCAGCAAAACCTAAAGCAAGCATCATATTCCAATCAACACAAAGGGACAGAAGTAGAAGAGGTAAAGAAGCGAATCGTTTCAAGAGGGTTTTTCAGTGCAACTCATCATTAAAACCAATAAACAAAGAAATATACAAAGATACCAGGATCTCAAAGCCAGCTAGTGCGAATATCAGCGCCTCCACTCCGCCTCTCCTCCATCTCCAAAGAACGAAGGTAGCCAATCTTTTCCCCCTTTCTTCTTCACCACCTCATAATAGTATAGATTTAAGAATCAAATTCAAATCAAAAACGCATGCAATCCGTAAAAGGGATAAAAACATAAACACTAAAATCTAACCTTGTATCAAGAGAACACGGAGCTTATGCCTTGGAGGGAAGAAAGGTTTGGAGGGTGACGCTGGTGGCCGGAAAGAGAAGCGCTCAGGAAGTTGACGATCGGAGAAGACGAACAAGTACAAACGGCGCGCTCAAACCCTAACGCGTCTCACTGAACAAACAAATCCCTAACCCTAAAAATTTGTCTCAAGTTCAACTTGGGCCTTGCCCATTCTGCGCCCCCCAAAAGCCCATTAAGATTTTCACTTCTAACCAAACATTTTTATTAAACACTAACCTTTTTTTATATATATATATATATGTTATATAAACATTTTATTTTCTTTACAAAATCATTTTAATATAAAATACATTTTTTTACATTCTCTAAAATTTACAATATAATTAAAACTCTTTTTTTATATATACTTAATTCAATCAACTTGGAAGCATTTTTAATACACATTAAAATACATTTGTACATAAAATAATAAAATACCTTTTTTATTTATTTATCATATAACAAAAATTGAAAACATTTTAATTAAAATATATTTTTTGTACATAATAATAAGAATACATTTTTCTAATATTAAAATTCTTAAAAACACTTAATTAACACACTTTTGTATATAATAAACCATGATACATTTTATACATAATCTAATTAAAACTTGAACATACGCTTTAATTAAAACATTTTTCTTTTGTACATATTAAAAATATACAAACCCAAGATTCATTAAAATACATATTTAGGTCAAATACCCTAATACACTTCAATTTCACATGTCGCACCTGTAAATAAATTACATACAATACATATACATCTCATACTTACACTTACACGATACATTCATATTGCTCCTACACATTTGTTTATCTTATATCTGTATATTCGATATTTACATTTGATTGCGAATTCAATTTGGTTGTAACTTATTGGATACTATAAGTCTCATCCCCATTCATACACTTGTACCCCCACTCCCGGACACTATTTTGTAATAGCGTAGATTTTACATTTCCGCAATTTACAGTTTTCCAATTATACCATGGTTAGACCTAGGGTTTGCATGTACATAAAATCAAACGCTAGATAACCTAATACAAGACAAATACATGTAATCAATACACAATCACACTTGCACCCTCTAGGGTAATCCCACATATTGCCTTCTAAAATGGGCCATGCTTGCACGTCGAGTATCTTTGGCAAAACAAAATCAAATGATCATAAGTCTCAAAGTGTTGCCTAAACGGAATGATCATAGTCCCTTCAAAGCAAATTGCCAAAGATACTTGGCATCATTGCATTCATGGTCCATACGATGACCCGCGCCCGTCCCGAATAAACTTCCTAAACGCAAGATTGTCCATCAAATTCAATGGTGGAACAAAATTGTTAAAAAGGGTTAAAACATAACAAAAACTTTTGAGTACAATAGGGTAGACAAAACTCTTAGTTACTTGAGATCAACTTGCAAAAACACTTGCCTTCTTTTCAAAAACCACAATCCACAACACTTTCAAACAAACTCTCAAAAACATTTGAAACATCTTTTCGAAAAGATCCACACTTTTGTAAAACACTCAATCACGAGTCAAATACATTAGTTGCCTAAAACAAGGCATCTTTTTCCAAAACATTTTCAAAAAGCACCCACACACACACCATTTTCAAGCAATCGAAAAAACAAGGCAAGTGATCTAAAAAACCAAGTAACTAAGAGCCCATGGATAACCATGGATGAAAAGGGTGCTAATACCTTCCCTTTTCATAATCTACCCCCCGAACCCACGAAATATCTCAAAAGGTTTTTGCTGTGCTTTTTTAACCTTTCCTTTAGGATAAAATAAAAAGTCGGTGGCGACTCTTGCTCAACCGCACAAGTGCGAATACGAACGCAAAACACTAGTCAGTTCTCCCACCGTATCACAAATTGGATGGAGAATTTATCGAAACCCCCTTTCAGCATTTTGAAGAGGTAGCTCCGGAGATTGCGGCAACCAAGACAGTGGCTTCGGTACCCATGATTACAAGACCTCCGCCTCGGATGTCTTCTCTCAAAGATGCAAAGGCTGTGATTGAAGAAGGAGGAAGCACAATTTGGGGGCAACTTCCCGACTTTCCTTTCAAGACAGATAAATTCGGTTTAGGTTTCACTTCGGCTAGTCAAAAGGTTGTGCGTCGCTCCTGGGATGGAGGGCCACCAGTGAAGATCACTCATCATGGAGCCAACGCTTTAGAGGATAGTGAAGAGGAGAGAAATTTGGAAGACTGGATTTTCCCTACAGTTGAAGGAGGACTGTGCAACTGGGAGGCAAAAGACTTTGTTCCCATTACTTTCATGAATCAGTAATTTATCTTTCAAAAATTTTTGTTGGTTTGTAATAATTCCTAAACAATTCATACACTTTTTACCTTGTGCCTTACCCGAGGTACATAGGTCCATTTGTAAGGGTTTGATTTTTCATCTTCATATGCCATTTTAATGAATCATGGACGTTTTCACATATAAACTTTTGTGTTCATTGTCTTTATTTTTGCATTTTATTTGTTTAAAGGTGGTTATCCCTTACACACACCCACACTTACAAATGCAGGTACCCTTCCACTCCAGATTCCATGGGTAACAATTCTGCTACGGCCTTCAGTGACTCTGAAGATCTGGTCTACCACGCCGAATACGAAGGTGATGAAGACTGTGAAGTGCCTGGAGAATTGGCTAGACTGTTACAACAGGAAGAAAGGGCTATTCTGCCTCATGAGGAGTTGTTAGAGACAATCAACTTGGGAACTGAGGAAGACAGAAAATAAATCAGAGTGGGTGCTAACCTAGAGCCAAGTGTCAAAGAGCGTCTAGTTCAGTTGTTGAATGAATATGTTGAGATCTTCGCCTGGTCCTATGAAGACATGTCGGGACTTTATACAGCTATTGTGGTTCACCATCTACCCACAAGAGAAGACTGTCCACCAGTTAAACAGAAAGTCCGTCGAATGAGGCCCGATATGTCTGAAAAGATCAAAGCAGAAGTTATGAAGTAGTTCAATGCTGGCTTTCTGGCTGTTACTTCCTATCTACAATGGGTTGCTAACATTGTGCTCGTACCTAAGAAGTACGGCAAAGTCAGAATGTGTATGGATTACAGAGACTTAAACAGGGCTATCCCTAAAGATGACTCTCCACTACCGCACATTGACATCTTGGTTGATAATACAGCTCAGCACAAGGTATTTTCTTTCATGGACAGATTTTCAGGGTACAACCAGATCAAAATGGCACCTGAAGACATGGAGAAAACTACTTTTGTTACACAGTGGGGGTACGTTCTGCTATAAAGTGATGCCATTCAGACTGAAGAATACCGGGGCAACCTATCAACGCGCCATGGTAGCTTTGTTTCATGATATGATACATCATGAGATAGAGGTCTATGTAGACGACATGATAGCTCGTTCATAAACTGAAGAAGAACACCTCGACCATCTGCAAAAGTTGTTTGTCAGGTTGAAAGAGTACAAGCTCAGACTGAACCCTAACAAGTCCACATTCGGAGTCAAGTCCGGTAAACTCTTGGGTTTCATTGTCAACAACAAAGGCATCGAGGTTGATCCTGCCAAAGTCAAAGCTATACAAGAAATGCCTGCCCCTCACACTGAGAAGGAGGTTAGAGGTTTCTTGGGACACCTAAACTACATTGCAAGGTTCATTTCTCACCTAACATCTACCTGTGAACCAATCTTCAAGCTATTGAAGAAATATCAGGTGGTTAAATGGAATGATGACTGTCAAGTTGCTTTCGATAAAATCAAGGAGTATTTGCTAGAACCTCCTATCTTGATGCCTCCCGTCGAAGGAAGACCGATAATCATGTATCTGACTGTCCTAGAGAATTCAATGGGGTGCGTATTGGGCCAACATGACGAGTCTGGCCGAAAAGAGCATGTCATTTATTACCTTAGCAAAAAATTTACCGACTGTGAGACCCGATACTCACTGCTCGAGAAAACTTGTTGCGCTTTGGTATGGGCTGCTCGCCGGCTAAGGCAGTATATATTGACTCATACCACTTTGCTGATCTCTAAAATGGATCTGATCAAGTACATATTTTAAAAGTCTGCTTTGCCTGGAAGAATAGCAAGGTGGCAGATGATCCTCACAGAGTATGATATACAGTACACGACCCAAAAAGCTATAAAGAGGAGTGTGTTAGCCAATCATCTGGCTCATCAAGCTGTTGAAGATTACCAATCCATGAGGTTCGACTTCCCTGACGAAGATATTATGACTTTGGACAACATTACAGATTTCAGACCATATGACGGACCTAAACAAGGATCCCGATGGGCCCTGTATTTTGATGGTGCCTCCAACGCACTTGGAAACAGTATTGGCGCTGTACTTATTTCTCCAGGAGGTTGCCACACACCTTTCACTGCCAGACTTTGCTTCAACTGCACCAACAACATGGCCGAATATGAAGCTTGTATCTTTGGTCTCAAGGCCGCCATAGACCTGGGAATCAAATCCTTGATTGTGTTAGGGGACTCAGCTTTGGTCAGCAGTCAGATCAAAGGAGAGTGGGATACTAAGCATCAAAACCTCATCCCTTACAAAGAACATGTCCTGACATTGCTACCTTATTTCGAGCAGATTAACTTCGAGCACTTCCCGCGAGAAGAGAATCAGCTAGCAGATGCGCTAGCTACAATGTCATCCATGTTTAAACTTAACTGGGATAATGAGGCTCCCCAAATCACCATTGGACGGATGGACGAACCTGCACATTGTCACGAGATTAATACCGAAGAAGCAGTGGACCGACCTTGGTTTCATGAAGTCAAAAGGTATCTCGAAGCGCAAGAATACACTGAAGGAGCTTCAGTCAACGACAAAAAGTTCTTATGGAGATTCTCAACTAAGTTCTTCTTGAGCAATGGTATCCTATACAAGCGCAATCATGATTGCATTCTGCTCCATTGTGTGGACAAGGTTGAAGCTGAGCAGATCATGGCTGAACTACACAATGGTACCTTTGGCACTAACTCTAGCGGACATACGATGGCTAAGAAGATTCTATGGGAAGGCTATTACTGGTCTACCATGGAAGCTGTCTGCCATCAACATTCTAGGACTTGTCACAAATGTCACATCTATGCGGACAAGGTACATATACCTCCAGTTCCTCTCAATGTCTTAACAGCTCCTTGGTCGTTCGCTATGTGGGGAATCGACATGATTGGAGAGATCAAGCCTACAACATCCAATGGACACCGCTTTATTCTAGTGGCCATTGATTACTTTACCAAGTGGGTTGAAGCAGCTTCCTTCGCATCCGTCACAAAGAATGTGGTTGCCCGCTTCATCAAGCAGAACCTCATTTGCCGGTATGGTATCCCCGACAGGATCATCACTGACAACAGTACAAACTTGAACAACACTATGATCACCTCCTTGTGCGAGCAGTTCCAGATTCAACATCATAATTCATCTCCCTATCGGCCAAAGATGAACGGTGTTGTCGAAGCTGCTAACAAAAATATCAAGAAGATCATACAAAAGATAATAGTCACCTACAAGGACTGGCATGAAATGCTACCGTTTGCTCTTCACGGGTACCGTACCACAGCACACACTTCAACTGGGGCAACACCTTATTCTTTGGTATACGGCATGGAAGTTGTTTTACCTATCGAGGTTCAGATTCCCTCCTTGAGAATCATGAAAGATACTGGTTTGAGTGAAGACGATTGGATTCAGACCCGGCTTGATCAACTTAACTTGATTGACAAAAAGCGACTTACTGTTGTTTGCCATGGTCAGGCGTATCAAAAACGTATGATCAAGGCTTTCAACAAGAAAGTTAGGCACCAGGTATATCAAGTCGGGGATCTTGTAATCAAGCAGATCATCTTGCCGCAAAGTGATCCCAGGGGCAAATGGAGTCCTACCTACGAAGGACCGTTTCTGATCAAAAACATCTTTTTTGGTGGGGCAATGATCTTAACCACCATGGACGGCGAAGACCTACCGCATCCTGCAAACGCAGACATAGTTAAAAGATACTACGCATAAATGACCCGGTAAGTTGAAAACCTGAAAGGGCGACTTGTGTAAAAATGGGCATCCCGGTGAATTGAAAACCCGAAAGGGCGGTTCAGGCAAAAATTAGGGATAAATAAAAAAATCTGTACACCCGGCAAGTTGAAAACCCGAAAGGGCGACTTGGGCAAAAAAGGGTTTCCCGGTGGACTGAAAACCCGAAAGGGCGGTCCAGGCAAAAGTTAGGGAATTAAAGCGTATGACTATGTCTCTTCGGATCACTTTAAGGACAATCTCTTCACAGACAAACTCCGGGCCTCTGATCAACTCAGTCATCTTCGGACGAAGCAACGAATGGACAAGATATCCAGAGTTACGAAGGCTATAGCAGAATGGGAACCCCATGGAATTTTTACACATAGCCATCTTTCTTTGTATAAAGTTTTTCTCATTTTTATGACAACATTCTCTTACTAGGATGTCTGTCTCCTTTGTACAAAATACTTACACAAAGTTAATACAAAGATACTTCAAAGTGCAGAAAACTATTTGTCTTTTCTTTTTTACACTTTTGTTTTATTTGAAAACATCCAATGATTTATTAAATGAGCATATGCATTTGAATATAATCACCGTTTATGAATAAACGAAGTGTGAAAGAACAATTACTGACAGGTTGAAAGGATAGGAAAACGTCTTGAGGCTATTCCAAGAGAAATCCCCTGCAGTACATCATCTAGGTCCCCGGCGGAGCTAAAACTTTGAAATGCATATCCCCTGCAGAATTAAATTTCAAAATCCTTGCCAGAGTCGAATCTTCAAACTCCTAATCCCCAGCGGAGTTATATTTCAAGCCCTTAATCCCTAGCAGAGTCGCCAGTTCTGTGATGAGGTGGGAGAACTGACTTGAGATTTTGCGTTTTTTGTTCGCAAATGTTTCGGTTTAGCAAGAGTCGCCACCGACTTTTTATTTTATCCAAAGGAAAGGTCAAAAAGCACAGGAAAGACCTTTGAGATTGTTTTTGGGTTCGGGGGGTAGATTATGAAAAGGGAAGGTGCTAGCACCCTTTTCATCCATGGTTTTCCATGGGCTCTTAGTTACTTGTTTTAGATCACTTGCTTTTGCTTATCAATTGTTTGAAATGGTGCTTTTGTGTATGGTTTTGAAAGTATTTTGAAAAAGAGGCCTTTGTCTAGGCAACCTTTATAATGATTCTTGTTTGAATGTATACAAAGGTGTTTATCTTTTGAAAAATGTTTCAATGTTTGAAAATTTGTTTTGGGAAATGTTTTGAAATTGTGTTGTGTGTTTTTGAAAATAGCAAGGATGGTTTGCAAGTTTGATCAAGTAACTAGGAGCATCTACCTACCTACTCAAAGATCTTTCCTACACATTTTTAACCCTAAACACAAGGTTGTTTACCAAATACAATGGTAAAACAACAATGTCAAAAGGGTTAAAAATGTGAAGGAAAGATCTTTGAGTAGGTAGGTAGATGCTCCTAGTTACTTGATCAAACTTGCAAACCATCTTTGCTATTTTCAAAAACACACAACACAATTTCAAAACATTTCCCAAAACAAATTTTCAAACATTGAAACATTTTTCAAAAGACAAACACCTTTGTATACATTCAAACAAGAATCATTACAAAGGTTGCCTAGACAAAGGCCTCTTTTAAAAATACTTTCAAAACCACACACAAAAGCACCATTTCAAACAATTGAAAAGCAAAAGCAAGTGATCTAAAACAAGTAACTAAGAGCCCATGGAAAACCATGGATGAAAAGGGTGATAGCACCTTCCCTTTTCATAATCTACCCCCCGAATCCAAAAACAATCTCAAAGGTCTTTCCTATGCTTTTTGACCTTTCCTTTGGATAAAATAAAAAGTCGGTGGCGACTCTTGCTAAACCGAAACATTTGCGAACAAAAAACGTAAAACCTCAAGTCAGTTCTCCCACCGCATCACACTTACCTATTCCAAACCTCAAATCAACCTCCCTAATCAAATCCCTAAACGCAAATCTACTGTTACTTCCTCTATAATTTCCATCATCTTTAATCTCACTTGCCGTAACGCGAACGAAGACACTAAGATCCAAATCTACACTTCAACATGAAGTTCAACATTGCGAATCCCACCACTTGATGCCAGAAGAAGCTTGAAATTGATGATAACCAGAAGCTTCATGCTATTTGGGACAAGAGGATCTCTCAGGAGGTTAATGGTGGTACTTTGGGAGAGGAATTCAAAGGCTATGTTTTCAAAATTACTAGAGGGTGTGACAAACAAGGTTTTCCAATGAAGCAAGAAGTGTTAACTCTGGGTCACATTCGCCTCTTGCTTCACCGACAAACTTCTTATTTCCGAGGACACGGAAAGATAAATGGGGAGCTAAGGAGGAAGTCTATCCGAGGAAGTCTATTTTGAACTTGGTGATTATGAAGAAGGATGAGAATGATTTACCTGGCATGACCGATGTTGAGAAGCCAAGTACGAGAGGTCCCAAGAGAGCATCCAAAATTTATAATCATTTCAATTTGTCTAAGGAGGATGATGTAAGGAAGTATGTCAACACCTACCGTAGAACATTCACAACCAAAGCTGGGAAAAAGCAGATCAATTCTCCCAAGATTCAACGTCTGGTTACTCCTCCCACTCTCCAAAGAAAGCGAGCAAGATTTTCCTCAAAGAAGGAGAGAGAGAGAGAGAGGTTATTGAAGAAGAGGAACGACTGGAGTTTTAGAAGATGAGGGTGAGGATGTGTAAGGTACGAATGAGAGAGAGGGGATAATCTTTTTTTGTTTCAACTTTTTTCTTTTAATTGTTTTAATGGAAACAAGAACATTAATAACTAATCTATTTTGCCTTCCCAATGACCAAGCAACATGTGGTGCCTCTCTAATCATTTTAGGGTCTATAAATTTTTCTTGTTTCTTCCCCAAAACCGGGTCAGCCCAATGGGCCTATTGTCCTAATCACTCAACCATATTCACCTTATTTATTAATAGAATCATACATATAATTGATAAATAACATAGTTCAGTTGGCAAAGCACACCACCAATAACCTTAAGGGACCCGAGTTCAACTCTTTGCTGGGCAATTTTTTTTTGTTTTTCTTGATTCTTTTAGTCTTATTTCCCATTTTTATTAAATATACTTGATAATAAAATATTAACTAAGTTTATATATATATATATATATATATATATATATATATATATATATATATATATATATATATATATATATATATATATATATATATATATATATATATATATATATATATATATATATATATATATATATATATATATATATATATATATATATATATATATATATATATATATATATATATATATATATATATATATATATATATATATATATATATATATATATATATATATATATATATATATATATTGTTTCTTGCCATTAAAAAAAATACAAAAACATGCTTTTTATTAAATTAATCTTTCACTTAATTTTTGTTATTTACTCAAATACATGTCATCTTTTATTTAATTTGTGTTAATATGCTATTAATCTTTTATTTAATTTTTTTGTTATTTATTTAATTTTTTACAAATACGTGTTAATAAATTATCTTTTATTTAATTCTTGTCTATTTAAATACATGCTTATAAACTAATCTTTTATTTAATTTTGTAAGAAAATGCATGCTAGTATAATTTATTTTTCGTTATTTATTTGTTCAATTGTAGTTTTAATTAACTTTATTCTCGATCATTTAATCTTTGTATCTTTCGTCCGTCTAAATTCCAAGGGAAATGTTTTAACTTTGTTGACTTCATGTCATTAAAAATACATCTTATACGATTGAGCGAACCCCTTTATTCATTTTTGTTTTACTATTTTCGTTAATCTTAAGTTAATTTTCCTAAAAGACTCAATTTTAAAACTCACACCTTTTAAGTCAAAACTTCGACATTAGGTCGTCGCATCTTCAAAATCTCGTCCACACCCATTTTGACCAAACAAACCATTTTATTCAAACAAACAATTTCAACCAAAATAGATATTTCAAAAGGTTCCTGTGGAGTACCGCAGATGAATTGGGTGCTAATAATTTCCCATTGTATAACCAACCCCCGAACTCTAGATCTCTTTCAAAAAACACATTGTATTTTCATTACTTTTAAGTATTACTTTACATTGCATATTTAAGGGTTTTATTTTGCTCTTTTCCCTTTTTCTTTGGAAATAATAAAGTGCGGTGGCGAATCTTGCTTTTATAAGTCGAGTTAATTAATAGCTCGACCATCGATTTACCCTGCTACTTTTTTGTCGCTACACTTTGCTATTTTCAATCATTCTTCTTTTTTGAACACGTCGTGTGACTTCGAGTCGTTTTCGACTTTGTTGGAAGTGATTGTGACTGCCAGAGTCCTTGGTAGATGACATATAACCATTGTTGTATCGTCATCTATTGACCTCCTGAAGTGCGAGAGATACCCATTAGAATATTTTCAATTGACGCACACTCTTGATAAGTGAAGGCTAGCCATTACGGTTTTGACTTTCCTCAGCCTTTTAATGGATAATCGTTGTTGTATCCTTAGATGCGCACATCTGATGAGTTTTAAATGCTCGATCGGATTACCTGAAATCTACCCTGCCCCGGGTTAAATGTAAGGTTTTTTCTGAACAGAAAAGATACTCATATTTCAAGGCTCAAAGGGGTTAACAAGGGTTTCACTCCCTTATATCTCTGGTGTTTGGGAATATGAAACAATGCATGTACATCGTCAGTAGGGTTTTTATTCAAAAGCACACCGTTTGAATTTTTTGGTATATTGCTCATCATCCTCCTCCAGTGGTTTTTTGCTTTATTTAACAAGAGTTAAGTATCAAAAAGAAAAGAAAAACATTAATAAGTGAATACAAATGGATTAATTCAAGACAAACATAATCAATGCATTAAGATTAATATTAAAAAATAAGTAAGTTTTGCATACTAGAAAGTACTGAACCAAACAAGAAAGATTACAAATGAGAATGCAAATGTAATTTTAAATTTCCATGTTGAGGAGACTAGTCTTCCTATGGAGTTCTTACTTCAGACGATGATCTGGCAGTCTTGACATTCACTAAGCCAAAGGAGACTTCAAATCTGACTGGCTGGCTTGAAATTGATTGCCTTTGCGTCAAGCAGGTCTTGCACCTTTTCTTTGAAGGTCCTGCAGTCTTCAATGGAATGGCCTAGTGCCCAAGCGTGGTAATCACATTGCACATTAGGATCAAAATCCATATCATAAAGAGGAATGACAAGCTTTAGTGGCTTGGGTTCCACCACAGAAAGCTTGAGCAATTGAGGGAACAAATGGCCATAAGTCATGGGAACAATGTTGAACACTCTTTTTGGCTTCCCATCCCTTTGCTTATCCTATTGCATACGTCTCTGTCAATAGGTTTGCAATTGAGCAGCATACTGAACAGGTTGAACTGCTGTTTGGATAACAGTTACAACACAAATCTGTAGATCATCATGGCTAGAAGTAGCTTCCGTCACCTTACAAGGAATCTAAAATGGAGGATAAGCAGGAGCTTCTTCATCCTCAGAGACTGCACTAGTTCCTTCGTCGTCCTGATCTGGGAGTTCAAAAGTAGTAGTAACATCCTGGATCTTACCAGTCTTAAGACTGTGCTCAATTTGTTCTCCTATCATAATCATTTTTTAAAATTCAGAAGCACATCCAGCCGTCCGATAAGGACCTTGTAGAGTATCTAAGAACATATCAATAAGTTCTCTCTATAAAAGAGGAGGTTGAACTATGGAAGCTAGTTCTCTCCATCTCTGTGCATATTGTTTGACTGATTCATTGGCCTTACGAGTCAAACCTTGGAGTTGAATTCTGGTAGGAGCCCTGTTACTATTGTAACTGTATTGCTTGAAAAAAGCTTTAGCTAATTCCTTCCAAGTTTGGATGTTAGTTCTTTCAAGTTGAGTATACCACTCAAGAGATGCTCCACTAAGGCTATCTTGAAAGAAGTACATTAGAAGCTTGTCATTTTCCGCATAAGGAGCCATCTTAATGCAATAAGCTTTGATGTGAGTCATCAGGCAAGTGGTACCCTTATACTTCTCAAAAGTGGGGACTTTGAACTTAGAAGGAATCTTGATACAAGGAACCAAGCAAAAACTAGCAGCATCTAAACCAAGGGATTTACGACCCTCAATAGCTTTCATCCTCTTCTCTAGGAGGTGAAGCTTTTTCTCTGACTTAGTCCCATCAATCGAGAACTTGAAGGTGTCATGTGATGACTCAAATAATCTTACGGTGAGGAGCTCCGTTGATAGATATCTAGACGGTATTCTTGACATTTTGATTCATAGGAACCTCCCTTTGGTTAATGTTACCACCTGGTGGATTAACTTGATCAACAGTAGCAACTGCGACCCTATGAACATTCTGTCTCAACTCTTCTTACCCAAGGGCGAGGTTCTGAATAAGCTTCTTGAATTGGCCCATCTGAGTACCCATACACGTTCCCATCTCAACTATATCTACTTGAAGTTTATCCATGATGACGACGATGTCAGAAAGTCAATCTTGTAGTCTTGAGATTCTGAATAAGAAACCATGTTGCAATGAATATCCAGGATGAAATGAATGAAATGCATGAAAATGCTTGGGAGATAAGAAAAATAAACTCTTAATCAGGTCACCAATAGAACAAGGTCACCATCAGAACAAATAGTCACCATTTGTACCAGTAAATATTATTCCCTCCCCACTCACGGGCAAAGATTAGGTCAGGGTAGGTCAAAAGTAACTCAAAATCATGGATCCTCCTGAAAGTACTACCGCCTTATCCACAAACATGGGTGTCAATAGTAATTCATTTAAACCTTATCTGAGCATGGTATATAACTTGACTGCACTAATTGGACCCGTCCTATAGCCGTCATGCCTCCACTCTATTCCTAGTGTCCTAGTGCACTCTGGCCTGGGTACCATACATTTTACCTCAATAGTAACACCCACCCAACATGGAGAACCACAATCCAGCATAATAGATAACCGATATGGAAAGAAATAAAATTAAATGCAAACATATGCTCAGATAATCATGTACAAATGAATAAACCGGAAGCATAAAAATAAACACCCAAAGAAAAGAAAATAAGAGCTAAGAGCGACTCTGGGATGGACCAACATTTGGTCAACCTCTCCCCACTAAAGTCGCCAACTGAAACAACCAGCTGAACAAATCATCGAGATGAAATGAATGAAGTCAGTATCGAATGTTTTTTATCCCACGGGAAGGGAAAGGTAAACATCGAGTAAACCTGATGTTGTACCCCAAAAGTTTCCCTCTCCTTTCTCAAGATATTTCTCACAAAAAATCTTCAATGTTTCAAGCTTACACAAGTATTGACCAGGTCAAGCCATCTCCTCAACACTGATGCCTCAAATTAGGGTTTGGATTCTTACAAGGACAATTGGACTTCTAATGCTTCAATTGACTTCCATGGATCATTATGGACCTCCAAGAATGCTCATATCAAATTTTAAGTCTTACACGTAAAAATTGCTCAGTCAATTGATCAAATGACCCAAAATCAACTATATTGGGTAAAAAGTCAACTGTAGTCAATCTACAGTCAAATTTCAAGATTTTTGACCAATTGTTTCCAGTGATTTCTGGTAAACAACCGCTAGTCTTCCAAACTATCGAATAAACTTACTGACTGTTATTCAATTTCTCTGGTAACTCACAGGATCGACTAGATTGATCCTAGGACTTGTTGGTCATTAGGGTAACTCTCATGATCGAACAGGTATTCATGGTTGGTATTTAGAGTGTTGTGTAGGTGTTTGACTTATTTCGATTTCTCTCTTGAAGATCTAAAGGCGTAATCAAAATATATGTGCGCGAAACTAAATTGCATGAATAAATGTTAATTGTAAAGACATGTAAAATTGCATAAAAGACAAGTAAATGGCTTCGAAACATAAAATAAAACAGTTAATGTAAAAGATTTGAAATGCGAAGAAAGCATTTAATGCAAGAAATCTGTAAAATGACTTTATGTAAAAATAGGCGTTCGAAGGATAAAACTTGAAGATAAAGGCATGAAAAATATGACACTTCTCTGAAATGTAAAGTGTTTGAAACGGAAAGAAAGCATTTAAATGTAAGGCATCAATGAAAAGATTTCGAATAAAAAGACTTTAAATGAGAAAACTTGTAAATGGTATTTGGCAGAAAGATAAAGGAAAGTACTGGAAATGATAAAGGGTTTTCATTAAATCATAAACATGTGGTGTTATCATACGTACATTGCTCTTGCATTCGTTTCCCTAGCCATGTGGTAATTTGAATGTTTACTGAGTATTTAGTACAATAGATATGACACACCAAATCCTAATACTAAGACTTCTATTTATACTACTTCGACCATAACGGTCCTGCTATAAGATTCTGCCACGTTCAGAACATGCAGAACAATACCTCTCTCTCGTTTCCACGTGTCTTCAAATGCTCCAGCACATAAATTTCAAACTTCGAATGTCCCGCTTGCATTTGAATTTCAAATGTTTTGGTACTTCTCCGCTTCGAACGCACTTCTTAGACACAGCCTTGTTGTCATTTCGAGACTTCTTTAGATATGTTCCCATAATTGCCACTCGAAGCTCCAAGCTTTGATATGCTCATTCGAAACACTGCTTCTGCTATTCCGAAACATGACGCTTTGTTTCATTTCAATCGAAACGTCCAATTCACTTGGCTTCTAATAATATTATCAAAATCTTCAGCCAATAAAATGCCCCTTTAAAATATGTATTTCGATTTCTTTGAGAAATACTTATTTTAAACATCTACACAAGATTTTGATGCGACCTTCGAATCATCGTAACATTTAATGCATTTGACTCCAGTCACGTCAATCATAACACTTTTTAGATTCCTTAATCGCCTGGAACCACTTCACAGTATGGTGCAGTTACAAAACAATGGTTATCTTTAATCACGCTTACTACCAATGTTAACTTTACGCCACCTCTTCATCACACCAACCCACGAGTACCACGTATCACAACCTTATTCAGTGGATGTTTAAACTTCCACATTATAAAACATCATCAACTTAGTCTTTTTCTTTTCTTTCCACATTCTGAATCTTTTATCCTCCTTCTCTCACCGAAAAACCCTAAGCTTTCAACATTCTTAAAAAATGTCTTCTTCTACCTCATCCCAACTAAAAAAGGTTTCCAAGAAGAAAGGAAAGACCGCAGGAACTACCATGGAAAGTAAAGTTATCACTCACCAAGGTCAATCAGTTCTTGCTCCCCAGATGATCTCAAAGGAGAAAGAAATGCTTTATGCATCTCAGGTACTCATTCTTACCATCGCTGCTGGTAAGAGGTTAGCTTTAATGGGCCCTCTTACGGTTTTTGAAATTTTAAAAGATACCAGGACAATTTTCCCAGTTTGCTATAGTTTCAAACCCTTGTTTAACAAAATGGACGCCCCTAAGGCAATAGAATCTTCTGGCTCAAACACCATGGAAAATCCAACTGTTCCTCCTAAGGACCCTTTTGTATTAGACTATGTAAAGAGTAATTTTAAACCGTTTCGATCTTGCCCCACCTCCGACACTGCTTACCAAAACTGGTTCAATAAGGTAGAAGCTAAGAAATCCCAGCAATGGGAAGAATTAGGTATCTACAACTTGATTAAGTTGTCGAAGCCTGGTTTCACTTACATCCACCCTTTGTTATCCGCGTCCCTCTATTTCTGGGACAGTAGTTATAATACTTTCCATCTCCCTGGTGGAATGATTACCGCTACCTTCTTTGATATAGCGGCCATCACTGGGCTATCACCAGTGGGAGAAACATATATCCCTGACAACAAAGAACATTCGAGTATAATCGACTTCGAAGTCAAACTAGCAAGCTTTTCCAAGTTTATCAGTCACTACCATGCTGAAGGAGACAGTGTGTCTGATGTAGAACACATTGCTTTCCTTACCCTATGGCTGTCAAGATATGTTTTCTGCAGTAGATCCCTACAGGTAGCCAGTAGGTTTATTCCTCTAGCTAGGGATTTACACGAGAATCGAAGAGTGTGCTTAAGTGAACTGCTCTTAGTTGACCTTTATGGAAGCCTAAGGTCAGCTGTTTCGAGCCTAAAATCTCATACCTCCAAGAATATCCTGTTGGCTGGCCCTTTTTGGTTACTTCAGCTATGGCTAAATGCCATGTTCGAACCCTCCTTGTCAACTGCCAACACCATTGATGAACAAGACCCTGAGATAACTGATAGAATAGTCGAAGGCACTAGGCTGCGAAGATTAACTCTAAATGACGACCAAGATGATTTCAAAGTCCTATTCTCGAAGTACATCATGATATTCTCCAAGAGGCATAAGTTCGAAGAGACCATGGTGCCTTTTGCTTCGAGGGCTCATGGACCTTCCTGGTTCACCATGGCTCTCTCAGAAGCTGTCAAGAGCAAGGAGATTTAAGATGTATGGAGAGCCTTTTTGCTACCTAGACTCATTTCTTCAAGAATAACTCCTGCCAAGAATCAGATTTTCCTTTTCGCTTACCAGCCAAATTTTGTTTCGAGACAGTTTGGCTTATGCCAACTAATTCCTGAACCCTTATTTCAAACTGAGAGTGCCATTACCTCTGGGCGAACTTTCAAGGCACGGGAAGCAAAATTACAGCAAGAACAATACCAAGGCTTTGCCCAGTTTGAGCTAATAACCTTCGAACCTACCCATCTTACAGCTAAGGGGTTTCTGGAATGGTGGACCAAGTTTTATCAAACTTATATGTTCGATACTCTTACAATTCAGCAGAAACTAATTGATGCCTTCGATGTGCAGGTACCAGCCAAGAAAGGTATGTTTACTCATGCCAAAGAGATTAAAGCTTTTCAAAATTATTTTGAAACTACTTATGACCCCACACGCTTGGAATCCACTGTGCATCAAGCGGCTGAGACCTTGAAGGAAAAATTCAAACAAAAAGTTTCTAAGTTAAAACTTCCTTCAGGTTGTCACCTGAGGATAGGTATAGGTTGGCATTCGAAATGCATCCACCTAAATTCCCTAGATTACCTACCTCAGAACTGGCTCTGGCTTGGTTTCCCCCATACCCTTGGTGGTTCACTTGCAAAGAGATGTTCAAACATCTTTAAAAGAAACCAAAGCCATCTGAGACTGTGACATGGGCTCGACACTGGCTCCACGATTTCCCAGGACACCTTCGTTACGACCTTTCTGCCATGTCGATTAAATCTGATCAAGGCACAGGTGCGAATGCTTGGGAAAATCCCAAACGTTTTTCATTTTCCATATCTTTAACTTTGGCTTTAATTATTTCGATTTTCAGCCATCAGGATAAAGACAGCTACCTCAAAGTCGAAAGAAGGGAGTGCCTCTCAAGCCTCTATCGAAACTACTGACAATGTGACTCCATCCGAAACAACAACCATTGCTGCAACAACAACAACAATACCAACAACAACCAGAGTTCCAACTCCACAGGTAATCATTTAGCCTTGATGTTTCGAATTCACTAATGTTTTATGGTTTGCATCTAACTCTTTGTTTAAATCTTTTTCAGACCAACAAACTTCCCCCTACTACTCCAAAGAAGCGAAAATCAAACACCACTGGGGAAGACCCCAAGGCTGGAGGAAACTTACCAACTGCTTCGAAGAAAAAGCAGAAGAAGGATATTTCGAAAAGTACCGTCCCAACTAGTGTCTTTGGACTCGATTCCAGGGATGCTGCTCCCTCACCCAAATCCAAAATTCCACCTTCGACCTCCAACGTAATGTTGGAACGCATAGCTAGCAACCTCTCCTCCGAGAGTCCACAGGTAAATTGAATTTTAAATTTATTTGAAAATAATAATTTCTTATTACCTTGGTGCATGCTTTTAACATTCTTTTGCTCCTTGCAGAACATCTTAAATCCAGCTTCCACTACTTCGACCTCACCATCAAAAGCTGCTGCTCCACTCAACTCCTCTCCTCAAGGAGATTCCAGCAACCTTGTACAGAACAAAGGTTCCTCCAATATGGCGGTTCTGGCTGGAACTTCTGAACAGCAGGATGATCAAAGTACCTATCTTCCTCTGAAAGAGACAAACAGAACACCACTTCAAACATCTGCAGAGGATTTGCAAAGAGCTTCTCTTCAAAAGTCCCCTCTTGAAACCCTTCAAGAGGACCCAAAGGACACTCAAACTGAAGGAGAGAAAGCTGATTCTGGCCAAAGAGACGAAGAATCTGCAGAAGAAAAGTCTGAGGAGGAGGATGCCAATGATGGTTCGACTGCTGGGACAGAGTCCAATGCAAATAGCAGCGAAAAAGAAGACATCGAAGTGGTGGACTTGGATGACGATGAAGAAGATCATGAGCACGAAACGAATGAAGGGGATGGCGACACAACCAACAAACCCATGGAGGTTGAAATAGACGTGACTCCCCTACGTGTGGAACTCCCTCAATCCTCTTTGTCTCGAATGACTGACGAGGAGCTTGCACTCCTGAGACGAAATGACCCTATTGGGTATATGAAGGCGAAGCTGGCTCAAAGGGACATTCCACTTGCTAGGGCTGGCACAAGTTCGACTAGCTATCCTCTTCCCACAGATGAAAGAATTGTACTTCTTAATAAGATTAGGAAAACAATTCTTAATGTGGATATATTCGAAGTGCTCAAACAAGATAGCACTGCTTGCTACACTATGAAGGAGTTACTTACAAAGGTCAATCTTGCTACCTGCTCCTTGCCAGTTAGTACTATCTTGTTCGATCTTCAGTCTTTGCTGGACAACGTAACTGGTTACCTTCTCCAAGATGAATCTGTTGCCAAGAAGGTTCAAGAAAAACTTATTGCAATGGATGCTGCTTATGAACAAGCTTTGAAACTCTCTCAAGAAGCTGAGGATCAAGCTATGCATCTAAAGCAAGCAAAAACTGATTATGAGGCTCGAGCTGAGTTTATCCTTCTTTGGGAAAGGCAGATTCTGGAACTTCAACAGAAGGTTAAGGAGGCTAAAGAATAACAAATAGCCTTCAAAACCAATACTGCTGGTAACCAATTCGAAGAGCTTCTCAACCAGGGGCTTGCAGAAATGGAAACTGCAGAACAACTCAAGGGAGAAGTGGCAACCTTGGAAGGAGCCAGGCGTTTCGCTCAGCAGAGACTTGAATCTTTTCGAAGCACTTTCAACAGATTGAAAAATAATTCTTATTTCTAAATTTTAGTGTTTATTTGATTACAATTTGGTTTTTTATATGTAATATTCGAACAACGCCATTTTGGCATCTCATCTTGCCATTTTGGCATTTTTATAATATCTTGGTTACGTTGTTACTATTTGAATCTCCTGCAGGCGTGGCTTATATTTCTTTAAATATTTCCCATTAACCTTTAGGATACGCTTATCATCCACCAGTTCTTCGATTTCGTATGCATTGTTTGAGAATACTTTTAATATTCGAAAAGGTCCTTCCCAATGAGGTGACCATTTACCTAATGCTTTATTTTTCTTGTCCATGGGCAATATGACTTTCCAAACTAAGTCATTAATAATGAATACTTTTTTCTTCACCCTTTTGTTGTATGTTCTGGCCACTCTTTCTTTTTGTCTCATCAAAATTTCCAATGCATGTAATCTAACTTCGTCCAACTCAACTAATTCATTCATCATCATTTCCCAATATAATGCAGCTGGGATTTCATTTTGTCTCTGAATTCGAACTGATGGTAGATGAATTTCTACTGGAAGCACTGCATCATGACCAAATGTGAGTTGGAAAGGCGTAGTGTTAGTAGCTTCCTTAGGAGATGTTCTACAGGCCCATAGTATTTGGTCCAAAGTTTTGTGCCAGTTTCTTGGCTTTTTACCAATATGTTTCTTGATTAATCCTATTATCACTTTATTGGCTGCTTCGACTTGACCGTTTGCTTGAGCATAATATGGCGTTGATGTTAACAATCTAAACCCCATTTCCTGGGAAAATTCTTGCATCTTTCTACCAGTAAACACAGAGCCTTGGTCTGTGGTTATGCTCTCTGGCAATCCGAACCTATAGATGATGTGTTTCTGTATAAACTCAATAATAGCCTCTTGATCAGCAACTATTAATGGTATAGCTTCGATCCACTTGGTAAAATAATCTATTCCTACCAAGATATATTTCTGTCCTTTGGACGAAGCAGGATTTATTTCTCCTATCAAATCCAATGCCCATCCTCTAAATGGCCATGGTTTGATGATCGAATGCAACTCACTTGCAGGGGCATGTTGAATCCCTGCATGTTTCTGACATTCCTCACATCCTTTAGCAAAGTCTATGCAATCTTTGAGCATGCTAGGCCAATACAATCCATATCGAAATAATAGCCATTTCATTTTATGGCCTGCTTGATGTGCCCCACATGCCCCATTGTGGACTTCTAACAATGCTAAGTATGCCTCACTTTCTCCTAGGCATTTCAATAATACGCCCTCTTGGGTCTTTTTGAACAATTCGTTCCCCATGAGGAGATATGACAATGCTCTGTATTTTGTCTTTCTATCCACATTCAGAGTTGAGTTTGCTAAATAACTCATCAGTGGACTTCGCCAATCTGCATCTGATAAACTGTTTATGGCTAATATTTCGAATCCCTGTTTCTCAGCATATCCCAATTTCATACTTTCCAGATCCGATGGTGTGAATCTCGTAGCCATAACTCTACCCCTTAATTCAACTAAATCCTTAAAGTTCCTGGTAGAAACTTTATAACCCGAAGCCAACTGTGCTAAGTCATTTGCTTCTTGGTTCTCTACTCTTGGTATGTGTTGAATATCCATGTATTCAAATTTCCTTAGTAGCCTGTTGACTATGACGAAGTATATCATCAAGTTTTCCTTTATGCATTTATATTCCTTTGTAATTTGTTTGACCACTAATTCTGAGTCTCCTTTAATTTCGACTCTAGTTGCCCCCAATTCCAACAAAGCTTCAAGTCCAACAATGAGCGCTTCATACTCAGCTTCGTTGTTCGAGCAACGAGGACCATCTAATTTATACTTGAATTTTGTTGGAATTCCTTCAGGAGAAATTAGAAGGACTCTAACACCACTTCCATTCATGTGGGTTGAACCATCAAAGTACAATTTCCATGGTTGTATTTCGATGTAACTCATGACAGTCTGCTCAACCAATGAATGGTCCACAATGAATTCAGAAATCACTTGACCTTTCACAGCTTTTAAAGGCATGAAAGTCAAAGAATATTCTGTTAAGGCTAAAGCCCATTTACCAACTCTGCTATGCATTATTGGTTTTGAAAGCATGTGTTTAATGACATCGAAATGAGATGAAACATAAACATCAACAAGCTTTATATAATACTTAAGTTTCATACAAGAGAAATACAAACAGAGACATAGCTTTTCTAAATTGCTATATTTGGTCTCTGCATCATTTAGTACTCTACTTAAATAGTATATGGCTCTTTCGATACCATTGCTATCTTCTTGTGCTAACATACTACCTATACTAACTTCAGAGGCAGATATGTACAATCTCATGGGCTTCCCCCATGAAGGTGGAGACAAGATAGGAGGCTGAGAGAGGTATCTTTTTATCCTGTCAAATGCCTCCTGATGGGCTTCGTTCCATTCGAAGGCTTGGCCTTGCTTTAGACGAAGTAATGGAGAGAAAGCTCGGGTTCTTCCACTCAGATTCGAAATGAATCTTCTGAGGAAATTAATCTTCCCTAACAGAGATTGCAACTCCCTTTTTGACGTAGGTGCTTTCGTCTCCATTATGGCTTTGGTTTTGTTCTTGTTGATCTCAATCCCTTTCTTGTGAACCACAAAACCAAGGAAATCTCCAGCCTGCACAAAAAATGCACATTTAAGGGGATTCATCTTTAAGCCATGTTTTCTCATTCGTTCGAATGATTGGCTCAAATGATGCAAATGTGTTTCTGCAGATATAGATTTGATGACTATATCATCAATATACACCTGCATAAAGGTTTCAATGAAATCATGAAAAATCGAATTCATTGCCCTTTGATAAGTTGCCCCAGCGTTCTTTAAACCAAAAGGCATCACCACCCATTCGTAGGTGCCTAAGGCTCCTGGGCAACGAAATGCTGTCTTTGCAACATCTTCTTCAGCAATGAAAATCTGATTATACCCAGAGTATCCATCTAACATACTCAAGTATTCGAACCCTGCAGCAGAGTCTACTAGCATTTCTGCCACAGGCATGGAATATTCATCTTTAGGGGTTGCAGTGTTTAAATCCCTAAAATCTATGCAAATTCTTAAAGAACCATTTTTCTTAATAACAGGTACTATATTTGCTAACCATTCGACGTACCTTGTTGTTCTGATGAATTTGCAACGCAGCAACCTTTCGATCTCAGCTTTAATCTTTGTGAGAACCGCTGGTGCGAATCTTCTGGGAGTTTGTTTGATGGGCTTCTTGCCATCTTTGATTGGCAGTCTATGTTCGACCAACTCCCTCTTTAAACCAAGCATCTCGTCATAATCCCATGCGAAGCAATCTTTGTTTTCCTTGAGGACTTCGATTACTTCCTTCTTGAGGCCTGGGCTAAGTTTTGCACTTATGTAGGTTATTCTTTTCGTTTTTTCATCCCCTAAGTTGACTTCTTCGAGTGGATCCTGTGCCAACATTTTGGCACCTGAGTCTATGGGGTCCCTTTCGAAGCCTAAGGGTTCTTTATCGTAGATGGCATCCAACCTTTGGTCCATCTCAAGTTCTTCGAGGGGTGGGCATTTCGAGCCATCCCCACTTACTTCGTTCATCTTTACAGTTAATTTGTTTATTTCATCCTCTAAGGCCGCTTTTGATTCGTTCTCAGCCATATAGGCCGAAATCCTTTCGAAAAAGGTGGACTCAGTCATGGATAAGGTTGTCGAAGTCCCAGCCTGCTGGCCGTCTTTGTATAGTACTTTCGACTCCCTCGTCTTCACTGATTATTGTTCTATCCCAGTATAGGCCATCATGGCGAAGGGTCATGTAGTAGTGGGCGTTTCTGGTTTCGTTAATCTCATCATTTGGAACACACGGAGGAATCTTTGCCAGATGTTTATCATAATCCCTCTTGTCAACTAAATTGACTGTTGACATAAAGTAACTCTGGTCTGCTTCGATGTTTTCCACGATTCCATCATCTCTCCATAGAACTAGTCGTTGATGCATTGACGAAGGAACCGCCCCTACGCCATGGATCCACTCGCTTCCCAGCAATAAGTTATAGTTGGCCTTGGCTTCGATCACCATAAACATGGTGGGCCTACAGCTTGAGCCTATTGTCAATTCCAACTGGACCACTCCCAGTGTTTTGCCCACTTTCCCCTCATAATTGGACAGAACCATATTATGGGGCTTGATGTCTCCTTCGCAGATCTCTAATCTTTTCAGCATGAAGTGGGGTATCAAATTGACTGCAGCACTCCCATCCACTAGAACCTTGTTCACACCATGGGCACCAACTTTTGCCCGAATAAATAGTGGCTTAAGATGGTTCTTCATAGCAGGTTCTGGACGTTCGAAGAACGCATTTTGCTCCTCGACAGCCCCATTGTCCATCACATAGTAGCACACAGGCCTATGCTTCATCAAATCTGTGGTATCTTCTTCCTCATATTCATCAATTTCGGTTTCCTGCCCAAATTCACAGGGAAGCACAGATACCACATTGCAGTTTAGGTTTAAAGAAGACTCCCCCTCCGATTCGAAGTTATCTGTTATCATATCTTCGTCTTCTTCTGGACCTGGAGTGTATTCCTTTGGTTCATCTAGTTGTACTTCAGAGAAAAGCCTCCTATTAACTGGAGGTTTGTCTTCATTTTGATTTTTTGGTGTGGGTTTATTGGTGCTAGATTCACCTTGGTTCTTTGTTGAAGTGACCCCTTTGTTTGCCACAGCTTCCCTCTCAGCCTTTCGAATCCTTTGTTGCCTGCGCCACTGGGATCTCGACATGGGGTTCCTTCCTTTGTAGTTTTCTAATCTTACCTCTTCCCTCTTTGCTATGTTGAATTGCCTTCTGTATGTCATAGCATGGCGTGCATTTCGTTCGGTGTTTCTCCATCTGTCTTTGCCTTTGTCATTTCTGACTTGCAGCCATCTGTCGGTTGGCACTTCAGCAGGGAGTTTGAAAGTCACTCTTCGAGCAGCCTTGGGGTGAGGGCTATCAGGCCTTCGTTGTTTGTGTCTGCTGTCGAAACGTGGGCCCATCTGGACAGTTTCTTGATGGTTCCAGCAAGGGGCGAAGGGAATCGTTTCGAAGGCTCTGGCCATGCTTTGGTCATACACAGCAGAACACCTTGGGCATATCAAGCACTTGGTTGCGCCTTTGTAGTGAAACACAAATTCCAGCAAACTTTCTCCAGCCTTGGGATAACACCTGAACAGCTGGTTATCCTGGCGCCAATTGTTGCCAGTTCGAGCCCTTTGTACCCTCTCGAAATTCGCAGCGATTCTCTGATTGCAGAGGATGCTGCACCTAGGGCACAATATCATGCCTGTATCTCCTTTGTGGCATGCCATGAGGTAATCCTTGAGACTAGCATCTCCAGCGTGATTATCCTCCATTTTATACTTCTCTTTTTCTAAGTATTTTTCTACCTCCTCCATCTCAGAGTGAGGTCTTTCCATGTCCACCATGTTTACCTCAACATCCTCCCCTTCAGCTTCATCATTTCCCCATCCTGTGGGTTTTATATCTTCAATGTGGACCTTCGAACTCTCTGGGGCAGAATATTTGACCAAATAGTCAAATTTTCCACTGGGTTCCCCTAGAGTGTCCCATATTTCCTTCTGAGGGGAAGTTGGCTTCGTGATTTGGACTTTCTCCAATTCCAGCCTCAGGCCTTCAGTGACCTGTGTTAGTTCTTGGTTTTGATTTTCCTGGCCTTCAGTAGCCTGGATTTCTTTTGCAATAACTAAGGGTGCTGCTTCAATCGAAGTCTCTGGTAGCTTCTGGACGTCTTCAGTGACCTCCTTATCGACTTCGACTATCACCCAGCTTTCATTTTCAGTACCTTTCTATCCTGTTGGGACATCACTTTGTTCAGCTTCCACCATGTTAATCTCTCCAATGCATGCAGGCTCGGAGTAGTTGGTGTCTGCGACGTCCAAAGGATCTTCGTCCACTTTCATCTTTGCCTTATCAGCAAACTTCAGTCTGCCATCTTTGATTGCATTCTGAATTAGGTCCCTGAAAAGAAAACACTGTGAGGTTTTGTGGCCTAGGAAACTACGATATTTGCAAAATCCTCTCTTCTTTCTTTGATCTAAAGGAGGTATTTTGACATTTGATGGCACAATGAGTTGGCCATCTTTAACAAGTAAATCAAAAATCTCGTCACATTTAGTGACATCAAAGGTATAAACCTTCTTTGGGAATTTGTCACTTTTCTCATTTTCAACAATCTCTTTCCCTTTTGTGGGAACTAATAACTTGCAGGAGTAAGGTGGTGCCTGTTTTAATTCAGCGAGGTCAATTTCGACCTCTTCGAATTCGAATTCAGGATAATCTTCTGTTTCCATAATTCCAACATAGGAGATCCTTTCTTTCTTGTTATTCTTAAAGACTCTGGCCTTTTCGGCCTTTAGCCTTTCGACCTGTCGAACCCTATCGGCTAACTGAGCCATGTCCCTCAAATATTGAATGTCTAGTTTCTTTCGAATAGAGTAATCCAAACCACCAGCGGCCATTTCGACTAACTCATGTTCAGGCACTACTGTGTAACATCTGGATTTCAAAAGCCTAAATCTATTCAGATAATCATCTATGGGTTCGGTGAACTTTCTCTTGACACTGGCTAATTCCTTCAAGCTTATTTTCGACTGTACCATGTAAAATTGTTCATGGAATAATCTCTCCAAAAGAGCCCAAGTATCAATGGACCCAGGAGGCAAAGTGGTAAACCATGTGAAGGCGTTTTTAGTCAAGGAACTTGGGAAATATTTGATCCTGAGATCTTCATTATTGGCTATATCTCCCGCTTCGGTTAGATATCTAGCTATGTGTTCGACTGTTGACTCATTGGTATCCCCAGCGAACTTTGTAAATTTAGGGACTTTATATCCTCTTGGTAAATCAGTATGCATTATGCAATCTAATATATGAGAAGCATAATTTGGCCTTCTAATTCCTGTGTTGAGGCCATTCTGGGCCATGACTCTCTCTATCATGGTGGTTAGATTGTTTTCTGCCAAGATGTTATCGTTTCGAATTCTATGAACGACAACATCAGCATCTTAATTTCGACCAACCATGACAACCCCCCTAGGTTGTTCTTCTCGAAACTCTGGGGATTCTAGCCTTTCGACCCTTGCCCCTGGTTCCATAATTTCTCTTTGTGGGCCTGGGATCATTGGAGCTTCTAGCCTTTGTGCCCTTGCCCCCAAGTTAACTTCTTCTCTAGGTGGTCTATAGTTTGGGTCATTAGCAACTTGTTCCATAACAGGCATGTTTGCTCGAACTCCCGCCTGATTCTGCCTACGCCTATCTGGGGGAGCAAAGAAATCTGCTATTCGACTCATGTTATCAGCGTTTTCTCTGTTTGTCACAGTCACATTCTGTACTATTGGGGCAAATATTTCCTGCATAGTCTGTGCTAATACCCCTATCATATTGTGGTTACTGTCATCCATCAATTGCCTAAAAGCCAACTGGTTTTCTGTGGTTAAAATAGGCATTATACTATAACCCACTGACCCTTGGTTATTTGTCATAAACTGGTTCGCCCCAGACCCAGACCCTAATTGTGGTGATGAATTCGATGTGGAATTGTGTAAACCTGCCATAAAGGATGTTGGCATTCCATAAGAGGAATTTCTGGTTCTATTACTATCGAAACCGGGTGGTCTGGTTAGTGGAGTGGCGAAATGGGTTTGTGTCCCTGATGGTGGAACGAATCCCCCAGGATAACCAATGGTTCCAGTATTTCCTAAGATCGAACTATTAGTTGATATGCCACTTACTCCATTAGTGGCTATATTACTGGTTGAAGATGCAACAGACTGTGCATTCGAAGGCATCACATTAGATGTTCCCATCGAAGCGGACACATTAGTGCCTGTTGTATGTGGGGAATTTTGTTCCCCTTGTTGATTGTCAGAATTAGACATCTTGTTCAAACGTTTTCTTCTGGATAAGGGTTGGTTGCTGTTGGTTATTTTACCACTTCTCAGGTTCATAAAACAACAAACTTCTTAGGCTCCAACGTTTTTATAATGGTTATGTCTCAACAATCTTTATTTCTAATGTCCAATTATTTGTCCCACCGGGTGTGCCAATTTGTTTCCAGTGATTTCTGGTAAACAACCGCTAGTCTTCCAAACTATCGAATAAACTTACTGACTGTTATTCAATTTCTCTGGTAACTCGCAGGATCGACTAGATTGATCCTAGGACTTGTTGGTCATTAGGGTAACTCTCATGATCGAACAGGTATTCATGGTTGGTATTTAGAGTGTTGTGTATGTGTTTGACTTATTTCGATTTCTCTCTTGAAGATCTAAAGGCGTAATCAAAATATATGTGCGCGAAACTAAATTGCATGAATAAATGTTAATTGTAAAGACATGTAAAATTGCATAAAAGACAAGTAAATGGCTTCGAAACGTAAAACAAAACAGTTAATGTAAAAGATTCGAAATGCAAAGAAAGCGTTTAATGCAAGAAATCTGTAAAATGACTTTAAGTAAAAATAGGCGTTCGAAGGATAAAACTTGAAGATAAAGGCATGAAAAATATGACAGTTCTCTGAAATGTAAAGTGTTTGAAACAGAAAGAAAGCATTTAAATGTAAGGCATCAATGAAAAGATTTCGAATAAAAAGACTTTAAATGAGAAAACTTGTAAATGGTATTTGGCAGAAAGATAAAGGAAAGTACTGGAAATGATAAAGGGTTTTCATTAAATCATAAACATGTGGTGTTATCATACGTACATTGCTCTTGCATTCGTTTCCTTAGCCATGTGGTAATTTGAATGTTTACTGAGTATTTAGTACAATAGATATGACACACCAAATCCTAATACTAAGACTTCTATTTATACTACTTCGACCATAACGGTCCTGCTATAAGATTCTGCCACGTTCAGAACATGCAGAACAATGCCTCTCTCTCGTTTCCACGTGTCTTCAAATGCTCCAACACATAAATTTCAAACTTCGAATGTCCCGCTTGCATTTGAATTTCAAATGTTTTGGTACTTCTCTGCTTCGAACGCACTTCTTAGACACAGCCTTGTTGTCATTTCGAGACTTCTTTAGATATGTTCCCATAATTGCCACTCGAAGCTCCAAGCTTTGATATGCTCATTCGAAACACTGCTTCTGCTATTCCGAAACATGACGCTTTGTTTCATTTCAATCGAAACGTCCAATTCACTTGGCTTATAATAATATTATCAAAATCTTCAGCCAACACCAATATAAACATTTTGAAGTTATATGTATCAATTTATTAAGTTTGGACCATAATTCCCCATGAAAAATGTCCAAATCATCAAAAGGGCAAAATGGTCAAAATTAGGGTTTTGACTGTATTTGACTAATCAAGGGTTTTTGACCTAATACGTAATCTAGTGACTTGAAGCACAATCTAAAGGGTTCAAATACAATGTCTTGACCTAATTTCATGACTCAAATTATTTCTCAAGATCAATTGATTGATAGTCGAAATTCAGTCAACTGATGAAAAGTCGACTGATACACCAAAAGTCAAACTTTGACCTTTTGATCAAAATTAAGTTTCAATGATCACATTTCATCAAGACAATCAAAAATATTAAACTTGATAATCAAGAAATCAATAAAGTCAAAAGTCATTTTGAAAAGTCAAAGTTTTCAAGACTAAAATATTTTTCCAAGTGTTTTAAGTCTAATTTTTTCATGACTTCATACCAACTTTTCACCAAGATGCAAGATGATTCAAAGGAAACTTACAACATGAAAGTTGTAGATCTTGATGATATATACAACTTTTCTTTACTTATAAAGTCCTAGAAATGCTTGGATTTTGAGTTATTAATCCATAAAGTCATGCACTTTTTCTTAAACACTTGGTGAAATTTTGACCTAGTTTAGGCAGATTTTTAACCTAACTTCTTGGCCAATTTTAACCAAGTTCCAAGATGATTTTGTCAAAATGGTAAACATGAAGGTTTTATAGGATGCTTCAAGCTTTGCAAAATTTCCAAGAACTTGAAGATATCATGCTTGAGCTAGAAGTTTCGAAGAGATAAAGATGGCCTCATAAACTTGAATTATAGGTCATTTTCTTGATGAACACTTGAGAAAATCTCAAACCATGCTGCATAAATCTTGCTTTGCAAGCTTCAAAATCACTAACCACTCAATAATTAAATGTTTACACAACTGTTGGAGCCATTATCCAAGTGTTTGAAGCTTTGTCCAAGTTGATTTTCCATTTTTGGCACAAAGGTACCATTTCCATTTTGATAAAGCATTGTTTTTGCAAAGGTCAACTCTCCTTGAGCTCCTAACTTGTTGTCTCTGCATACACACTTTGCAAAGACTAGAAGCAACATGTTTAAAGTGATTAAACCACTCTACATTGCTGGTACAAAATATTAAAACTTGACTTTCTCACTTTTCTTCAAAATCAAGCAACCTAGCCATAACCCTATAACTCAGAAATCTGTTGTGCAAAAGAGTTCCAACCTTTTCATATAACTATAGATACTATTTGCAAGAAGGGACATAAAAAACCTCTAAAACACTCTCAAATACTCTGGAGCACAGAACTTGCATTTTGTGACATTTTTGAAGTTGCAAACACCCATCACAAAATCTACTAGTGTGTTTTCAATTCTAATCATTCATACACCTTCGATACATCATATAAGAGTGATCCCCAACATCTATTTGTGGACTATAAATCCATCTTCACCATCCACTATTTTCAAAAACCTTCATTATAGTTGGACTTGAGTAGGGAGATTCAGTCACCTTCAAAGCAAAGTAAGGGTTGTAACACACTCAGGGAGATCCAGGAAAGTTAAACAAATCATTAGGGCACCTCAAAGGTTGCTAAAACTCCATACATGAATCCATCTGCAAGAGGTAAGTATTCTAAATTCAATATCTTGATACAAGCATCATTTATGCATACATTCTGAAGTAAAAATGTAGATATCATTGCCCTAAAGCTAACCATGTCCATAGTTTTCATTTATATTGACTGCGTGTATAGAATTTTAGATTTGAACTTTTTGGAAAAATTAGGTTTCAATTTAGGGCCAGCAAAAATTAATCTTCATCTTTGACCTTTAGCTTACATAAGTTATATGGTTGGATTCATGGTGAAAAAATACACAAGTTTCATGTTTACATTTTTTAATTTTATTAAGAAATGAGTGAGATACGAATTTCAAAAATGGTGTTTCAGTCATGGGCGCGAGTAAGAAGATGAGTTTGTCTTCAGAAACGTGTTTATAATATATATTTATGGTTTTGTATTAATAAACAAATGTATAGCCAACCCAGTGGTAAAACGCGCGCTTGTTAACCTTTGGGACTTGGGTTCGAGCCCCAGTGGTACCTTTTGGTTTTTCTCATTATTTCTTTGCAGATCTAGTGCATTCAGGCTACGTACACTCATCATGAAGCCTCATCTTACCACCATCAAATCATGGTAAAGATAAATCCAACACACTCCAATGCAAGCACATGATATACCTCAGGAAGGAAGACACACTTGATCCAAACAGGCGCTGGGTTATTGCTTTGGGCCCAGTCTAAATTGCTGACTCTCACCCCCATTTTACTTTTTAATGCAGGCCCATTCATGCATTTTTTTATTATTTATTTTTTCTGATTACAAAAACACACTTTTGGGCCTAGCGCCCCTTTTACTATTTGTAAGTGTTTGCTTGTTGGCATTAATTTTTGGTAAAACCAGATTTGCGAATGTCATGACTGATGTCATAACATTCTGGGATAAAGACAAATTATGCAGAAGGAATGTTCTACAGGAACAACTCAGTATGAGTGAATATCATGATGATTAAGCTATGATCATATGTACTGAATTCTACCAAAATCAGTGAGCAGGATACATGATATCATAACCAATGTTAAGACATCTTGTACTGATCAAGTTGTTGTGCAGATTTATTGTTCCTGAGAATTTTCGGGAATCTGGTGTGCTATTCTGAGTTGAAGTATATTGACTAGATCAGATGCTCATGTGGATATTAAGTTAACCTTGCTTAACCCTAATCTGTTATGATGAAAGCCCAAGACCAAGTCTTTAGGTTAACTTTGGTTAACCCTAGCTATTTTTATGGAAGCCCAAAATGAAGAATAGACTGCATATATATTTCTCACGAATCCTAATGGTGTGCATCACTTTTTAGAGAAGATCAATAAGGCATTTTGTAGTTGTTATAGTTTTAGTAATTACTGTGAGCCAAGAAATTATCACTTGATAAGTGACTTGGTGTAGGATTTGGTTGTAAGGGTTTTTTATCACTCAAAGCTTTGAAGCATGAGTGTTGTGTCTCTTGATTAAAGCTTTAAAGCAAAATCAAGCGTGTGTATTGAAGAATGTCTTCATAATCTTATTAATCAGTAGATTAGTATCACTGCTGTGATTGAGGGGGAGTGAGTAGGAACTCAGGTTTAAGTAGGACTTAGATTGAAGTTGCATTGGGTAGGTCTTAAGTGAAGGAGATAAACTGGTTGGTTTATTCCTAAATTAATACCTTTTATAGTGAATTTCCTCCCTAGCTTGTAGCCCCCAGATGTAGGTGTTGTTATACACTAAACTGGGTTAACAATTGATTGTGTTCTTTACTGTCTTTTAAATTACTGTTTGGTTTGTGTACAATTTTTCAGATACGGTGTCATAACATTCACTATGACATTAAGTATTTGTTGCCAGAATTTCAATTGGCATCAGAGCAGGCACCCTGCCTGTCTTTCTGGGTGAGATCTAGGGATATTATTTTCTGGCCCTATGGACAAGGAAGGAGGATTTGGGAACAGACCACCTATTCTGGATGGATCAAACTATGACTACTGGAAACCTCGTATGATTGCCTTCTTGAAGTCACTGGACAATAAAGCTTGGAGAGCTGCTGACAAAGGATAGAACCATCCCACCATAACTGGGAAAGATGGGACGACTAGTCTGAAACCTGAGGAAGAATGGAGCAAAGAAGAAGAAGAGTTACCATGGGTAACTCTAAAGCATTGAATGCCTTGTTCAATGGAATTGATAGAAACATGTTCAGACTAGTACATCAATGTGAACTGGCCAAGGATGTTTGGGATACTCTCAAAACCACCCATGAGGGTACATCCAAAGTAAAAATGTCAAGACTTCAGATGCTCACTACCAAATTTGAGAATCTAAGGATGAAGGAAGATGAGACCATTCATGAGTTTCACATGAACATCTTGGAAATTGCCAACACCTTAGGAGCATTGGGAGAAAAGATGTCAGAAGAAAAGCTGGTGAGAAAGATTCTCAGATCCTTGCCTAAAAGGTTTGCAATGAAAGTGACTGCTATAGAGGAAGCTCATGATATCTGCAACTTGAAGGTTGATGAACTCATTAGGTCACTTCAGACATTTGAGATGGGGATCAGTGACAATGTTGACATGAAAAACAAGAGCATAGCCCTTGTATCCAATACTGAAGATGAAAGCAAGGAGAGTGATGAAGAGAATATATCAGAAGCTATAGCTATGCTTGGAAGGCAGTTCAACAAACTCATCAAGAGAATGGACCCAAAGTCAAGGTCAAATGTCAAGAACATTTCCTTTGACATTAGAATATCCTATGACTCCAGCAGAAGAACTAAGTCTGAAGAAAAGGGAAATCAAAGCAGAGGAATCCAATGCCATGGATGTGAAGGATATGGGCATATTCGAGCTGAATGTCCTACCTTTCTAAAGAAACAAAAGAAAGGAATGTCTGTTACTTGGTCTGATGGTGACTCAGAAAGTAATTCTGAAGAAGAATCTGCTAAACTAGTTACTGCACTATCTGGTGTTTGTAACTCTGATAATGATTCTAGTGATGAGGAAGTGATATTTGAAGAACTTGTTGACTCCTACAAGAAGCTATGTATCAGAAGTGTTGAAGTCTGTCAGCAAAATGAGAAACAGAAAAAGCTCATAGTGAAGTTGGAGGCTGAGAAGAAGGCAGACACTGCTACTATAAGCCATCTCAAAGGTGAAGTTCTAATGTTGAACTCCAAACTTGATCAGATGACTAAGTCTATCAAGATGTTAACAACTGGAACTGACAAGTTGGAAGAAATCCTTCAGGCTGGAGAAAATGCAGGAAACATGTCTGGTCTAGGATTTGTGGCTGCAAAGAAATCTTCTGTTGACAAGAAGGAGACCAGGCCTGATAAACAAATGTCAAAGCAGATGTCACAACATAGGACTCAACATCAAGAACAGAGAAATATGAATAAAAAGTATCAAAGATGGAGATGTCATTATTGTGCGAGTTTTGGTCACATAAAGCCATTCTGCTTCAGATTATATGGATATCCTAATCAGACCCCATATGTCAAACCTAAGACTAACAAGGAACCATATACTCAACAGTGGAAGAAAAAGACTGCAACCCTGATAGCTCACACCTCCCTTAGAGTTTCTGCCAAGGACGACTGGTACTTTGACAGTGGATGCTCTAAACACATGACTGGAATCAAGAATCTGCTGAATGATGTCAAACCTCATACTACTAGTTATGTCACTTTTGGAGATGGTGCTAGAGGAGAAATCAAAGGAGTTGGAAACTTGGACTGCCCTAGAGTTCCAAACCTAAATGAAGTGTTGCTGGTAAATGGTTTGACTGCTAATCTCATAAGTATCAGTCAATTATGTGATCTAGGATTCAAGGTCAACTTCACCAAGTCTGAATGTCTTGTAACTAATGAAAAACAAGAAGTTGTAATGAGAGGAGTCAGATCAAAAGACAACTGTTACTTATGGGAGTCTCAGAACACTAACTACTCTTTTGTGTGCTCTATAGCCAAAGAAGAAAAGGAAGTGAAACTGTGGCACCAAAAACTTGGTCATTTACATCTTAGAGGGATGAAAAAGATCATATCCATGGAGGCTGTCAGAGGGATTCCAAGGCTTCAGATTGATGAAGGGAGAGTCTGTGGTGAATGTCAGGTTGGAAAGCAAACTAGAATGTCACATCCAAAGACAAGACATCTGACCACCTCTAAGGTGCTAGAACTTCTACATATGGATCTGATGGGTCTCATGCATGTGGAAAGTCTTGGTGGAAAGAGATATGCCTATGTTGTTGTGGATGATTTTTCCAGATTCACCTGGATAAACTTCATTAGGGAAAAGTCTGATGTATTTGATGTATTTAAGGAATTGTGCAAAAGAATTCAAAGAGAAAAAGAAGGATGCATTGTCAGAATCAGAAGTGATCATGGTAAGGAATTTGAAAATAGTATGTTTGATGAGTTCTGTTCCTCAGAAGGAATCAATCATGAGTTCTCTTCACATATAACTCCTCAACAAAATGGAGTTGTGGAAAGGAAAAACAGGACTATACAGGAATCTGCCAGAGCAATGATACATGCCAATAAGCTTCCTATTCATTTTTGGGCTGAAGCTATGAATACAACCTGTTATGTCCACAACAGGGTCACCTTGAGAAAGGGAACATCATCCACCCTTTATGAACTATGGAAAGGAAGAAGCCTACAGTGAAGTACTTCCATGTCTTTGGGAGCAAATGCTATATTCTGACAGATCGTGAACAAAGGAGAAAGATGGACCCTAAAAGTGATGAAGGAATATTCCTAGGATACTCTACCAACAGCAGAGCATATAGGGTGTTCAATTCCAGGACCAAAGTTATGATGGAGTCTATAAATGTCATAGTTGATGATCACCATGAGGAAACAAATGTCCCATATGATGTTGAAACATTCTTTGAGACTTCAACACAAGTGTCTAAAAAGGATGACGTGCCTAATCCTACTCCATCAGAGTCTGAATCAAAGGAAGCTAACAAAGATCCTTCCCTCAGAATTCAGAAAGATCATCCTAAGGAACTCATCATAGGAGATCCTAACAGTGGAGTCACTGCAAGATCTAGAGAAATCATCACAAACTCTTGTTTTGTGTCTAAGATTGAACCAAAAAATGTTAAAGAGGCTTTGAATGATGAATACTGGATTGGAGCAATGCAAGATGAATTGAACCAGTTCAAGCAACATGAAGTATGGGAGTTAGTTCCTAGACCAGAATGAACAAACATCATTGGCACAAAGTGGATCTACAAGAACAAGTCAGATGCTGAAGGAGTTGTCACCAGGAATAAGGCAAGGCTTGTTTCTCAAGGATACACTCAAGTTGAAGGGGTTGATTTTGATGAGACTTTTGCTCCTGTAGCCATACTGGAATCAATCAGACCTCTCTTGGGAGTTACTTGTCTCCTTAAGTTCAAGCTGTTTCAGATGGATGTGAAGAGTTCCTTCCTAAATGGGTACTTAAATGAGGAAGTGTATGTGGAACATCCTAAAGGATTTGTGGATCCAAACTGTCCTGATCATGTCTACAAATTGAGGAAAGCATTATATGGTCTGAAACAAGCTCCTAGAGCTTGGTAAGAAAGGTTGACAAAGTTCCTCACTGACAAAGGATACAGGAATGGAGGTTTGGATAAAACTCTTTTTGTCAAGGATGAAGGAGGAAAGATAATGGTAGCTCAAATTTATGTTGATGACATAGTGTTTGGAGGAATGTCAGATAAAATGGTTAAACATTTTGCTAACCAGATGCAAGCTGAATTTGAAATGAGCCTCATGGGAGAATTGACCTACTTTCTTGGACTACAAGTCACACAGATGGAAGACTCAATTTTTGTCTCAAAGAAAGTATGAAAAGAATATTGTCAAGAAGTTTGGGATGGAGAATGCCATTCATAAAAGGACTCCTACACCTACTCATTTAATGTTGTCCAAAGACACAAGTGGGGCAAATGTGGATCAAAGCTTGTACAGAAGCATGATAGGAAGTCTGCTATACTTAACAACCAGCAGACCTGACATTGCCTTTGCAGTTGGAGTATGTGCAAGATACCAGGCTGAACCCAAAGTAAGTCACATCAACCAGGTGAAAAGAATTCTTAAGTATGTGAGTGGAACTTACAATTATGGCATGCTGTACTCTCATGGATGTGAACCAATTCTGTCTGGTTATTGTGATGCTGATTGGGCTGGTAGTGCTGATGATATAAAGAGCACCTCTGGAGGATGCTTCTTTTTGGGAAATAATATTGTTTCTTGGTTCAGCAAGAAAAAAAACTGTGTGTCTCTATCTACTGCTGAAGTTGAATACATAGCAGCTGGTAGCATCTGTTCTCAAATGATCTGGATGAAACAAATGTTGAATGAGTATAATGTCACACAAGATGTCATGACATTATACTGTGACAATTTGAGTACTATTAACATATCCAAGAATCCTATACAGCACAGCAGGACTAAGCATATTGACATTAGACATCACTTCATCAGAGATCTTGTGGAGGAGAAGGTGATTAAGCTGGAACATGTTGCCACTGAACTACAACTGGCTGATATTTTTACCAAGGCACTTGATGTTAGTCAGTTTGAGAATTTAAGGGGCAAGCTAGGTATTTGCCAATATGAAGAGATGTAGTAATTAATTTTTCTTAATACAAGGTTTGAAAGAGATATTTTAATCAAGTTTATTCTGATTGGGCTAATCATTTGTTTCCCTATTTCTTTCCAAAAGTTTAAGAAGAGGAATAAACATATTTATATCTCCCTCTTCTCAGTTTGCTGCATCACTCTCCATTCCCTCAAAAGAAAATTTCACACTCGCTGTCACTTGTATTCTCAATCTGTCAAGATGTCTCAACAATCTGTGTCGTCATCTTCATCAAAGGCAACTGCATCTTCCTCACCCACTGACACCGAACCTAGGGCAAACGTAAACCCCATGGATGCTGATGTTCTTGAGATAACTCCACTTCGTGCAATGGCAACTGATCCTACTAAGGTCAAGAAGCTGCGAACCAGACATGCAAGATGATCACAAGCTTCTCCCTCTGGTAAATCTTCTCAACCATTATCCTATGTTCCTCCAGAGATAGCTAATAGGGAAGGTTCTGCTTATGTGCATCAAGCTATTGCCAGACTAGTCACTAGGATTCTTAATGAGAATCACTCTGTTCCTGGTGTATCTGTACCATTGAACCAAGAAACTGCTAGCCCTAATTTATAAAGTGATCCCAATGTCACTCAGAATGTTGAGACACCTGATGACAACATTGAGAAATCTCCAGAGAAACCTGATGATCACCAGACCCTTACTGACAAGGCTGTTGAACCTCCTGTCATTGATGTTGATGAATGACAATGATTTAATTGCTAATGTCAACCCTAGCATAGCAAGAAGGATGATGAGTAGAAAAGAAAGGCAGAGTGCTTCCCAAAGCCCCTCCAAAGAGAAGGCTACTGAAGTTGTTCATGAGAAAGCTAGGCCTGAGAACAAGGCTAGAGAAGAAGCTGAGAAGGATCAAAAGGCTGGAACTTCCAAAGGGAAGGGTAAGGTAAAATCTAGGGTATCTATTGGTAGTCTCTCAAAACCCTTGAGACAACCTATAGCCAAGAAAAGAAAGGCTCCTGAACCCTCTGAATCTGATGAGGAATCAGACTTTGATTTTGATGTTGAGAGCAATGTTCCAGACATTCCTCTCAGGAAGAAACCCTCTTCTAGCAAACTGCCTAAGGTTCCTGAGGTTGCCATTAACAACATCTCCTTTCACCATCCAGAAAATGCAAGCAGGTGGAAGTATGCGTTTCTGAAAAGGATTGCCTTAGAGAGGGAGCTGAACAGAAGTGTTATTGAGTGTAAGGAAGTCATGGATCTCATCAAGGTTGCTGGCCTGATGAAAACAGTGGTCAAGTTTTCCAACTGCTATGAGATTCTTGTCAAAGAATTCATAGTAAATTTGTCTGGTGGATGTGCTGATGGAAAGTCAGCTGATTTTAAGAGTGTTTATGTGAGAGGAAGGAAGGTAAATTTCTCTCCTACTGTGATAAACAAATACCTAGGGAGGCCTGATGATGCTCAGCCTGAGCTTGAAGTTACTGACAACCAGGTTTGTCAAACCATCACTGCCAAGCAAGTCAAGCATTGGCCCTTGAAAGGGAAGCTAACTGCAAGCAAGCTGAGTGTGAAGTTTGCCATACTACACAAAATCGGTGCAGCTAACTGGGTTCCCACCAACCACAAATCCACCATCTCCGCTGGTTTGGGAAGATTTATCTATGTTGTTGGAACCAGAACAAACGTTGATTATGGCAACTACATCTTTGATCAAACAATGAAACATTCTGAGAGTTGTGCTATTAAAGGCCCTATTTCTTTTCCCTCTCTCCTATGTGGTATAATCATTGATCAGTATCGTGATATTCTGGTTGAAAAGGACTCTGTGCAAAAGAGCCCCTGCACTTGGTTTTCACTATAAGCTGTTTCAGGGAACATATGTCCCTGACATTGTTATGACATCTGCTGAGACATCAAATGTCAAAGCTCATTCCAGGAAAGTTGATGTTATAGCCGTTCTAAAAGAAACCTGCAGAGAGCTTGATGCAAGAAAAAGGACTCTTGAAGAGTTGATTACTAGTCTGGAACAAGAGGAGAATGAAGAACAAATGAGGGAAGAGGATGCTGATGAAGAACAGCATGATGGTTCTGCAAGAAGCTCACCAGAAGATGCTGCTGAAAATAGTGCTTCCTCAGGGGATAACAGTACCTGAAGGTCTGTGTTTACTGAGTTGTAAAGATTGATGCTGGAACTTGCTGCTGCTATTTGATACCTTCTCTCTGTTTCTGTGTATTTTGGATTTCCTTTTGATGATTGTATAACTTGAAGTACTAGATCCTTTGGCCTCTTTATGGCTAAAAAGGGGGAGAAGTAATTGTGGTTCTTCTGCATGTTGCTTCTACATTCTAATCTCTGATTGTTTAGGGGTTTTATCCAAAAATTTGCTAAAGGGGGAGTTTATAAGTGTTTGCTTGTTGGCATTAATTTTTGGTAAAACCATATTTGCGAATGTCATGACTGATGTCATAACATTCTGGGATAAAGACAAATTCTGCAGAAGGAATGTTCTACAGGAACAACTCAGTATGAGTGAATATCATGATGATTAAGCTATGATCATATGTACTGAATTCTACCAAAATCAGTGAGCAGGATACATGATGTCATAACCAATGTTAAGACATCTTGTACTGATCAAGTTGTTGTGTAGATTTATTGTTCCTGAGAATTTTCAGGAATCTGGTGTGCTATTCTGAGTTGAAGTATATTGACTAGATCAGATGCTCATGTGGATATTAGGTTAACCTTGCTTAACCCTAATCTGTTATGATGAAAGCCCAAGACCAAGTCTTTAGGTTAACTTTGGTTAACCCTAGATATTTTTATGGAAGCCTAAAATGAAGAATAGACTGCATATATATTTCTCACGAATCCTAATGGTGTGCAGCGCTTTTTAGAGAAGATCAATAAGGCATTTTGTAGTTGTGATAGTTTTAGTAATTACTGTGAGCCAACCAATTATCACTTGATAAGTGACTTGGTGTAGGATTTGGTTGTAAGGGTTGTTTATCACTCAAAGCTTTGAAGCACGAGTGTTGTGTCTCTTGATTAAAGCTTTGAAGCAAAATCAAGCGTGTGTATTGAAGAATGTCTTCATAATCTTATTAATCAGTAGATTAGTATCACTGCTATGATTGAGGGGGAGTGAGTAGGAACTTAGGTTTAAGTAGGACTTAGATTGAAGTTGCATTGGGTAGGTCTTAAGTGAAGGAGATAAACTGGTTGGTTTATTCCTAAATTAATACCTCTTATAGTGAATTTCCTCCTTGGCTTGGTAGCCCCCATATGTAGGTGTTGTTATACACTGAACTGGGTTAACAATTGATTGTGTTCTTTACTGTCTTTTAAATTACTGTTTGGTTTGTGTACAATTTGTCAGATACGGTATCATAACATTCACTGTGACATTAAGTATCTGTTGCCAGAATTTCACTATTGCTAACCCCTTAAACCACTTTCTAAACCCCTAACTTAATTTAATATTTTTTATTTTATTTTATTTTTCTTTATTTTATATTATTATTATTATTATTATTATTATTATTATTATTATTACTATTATTATTATTATTATTATTATTTTCTATTAACCAAAAATACCAAAAATAATTTCATATTTATTATTTAGAGTATTTAGTATATTTTTTCTATTTCCTTTAAAACAGAAAGAATAAAAAACATTTTCTTAACACAACCCTTTTAATTAAGTTAATTTAGACTAGGTTTTATTTTCTTTGCTAATTTAATCAATTTAGGATCTAGGATTTTTAGTTATTCTTTTTTTAATTAAGTTTAAATAGGTTAAGACCTTTTCATAAAAAAGCCTAAGAATTGTTTTATTAATTAATTTATTTCTTTTTCTTATTTAATTTAGGTTTAGTTTTTTTAATTTAACTTAGACTAATTAACTACTCTCTTTTTAGTTTAATTAGGTTAAAAAAACTCTTTCATATAATAAAACTTAAACAAAAAACAATTTTCTTTTCCATCCATATAACCCTTTATATTATTGCACATTTTATCTTGCAATATTCAATATGGTTATAATATTATAATTAAAATATTATTGCTTTCATCCCCCATCCATAAACTTGTATCCTCATCCCCCAAATGATGTAATAGCGTAGAACTTTATATTTCCACAATTTATCGTTTTCAATACAAATGTTAGTAATTAGATTTTGTATGCCAAGACATAAAATCAACAAGTAGAAAATCCTAATTCAAAGACAAAGAGCATGAAAACAAACACATTGGACACTTGCACCTCTAGGGTTAATCCTCACTTGTTGCCTAAAATAAAAACAGTCATGTCCCTCGAACGTGGAATACTTTAGCAATGACCCTCGAATACAAGATCGTAGTCCCTCGATGACCCTTCAATGTTGCCTTCAGTAAAAGATCTTAGACCCTTAAGATAAATTGCTAAGGTATCCTACAATATTGCTTTCTATGACTATACGATGACCCACGCATGTCCCTTCACATCCAATGATAGGACTTCTTATCAATCAATGGTAAGATAACAATATCTAAAGGAGGAGGAAATAACCAAAGACTTTTTGAGTAGGTAGAACGCTCGTAGTTTCTTGTTTACAACCATTTTCAAAAACATATTTCAAATACACCAACACTTTCTAATGAAATATTTTCAAAATTCAACACTTTGTATGCATTCTTTTAGAGACGAGAATCATTACAAAGTTCGCCTAAATGAAGACACTTTTCAAAAATACTTTCAAAAACAATCAAACACATTTCAAACAAAGCATTTCAAAATGAGCTAGTAACTAGAAGCCCGTAGATAACTAAGGATGAAAAGGGTGCTAACACCTTCCCTTTTCATAACCTACCCCCCGAACTCAAGAAAATTTCCAAAAGGTCTTTCCTGTTCTTTCCACCCTTTCCTTTATAGGATAAAAGAAAAGTCGGTGGGTCTCTTGCTATCCGCAACCATTGCGATAAAACGCAAAACACCCAAGTCAGTTCTCCCACCATAGTACACCTGAGAATGGTTAAATCACGATCAAACAACCAAGAGATTGGGTAAGGGAGCCTGTTACGCGAGGGGAAGGTATTAGCACCCACACACCCATAATACTCTATGATATCCACTCATGTTGTTCTAATCAAAGGGTGTGTTTCAAATCTAAGCTATACAACTAAAATAAAATGAAAAGAGGGAATGCATGCAAAAGAAAAGAGCAACTAATGTAGGGAAAATAAAGTTGTGCTCGTTTGGATCCTAGCCCAATGCCTACGTATCCCTTTTAAGGAATCATAGCAGTCGTAGTTCGGCTCAAAAGTTTTTTTTGGTTTGTATTTTTTAAATGAACAATATTAATTTCGCCTTCTACCGCAGCTCGACCTTTGGAGACTCACGCATCAACACATAAGTGAATTAACATGTTCTTTTGAAAAAGTTTGGAAGAAAAGCCCGAAGGTGCAAAAAAGTTTGCATTGGTCGATATTTTTTTACCATGAAGAAGGATTTGAAAGTTTTTAGGTGTTTTATGATTTTCAAGAAAAGAGTTTTAGTCTTAATGTAAGGATGCAAAAGAAAGAAAAACATCTAAGGGAGACTAACCTAAATCTATCCCTAATGTTATCATACAATGGTTGATCCTAAGGTTGAGGATAAAATGGAAATCTTTATCCTATGTTAGCATGCATGGATACCTATCATAATGTCTAGCTCGAAAGCTACTCTACTCGAGCGATCCTCTGGAAAGCATGGTATAGCAAACAAATAAGCAAACAAGTGCTTTGGAAAAAGCACACAAACATGAGTATCACACACTGACTCAAAGGGATGGGGGAAACATGAGAAATGATTTTGCTAAGGGGAGCGGATCACCCGAAGCAAACAAGCGGGAACATGTGAAATAAAAAAGAAAAGAAATGCTTTAGCTAAGGGGAGTGTATCACCCGAAGCAAACAAGCGGGTAGCGAAGTATCAACAATGATCATTGTGAACTCTTGACAAAGTGTAGGGGTTGGTTATGAACTCTTCTCCATATGACCGACTCGATACATATGATCTGCACGACTCTGGAGCATCAACATACAATGTGAGCTAAGGATGACATGGACTAGAATATGTGGGGGTCGATTTCGGGCCCTCCCTGCTTGCCTCCTTTTGAGGACTTATCATATGTTGTATAATATGGGCACAAATGTAAACACACGTGCATAATACCTACTTCAAAGGTAGGATTTTAAACAAACCATAATTAGAATACAAAAAGTGGTGCCTACTATAGGACTTTAAACCACGACTTCGATCGCACGCTATTTATTTCCTACTTCTCATGATATCTAGAAAGCAGTAAAGTTTCTACTTTTCATGATATCTAGAGAGCAGTAAAGTACCGAAATGAGATAAACAAGAGAAAATACAAAACAAATATCAATTCGTAGAAAAGCGTATCAAAACAAAGAAACCCAACGATCTTCGTGAAAGCTTCACCAATCAAAGAAAAGAGTCAGAAATCAAATGCTTGGAATAAGTGTCGAAGCATCATAAATGTGAAAATAAATCCAATCAAAATCTCGAGCATATCCGCATATATATCACACAATAAACATGCATAAGACTCAAATCTCGAAAAGAAAAAGTTAATCACAAGTCTCAAGTAATCGAATAATCATGAATTAATTCCTAAAATCAAATAAAAAAAATCTAACCAATTTTATTGATTTTGTCATTTTTTATCATTTGGAGAAAATTCAATCAAATTGAAATGATTAACAAAATTAATTAAAAAAAAAATTGCAATAGGATGAGCCCAGGGGGTGAAATCCTGGAGTATTATGCAGAATGTTAGCGCTAAGGCCCTACTTCTAAGTCCAACCAACCATTCTTTGTTCTCAAGAAAATGCGTTGCCCAAAAACAGGACACGGACCCGGTATAAAGGGTGTACATGGAATTTCATGGACTGAGGACCCATTGGCCCAAACCAATCTCAACATCATCCAGATCTTTTTCTTATTATTGGAATTATTATTATTCAAGCAAAAACAAATAATAAAAAAGTGAAATTGTGAAACGCATGCATTTTTATGAGTCTGTTAGGGTTATTACAAGTGACGATTCAACTTCTTGAAGAAACGACCTTCCTTCTTCCTTCAACGTCGTAAACACTTTAAAAGATACTCACCTACCACCATGAAGGAACCTTCTCCTCCGATTAACAAAGTCCATAACACCTCCTTGGGTTCTCTTCCTTATTCCTCCTCCTCCTTCTTCTTCTTCGAATGCGAGTTGCATCGTCTACTTGTCCGTTCAATCTTATTCACAAATCTCTGTCGCGACTTCCACTTTCATTGATTTCAAATCGCCGCCATGGTTTCTACTCAGTTAATCCTCTCATAAATTCTTCTTGTTACATTTCGTTCTCCTTATAAACGTTTCAGTTTGATTTCAACTCATACTTGAACTCAACTGGAAAACAGAAATTATAGAAGAATTACAGAACACCTGCCTACCGGAGAATTGTCTGGTGCATTTACAAGTTGAGGAAGACGCTAATAAATCTGGAGGAAAAATCTCAGGTACGCTTTTCTTTTTCGATTCTTCTTTTTCTACATCTCATTCCTCTGTGTTGTTGTTGAAGAACCGAGTTAATGTGAGGATGACAATTCAATGCGTTCTTGATGCTGCAGAGATAGAATATGAGAAATAAACTCAGATTTGAGATGAAGATTGAATGATGGTGTTGATTCCAATTTGTTGAGACGTGAAGAGTGTAGATCGGGAGTCGTTACTACATGTTGAAGTTGTTAAAGTAGTTGAAAATTGATGTATGCAGAAGAGATGAAGATTGAATATGCAGATAAGTTGCAGACTAATTCAGTATAGAGAGATTTTCTATGAATTTGCATTCTTCTCAAGAGAGTGAATAAGGATGAAGATGAGAGGAGAAGAGAGATTTTTTTGGTGATTCTTCTGGAGATTGAAGAATAAAGATGAAAGATTTTATGATTATGTTATATCTCTCAAAGTTTGCTACATGTAAAATTATCTTGACCTTTGAATTTGAATTTTCTGTTAGAAAATGGATGAATAGGAATGTTGATCGAAAAAATAGCAAGTATACTATTTTTACCGATTTAATAATAATGGGTTTTACCCCAGTATCGATCACGAGGACTGCGTAGAAAATACCGAGTGTGATTATTACTTCAATTGAACAAAAACTATCGTTTGGTTTGGTTGGATAAATCCTTGCACATATGTAAAAGAACAAAAAGTAAAATATGACTTTTGACTTTTAATTAAAATATGCTAGGGGATGAATGATTTTCCATGAAATAACCTTCACTCTTTGATCTTTTTAACAAGTTCATCAAACTCAATTACCAGTTGTTAAGATTATCTTTCCCTAAGTCTTTAGTGAAAAACCTTTAAACTTTTACCCTAATTTCAATGTCCATTCAAATTATTCTGAGATTAAGCATTCAATTATCAAGAACTATTCTGGTTATCCTAGGATTGCCCTAGTCCTAGGTGAAATAATCTATAATATCATTATTTAGAAAACCATAACACGACCGTATTATTTAGAAAACCATAACACAACCGTCTGGTCCTAATGTGTTAGAAACAATGAAACCATGAAACCATATGGTCCCATAGGATAACAATGAAACCATGAAACCATATGGTCCCATAGGATAAAACTATAAATTCTTCTGAAAAATCAAATTGATGCATAACATTGTTATGTTGAATAAAACAAAGAGATCAGTATTCTTAATGTTGCAAATCAGGGAAATCCCCTAGCATTGGGGGTTTAGCCGCACATAATATTCAAATAAATTACAATACAAAAGTTAGACATGACAAGATAATTAGATTTTATTGATCTTCAATTGCAATTCCTCTTGAAGAATCTATGTCCTTCTAATTCCTTGAAAGCTCCAATTTTCATCGTAGAATTCTTCTCTTTGGTCCAAAAGTTCTTTTCTACTTCTGACAAACAAGTTTTTATAGCATTAGATTATCCCTCCGCATTGCATAATGTCCAAAGTACCCTTAATGATCCAAGAATACAACAAAATCTCAAAATTGAAATTTCTAGCGCCAAGGCTGAAAAGGGCCGTGTCACCGGACACGGGCACCCGTGTCAGCATCTATGATCTGCCATTTTCATGCTTTTTGGTTCTAGCTGAATTGACATGGGCCGTATCGTGTGACACGGGAGCCCGTGACTCCTACTGCCTTACTTCCAACTTCAAATTTTGCCAAGTCTTCCCCCTGACATGGCACGTGTCAGGTGACATGGCCACCCGTGTCGGGGCTCCTGAAGCATTTTTTCTGGAACTCTGAATACTGCACTTTTCTGCCCTGATTTGTCCTGTTTTATTCTTTTCAACCTGAAATCACTAAAACATAAAACCAAAGCATAAAATGTTGTAATATGAAATAAAACACCCGTCAATTAGAAGCAACAATAACTAAAAATAAATGCTAAATTCTTGAGTAAAAACCATTGACCAAAGTCCCCCAAACTTAAACCGTTGCTTAACCTCAAGCGACCATTACAAGAACTTAAGAAAATCATAGCAGCCTGTTACTCATACATGAGACATCCGTTCAAATTGATCAAAAATTAGTTCCTCCAATGTTCACAAGACGTGAAGAGTTTGTTTAAGAATCTTTCAATCTAGAGTTTCCTCTTCAGATACCTATCTAACTATGCTTTGTACTTAAGTCTCTTTCCAATTGTTCTCCTTTTTCATTCAGATAGTCAAATTAAGGCAATGAATATTATGATGATCATCACACGCACAAGACTGATCAAGAGCTTTTTTTCTTAGGCACCAAATAAGAGCTTTTGCTCATTTTTAAATTCAGATGATATTTTCAAAACTTTTAAGTTTACATATTGTCCTTAGTGGATGGCGTTTGGGGATCAACCCCAATTGGGCTGAATAACCTGGTGAAAGCTTCCCAACTTAGCGACCTAGTTTCCTTTTACCGCCTTTTCATTATTTAGTGCCATCTTTGTTTATTTCTCAACCAGTCATACATGCATGCGAATATATATTATGCAAAGACTGTAAAGATAAACTACTTCAAGAGTACTTCTCAGGATTCAGGCATTATGGTACAAATATACACGTTAGACTCGTATCTATGTCACGCTATTCCAAACTTCCTACCTTCTAACAACCATCCCTTTGTCTCTATTTCATGGATTTACACAACACTCAGCATAAAACCAACAAACAGATCAAACAGAAAAGCAGTATAAAGAACAGTAATAACCCCCCCCCCCCAAACTTGAACTAAACATTGGCCTTAATGTTTCAGAACAAGCTCGAGGAAGGTGACTCACAGAGGGAAATGCAATACTAGTTGCTGCCTTCTAGCTCTCACCAATAAGGCTCTGTTTTTTATTACCCGCAAATAAAACAAAAACTAAGTTATTAAAAGCATGGGTTGCCTCTCACGAAGCACTCCATTTAACGTTGCATGGCTTGGCGGTTCATCCTCTTATGGGGGAAACTTCCTCTTCCACACCTTTTTTCCCGTTCCTTCTGCAATCTAGAACTCATTAAGATCAAAAGTATCAACTCATTTGTGCTTCCAGCCAATTCCAACTTCCATCTTCTCATCTCGGTGTTCCTCCTTCTTTCTCATCTTTCCTTCATGACTGAGCTTAGGAATTTTTATTGATGCCACTTGAGAGATTTTTCTTGAGACCTCTTCTGGGAGTGACTTTGAAATGTTGTATTCTCCTTCTAATATGATCATTCTGATTGAAGATTTATTCTTTCCACTGATAACCTGCTTCTTGATTTCCAACACCTTCAAGGTTATCTCCTCATCAAATGATTTCAGTGTCAGATTACTTGTCTCGATATCAAAATTGCATCGACTCGTCAGCATAAATGGTCGAACAAGAATGATAGGAGTATCTTTATCTTCCGGTATGTCCATGATCTGAAAATCAACTAGGAAAAAAAAATTGTAAATTTCCACTAATACATCTTCGGCTATCCCATATGACTGTTTGATGGTGTGATTAGCAAATTTCAATTTTGTCCCACTCCCGCTTATCTTCTCAATACCAATCTTCTTGAAAATCGATAATGGCATTAAACTCACACTAGATCCTAAATCAACCATAATCCTCTTGAAAGCTTAGTCTTATATGGTGCATGGTATTGTAACTGACCTCAGATCCCTTTGCTTGACAGGTGTTTTTCTCCATGGCGCAATTGTACAAAATTTCTCATCAATGGGTACCTGTCCATCTTCTACTGCTCTCTTTTTTGAAAGTACCTCCTTCATGAATTTCTGGTACAATGGAATTTTCTCGAGTTCTTCAAAGAACGGTATGTGGATCTCTAGCTTTTTGAAAATTTTCACAAACTTCTCAAAATCTTTTTCTTTTTTGTCCTTCTTTGCTACTCGAGATGGATATGGTAAATTGATCACTGGTTTAGTCTTATCTACAACTGACTTCACAGGTGATACCACTTCCTCCTGTTTATTCCTATTCTCTCTCACTTCCAGCTCTACTTCTATGATATTTTCATCAAACTTCACCTCATTTTCTTTTTCTCTATCAACTTTTTCATAACTTTTCTGACTTCCTTGTGCTTGCAGCGCTACCTGTTGTGTAATCTGTCCCATTTGAACTTCCAAATTTGTTATTGAAGCTATGGAATTACTATAATTAATCCTTGTCTCTTCTTGAAATTGAGAAGTGTGGGCCTCCATCTTTTCAATAGCCACTTCCCACTCTGCCTTTTGAGGAGCTTGTTGCTGCTGATCTTTCTAGAAGACGATAGGATGATTCTTCCACCCATGATTGTTAGTGTTTGAATAAGGATTGTTCTGCTTCAAAAATTTAATATCTTCAATTTGTTGTGGAGTTGCAACACATTACACAGTATTGTATGGTCCATTACAAATTTCACACTCAGCAGCCTGCGACTGTTGAACTTGGGCAACTTGTTGAGTACCTAAGTTCAATGCTTTCATCTTCTTATTCACCTCTGCAACCACAATTTCTTCAATTTTTAATTTCCTGTTAGGTTCCAACTTCAAATCAATTATTCCCTCTGGTTTGTTGACAACTCTGTCGTATAACTCTAAATGCTCATTTGCAGCAATTTCTTCAATTATCTTCTTCACACCAGTGGCTGTTGCAAAGTTTGACGAGCCACCGACTGCTATGTTTATCATCTGTTTTGTCTTAATCCTCAGCCTATTCACAAACATTTGCATCTGTTCAGTCGGGTCTAAATTATGAGTAGGACAAGCCACCAGGAGTCTTTTGAATCTTTTGTAAGCGTCCCCTAGCGACCCACCCTCTTTTTGCTTAAAATTTAGGATTTCATACCTCTTTCGCATGAACATAGATGCAGGAAAATATTCCTTTAAAAATGCACTCTCCATTTCACCCCAAGTTATTATACTATCAACCGGAAGAGAAAAGAACCATTCTTTAGCATCATCAGCCAAGGTGAAGGGGAACATTCTCAATTTCTCTTGTTCCTCAGTATGACCATCTATCTTCAAGGTGGTGCTCATGGTCAGAAATCTCTGTAAATGCTTATTAGCATCTTCATTCAACCTTCCCGAAAATGACCTTCTCTCAAGTTGAGTGATAATACTGGGATGCAGATGAAAATTCGGTACATTCACCGGGTGGTTTACAATAGTGAGTCTACCCGTCGGTGTATTCCTTCCACCATAGTCACCAAGTAGTCTCTCAAGTGGATTTTCTCCCGTGGATTTAATTTCCGAATATGAATCTGTCTCTTGGTGTTATGAATGGTGTTTTGAATCTGTGTCTTGGTGCTTTGAGTGAATTGAGGCAATATCTTCCTCAGAAGCCAGTCTGGCTAACCTCGCTTATCTTCTCTTTGCGTGAAAAGTTCTTTCGATCTCAGTGTCAAAAAGAAGTTCAACTGAGGTCTTTCGTCACTTAAAAGATTAAATATAATTCGTGAAAATATAATAATAATAATAAATAACTGAATAATACAATTTTAATTGTAGAGCAATAAAATTTCAATTGAATAATAATGAACCCTATATTTTGGCAGTCCCCAACAACGGCGCCAAAACTTGATCGGAAAAAAAAGCAAGTGCACTATATTTACCGATGTAGTAATAATGGGTTTTACCCCAAATATCGATCACGAGGACTGCGTAGCAAATACTGAGTGTGATTAATACTTCAATTAAACAAAAACTATCGTTTGGTTTGGTTGGATAAATCCTTCCACACATGTAAAAGAACAGAAAGTAAAATATGACTTTTGACTTTTAGTTAAAATATGCTAGGGGGTGTATGATTTGCCATGAAATAACCTTCACTCTTTGATCTTTTCAACAACTTCATCAACCTCAATTACTGATTCTTAAGATTATCTTTCCCTAAGTCCTTAGTGAAAAACCTTTAACCATCTAACCTAATTTCAATGTCCATTAAAATGTCTTATGAGGTTAAGCATTCAATTATCAAGAACTATTCTGGTTATCATAGGATTGCCCTAGTCCTAAGTGAAATCATCTATAATATCATTATTTAGAAAACCTTAACACGACCTTCCGACTCTAATGTGATAAAAACAGTGAAACCCTATGGTCCCATAGGATAAAACTATAAATTCTTCTAAACAATCAAATTGATGCATAAAACTGTTATATTGAATAAAACATAGAGATCAGTACTCTTAACATTGCAAATCAGGGACACCCCCTAGAATTGGGGGGTTTAGCCGCACATAATATTCAAATAAATTACAATACGAAAGTTATACATTACAAGATAATTAGATTTCGTTTATCTTCAATCGCATTGCTCTTGAAGAATATCTATTTTCCTAATGCCTTGAAAGCTCCAATTTTTATCGTAGAATTCTTCTCTCTGGTCCAAAAGTTCTTTTCTTCTTCTCACAAACAGGTTTTTATAGCGTTAGGTTATCCCTCTGCAATGCAAAATGTCCAAAGTACCCTTAATGATCCAAGAATACAGCAAAATCTACAAATTGGAATTTCTAGCGCCAAGGCTGACACTAGCTGTGTCACGGGAAACGGATACCTGTGCCAGCATCTATGATATGCCCTTTTCATGCTTTTTGGTTACATCTAAATTGACACGGGCGCCCATATCTCCCACTGTCTTGCTTCCAAATTCAACTTTTTCCAAGTCACCCCCCTGACATGGCCCGTGTTAGATGACATGGCCATCCGTGTCAGGGCTCCTGAAGCATTTTTTCTGGATCTCTAAATACTACCCTTTTCTGCCCTGATTTGTCCTATTTTATTCTTTTGAACCTGAAATCACTAAAACATAAAACCAAAGAATAAAATGCGGCAATATGAAATAAAACACATGTCAATTCTAAGCAACGATAACTAAAATAGATGCTAAATTCATGTGTAAAAACCACTAATCAATTGCTTCCAATTTTCTATTATATTCCCCTAATTTTCCTGTTATACTACACAATTTCTATCTTCTGTTTTCTTCTGTTACCTTTTTTGATTTAATTCTTTCTGATTTCCCTGACATTATCGAGCTGGAAATTGTTTTCTGATATTTTCTGGATACTTGAACAGTTGTAGGGCATTATGGTGAGCCTATTTTTCCAGTAGGTTTTAAGTTTTATGCAAGCTTGGAACTGTTTTGACAGTTTGTTATTTTTGTTAGAAATTTCTTTTAAAATCTATTAAAATAGTCGGCTAAAATTGTTGGTGAAGCTTGAATGCAGGGCTTCTATGTGCACAACGAGGTTGTTTAAGTGCAGGGCAGTTTATTCATGAAATTCACGAAGCTTTGGTCTTGATACAAGAATTTGGGATGTAAGGCTTGATCATGTCGATTCTCTGAAGCTTGGAGAATCTGTACATTGCTTGAAATAGCTTGAGCATTGATTACTAGCATGAAAATTAGGATCATATGAATGTGTTTTGATGTATTTTGTAAATAATTTGGGATGGTATTTGATATATGTAATGAATGAACATTGAGCAATGATACGTATTTAGATTGATTTTGTAATGGATGGAAATTGGAATGTAATTTGTGATAGAATTGGAATGAATATGGATTTTGAGTGAACATGATATAATTTTGGAATCAAAACTGAACTTGAATGCCTTGTAATATTTGAATTCAGAATGGAACAAATGGTAAGCTTTAAATTCCGATTGATCCGAATATGTGAATCTTTCAACCCTGTACCCTCGACTTGGAAATGATACTCGAATTTGAAGTGAATGCATAATGAGAATGAAGTTGAATTATGACTTAAATTCCAAGGAATTTCATGTATAGTCCTTTCAATTTTAACTTGAAACCAATACAAACATAATGCCCTAAACCTATGCTCTCAGATGATTAGAACTTAGGGCATCAAGTAATCAATCCAAATCAATCAATTCCAATTACTTCCAACTGAGATTCTCAAATCCATATCAAACATGTATTATAAGAAACAAGCAAAATGAGAGAAGTAATAATGCCTCGACCACACTGGATCCCTAAGTTGAACATCTTGTACCACGGGTCAATGTTTTGCAATTCAAACCACATGCCCTATAGCTTGATGACAAATGATCTTAACACAAAAGGAAAGCCCTGAGAAGTCTATGAAGATGAAAAGACTTGAAGCGATATATGTGATAATAATCACAAAGCCCTAATCAATCTTCCATTGATGAAGACAAAATCCAAAATAACCATGAATCAAAACGCTAATGCCACACTCTGATGCTTTAAGGAGAATTAAATGAAATCATATTTATTGGATATATACATCTCAGCACTGTGGAAACCCTAACTTTATGATCACTGATTTTATTGAACCCATGTGCCTTATTGAATGCATGTTATGCTAAGAAAATGACCTAGTGAAAAGATGAGAATGCGACACTAAGCCTAAGTCAGATAAAAGAAATTAGAAGGGAAAATTTTGGGGTGCAACACTCATCACAAGCTCCTTTCAGTATTTTTCTCCACGTTATGAACAAAACTAACCATTTCCTCTTGGTTTTTCTCCACGCACATAATCTTTTGAGACTGGGCCATGAAGTCACGACTCCTACATTCTCTCAATGATTTTTTTTTATAGGAGAGCACTATAAAGGACAACAGTTTACAACAAAAAATGTCTCGCCCATTATTCCAATTTTTCAAGAGTTCAGAAGTTTTGTTTAGAATCTTTAAGTAGATAAAACCCTCACCTAAATAGCAATAGTTTTCTACACCGGAAAGCTATTGTATCATTAGATTATTTTCGTAGTCTCCTGAATTTTGCTTTAGGTTTATTTTTATTTTCCGTTTTCGAATTTAATTTCCGTGAAGCAAATCTTTCCGACTTGTGGAGGATTGTTTTCAGTACTAGAAGTGTTGTAGAAATTCCATTTTCCATTATTTAATTCCAGGTTTTTAATTCAATTATATTATTATCTCTTTATTTATCTATCATGATTGAATCACTATATGCTTGCTATTATTTTGTGTTCGTAATAAACAATATGTTTGGCTAACTTCCCTGATATCGGTATGAAATGTCATAAACCGAAGAGGTTCGGTAATAAATTGGCATAAACATTTAGAAAATACTTTTCTGGTTTGATTTCCAACACTTAATATAAAAACTGTTTTTTTTACGAGAGTAAAAGACAAACGAAGGATAAAATCGATATAATGAGAGTTTGAGTTTTTAATCGGATAATGGTAATCAAACATTAGTTTTAAATACAGTAAGAGCGGTTTAGGATTGATTAGATTCTATTTGTTTTCAAAAATTATTTTTAAATTTTAAATGAGAAAGCGAGAGCAAGCATTTAAGTTTAATAATATAGTCCGAATCAATAATCACGAGAGTGTTAGATAAAGGTTTTTAAATAGATAGTTTCTACTGAAATAGTGTTTTGAATAAACAAAGTTATGCCAATGACTTACTGAATCCCCGAAGTCATACGTATTACATACTAGTGTCCCGTTATCAAATATTTCATTTAAGTCTAAGCTTATTTTCGTATAACCCAAAACCTAAGATTAATTATTAGCCTTAGCTTTACACAGTGAGTTTAGATAGCAGTAATTCGATTATCAGTCCTTGTGGGTTCGATATCTTTTAAAACTATGCGATTAGACTGTGCACTTTCAGTTAATACACCCGATTGATTCTTAAAGTCGTGACCAAGTTTTTGGCGCAGTTGTCAGGGACTGATTTAGTCGATATTGTGACTCCTTTGTCACGTAGTATAGACTAAGGCAACAAATTTTATTTCCTTTTATCCTTTGATTGTATGCCAAAAAATCTCTCTCAAGGCGAAGAATTAGTGCAACCAATCAACGAGGTCGATCATTTTGTTAGTATAAGACGCCGAGTCAAATATTACCAAATTAAGGACAATCTTCCCGAATTCAATCTTCCCAACTTATCTCTTCCTGAACGAAGAATGGCCGAAGGACCCCAAAATCGTCCTTTAAAGGATTATGCTGCCCCATCACAGGAGGAACCTCACAACAGCGATGCTGCCCCCACTATCACTCAGAATGATTTCGAGATGAAACATTCGTTATTACAAGATGTCCAACAAAATCAATTTTCGGGATGTCCTACGGACGATCCGAACTTACATTTGTCCGTGTTTCTGCAGTACGCAGACATAGTAAAAGAAAATGGTGTCAGCCCCGAAGCAATAAGACTTCAAATTTTCCCTTTTTAATTACGATATAGAGCTAGAGCTTGGCTCCAGTCTCTACCATCCAACTCTGTTTACACATGGAACAAGTTGAAGAAAGTTTTCCTCGCACGATTTTTTTCACTGAGTAAAGACGCCTATGCTTAGAGCCAAAATCAACGGTTTTAAACAAAAGGAAAGCGAATCTCTTTTCGAAGCATGGGAAAGATACAAGGACATGTTGTGACTTTGTCCACATCACAATTTTGAAGAATGGTTGATCATCCACACCTTTTATAATGGCCTCTTGTATAACACAAGACTAACGATTGACGCTGCAGCTGGCGGCGCACTGATGGGTAGACTTTATCATGACACTTATAAGCTTATCGAAAGTATGGCTTAAAACCATTACCAGTGGGGAAGCGATAGAACCATTATGGAGAAACCTCAAACGAAAGGTGGTATGTACGAAGTTAGCAGTTTAGTCCAAGTTAACGCTAAGGTATAAGCTCTTACCCAAAAGATAGAAAACTTGACCATAACTCCCGCAGCCACCGTGGTTGCAGTAGCTCCAACCTGCAATTGATGCGGACTTCACGACATGCTGCACCCGAATATCCACTTTTAACAGGAGTACCAACTGATCAAGTGAATTATGCTCAAGGAAACCCATACGGGAATACCTATAATCCTACCTGGAAGAACCATCCAAATTGTTCGTACAAGAACAACAATGAAATATATGCACCTGGGAAAGCTTCTACTACACCACTAGGATACCAGAAAGCCGCCAAAATTACTCCAAATGTTCCTAGGAAATACAATATATAGATCATGATAGAAAACTTCGTAGCCACTAAAGCTCAAAAAAACAAAGATTTTATAAATTAAAACATACACACTAGTGAACAACTAAAGCAGCTACCAAACAAGGTTGATGTCATAGCCACTCATAACAAAATGCTTGAAACACAAATCGCTCAAGTGGATCAAAAACAAGAGGCTCCAACTGCTCCAACTGGCACTGTTTTTGGCCAACCACAATCGAATCTGAAAGGTCATGCTAATGCTATAATACTTCAGAGTAGAACAAAAGTAGATGGACCAACTGACCCAAGAACCAAAAATCCAACCATGTACCAGAGTACTGGTAAGCCAACTGAGAAGGAAGACGAACCAAAAAAATATGAGAAGGGAGACGAAAGCGCAGAAGAGAGAGAAAAACCATACGTACCTCCGCCACCGCAAAAACCACTGATACCATATCCTTAATGGTTAGTTAAATCTAAAAATATATGGAAATTTAAAAAATTCGTTGAACTTATGAAACAGTTAAATATCACTTACCTTTTATAGAAGCCATCACGCAAATTCCATCCTATGCTAAGTTCCTTAAAGAAATCTTATCCAATAAGAAAGAGCTCGAAGACAACGAAATTATCATGCTTACTTCAGAGTGTAATGCTATAATCCAAAACAACATGCCCCTTAAGCGGAAAGACCCTGGTAGTTTTTCCGTACCATGTGTAATCGGAAAATTCGTCATAGACAAAGCTCTATGCAACTTGGGAGCCAGTATTAGTATAATGCCTTTATCAATCTGCAAAAGGTTAAATATGGGAGAATTGCGACCAACAAGAATGCCCGTACAATTAGCTGATCGTTCAGTGAAGTTTCCTTTAGGAATGCTCGAAAATGTTCCTGTTTATATTGGACAATTTTATATCCTCACTAATTTCATTATCATGGATATCAAGGAAGATTCCAACATCCCTATTATATTAGGAAGACCATTGCTCGCCACCATGGGAGCTATCATAGATGTAAAAAGAGGTAAACTCACATTTGAGGTTGGCGAAGAAAAAGTTGAATTCATCCTCTCACAATTCTTCAAAGCACCAGTTATAGATGATTCATGTTGTTTCTTGGACGTCATTGATAAATGCGTTAAAAATGGAGAAACAACAAAACAAATATTCAGAAGCTATAAATATTCCAATACCTCCCATCCTTGAAGATGATAATTGGTGTGATGAATATAGAGATGACAATCTAAGTGAATGTCTCGCACTAACTCTTGACCTTATGCCTTACCTAAGGAAACCAACTGTCGAATTTAAAACATTACCAAAAGATCTAAGATATGAATTCCTAGACACAAAACTCGAACAACCCGTCATAGTCAATGCAAATTTAAGACAGATAGAAACAAAAAACTACTACATGTCCTAAGGAAATACCCGACTGCTTTAGGCTATAACATCTATGATCTAAAAGGAATAAGCCCCTCAATTTGCATGCATCGCATTATGCTTGAGGAAGACTGCAAGACCTCGAGAGAACATCAGAGAAGAATAAACTTAGTTCTAAGTGATGTAGTTAAGAAATAAGTACAAAGGTTATTAAAATCAGGAATCAAATATTTGATATCCGATAGTAAATGGGTTAGCCTGGTATATGTTGTACCAAAGAAGGGAGGTGTTACAATTGTCAACAATGCAAAAGGAGAATCCGTAGCATAATGTACTCAAACCAGATGGAGAATATGCACTGACTATAGGAAACTAAACAAAGCCACTAAAAAAGATCATTTTCCTTTACCTTTCATTGATCAAATGCTCAAACGACTTACTAAGCACTCCCATTTTTTCTATCTGGATGGTTATTCGGGATTTTTCCAAATCCCTATACACCCGAAGACAAAGAAAATACTACATTCACTTGTCCTTATGGTATATTTTCCTATAGACGAATGTTGTTTGGACTATGCAATGCTCCCGCAACATTCCAAAGGTACATGATGTCAATTTTTGCTGATTTTATAGATGACATCATGGAAGTATTTATGGACGATTTCTCTATCTGTGGGCGAAGCTTTGAAGGATGCTTATCAAACTTGGAAATGGTACTTGAAAGATGTGTAAAAGTTAATCTCATATTAAATTAGGAAAAATTCCATTTCATGGTCCGACAAGGAATCATACTTAGACACGTAGTATCCGACAAGGGGATAGAAGTTGACAAAGCGAAAATAGAAGTTATAGAAAACCCTAAACCTCCGAAAACCGTAACAGAAATACGAAGTTTCTTAGGACACGCTTGTTTCTACCAACGATTAATTAAAGATTTCTCTAAAATTACCAAATCGCTAACTAGCCTGTTAATGAAAGACGTTTAATTCAATTTCGACGACAAATTCTTAAAAGCATTCGAACAATTAAAAATAACTCTTATTATCGCACCAATTATGCAACCACCTGATTGGAGATTACCGTTTGAAATCATGTGTGACGCTAGTGACTATGCCTCGTAGGTGTATTTTTAGGACAACAAAAGGGTAAAAAGCTTCATGCAATTTATTACGCCAGTAGAACCTTAGATCCTCCACAGATGAACTACGCCACCACCGAAAATGAGCTTTTAGCTGTCGTTTTTGCCCTAGATAAATTCTGTTGTTACCTAGTAGGAGCAATGATAATTATCTATACCGATCATGTTGCAATTAGATACCAACTAAGCAAAAAGGACACTAAACAAAGATTACTCAGATAGATCTTACTCCTACAAGAGTTTGATTTAGAAATCAAGGACAAAAAGGCAGTGAAAATGCAGTAGCTGATCACTTATCTAGAATAGAAGGCATTAAGCCTGGACAAGTGCCTATCAACGATGATTTCCCTTATGAACAACTCGTAGACCAGTTAGAAAACAACACCATTGAACGTCCCATAACTTTTAATACTAAGACAAATGAAGTCGTGGAAGCGGTCTACATAAAAACCATATTGCCATGGTACGCCGACTTTGTCTATTACATGGCCGCTAGAGTGCTTCCGTCGGGTCTAACCTATCAACAAAAGAAGAAGTTCTTTCACAATCTTAAACAATATTATTGGGATGAGCCTCTACTTTTCAAGAGAGGCGCCGATGGTATTTTCTGTCGATGTGTCCCCGAAGATGAAATAGAAAACATAATTTCCCATTGTCATACTGCTCCCTATGGTGGACACACAAGTACTTCAAAGACTTGCGCTAAGATTTTACAAGCTGGCATGTATTGGCCTAACTTATGGAAAGATGTCCATATTACAGTCATAAATTGCGACCGATGCCAATGCACTGGCAACATCTCCAGACGCGACGAGATGCCTCAAAAAGGAATTTTAGAGGTAGAAGTCTTTGATGTGTGGAGAATTGATTTCGTGGGACCTTTCCCATCCTCTTTTGGAAATAAATACATACTCGTTGTTGTAGATTACATATCAAAATGGATCAAGGTTGTAGCTTCTCAAATAAATGACGCACGAGTAGTAATCTAGCTTTTCAAACATATAATTTTTCCTAGATTCGGTGTGCCAAGACTTGTCATCAGTGATGGTGGATCTCATTTCATCTCAAAAATATTTAAAAAACTATTAGTTAAATATAGAGTCCGACACCGTGTAGCAACACCCTATCACCCCCAAACAAGTGGTAAAGTAGAGGTCTCCAATAGAGAGATTAAGAAAATATTAGAAAAAACAGTTGCAACTTCTAGGAAAGATTGGTCGTCCAAATTACACGAGGCATTGTGGGCATATAGAACAGCCTATAAGACACCCATAAAAACCACACCATTCAAACTATTTTATGCAAAATCATGTCATCTTCCAGTAGAGCACGAGCATAAAGCTTATTAGGTAATCAAAACGCTCAACTTAAGTTACACTGCCGCAGGAGAAAAATGAATCTTAGATATCCATGAGTTAGAAGAACTTAGACTAAATGCATAAGAAAATGCCAAGATCTATAAAGAAAGAACAAAAAATATGCACAACAAGTGCATATCTAGGAAAGAGTTTAATGAGGGCGACACAATGCTCCTGTTTAATTCTAGACTTAAACTGTTCCTAGGAAAACTTCATTCTAGGTAGTCCGGTCCGTTTAAAATAACTAAGTTTTTTCCAAGTGGAGCTATTGAAATTAAAGGAAAATCTAGAGAACCGTTTATCGTAAATGGGAAGCGCTTGAAGCACTACCACTGTATAGACAACAAATACTATTCCGCTAGTTTCCATCTTGTAGAGCTACCCTCTCACTCCCTGATTTAATCACCTATTAAAATTATGTTGAGCTTACGACATAAAACAAAGTGCTCGGTGGGAGACACCCCATGTTATAGTCTTTTATTTTGATTTACTAATTTTTATCTTTACATTTTCTTACTTTTCTTTCTTTTTCTTTTCATAAAAGTTATGCAGTATTGTTCTCTAACGTTAACCACTACTGACTTAGTTCTAATTGTCAACTTACTTACAGGCTAACTTAATTTTATCTAACCGAACTAACTAACAACGCAAGAAGTTGATACAATGGGAATTGCTTTTAGAGGGAGAGCCTAGAGGAAGCGTTTTAAGGAACTGGATGCAAGAGAAATGGCACTAACTTTCTACACTGATGGACCTACCATGACGTCTTTAGGTATGAGGGATAGTGTTATTTTTTTTCTAAACCAAATAGGTTGGGATACTTCTTCCTTGAGAAGGAGATTTAGTTCTTATCGTAAGCTGGCCTTAGAATTCCTAAGCTCACTCATCTTTTTACCTGACCATTGATTAGGATTTAATCGAGGCCCAATTACATTTAGAATGTTCGGTATTGAATATAGGTATAATAAATGTGAACTTGCTAATTTGTTAGGATTTCCTATTGGCCCACATGTCTTTAATTGTACCCAAGAGGACCTCCTTTTGGACCGTGAACTTGGATATTTCTGGGATAGTATAACTGAAGATAGCAACCCCGAGCCTGATAACATGTTTTCTGGAAATATCCATAACCCCGCTATCTGTTATTTCCATAAGTTCCTTGCTCACACTCTTTTCGGAAAAGAATAAAACATTACCTCTATGTCCAAAGATGAACTTTTCATCATGTATTGTGCCTCCAAAAACCTCCCCGTTAATGTCGCTACCTTTATGATAGCTAACTTTGACCGTGTTACACAGACTGATCATGCACCTATCTTAGTGGGAGGCTTAGTAACCATGATAGCCAATGCTATTGGATTGCAATAATCACTTCTCGGACTCCACCCTCTAGGTAAATTCCAACCCATGAATATACAGTTATGTTTCAACACCGACATAATTAGAAACCTAGGCCCTAGCGAATTTGAACTTCTCATTAACAACCAGGTTATGCAACTCTTCCTATTTCCAAATCAAAGTACTAGTATTAATGACCGAAACAACTGGCTATTCAACTTGGAAATACACCAAGTTTCACCTCTAGCTTCTCCCGAGACACCATAAATCTATGATCACAATGATGCTTTTTCATCTGATCCCGAAGTAGATCCTGAAACACCTCCATTCTATCACAATTTTCCATCCACCTACCAAACTACCCCGTCATGTGATTTTGTTTCTCCAGTTGCCTCTACACCTCCCTTTGTTGATTAAGCTACTGCCATACTTGTCTTACAAACTGAGATAAATTGCTTGAGAGAAGAATTCTCTAAATTACGCATAGATTTTCATGGTTTTATGGATTTAGTGACGGAGCAGGTGGATCACATTTTTCAACATATCTACTCATCTGCTCAGAATACGAACAATAGTGGCTGACATTTCTAGACATTCTGCATTTTTTCTAGCTGTCACATTAAAATAGTGGGGGCACTGTTTATTTTAGTGTGGGGGATGGATAACCAATTTAGGATTTCCCTTCTTTCTATTATAGATTTCTTATTTTCTGTTGCTTTTTGTTTACTTTCTGTTTTTACTTCTTAGATTGTTGTTTGGAAAATTCAAAATTTCTAGATTCAGTTAAATTTTTTTGGCACTATTTCTGATATTTACATCTTTATATATGCTACATTTTACTGTCACACTAATTATCATATATGTACTAATATAAAATATCTATATATGTGCCTAAAACATATTGCTCTGTAGGCTTTATTATTAACATTTCAGGAAATTGTGATTTTTTCATTGTGCCGCTCGCCACATATGCTGTGACAATCGCCAGACCCTTACAAAGTGTGTCGCTCGGCACACACTTTGTGCCCCTTGGCACGGAGTAAAAACATGCACGCGTATTTGTTTATAAAGATACCACTTTCATTTTTCTTTCTTTCATCTTCTTCCACTATCATTAAACCCCATTAAAACCCCCACTCCCTATTCTTCACCCCTGACCGTCCCACATCCACTATTTTCAAACTTTTCATTAAGCCCCATTATCACCCACTCCATGCAATATGTATTTTCCTCTTATTTAAACACTTGTGAAACAAAAACCAAGACAAAAAATTTTCATTATGCCCCATTATCACTCACTCCTTGTCAGTTTCATAACTGAACCCATCCACCTTCCTTGCATCTAATTATGTCTCGAAGAATTCAACACAAAAGAGGAGAACCTAACCTTTCAGTAATCGTGTTTAGAAACGACGAAGCTAGGGTACATCAGAAAGCATAGTACCAAAAGTTTTATCAACGTTCGGTTACCTCTACAAGGTATATTGATGTTAACTGTCTATGTGACTTGGGATTGTTAGACAGTGTGCAATGGCTACTTTGAAATTCTGACCAGACTTATGTCTGCACACTGAACCACCCCACTTATGAATCCTTGTCCTTGGAATTTCTGAGCTCCTTCTCCTACAACACACAAGCAGATGAATATATATACCTCACAGGCACTGCAAACTTTAGAATGTTTAAAAATGAATATTTTGTGAATCAAGAAGCTCTGAGTGATTCGTTACGTTTCCCTCATGGAGGAGACGTATACTACATAATCCCTCCAGAGGCAGATTGGGCATCAACAACATTCAGAATATGTCACGCTTTAACTATTGAGAGACCTTCTAGTTGGGAGGGACTTTTTTCTTCATCTATTCATAATCCATCCATCCGCTATTTTCATCTCATCCTTTCTAACACCATTTTTGGGAGGGAAAACAACGACAAAGTTAATTCTAAGGAATTGTTTTTCTTACACTGCATCTTCACGCCTAATTAGAAGATCAACGCTAGTGCGTTCCTCTTGGTACATGTCCAATCCGTATGTGAAAGGGGTACTACCCCTTTATGTATTGGAGGGTTAGTTATCTCTATAGTGCTTGATTTGAACTTGGGGGACATACTTGAGAATTTTCCTTCACTACCAGCTCTATTTATCGATGTTGACAACTGTCGTGCTGGGCACCTAATCAAGGTTATAGAGGATGGAATATATAATATTATGGTGCAAAATAAAGTAGTTTCGAGTATTATTTTTCCTAATCCCTCGATCATCGATGTAACAAATAAGGAGAAATGGTGTTATGATCTAAGTGTTCCTGCTCCTGTTGAAAACGTCAAGGATAATCAAGGTGGTCCGAGCAATGTTGATCTCGATGAAATAGAGCAAGTGCTAGAGCAAGAAGCTTTGCAACCTGACACGTATCCACATGTTGCATAAATTCCTCTTGAGAATCTCGTAGGTTCATCATCCGGGAACCAGCCCTGAAGAAGAAGAAACCAAGGGAAGCCATCTACTCTTGATGGCATTTATGCTGAAATGTTGCGACATAATGAAGCTGAAGCTCAACATTATCAAAGAATGGAAGCACATCATAATGAGATGATGCAGGAGGTCTGACAACTTTAGCGAGATCAGCACGACTACACCTATTGGCATGATCGTAGTACATTGGAGCTTACCAAAGAGATACAAGCATTGACTTATCGGGTTAAAGGCCTGCACGACTTTGTTACTCATGTCGAACTACATGGGTTTGGTGTAGAGCCTTTCCAAGGTAGAGATGATGCACGTAGACGAGCACGAGCATGGGGACATCATCTCAATTTCTTCATTCCTTTCTCAAATTACATTGTTGCATTAGAGATAGTGCTCAGTCTAAGTATGGGGGAGGAAGCTTTACCGCTTTCACTTACCGTTTTCTAAGTAGATTTACATTATCGCAAATTTCCCTTAAATAAAAATTTATGTACTATTAAGTCTTTATATGCAGATTTTCGTTCATTATTTCACTTCCTCACTTTCTTGAGCCATAACAACAATTTTTACTTGACACATTCGAAAAGTATATAGGTTGCTCACTCTTAAGATATGTTAGAAATTTTGAGTAAAATTTGAACAAAATTGATATCATTTTAACACTCTAAAACCCCCCGCTTACGGGAGATCAATTTAAGTACCTATTATACGAAAACCTCAATCTTTAAAGTAACTCCGAGTAATTTATATAAGTAGTCAACACCATCTGAAAAATAAACTACGTAGAGAACCGATGAATATAAGTGAATGGTCTTAAAACATTTTCCAAAAACATCTTGTAATGATGAATTGAAAACAGGGAATGCGCTAATTAAGTTAGGTGACCCTCACCCTGTTACTTAATCCAACAATTGCGGAACCTACAAAATATGTTATAACAACCTGATGTAAGTTGGTTCAGAGGTTTTTGGTGTTGAACTTGGTAGGGAGGACTACGGTTCGATCCCCCGCATCATGCAATCAGATTAATAAAGGGGTTACCAAATTTATGTACCAGAACCCCATGCTTAAAATGACCATCACTAACTGGCTACTCTAATATGTGAGTGCAATAAGATAAAGGGATTAATGTGATTGCGCTCGAACAAAATAGGTGAAACAAAGCAAAAATAATTAGGTTAAGCTATAATAGCATGACTGGGACTGTTGTGCATAAGGTGGGGTTGTTTAGTGTAATTATTGTATCTTTTATGTTGATGTTGAGCTTATATGGTTCTAACGAAACACCACGCAACCACGTACAAATTGATTTGTGTTATTTAATTGCATTTAACCTGCGATTAAAATGTTACCATACTAATTTTTTGCTTGAGGACAAGTAAAGGTTCAAGTATAGGAGATTTTGATAACGCGAAAATACATAGCATATTCGACCCGATTTGCATAAATAAAGTTACTGTTTTGTCTTAATTATGTTGCATTACGTTGGTACTTTGAGTTTATTTCAGGTAATTATTTCCCATAAGGCCTACAAGAGAAATGGAAAAGAAATGGATTGAAAATCACAAAGTTGTACAAAGTAGCAGAAAAATTCATATAAGAAGACTGTGATGGTTGTCACAGCTTCCTGACAGTCGGCATAAGCTAAATACGTGTGCCCTTCAGCACACATGGTATGAAGATTGACACGTGTTAAAATATGTGTGCCACACAGCATACAATACCCACCACTTATCACAAGCTCCTTTTAGTATTTTTCTCCATGTTACGAATGGAACTAACCATTTCCTCCTGGTTTTTCTCCACGCACAAAATCTTTTGAGACTGGGCCATGAAGTCATGTCTCCTACATTATCTCAATGAATTTGTTATAGGAGAGCACTATAAAAGGACGACAATTTACAATAGAAAATCTCTCGCCCATTATTCCAATTTTTCAAGAGTTCAAAAGTTTTGTTTAGAATCTTTAAGCAGATAAAACCCTCACCTAAATACAAATAGTTTTCTACACCGGAAAGCTATTGCATCATTAGATTCTTTTCATAGTCTCCTGAATTTTTCTTTAGGTTTATTTCTATTTTCCATTTTCGAATTTATTTTCTGTGAAGCAAATCCTTCCGACCTATGGAGGATTTTTTCCAGTACTAGAAGTGTTGCAGAAATTCCATTTTCCATTATTTAATTCCAGGTTTTTAATTCAATTATATTATTGTTTCTTTATTTATCAATCATGACTGAATCACTATACGCTTTCTATTATTTTGTGTTCATAATAAATAATATGTTTGGCTAACTTCTCTGATACCGGTATGTAAGGTCATAAATTGAAGGGGTTCGGTAATAAATTGGCATAAACATTTATAAAATACTTTTCTGGTTTGGTTTCCAACATTTAATATAAAAATTGTCTTGTTACCAGAGTAAAAGACAAACGAAGGCTAAAATCAATTTAACGAGAGTTTGAGTTTTCAACCAGATAATGGTAATCAAACATTAGTTTTAAATACAGCGAGAGCAGTTTAGGATTTATTAGATTCTATTTGTTTTCAAAAAGTATTTTTAAATTTTAAATGAGACAGCGAGAGAAAGCATTTAAGTTTAATAATATAGTCTGAATCAATAATCACGAGAGTGTGAGCTAAAGGTTTTTAAACTGATAGTTTCTACTGAAACAATGTTTTGATTACTCAAAACTATGCCAATGAATTATTGATCCCCAAAATCAGGCGTATTACATACCGGTGTCCTGTTATCAAATATTTCATTTAAGTCTTAGCTTATTTTCTTCTAACCCAAAACCTAAGATTAATTATTAGCCTTAACTTTACACTGTGACTTTAGATAGCAGTAATTCGATTATCAGACCTTGTGGGTGCAATATATTTTAAAACTATGCGTTTAGACTGTGCACTTGTAGTTAATACACCCGATTGACTCTTAAAGTCGCGACGAGAAGGCTTACAATTTCAAGATTCTCAGCTCATTCCTTATTAGTCCGCTGACAAATGTAATGAGCTTTTCATGAAAGGAGGTTTAAATGGTGTTATTGATGCTCCTTTTGATGAAGTTCCTTATGTTAAGCACTTTATTGGAATTTATAATTGTTCAAAGTATGTCATGGTTGAAGAAAAATTTAAAACTGGAGGTTTTGGCTATGCATTTGCAAAAGGTTCACCTCTTATGGCATACATTTCAAGGGAAATCCTAAATGCGACACAAGGAGACAAAATGAAAACAATTGAGAATGCACAGTTCAATGAAAGTAGTTACCAAGATTCTAATATAGAAAGCATGGTAGTGTTTGCTTGTACTAATGATTTAATTATTAAGTGTTGTACCCCAAAATTTTCCCTTCCATTATTCAAGAAAAATTATTTCAATAGGTCTCCCCATGCTCCTACGGTTCTCAATTGCTCAAGACTACTCAAGGATTGATCAAGCAAACCATCCTCCTAGGCGGTTCACCTACAACTAGGGTTTTTCTTATCTTAAGGAAAATTGGACTTCTAATGCTTCAAATGGATTTCATAGTATCTCATATGTCCCAAATAATCCTCATGCCAAATTCTAAGCCTTGCAGCACAAGTTTTCTCAATCAATTAGTCAGATGATTGAAAATCAATTGTATTGGGCAAAAAGTCAACTTTGACCAATTTACAGTCAAACTTTAATATTTTTGGTCAAAATCAACATTTTGAAGTCACATTCATCATTTGATCAAGGTTTGATCATGATTCATCAAGAAAACTCAAGATTCATCAAAAGTCAAAAGTTACTAAATTAGGGTTTTTTTAAGGAGAAGTCAACTGAACTTTGACCAAGCGTAACTTTCATATACTTCATCAGAAACTTCTAAACTAAAGCTCATTCTGAAGGAAATTCAATTCTCTACAACTTTGTCTCTCTAATCTCAAGGCAAAAAATGCTTCATTTGAGAGATATGGGCCAAAACACTACAGGTCATTTTAAAAGTCAACAAAAAGACACTTTTTGTCAAAGAAATTTACATCAAGATAAAGGCTTCAAATGAAAAAATGACCAACATGAAGATTGCAGGGGATACCTTGAGCTTTCTAAAGAGTCCAAGATCACCTTCATATAATAAAAATTGAGTGAGATATGATTTGTGCAAGTTGAGCAATTTTGAGAAAATGCATGAAATTCAAATTTAGCAAATTTGTATTTTTAGGGTAATAGGCCTATCTTTTAAGGTCCAAATGTGTTCCTGACCTCATAATAGACTCCTAAATCCATTCATTTATTTTTTGGTTTTTATTTCTTTTATTATTGATTATATTCAATTAAAAGCAAAATAAATCAAATAAAATACCAAGTCAATGAATCAAGGCATGAAGATCTATTTTTGAATCAAATTATAAGTCTAAAAAGCTGGTGACAACTTGAAAAAAAAATTTAAAGATTGATTGGTACATGATTGGCCTACAAAATAAAGATTTAATGCAAAACTTCAATCAAAGATTTGATCATGAAATACAAAATATTGATTCCACTTTTGTTGACCTAAATCTTTCATTATAAATAGAGAACACATTCAAACTAAGGGACACGCAAAAATTTCCTCAAGAACACCCTCTCAAAAAATCTTAATTTTATCAAAACTAGGGTAAAGTCAAAACCAAAGATCCACCCACTTTCAGTCCAAGCCATCCATTGCAAATAATTCCTGAGGTATCTAAGGGTAAGAATAGGTCGAAAGTCATGGCCATTGATGCTTAGAACAAGCATACTCATCTTCTCCGATTTTCTTTTCTTTCAAACATTTATATAATTAATTTCATGCATTGCTAATGTTTATTAACTGCCCAAATGAGTTCATGTTGTTACTTAGAACATGTCTGAATCATAAAACAGAAGCTCTAACGTAAGAATCATGTTTTTCCATGGTTAGGGCAGTTTGATATGTCATCTTCAAAACTCATGATACAAGTGTTTTCAGACCAAACAAACACCACCATTGGATTCGCAAGGATCGAATTAGGGGGATAAGGTCCTTTTTATTGTCTAACACATGTTATTTTGCAGGTTTGAAAATCCTCTCACCGGAGAAGATGACCGGAGCTAGGGCTCCGGCGCTTCCCTGGTTCACTTTGTTTATTATATATTTGTTTACTTATATTTTAATAACAGAAACGAAGCGCGATGCAGTTGGTTGAGACGAAGGTATGTAACGTGAAGGGTGTGGGTTCGATCTCTGCGTCTTACATTTATTTTTTATTATTTTAAAAATAACGTGCAGGTTTTATATATATTAGTCAATGCCTATTTCTCAAACACCAATAGGCGCTTGCCCTAGTGGTAAGCAGTATAGCTTGTGAAGCCAGGGGGCGTGGGTTCAACACCCATCCCATGCAATTTTTTTACCCTACTTTTCTAACCTAATTTTTCTATTTTCTTTCTTAATTATTCCTTAATTATTTTTTAATTAATAATTAACTAACCTAATCTTTTTTCTTAATAACTAACAAATTAGGATTAGGGTTTCAGTTACTAATTAATTTTTTCTTATATTTTTTATTTACTAATTAATTAAATTAACTTTTTTGTTAACATTAAAATAAATTAGGATTTAGGTTTCAATTACTATTTTTAACTTAAATTATTTTCTACAAAAAAATCATAAACATTTTAAAATTCTTTTTCTATTTTCTTTCTTCTTGCTATTTAATTTTCATAGAAAATTGTATAGGTTGCATTCTTTAATTGTAATAACGTAGGTTTCTTTTCTCGCATTTTTTTTCCTAATTATGTAATTGCTCACAGGATGTAATAGTGTTGGTTTACTTTCTCACAAATTTTTATACTTATGTACCTCTACCAAATCCATATAATAGCTTAGGACTATACATTTCACACTTTATTTTTTTGTACATATTTAACTGCTAGTAACTAGGGTTTATGCGGCAAGACTAAAAACAATCTAGAAAACCCTAATATTCAAGATAAATAACTTAATCAACACACTTCGCACACTTGCACCTTTAGGGTAACCTCTCTTGTTTCTTTATGATATTGGTCACGTCCCTCGAAGGTGTGGATACTTTAGCAAAAGACCCTCAATCAAATCATCATGTCCCTTTCGAATAAATATCATAATCCCTCGATGACCCTTTGAGCTTCCTACAAAATGTTCTAGTCCCTTTGAGTTGTCTATAAAATAATGATATTCCCTTCGATACAATTGCTAAAGTATCCTTACTTGTTGCGTTAGATGACCATATGATGACCTTCCGCCTGTCCCTTCACATCTAATAGATAGGGCTACCTACCAACTAATGGTATGGATAATACTATCTCTAAAGGATAAGGAAAATTATAAGAAAGACTTTAGTGGGTAAGAAACTCTTAATTGCTTGCTCACAACTTTTCACAAAACTTTTTTTCACACTACACTTTCAAACAAATATTTTCAAAAATAACACTTTGTATACATTCTTGAGGACTGATACAAGAATCATTACAAACTCAACCTTACATTGGCGATTTCAAAATATTTTCAAACAAATCACACACACATAAAGAATTTTTTTCAAAAGTGAGCTAAGCAATTAAGAGCCCGTAGATAACTACGAATGAAAAGGGTGCTAACACCTTCCCTTTTCATAACTTACCCCCCGATCTCAAAATATATCAAAGGTCTTTCTTGTTCTTTTCACCTTTCCTAAATATTGGATAAAAGAAAAGTCGATGGCGACTCTAGCTATCCGTACATTTAGATAAAACCAAAAAGTTAATTCTCCCACCATATTACAGTAAGGATCACCCTTGTGTCATGGCTGCCAATAGAAATGTTCTTAATGGCTTAGCTCAAATCCATGAAACATGTGTTGTCTTTTCTTTCACACTTATTTTCTTTAGAAATTTGAATGAGATACTTATCAATGGACTGAGTTAAAAAAACACGTGGTTCGGTAATTGGGGATATACATTAGATTCAAGATGCATGATAATATTTCACAACTTTTATCCTAAAGTCATAGACAACCAAAGACTCGCTACATTTGTCACATTGGCAATAACTATTTGGATTAAACCAGGGCCAACTGCACTAATTCTTTATATATTGTTTAGTGCCACTGTGATCGGTGGAAATAGAACTGACTGTTTTGGAATGCTGGTCCGCGTTTGCATTTGTTTTCGCAAAATGTTGCGGTAAGCAAGAGTCGCCACCGTCTTTTATTTTATCTAACAAGGAAAGGACAAAAGCACAGAAAAATTCCTTTTGAGATGTTTCTCGGGTTCAGGAGGTAGATTATAGAAAGGGAAGGTATTAGCACCCTTTCTATCCGTGGTTATCCACGGGCTCTTAGGTACTTGCTCATTGTATTTTCAAAAGGTTTTGCTTTTCTTGTGTTTGTGGGTTTTGAAAAGAGTTCTGTTTGAAAACTTCGATTTAACTCTTGTTTCTGTCCTCCAGGGTGTATGAAGTGTTTGTTGAAAACTTTCTTTGAAAAGTGTAAGTGCGAAAAATTTGTTTTGTTTTGAAAGAGCAAGTATCTAAGAACCTCTACCTACTCAAAAGGAATTAAGCTGTGTAAATGTCCTTTAGACAGTGCTATCCCACTATTGAGGAGTAGGTAGCACCGTCGTTGGAGTTTTCGGGTCAATTCGATTAAGGGACATGTGGTCACTAAAGCAACGTTAGGACGCCTTAGCAGTAACCCTAATGTCTTAGATCATTTTTTATCGAGGCAACCGTTTTGAGGCAACTTTGATCTTTAGACAGGAGGGCGACCTCTAAAACTTCCTATACTCAATGACCACGTTCGAGGTAACCAAGTGAGGCGTACCCTAGGAGTGGCATGTGCAAACGTGTCAATTTTCAGTTATGTTATCTTTGTACATGTTATGGTGAGCTACGGTTGATTTTAAGTTAAAGGTAGATCTTGTCATGCATAGCCTATTATTCATACATCTAGCAATTAATGGTTGCGGAAAATAAAACTGAGCTATTACAAGGCGTCGGATATTTACATCGCCAAAAACAAAACCTTGAAAAAGTAAATTGCGGAAAATAAAATAAAAGCGGTAAAAGGTCCTAAGCTAAAACTATTACATCCTTGGAACAATTACATTATTATGGATAAAAAATAATATGCGCGAGAAAAATTGAATCGGAGAGTTTTTTAGGGTTTTGACCCTTTTTCTTAAGAAAGAAGGAGATTTTTGTTATTTTGAATTAAATTAAACCTAAACTAATTAATTAATAAAAAGAAATATTTTTTGGGTTTTTAAATGTTTAAAGAAATAAAAAAAAGATTAAATATATTAAAAACCTAATTCTAATTAATTTTAATTTATTGCAAAAATATTAAACTTATGCCTAATTAAAACTAAACAAATTAAGTTATTTATTTACAAAAATAATGAAATAGTGAAATTAATTTTAATAAATAAAAATATTATATTTTTTGTTTTTTGATTTTATTAGGGAAAAATATTAATTTGTTAGTGATATAAATAATAATTATAAAAATAATTAAATGAAAGAAAAAAAAAGAAAAAAAGAAAGGAAAAGAAATAAACTCATGAAGGGGGTGTTGGGCCCAACTTTGGAGGTAGAGTCAGCAATTTCCAGGCCCATTATGCCTCAGCCCCATTGACTTTCCAGGACCTCACATGCATGCATTGACTAGGGAGTATGATGATCCTTCGCTCATGACCATTGGATCTAGGTTTGGAGACATATGGCGCACTGAGATTTGAGGTGTATGGTGGACCTCCCTTTGCAAACTGCACATGAATACCTGAGGAAGAAAAATAACAAGGTTTTGGAGGACCTGGGATTCGAACCCAGGTCCCAATGGCTTTTTCATCAACGCCTTTGCCAACTGAGCTGTGACGCGCTTTTGTTAAATGGATAAATAGAGAATATTATATACAAAAACAAACAATATGCTATAAACAAAAAATAAAGCGCGCGTTTTTCAAACACACAAATCAGATGATCACACGTCACCATCTTCAACCTTGGTCCTACATAAAATAGAATCAGATAGCGGGGGTTTTTAACCTCCACTACCTCCTGCACGAAAAATAGCGAATAGACACAGAGCAAAAAGAAATATTTCGCGAGGTATGTGTTGGAATCATCTTGGTCTCACGAATTCAACCATGTATCCCATGGGTTCCAATTTTCCTGGTTTGGAAAGCCCTATTTGAAAGCTTAAAAACCCTAGAAATTCAATCAATGCAAATCAATAACAAAAACATGTCAAATGCGTATGAATTAAGAGATACAATTTTGAATTATAAGTGCAAACCGTGAGATGGTATTTAGTGATTCCTTGAGCTTTGGTGCTTGAATTTGATTGCAAATCACTCATGGTACCTCCTGCAATGTGTTTGGATGGACAGGGCACCTTGAATTGGCCTAGATTGCAAGAACAAGTTTTGAGTTTTCTTGAAATTTCTTGAAATTGGTATGGCCGTTCTACAGTCTTTTTTTCGTGAATTAGGTTATGCTTGGCTTGCTTGCATATAAGGGAATCAGTTTAGGTCAAAATTTGGACCCATACCCATGTGCATTGAAGATTGAATCTTTGATTGATAAATCAAATATTCTTGATTTTTCATGATTGAACAAGTTGCCAAAATTGGATATTTTTGTATCTTTTAGCTTGTGCACGAATTGGTCAGCATATTTGGATCATATTTGGTTCACAAATAGGTTTAAGAATCAAATCTTTTATTTTCTTATAATTTAAATTAATTAAATGAATTAATATGTATTAAAAATCCATTTAATCAATAAATTTAAGAAAATAAATCCAATTTAACTTGGTGGGTCGTGCACAGATCATGGGTGAAGTTTCAAAAATAGATTTGAGGCCCATTAGCAAAAAGAAGGTGTTTTGAGCAAAGTTGACTTTTGCAAATTCATGAAAATTGCCCAACTTCTCCAATGCATAACTTGCTCAATTTTGATCATATGACCATGTTCTTGGACATTTTGGAAAGCCCTTGAAGTCCTCTAACCAATGCTTTTGGTCCCATGTCATTTGGATTTACCAATATCAAGTTATGGCCTTTGACTCAAAGTGTACTTTTGTTGGCTTTTGAAATTGATCTATAATGTAAAAATTTGTAACTTTTTTTGAGAGCATTTCTTGATCTTGGGGTGTGAAGATGGATTGTAGGAAATTGCATCCTCTTCAAAATGAGCTTTGGATGGAATTTTTCTGATAAACCATGAAAGAGTTATGCCTTGGTCAAAGTACAGTTGAGTTTTCTACTGTCCAAAAATAGTAACTTTTGCACCTTGATGATTTTTGAGCTATTCTTGTGTGATCATGATCAAGACTTGATCAAATGATGATTGTGAACTCAAAAATAAGATGTTGACCAAGAATTCTGACTTTTGACTGCAAAATGACCATTTTGCCCTTGCAGTTGACTGTAGATCAAATGGAGATTTTGACTGTGCAAACTGGCACTGTGAGTCTTGAAACTTGGCATGTATGTGCTAGAGAATGTATATAGGCCTATGAGACTTTATTGAACCATTGAGAAACCCCAAATTCCTTGAAAGAACCAAAACCCTAATTTTGAATTGACTGCCTTAGGAGGTGATTTGACTGTACAACCCTTGAGCAATCTTGAGCAATTTGAAGATCATTCTTGACAAATCTTGAGGAATATGGGAGGGAAAATTTTGGGGTACAACAGCCACAATTGTTAAATGGGATCCATGAGGTTTTTCTTTTCTTTTCATTAGGAAAATCCACTTGACATGGAAGTCACTTGAAATGATGCTTTTATCCCTGATATGCATTGTTATAGTTTCAACCTTGAGGACAAGGTTGATTTTCAACGGGGGTGGTAATGTTATGATCCAAATGGAAATAAAAGTCATGTCATCAAAGTGAGTCATTAAAATGATTAGATAAAAGAGACACGTGTCAATTGATCTATCAATTAAGGGAATGAAGTAACAAGAAATATTCTCTCAGCCCTTCTATAAAAGAGAGCATTGAGTGGCAAGAAAGGGCATGAAAGAAAATTGATGAATCACTCCTCTCTCCCCTTTGGTACTCTCTTGAGAGTAATGATTAATTCTTGTACTTGATCTTCTTTTTGTCTACTAGTTTTCCACTTTATCATTTGCCCTTGTATTTACGTAATTTTTCTTGTACTATTCTTAGTGAATTGTATACAAAGAGATATTTCATCAATTGTTACATTTTCTCTATTTTGCAAAAGGTTAAACCCTTACAGTCAGCGACAGAGGTTGGATCGTGAGTATGGGAGGACGCAATTAGAGTGCGTGGTCGCGTGGGGGATGGACTTCACTGCACATAGTGGTGTTGACTTGCAATCTGAGTGGAGTATTGCAATTGCATTTTGGTATTCGTTCGCAGATTCTGTCGAGGCTGGTTCTAGTCTGCAGTGGTCGAGGTATGAAATAAGGGATTCTGAAGGCAAGAGTTATGCATGTGTACTGAGCATGGAAGCAGGTTATTCATGGAGGCTCTAGTCGGAGCAGCAACTGCGATGTCAGTTGCAGCATCACTTTCTAGGTTGTTTGCGGTGATTACTAACGAGATTTGGAGGTTAAGTTGACCGCTGCAGTCGCGTGGTGCTAATGTTGATCCGACAGTGGTACTTCTCGGTGCGACTGGTGACAAATGCATCTTCGATAATGAACAATTCTTGTGTATTTTTTCGATATGTATTTCTCTTATGTTTTGATTCACTATTCGTATTGTTGTTGTGTAATTATGGTTGTGGAGGTTTATGTTTTTGAATAAAGTTTGGTGGTATTTTGAAATATGGTGTGGGTAACTGTTGATTTAAATTTGTGTAGGGGCATGTTTAATGTGTGTGCGTATGTGTGTGTGTGTTGATGTAGTATTTTCGAAAGTGTACGAATCACGCCAGAGTAATACAAAAGATTATCGTTACCACAAAGACCAAATGTTAAAATCTATCAATTTCTATTGTTACGGTGTTTATCTAAGGCAGGTCAAATCAATGTTCAAGAGTGCACAGTAAAATGAAATTATAAAAAGGCATGTAAATTCAGATAAAAAGACAGACTCAAATGTAATTCACATCAGTTAGATAATACTTCAATTGTTTCTAAATAGAACTCCTTATGGGACAATATTTTTCTACTTTTAAAAGAATCAATTTAATAGGAATTGTCGCCTTTCAGAACCGAGTTTACTCTCTAATTAATGCCTTATATTGTCACTTATAAAATGTGTGTATTTGCGTTAAAGTAGTAAACCTATTTTTAAGAAATTTGACTCTTGACTTAGTTAAAAAGTGATTTTGATTTGGAATGTTTAACTTAAGATCCATGGCTTTCGTTCAAGGAACCAGATTTTAAACCTATAAACGCGTCCAAAGATAGTTTCAAAATCATTTTCTAATAGTGTTAAAAACTCCTAATTAACTGGACAAAGTGCTTTCGCCCTCTTTGGACAGTTAAAACTAACTAAGTTTAACATTGAGAATTAGACAGCTTTCGATCTTATCCAATGAAATTTAGTATTGAAAACTTATGTTAAAAATTAAAATATCCCCTAAAGTATTTCTACAGATACAATATATATATTATTATCATACCGATGGTTGTTATATTCTAGCCTTAAAATACTTAGCAAGACATGGAAAAAGAAACAAACATGTTGAAATTTATCATATTAAAATAGATTATAAAACTTAAAAGACGAGTAAAGTATGCAAGGTAATAAAAAAAGTAGACAAGGACAACACATGAAAGTAAACAAAGTAAGGCAAGTGCAAGAAAAATAAACGAAATAAAGCAAATGTGAAGTAAATAAAGGTAATGCGAAGACTGAATAAAACCTGCTCCAAATCGAAGACTTTAAATATGATAAAACTGGAAAGTATACTTTAACTTGTAAAGAAAATGGCGGCAAGATTAATGTACAAGTGCTCCAACCTAATCACAACTACGGTGTGATAATCCCCCAATGTGACGAATTATTGCTTTTACAAATGCTGAGTTTTGGCTTACTGTTGTAAACTAAGTTGGATGATTTGAAATGAAACTAGGAATGCCTATTTATAGAGAAAACTAAATCCTTAGAATTACAAAACTACCCCTAACTCCTTTTGGGTAGGACAAGAATAACAAAGATGGCGCCCACCATCCCTATCTTGGTGCCCTTCGTCTGAACTAATGTGGAAGATCATGGGATCATGGCAGTTTCCTTCTGGTTGCAAGCACACATGTCATGGCTGAAACAACCGGATGAGAAAATCATCAAGATGAAATCAATGAAGTCGCCATCAACCGTTTTTTATCCCACAGGAAGGGAAAGGTAAACATCGAGTAAACATGAGAAGGGTGAAATCAAGGTTTAATCACCAAGAGATCGGGTAAAGGAGTCTGTTATGCAAGGGGAAGGTATTAGAACCCTACACGCTCGTAGTACTCTACGGTATCCACTCATGTTGTTCTAATCAAATGGTGTGTTTCAAATCTAATGCGTTAGGGCTATAAGAAAATGCAAAGAGGGAATGCATGCAAAAGAAAAGAGAAAATAATATAGGGAAATTAAAGTCGTGCTCGTTCGGGCCTTACCCCAATGCCTACGTATCCCTTTTAAGGAATTAGAGCAGCCGTAGTTCGACTCAAAAGTTTTTGTTGGTTTATATTTGTTAATGAATGATATTAATTTCGCCTTCTGCTGGAACTCAACCTTTGGAGACTCATGCGTCAACGCAGAAGTGAATTAACATGTCCTTTTGAAAGAGTTTGAAAGAAAATATCGAAGGCGCAAAAATTTTGTATTGGTTGATATCTTTTACCTTGAAAAGGGATTTGAAAGTTATTAGATCTTTTATGCATTTTCCAAGAAAAGAGTTTTAGTCTTAATGCAAAGATGCAAACGAAAGAAAAACATATAAGGGGAACTAGCTAGAATCTAATCCCTAATGTTATCATACAATGATGGTCCTATGGTCAAGGATAAAAGGGAAATCTCTATCCTATGTTAGCATGCATGGATACCTGTCATAATGTCTAGCTCAAAAGCTACTCTAATCGAGCGATCCTAAGGGAAGCATGATATAGCAAACAAATAAGCAAATGGGTGCTTTAGAAAAGGCACACAAACATGAGTAGCACATACTGACTCAAAGGGATGGGGGAAACAAGAGAAATGCTTTAGATAAGGGGAGCATATCAACTGAAGAAAACAAGCGGGAGACAGATGAAATAAAAAAGAAAATAAATGCTTTAGCTAAGAGGAAAGGATCACCCAAAGCAAACAAACGGGTAGCAAAGTATCAGCAATGGCCATTGCAAACTCCTGACAAAGTGTGGGGGTTGGTTGCGAACCCTTCTCCACATGACTGACTCAATACATACGATCTAAAATACTCTGAAGCATTGACGTACAACGTGAGCTAAGGATGACACGAACTAGAATGTGCGGGGGTTGGCTACTAACCCTCTCCGCTCACCTCCTTCTGAGGACTTATTATCTGTAATATAATTAGAGCATAAATGTAAACAAACATGCATAATACCTACTTCAAAGGCAGGATTTTAAACAAACACAAATAGCATACATAAAAGAGGTGCCTATTACATGACTTTAAACAGCGACTTCAAGCGCACATTCTTTATTTCCTACTTCTCATGATATATAGAAAGTAGTAAAGTTCCTACTTCTCATGGTATCTAGAAAGCAATAAAATGCTTAAATGAGATAAGAAAGAGAAAATATCAAACAAATATCAATCTTTAGTAAAGCGTATAAAAAAAAAGAAACCTGACGATCTTCACGAAAGCTTCACCCATAAAAGAAAAGAGTCATAAATCAAATGTTTAGAATAAGCATCGAGGCATCATCGATGTGAAAATAAATCACGAGCAGAAGGTGCGCCAAGCATATCTAAATACCCCACAATAAATCTGTATAAGACTCAAATCTTGTCAAGCAAAAGTAAATCACGAAATCTTGGCAACAAAATGATTACTAAACATAATCCATAATAGAAAATTCTAATCAAAATTCTAACAAAATAAATCTTAGAAAAATTCTATATATTCTATTACTATTTTTTTTATTATTTCTATCACTATAGTTTTTTTATTAGCAAAGTTGATAAAAAAGAATTAAAGAAGAAATATAAAAAAAAACAATGAACAGGGGGGGTGTGAAAAACGAATCAGGTGGTACTGTAGCAATTTGGGCACTAGGCCCATGCAGTTGAATCCACAATGTTGTTTTTGTTTCCAAAGCAATAGGCTACACAAAAACTAGTGGCAGTATGGGCCTCAATTAGAAGCAGTTCAGCCCACCTACCAATCTACCATAATCCAACATTATTCAACATCATATATCATTTGAATCATTATTAAAATGGATAAGAAATGAAAATAAATTATGAAAAATGAAGATAAACGGTGCATTTTGGTGAATTTTGTTAGGGTTAAAAATTGGTGTGACGTTCAACTTCTACATGAAGGACAAGCTCCCTCTTTCTTCTTCAACAAGCCGCGGCATCTTCGTCTTCCATGATCTGAAACATCTTCTCAATCTCTCACTTCGATTGGGAGAGGAAGAAGAGAGAATTTTTAGCGAGTGATTCCTCTGCCGTTGAAGAATGATGTGATTTCTGGTGAGTTTGTTATTTATACTTCTTTTAGATGAATGAAAATCGGTTAGGGGTTAGAAAATCAGTTAGATATTGATTTGATCTGAGTGGTTAATCTGAAAGTTAGTTAGAAAAAAATGAATGGTTGAGATTGAATTAGTTAATAACTGTCATGGATTATGTTAGAAGCTGCTGAGCTGGAAAATTGTTCTCTCATTTTGTGATATACTTTTCCTGATATTTTCTCTTGTATTTTCTAATAATTCCTTCTGTTTTATTGAACTTGCTTATTATTTCTGATTTTCTGATTTTTCTTCTAGTTTGATATTTCATGGTTTCCCTGTTTGGTTTTTCTTTCTGAATTTCTCTCTTCCTCATTGCTTTGGCAAATTTGATTTTCTCTTCTGCTTTTCTCAACTAATGCAGAGTGCTTAGGGTAGAGATGAAAGTTATTATCGCACAATTACAAACTGAGATTGACTTTCAAGTACAACAAGGTACTATTGAAGGATAGTTCGTAAGGCTTTTGATATGAGATTAGAATCGGTTTTGAGGCGTTTGGATATAAAAATGATCCGGTTTCAATCAGTTTTGCAGGGCTGCACATGCGGAATGCTACTGTCATGGATTGCTTATGTGAGTGAAACTACTTTGAACTGGCTATAGCTATTTTGAACTATGATAGATAAGTATTATATGTGTTTGGTTGGCTGAACTGAGTTTGTTAGTGCAAGTTGAAACTCGGGCAACAGGGCAGCATGTCATGATGACACGATTTAAGAGTAAGTCGATAAATTTCATGTGAAGCTTGAAGATTGTAAGGAGTCGGATTGGAAAGAAGCATAACGAGAAGAAATCCTTAAGATTAGATTCTTTCCATAATTTTTCTCTTTGCAAATTCTTCATGTAATGGTCTTGTATTTGTAGTGATCAAAACTTTGCAATAAATTTGAATCAGTTTCCCACTTGTATTTTCCCTCTCATTCTTGCCTTTAGACTTCCAATGAATGAATCCTTTATATTCACTTGAATATGGTGAAATTTTGTTTGAATTTTATGTAAGTTGGTGGGATTTTGATAATTGAAAGAAGATTGGAATGAATGATATTAAACTTGAAATCTTGAATCATTTTGAATGAACTTAAAAACTTGAATGGATATTTGAAAATGAATCTTCAAAGAACAAAAACACTCCACTTGTATTGTAAGCAACAAGTATAACAATGAATATACATCATTATTCTCTGTACCATGATTTAATGTTCTTGCCAATCAACCAATAAACTCTTAACTTGGTGACCAAAGATCCCACAAGGTGCGATGTCTGGAATAAAACTTGTATCCTAAGGAAGAAACCTCAACCAAACACAGTAGCTGAAAAACCCTTACTTTGACCGCACACAGGGAAGTAACCCCTAATGGCCTTATCTCTTGAGGAGAAAGAAGTTCAAGGTAACCATATGACTCAACCCTAATTCCACACTTCACTGCTTGCAGAATAACCAGAAGAGTCAGAGGTAATCAACTTTTTTGGGTATATATACCTCAGTCACTATGAAATCCTGATATCGCACAACCACTAAAAATTGAACTCTATGTACTTTATTGAAATGCAAAATGTATGTTATGTTAATGACCTAATGAAAAGATGTGAATGCGACGCTAAGCCTAAGCCAAATAAAAGTACAATTAGGAGGTTAAATTTTAGGGTACAACATCTGCCCCTATTTAATCGTCTTAAACCTGAAGATGAGATTGGCACCAGCCTTTCGAACTTTCAAGGTGGAAGAAGATTAAATACCAAAAGAATCTGAAGATTTGCACTCTGAAGCCAGTCAGATATCATTATATTTTTTGACTTTCTGTATTTTTGTTTTTTTTTTCTTCTTTTTTTTGGATTGCTGTAGTCATTTGGGTAAATCTCTTGGATATCTGGTCAAGGTTAGACATACACAAGAAAGAGACCGACCAAAGAAGGCTCTAATGAAGGAATTCTAATCGAAGGCGGACTTACTGGGGATACAAATATACATTGACTCTGAATAGAACACCGATCGAAGGCGAACTTACAAAGAAAAAAGACCAAACGAAGGGAACTCTTGAGAAATGATACTAGCCGAAGGTGGATTTAAAGGGGGAAGAATGCCTATCAAGGGTAAACTTACAAAGAAAAGAGACCAGTCGAAGGGGACTCCTAACAAAAGGTACCAACTGAAGGTGAATTTAAAAAGTGCCAGCCAAAGGTATAGTTCAAGATAAAGAAACCAGACGAAAGGGGAATCTTTAAAAAGGAATACTATGCCGAAGGAAGATTCCTAAGAAAAGAGTGCCAATCAAAGGCGAACTTACAAATGAAAAGAGACAATCCGAAGGGGACTCTTAACAAAAGATTCCAGCCGAAGGTGGATTTCAAGGGCAAAGAAACTAGCCGAAGGGGAATCTTTATCAAGGAATACTACGCTGAAGGTAGATTCCTAGGGAAAGAATGCCGATCAAAGTCAAACTTACAATGAAAAGAGACCATCCGAAGGGGACTCTAAACAAAAGGTACCAGCCGAAGGTGGATTTTAAGGGTGCCAGCCGAAGGTGCACTTCAAGATAAAGAAACCAGCCGCAGGGGAATCTTTATCAAGGAATACTATGTCGAAGGTAGATTCCAAGGGAAAAGACGGCTATCAAAGGCGAACTTATAATGAAAAGAGACCGGCCGAAGGGGACTCTTAACAAAAGGTACTAGCCGAAGATGGATTTCAAGGGTAAAGAAACCAACCGCAGGGGAATCCCTAATAAGGAATACTATGTCGAAGGTAGATTCATAGGAAAGAACACCGATCAAAGGGAGAACTTACAATGAAAAGAGACCAGCCGAAGGGGACTCTTAACAAAAGGTACCAACCGAAGGTGGATTTCAAGGGTAAAAAAACTAGTCGCGGGGTAATCTTTATTAAGGAATACTATGTCGAATGTAGATTCCTAAGAAAGAACGCTGATCAAAGGCAAACTTACAATGAAAAGACACTAGCCGAAGGGGATCTTAACAAAAGGTACTAGCCGAAGGTGGATTTTAAGGGTAAAGAAACCAGCCGCATAGGAATATTTATTAAGGAATACTATGCCGAAAGTAGATTCCTAGGGAAAGGACGTTGATCAAAGGAAAACTCACAGGGGATAAAGGTATGCATGTCTGGTCAGTGTTAAACACAGAAAAGTGAAATTGAGCATCAAAAAACAAATGTTCAGAGTTGATATCAAACACAAGAAAGATACCAACTGAAGAAATCCCCAATAAGAAAGGATGCATTCGCCTAAACAAGGATGCTAGACAACTAGAATTTGAAGAGATACTGAAGGAATCTTAATAGAGAAGGTTAGCTAATTAACAGAAGGAGAACCCGACTAGCATGGATACTAAAGGAAAATTGACTAAGCAGGACCATCAAAGAGTACCGAGCGAAGGTAAACTTTACAAGAGAAAGAGACCAGCCGAAGGGGACTCTAACAAGGATTTCCAAAAAAAATTGGGCTTTCGATAGGTTGCAAATGCGCAAGAAGTACAATATCCCTCAGGCTAGAAGCGGGGTGTAATTCATCAAAAGTGGAAATTACTTGAATTACCACACACCAAGTATGGATACTCAAATACTTGAGAAATAAGAAAGGTTACGCACCGGCTCTTACTCGCACTTAGGTGGCAAAGAAAATATGGGTAAAATAACCAAACGCTTGCAAGGGCAAGAGAAAACCACAACTTACTGGGGGCACGTAAAGCACCAAAGACCCGACTAGTGGTAAATCAAAACAAACTCAACTGGGGAAACAAAATAGGATCACCCTAATCTTGTTGTGGAGATAATTCAAATATTAGTGCATAAAAATTTGGTTACCACATGTGAACATTATTGGCTTTTTCCTTAATGCAAGGTTAAATTTCTTATATCGTAATGCTCCATACAATGGAAATGCTACGCTTTTTGGTAGATGTAATGTAATGATACATGTTTATCAATAAACTGGGGAAAGCACGTCAATAATCGGTTGCTGAGAAGACAATGAACTTCCGAACGATTATTCTTGCACATCTGATCTTCTATAAAGAAAAGGCAATCTGAACTTCAAAGGGGAACCAAGATTCGGAACCACCAACCTCTAAAGATTGATATAACTGAGGAAGTAACTTCCTGGAGAGAAATACTACAAAAATAAATTGCAGTTCAGAGAAAATCTTGAATTCTGATCAAACACCCAACTTCCTAGGGGACAAATCCTTTATCCTATGTTAGAAAGAGAAGAGCTTCGATGGGGATGGAAACTTTCTCACATAGAATTTCTTAACGAAGATAACTTCTACTTTGGAGTATAGAAATTCTTAAATAAAAATAATTATACTCATACCACATTGGGGATAACACCGTTGGGGGGGTAAAAAAATCTTCATTTGGGGAAGAAACAAACATCCTGGGACACAAACTCCATTGGGGATATCTCAACAAAATCTTTTATCACAGGGGATGAAAAGAGTTATGATTGACATTCCCATATACACCACACTGAGGAGACATGACACTTGCTCCATCAGGGAAAGAAAAACTTACTCCACTGGGGAATAATAGATAAGTTACTCTGGAAGTCCTCGAAATTCGACTTCGACTATGGATAAAGACTACCTCTTACACTGGGGAGCCAAAACTTTGGATGGTAACATCAACAATACCCATTGCACTGGGTGTAGCCATCTCAACAAGATTCAAGCTGACAAGGGTTTTTGTACTGTGGAGTAGAAATCACTTCATTGAGGATGATGGTTGTCCTCATGAGGATACCAAACTAGAATCTCCCATAGGTAAACATGAATCTCTTCAAGAACCTATGATATAGGAAGGTCGCACTGGAGAGAGAGGGTGCACCCATTAGTGAGGAGGAGAATGCATACTTCATGGGGAGAACGAGTGCAAACCTCACTGGGGAAGCCGCGGGATATCGACTTCAAGGGGAGTATATCAAGAATCTATGGTTGGTGAATAAAACATTTCTTCCGAGAAAACCTGGAGAGAAACAGACTGCAATGAGAAGGAGGAATTATACTCAGACGAGAGTACACCTTTATTGGGGAAAATACTGCAAAAAATGAATCGCAGTTCAGAGAAAATTTTGAACTCTGATCCAACTCCCAACTTCCTAAAGAAAAAGAAATCCAAAATTTCTTTCCAGGGATAAAGAGAACCTTGCTGGGAACTGGGACCTTCTGATGTAAGTCCTCAATAAAAGTGACTTTGACTGGGGAATCGTAGAAATTCTTAAATAAAAGAATTCTACCCAGGCCACACCGGGGATACTACCGTTGGGGAGTAACAATCTTCACTTGGAGAAGAGTAGGGTGTCTTTGGACCATAAGCTTGAGGTTCAGAACTCCATTGAGGAAATATTTCAACAATACTCTATCATTGGAGGTAAAATAACCCTAAGAGACATTTGATCGTGGGGATTGTACTTATGTATCCAATGATTCGGACTGCAAGTGCACAATCTTATCGTGTAGTTTTAAAAGATATCGAACCACAGAGACTGATGAATCGATCTACCGTCTTCTATCGTTACTTCGCAAATCTAAAGCTAATGAATATTTGATTGGGTTGTAGGGAGAACTAAATACTAAATTAAGTTGGATTTTTAATAATCAATGAGCTTAATTACCAGTATGCAATAGTCGTACCTCGGGAACTAGCGACCTGTTGGGCGTCTTTATATTTTCAAAACAGCTTTCAGTAAAACTTATTTAGTTTAAAAACCCTCGTCTCACACTGTCGTTTTGTTGATCTAGGCTATGCAGTTAAGTCCTAACGTACGCTTCCGCCATCCCGCAGGAGTTAAAAACACTTTTTGAAAACTAAATAAAATCTTAATTAACTTTAAAGTGCTTCCGCTGTATTTTAAGCCAATGCCTAATTACTACTGTCCAGTTAAAAGATCTCAAACTTTCGCTTTGTTGACCCTAACCTCTATCTGTTTTTTACTTCCATAACAAAACAATTTAATGATTGAAAAATAGTAACTTAGGCCAGAAAAGAAAGTTTCGTAGTAAAAATAATCCCGACTAAGTTACTCGTTCCCTCGGTTGAGTGACTTTACATACCGGTGTAAGATTTCTAGCCTAACATAATATTAAACCAAATCACAGAATAAATTAAAGGACAAAAAAAAATAAACATAATTATATCGATTAAAAAGCAATAAGAATTTGTAAACATAAACCTGGTAATAACTCTGAAGACAGAAGCACTCCTGCACAAATTGTAGGCTTTGCTTCGATCAGAGAATATATTTAACCGTACAGAAGAAAATAATACTGGAAAGGAATATAGAAATAAATGGGAAATAAAAATAATGCTGAAAAGAATAATGCTGAAAAGAATATTCGCTCAATAAAATCTCTAAAGTTTCTTTCCAAAAAGAAGAACCCTCTCTACTGTGGTCTAAGGATCTATTTATAAGTCTTGCGTGATCAGTTGCTCTCGAAAATGTAGGAATAGTTTACTTCCTTCTTTGAGAAATAATAGGGCTATTAATCTGTCACGTTCCTTGGTACTTTGACTAAGTGGGTGAGAAAATGTAGGTAGTCGCTGGATTAACCCTTGAACGTGTTTCTGTCTATTGGATGAGAAGAAAGTGGAGTAAGTGGCTTGTGACGTTCGTCACATGCAAGTGACGATAGTCACTTGGTCTTTCTTGGCACGTGACGTTCGTCACATCTCCTTGACGGTCGTCAAGGTATTCTTCATTGTGGGCCACGTGCTCACATGTATAATGGGCTTTAGCTCATTTCTTCTCCTTTGGCCTTTTTGCTAGTTTTGTACCTCTTTTTTCCTCATTTCTTCCAAAGTGTTCAGCTTAATGCATATCTGCAAAAATAGAAAAATACCTGCATAATACTTATAAAATGATTTAATTTAAACTAAAGTATGAGAAATATTTGGTGTATATCAAGCCAGAAATATCACATATTTGTGTGTCATCAAACTCCCCCATACTTAAACTTTGCTTGTCCTCAAGCAAATGCTAAGTACGATGTTTTTCTAAACATGGTTATGACTCGGATCAACTAATATATAGTTGCGTTGTGTTTTTGTCAGAAAATCAATGGCTTGATTCATGCTCCATTACTGTGTCGATGACACTAGACAGTCCCATTTTACGTAAACTAGTTACAGGTCCTATCATAGCCTACCTCGAGTATTTGTCTTGTTTTGCCCTTTTCATTCTAGCGCAATCACATTAAGCCCTTTATCTTTACACGCACATAGCGGAACAGTCAGTTAGTGGTTATGATCCTTTTAAACTTTAGAGGTTTATGTCACAGTAATGTGGCAACCTTTTTTTAATTCAATGGTTGGATGCGGGGGATCAGACCGTAATCTGCCCTACCGAGTTCAGTACCAGATGCTCCTGAACCATCCACCAAATGAATTTTCATGTTAGTTTGTAAGGTTTACATCCTTTGGATTAGGCGATCGGGTAAGGATCATCCAATTTAATTGGTGTGTTTCCTTGCAGCATTTTGCTGAAATATTATATCATCCACTTATATTCATCGACTTCCTGCGTAGTTTGTGTTTAAGATGGTGCTGACTGCTAATATAAACTACTCAGGGTTACTATAAAGACTAAACTCAGGGTGTTGGAATAACAGGTACTTGAACTGATATATCATACTCTGGGGTTGTAGAGTGTCTAGACGGTAGAAATTTCGCTTAATCTTGCCCCAATTCCCGACGATTAGAGATCTTGCAGTCTATGTACTTTGTCGAGTGAGTCGAAATTTTTTTATGGGCTAAAAAAGAAAGGGGAGTATTAAAGAACACAAATTTCTTTAATAGATAACTTGATAAAAAATTTTTTAATTGAAATAAAGATAACTGAAAGGAAATTACAAAGAAAAAATTACTAGGAAAAGGGAAAATACTTCCTCCCCCATACTTGAATCATACATTATCCTCAATGTATTAATAGAAGAGGGAAAGGGGAGATGGAAACTGGGTAATCATTCTTCCTCCTCTTGTCTTTGGTATCGGCCACGTGTCCTCGTTCTTCGACGTGCTTGCCCACCGTGTCTGGAAGATTCGCCTCTATCTCTTTGGGATATGATATTATGCAAGTCGTCAACACGAAGTGTTAAGGATCGCATATCTTCCGTTATTCCTGTGGTGAATTCTAACATACTTTGATCATGCCTGCGAGTGTAGTTGTTTTGGTCTCTCTGCATTTGTTGTATGAGAGTCATCATCTCGATTTGGCGTGTCTCGAGGCTCTGGTGGCGTTGAGTGGACAGCTGGTTTTGCTGCATTATTGCAGCATAGATTGAGTCGATGGTGGCGGGATTGTTGGCTTGTTGTGGTTTGGGCTCTTGCTTCTCCAATTCTTCTTCGATTTTGTCAGTGGCAGCATTGTTGGCCTCACCTTGATTTCCTTGCACATTTTCTCCGGGTTCTGGGGCGTTCAGGTTGTAAAGCCAGTTATCCGGATTACCCAAGTAAGTACGATTGTAATTTGGCATGATCACGCTACAAACTCTTGCATTCTTAACCATTAGATAGTACCCTCCAGCTTCTCGTACTTTGATCAGGAGGCTAGCTCTATAGTTATCAATATCCATATAAACTGCTGGCAGCAGAGGTAGGCATTGAATCCTTTCCCCCCAGTTCAGGTGAACTGCGATGGTGGTGACGATGCCTCCGATACAAAAAGGTGTGGTCCTGTCTCTTGTAACGAGGTTTTGAATGTGGGCCATCATTAAATTAACTGGATTAAGACGGAGGTTTTGTGAAAAGGTACAATGAAGAGCATACAATTCTTTAGTGTTTACCTTGTTGTTGTTTGCCCTTCCAAATATTGTGTTTGCCATAACACGGTGTAAGAAGCGAATGTTCAGGTTGTGGATGTGAGAGGCGTACCGTACTTCGGGATTGACATTTGGTTTGCCGGTTATTCTCTCCCATAATGCGTATGCACTTCCATTCCAATCCAATTCTGGGGGAATGCGATATTGCATATTATTCCCACGGGGAAAATGAAATATGTCGCTCAAAATTTCATGGTTGAGTGTGTACTCTCGATTGAACATCTGAAATTGAGTGGCTCCCGTTAGGTGTGCGTCTGCATCATCTCGAGTGTGATAGGCGTAGGAACTCAAGAATTCCAACGTGAGAGCTTCGTAAGTTGGTGTGTTCATCGTGCTAATAAATCTTAGGCCAGCTTTATTCAGCAAGCCTTGCATATGAGGTTGCAAGCCTAATTCTTGCAAGCAATTGTTGTCGACGAACCTGGTGAATGTTAGCCCTCGACGATGAAATTTTATGTACCTCTCCTTTTGAAGTTCGCCTGCTTCTCCTTGTCGGAGCACGAGATGTCGCATGTCGGGTTCGGGTTGGTTGGCCATGATTTTTTTGAACTTGATAGAAAAAATGTATTTGTGGTAAAGAGATGGAAAGTGGGTGGTAGTGATGAAACTAAGGATGGAAGAGAGGTTTATATATATGGTTTTGTTGAGTAAGAAATTCAATGGGGTTTATGGGAGAATTTTGAATATGAGAGGTTATGGAAGTTATGGGTGAATGGAGTAAATGGGGTGGTGGGGTTTTAAAACAAATTTTCGTGCATCAATGTTGTTCAACGGTCACGGGAAGTGAAAGCGTGGGGGACAAGCCCTGCCGCTCGTCACGCGCTCTCTGACGCTCATCAGAGTCAAAGAGACAATCCCTGACGTTTGTCACATGCATCCCGACGTTCGTCAGGGTGAAGTGATGCGTGCATGTCTTTTTTGACCTCTTTGACCACGTGCTCCACTAAATTAATTAATTCATTAATCTTGAGAAGTATATTGCAAGGGGTATAGTAGCACATAGTAGAATTGGAAGAATGATATGGTAAATAAGAAGCAAATAAAAATAGTAACAGAAATAAGAAACAAATGAAAATACTAATAGAAATTGCATAGTATAAAAATAAATACATACTGTGAATGAAAATAAATAAATACTTTAAAATAAAATAAAAAAAATGGATATGAAATGAATAGATGAATAAATAATCGAAATTTTAGAACCGAAAAGTAACAAATTATTCGAAAATAATAAAACCATAATGAGTTTTGAGAATAATAATGAAAAACCCCCCATACTAAGAACAAACAGTGTCCTCACTGGGGCGGCACAAAAACAAAAACTATCAAGCATGAGGGCCTCCTGGAGGTGGTGCAGAAGCGTGCAAATGCTGATAAATGTGATCAAACTGCTCCGTGACGACGTCCATGAAATGAAAGAAGTCACGCTGAAGTGTGCTGACATTGTCTTTAACAGTGGCAAGCTCGCCTCAGAGTGTGGTAACATCTGTCTGCAGTGTCTGAATCGCATGTGCATGATCTGGCATAGGGATGTCAATAACTGTGGTAACAAGGGGTAGTGTAGGGTAATCCAATGATGTATAATCATGGTAACCGATGGGTGTGGATGGGTCGCTCTCCTCCCTTTCAGGGTCGTGTTCGTCTGTCTTCTCTAGGTGATATAGCCAATTTTCTTGGTATAGACACTGGTATTCTCAGGGCTAGGCAATTTGAAGTAATAGACAAGGTTATTTTGGATGAGCAGCTGAAAGTGAGGTGGGCTGAGGTTACCAATCAAAGATATGTTGAAGCAAAAAGGGATGTCCATGGTATAGTATCTGGCGTATGGCGTAAGGCGTGACAGAGATGATCGTAGGGACAGGGCCTCAGCTATCATAGTGACTAGCCCGCCGACACAAATAGGGCCATGGGTACACTGAGCTATAGCTGACATGTTGGCGATCATAAATGATGCGCCAATGACTGGTCTGGACTGAAAAGCACAGTAAATGATGAACAACTCATCCCTAGAAACTGAGAGTCTATTAATAGGTTTTCCAAAAAAAGGTGAAAGCTAAAATGTGATGGAAATACCTAATCGCAGGGTTATGAATCTCAGTAGCATCAAGGTGGTCTGGGTCCTCCGGATATTGGCCCGCTATGTCCCTCAAAAAGTGATTAAGTTCAAAGTTGAGGTAGTCATCCGCCTGGGTTTCCATGTGGGCGTCTAAAGAACTAGAGAATCCTAGCAGCTCAGCTAGACTGCAAACTATAAACTGGTGGGTGAAACCGAACAATCTAAAGGACATCTGACCCCTACTACGCCCTAAGTCTTGTGTGGGTTTATAGATGAGGGAGATTAGGAACTCCAAGGTGAGGCGTTGGTGTGTAGGGTCTTTATGGGCTAGGAACCCCTCCCATCCTATCCGGTTAAACAAGAAGTATACACTTTCCCGGATTCCTAAAGCTGTCAAGGTGGGATCATGCACATACGTAGTCATACTCATCTGGCGCTGAGCCAGAATCTCGTATCGCCTCTGCTGGGCCTCCGAGGCAAAAATGATAGTATCCGTGAATTTTAGCTTGTAGGTTCCTGTGAGTCGGTACTAAAATTTGTAAAAGAAAAATGCAATTAAGTAAAATATGTAGTGGAAGAAAGAAAGAAAAAAGGAAAAAAAAGTAAAAAATCAAAATGCAGAAATAAAAATAAAATATAAAGAGATTTGAAAGAAAGTAAATAATAATAAAAACTTGTGGGTTTCCTCCCACACAACGCTTGTTTAATGTCGTTAGCTTGACAATGTTGTTGGACGTGAATTAGTTTCCTAATTTGTGCGGTAGCTCTAATAGCGTTAAGCTCGCGGTGTAATCCTTATTTTCAACGCTGAAATAATGTTTTAGGCGTTGGCCATTTACTAAGAACGGGTTCATGGATTTTCCTTTAATCTCTATGGCACCACTGGGGAAAACTTTGGTTACTTTGAATGGTCCAGACCATCGTGAACGGAGTTTCCCAAGGAAAAGTTTTAGACGAGAGTTGAATAGGAGAACTACATCTCCTTCATTGAATTCTTTCCTTGAGATTCGTTTGTCATGACATTTTTTCGTCCTTTCTTTGCAGATCCTCGCATTTTCATATGCGTCTAATCTTAGTTCTTCTAATTCATTTATGTCGAGGATCCTTTTCTCTCCTGCCGCAGTGTAGCTTAGGTTTAAAGTTTTAATTGCCCAGTAAGCTTTGTGTTCAATTTCCACTGGCAGGTGGCATGATTTTCCATAGATGAGTTTAAAGGGTGTTGTACCTATTGGCGTCTTGAACGCCGTCCTGTAGGCCCATAATGCGTCAGGTAACTTAGCCGACCAATCCTTTCTTGATGTGGCAACAATTTTTTCCAATATTTGTTTTATTTCTCGATTTGAGACTTCCACCTGTCCGCTTGTTTGGGGGTGGTATGGTGTTGCGACGCGGTGCTTCACCCCATATTTGGTTAGGAGTTTATCAAAGATTCTTGATATGAAGTGGGAGCCACCGTCGCTTATAACTTGTTTGGGTACACCAAACCTTGGGAATATAATGGTTTTGAAGAGTTTAATCACGATTCTAGTGTCGTTTGTTGGAGAAGCTATTGCTTCAATCCATTTTGAAACGTAATCTACAGCCACGAGTATATATTTGTTGCCGAATGAAGATGGAAATGGTCCCATGAAGTCTATTCCCCATACATCAAAGACTTCGACTTGTAGAATGCCAGTCTGAGGCATCTCATCGCGTCTGGATATATTTCCGGTGCGTTGGCATCGGTCGCAGTTTAGGATGGCTATGTGCACATCTTTCCACAAATTTGGCCAGTAGAATCCAGACTGCAAAATTTTGGCACATGTCTTTGATGTGTTTGCATGGCCTCCATAAGGGGCATCATGACAATGAGAAATAATGCTTTCAATTTCGTTTTCCGGGACCCATCTTCGGAAAATACCGTCGGCACTTCTCTTGAATAGTAAAGGTTCATCCCAAAAGTAATGTTTCAAATCATGAAAGAATTTTTTCTTCTGTTGATAAGTCATATCAGAGGGTAGGATTTTGGCAGCCAAGTAATTTGCTATGTCCGCATACCATGGTATGGTTTGGTTAGTTCGGACGGAGACCACGGTTTCTTTTATATCATTATTTATTACGTCTTGGCTTTCTTGTGAATCATGGTTAACAACTTGTGTGTCAAGTCCTAAAAGTAGTTGATTTGGATTCGATTCAGGCGGTTCTTTGCTGGCATCTCCAAAGTCCATCCGAGCTAACAGACGTTCATACGGGAAGTCATCATTAATAGGTACTTCTTCTGGTGTCAGCTGTTCCATTCGGGATAAATGGTCGGCTACGACGTTCTCGGTACCTTTCTTGTCTTTAATTTCTAAATCAAACTCTTGTAGAAGCAGAATCCATCTCAAAAGTCTTGGCTTTGAATCTTGCTTGGTTAAGAGATATCTAATAGCTGCATGGTCTGTATAGATGATTATTTTTGCGCCTACTAGGTAGGAGCAAAATTTGTCTAGTGCAAAGACTACGGCTAAAAGTTCTTTTTCCGTTGTTGCGTAATTCATCTGTGCAGGGTCCAAGGTTCTACTAGCATAGTATATCGCATGAAGCTTCTTATCTCTTCGTTGTCCCAGGACTGCACCTACGGCGTAATCACTTGCGTCGCACATGATTTCAAATGGAAGTCTCCAATCAGGTGGTTGCATGATTGGTGTGGATACAAAAGCTGTTTTTAATTGGTTAAATGCTTTTAGGCATTTGTCATCGAAATCAAATTCAACGTCTTTCATAAGGAGGGTGGTTAGAGGTTTTGATATTTGCGAGAAATCCTTTACGAATCGTCGGTAGAAACCGGCGTGTCCTAAGAAACTGCGTATTTCTCTTACTGTTTTAGGGGGTTGCAAGTTTTCTATGACTTCGATCTTAGCTTTATCGACTTCAATCCCCTTTTCAGACACAACGTGTCCTAGTACGATTCCTTGTTTGACCATAAAGTGCCACTTTTCCTAATTCAGAATGAGGTTAACTTTTACGCATCTCTCTAAAACTTTATCCAAATTCATCAGACAATCTTCAAAACTCTCTCCACATACAGAGAAGTCGTCCATAAAGACCTCCATGATGTTGTCTATGAAATCAGCAAAGATTGCCATCATTCACCTCTGAAATGTGGCGGGAGCATTGCATAATCCAAACGGCATTCGTCGGTAGGCGAAAGTTCCATAAGGACATGTGAATGTTGTTTTCTCTTGGTCATCGGGGTGAATAGGGATTTGAAAGAATCCTGAGTAATTGTATAGATAACAGTAATGTGAGTGCTTAGCTAATCATTCAAGCATTTGATCAATGAATGGTAGAGGGAAATGGTCCTTGCGAGTGGCCTTATTTAGCTTCCTATAGTCAATACACATTCTAGCTCCGCTTATAGTACGTCCCGCTACAGCTTCGCCTGCTTTGTTTGTTGTTACTGTTATACCACCTTTCTTTGATACACAATGGACTGGTCTTACCCATTGACTATCGAAGATTGGGTATATGATTCCCGCGTTCAGAAGTTTTTTAACTTCATCTTTAACTACGGTGCTCCATATTGGGTTAATTCTTCGTTGATGTTCTCTAGAATATTTGCAGTCATTTTCCAGCATAATATGATGCATGCAAATGGAAGGACTTATTCCTTTGAGATCTGTAATGTTTTATCCTAAGGCGGATGGATATTTTCTTAAGACTTGTAATAATTTGTCTGTTTCATGTTGTCCTAAGTCCGTGTTGACAATTACAGGTCGTTTTAACTCGGTGTCAAGGAATTCATATCTGAGGGTCTTAGGTAATGTCTTAAGATCCAATGCTGGTTTTTTTGGACAAGGCATGTGATCGGGTGTCAGAGCTAAGCATTCACTCAGATTGTCGTCTCGGTATTCAGGACACCATTCGTTATCTTCGAATATAAGAGGTGTGGGAATCTTCATGGTTTCGGAACAAGGTATTGGTTCCCATTCAATTTCTCTTACGCATTCGTCCATGATGTCCACCAGATAACATGTGTCATCTATGGCAGGCACTTGTAAGAATTGTGTCAGAATAAATTCGACTTTCTCTTCACCTACTTCAAAGGTTAGTTTGCCCTTTTTTACATCTATGATAGCTCCAGCGGTAGCTAAGAATGGTCTTCCTAAGATGATAGGTGTGCTTTCGTCTTCTCTAATGTCCATGATTATGAAATCTGTAGGGATGTAGAATTGGCCTATCCGTACATGAACGTTTTCAAAGATTCCTACTGGGTATTTGACGGAGCGATTCGCTAATTGAACAGACATCTTTGTTGGTCTTAGTTCACCCATTTCTAGTTTGTTGCATATGGATAAAGGCATAACGCTAATACTAGCTCCTAAATCACATAGGGCTTTGTCTATGACAAACTTACCTATATGTCATGGTATAGAGAAACTTTCGGGGTCTTTCAGCTTAGGAGGCATCTTGTTTTGGATAATTGCGCTACACTCTGCTGTAAGCATAACTGTTTCGTCATCTTCTAGATTTTTCTTGTTAGATAAGATTTCCTTGAGGAATTTGGCATAGGAGGGCATTTGAGTTATAACTTCTGTGAAAGGGATTGTTATATTAAGTTGTTTCAGAAGTTCTACGAATTTTTTAAATTGCCCTACATTCTTAGGCTTGGCTAATCTACCAGGAAATGGGATCCGGGGTTTATAAGGCGGTGGAGGCACATAAGGTTTTTCTTTTTCTTTTTCTTTGGCCTCTCCTCCTTTATCTTCTTCGTCTACCTCTGGTTTCTCTGGTTGATTCTCCTTCTCAGTTGATGTTTCAGCCCTTTGATACATACTTTGATTTGACAGTCTGGGGTCGGGCGGTCCATCTAATTCGGTTCCACTCCTTAATATGATGGCATGAGCATGCCCCTTCGGGTTAGGTTGTGGTTGACCGGGAAATGTATCAGCCGGTGCAGCTGTAGGTGCTTGTTGTTGAGCCACTTGAGAAATTTGGGTTTCTAACATTTTATTGTGGGTGGCCAAAGCATCTATTTTATTTGCTAATTATTTTATCTGCTCATTAGTGTGTATGTTCTGATTTTGGACGTCTTTGTTTGTTTGCGCTTGGGTAGCTATGAAGTTCTCCATCATCAGTTCTAAGTTTGATTTTCTAGGTGAACTAGGAGCATTTGCAGGAGCTTTCTGATATCCAGGTGGTACGGCAGGTGCTTGGTTCGGAGCATACAATGCTTTGGGGTTTTTATATGAGAGATTTGGGTGATTTTTCCATCCAGGGTTGTACGTGTTTGAGTAAGGGTTTCCTTGGGCATAATTCACTTGGTCAGTTGGAGTTCCTGCCAAGATCTTACATTCAGTAACTAGGTGTCCAGGTACTCCGCATATTTCGCAATTGGGAGTTATAGCAGCCATGGAGGCTAGGGGTATTGCGGTCAAATTATCTATCTTCAGGGTGAGGGCATCTACCTTAGCATGGACACTGTCTAGGTCGCTTATCTCATACATGCCTCCTTTCGTCGATGCTTTCTCTGTAGTACCTTTGTCTGGGTGTCCTCTTTCACTTCCCCACTGATAGTGATTTTGGGCCATACTTTCTATTAGAGCATAGGCAGCGGTGTAGGATTTGTCCATAAGTGCACCACCTGCGGCAGCGTCTATTGTTAATCTTGTATTGTAAAGGAGACCATTATAGAAGGTGTGGAAAATCAACCATTCTTCCAAGCCATGGTGTGGGCATAGTCTCATTAGATCTTTGTATCTTTCCCAAGCATCGAAAAGGGATTCGTTCTCCTTTTGTCTAAAATCGCTTATCTGAGATCTTAGCATAGCTGTTTTGCTTGGCGGAAAATACCTTGTAAGAAAGACTTTCTTCAGCTCGTCCCATGTAGTGACTGAGTTTGCGGGTAGAGATTGGAGCCAAGCTCTTGCTCTGTCTCTTAGAGAGAAAGGGAAGAGACGAAGTCTTATTGCCTCTTGACTGACCCCATTGTTCTTGATTGTATCTGCGTATTATAGAAATATTGATAGATGAAGGTTAGGGTCTTCCATTGACCCACCAGAGAACTGGTTCTGTTGCACAGCAGATAACAAAGAGGGTTTCAGTTCAAAGTTGTTAGCCTCGATTGGAGGGGCATCAATGTTATTGTGTGGTTCATCTTGTGAGGGAATGGCATAGGATTTGAGTGGGCACGGATCAGGATTCGCAGCCATTTCTTTGGTTGGTCGATGAATATGAGGTTCGAGTGATTGACGAGGTTGAGTGTTATGCAAGAGCTGATACTCTTGAATGCGGCGTCTAAGTCTGAGATAACGCTCGATATCGTTGATTTGTATGTATAACGGCTCGCCTTGCGAACGAGTGTTTGGCATACAAATAAGAAAAGAAAAGAAATAAAGAAGAAAGAGAGAAGTTTTTGCTCTAGTCTCTACTGCGTAACAAAATACTAGCGATATCGACTTAAATTAGTCCCCAGCAACGGCGCTAAAAACTTGATCGTGGGGATTGTACTTATGTATCCAATGATTCAGACTGCAAGTGCACAGTCTTATCGTGTAGTTTTAAAAGATATCGAACCATAGAGACTGATGAATCGATCTACCATCTTCTATCGTTACTTCGTAAATCTAAAGCTAATGAATATTTGATTGGGTTGTAGGGAGAACTAAATACTAAATTAAGTTGGATTTTTAATAATCAATGAGCTTAATTACCAGTATGCAATAGTCGTACCTTGGGAACTAGCGACCTGTTGGGCGTCTTTATATTTTCAAAACAGCTTTCAGTAAAACTTATTTAGTTTAAAAACCCTCGTCTCACACTGTCGTTTTGTTGATCTAGGCTATGCAGTTAAGTCCTAACGTACGCTTCCGCCATCCCGCAGGAGTTAAAAACACTTTTTGAAAACTAAATAAAATCTTAATTAACTTTAAAGTGCTTCCGCTGTATTTTAAGCCAATGCCTAATTACTACTGTCCAGTTAAAAGATCTCAAACTTCCGCTTTGTTGACCCTAACCTCTATCTGTTTTTTACTTCCGTAACAAAACAATTTAATGATTGAAAAATAGTAACTTAGGCCAGAAAAGAAAGTTTCGTAGTAAAAATAATCCCGACTAAGTTACTCGTTCCCTCGGTTGAGTGACTTTACATACCGGTGTAGGATTTCTAGCCTAACATAATATTAAACCAAATCGCAGAATAAATTAAAGGACAAACAAAAATAAACATAATTATATCGATTAAAAAGCAATAAGAATTTGTAAACATAAACCTGGTAATAACTCTGAAGACAGAAGCACTCCTGCATAAATTGTAGGCTTTGCTTCGATCGGAGAATATATTTAACCCTACAGAAGAAAATAATATTGGAAAGGAATATAGAAATAACTGGGAAATAAAAATAATGCTGAAAAGAATAATTCTGAAAAGAATATTCGCTCAATAAAATCTCTAAAGTTTCTTTCCAAAAAGAAGAACCCTCTCTACTGTGGTCTAAGGCTCTATTTATAAGTCTTGCGTGATCAGTTGCTCTCGAAAATGTAGGAACAATTTACTTCCTTCTTTGAGAAATAATAGGGCTATTAGCCTGTCACGTTCCTTGGTACTTTGACTGAGTGGGTGAGAAAATCTAGGTAGTCGCTGGATTAACCTTGAACGCGTTTTTGTCCGTTGGATGAGAAGAAAGTGGAGTAAGTGGCTTGTGACGTTCGTCACATGCAAGTGACGATAGTCACTTGGTCTTTCTTGGCGCGTGACGTTCGTCACATCTCCTTGACGGTCGTCAAGGTCTTCTTCATTGTGGGCCACGTGCTCACATGTATAATGGGCTTTAGATCATTTCTTCTCCTTTGACCTTTTTGCTAGTTTTGCACCTCTTTTTTTCCTCATTTCTTCCAAAGTGTTCAGCTTAATGCATATCTGCAAAAATAGAAAAATACCTGCATAATACTTATAAAATGATTTAATTTAAACTAAAGTATGAGAAATATTTGGTGTATATCAAGCCAGAAATATCACATATTTGTGTGTCATCAACATTCGCCTATGCACACCGCTACAGAAAAATAAGAAGCTTGCTCCACTGGGGCATTACAAGCATGTTGATCAAACATCTCTTCAAGAAAACCTGACAGAGGAAAAATTTCCCTGGGGAGAAAAGATACGAACTACATGGGGAAGACAAACGAAAACCTCACTACAGTTGGAATTGTTCTATCAACTTGAAGGAACCAATATTCACATATGAGAGGATTTGGTTGCTTCCTTCTACAGACAATACCAATACAATGTTGACCTTCCACCAACTGGCATGCAATTACAGAGTATGACTATGGGCTCGAATGAAGACTTTAAGGTGTATGCTCAAAAATGGAGGAACTTGGCTAGAAGGGTACAACCCCCTTTTACCGATCGATAATTGGTGGACATGTTTATGGGTACTTTGACAGGTCCATTCTTTAATTTGCTGATTGGGAGTTTTTCATCAGGGTTTACTGAGTTGATTTTGACTGGAGAACAAGTTGAAAGTGGTATCAAAAGCAGGAAGATTCAGATGGATGCATCCTCTAGTACTTTGAAGAAACCATTCATTAGAAAGAAAGAAACCAACACTGTCTATGGCCAGAGGAGCCGTAGTAAGAATGATCGTCATCAGTCTGTAGGGGCCGTGTTAATCTCCAATCCAACACTTGTTCGACCACAACAACCTGGAAATCAGCGTAGGTCAGACGCTCCAAGGAGACAATTCACTAGGATTAACATGCCATTAGCTCAAGCATTACAACATATGTTGAAAGCACAATTGATAACACTACGAGATCCTCCTCAGAATCCCAACACATCATCTTCGAAGTATAACTCAAATGCAAGGTGTGCATATTATTCCAATAGTCCTAGGCACGACACCAATGGTTGTTGGGCCTTAAAAAGAAAAATCCAAGACATGATTGATGCAAAAGAAATTGAATTTGATCCTCCTGAGACCTCTAATGTGATTACTGCGCCCATGCCCAATAATGATAAAGGTGTTAATGTTATTGATGATGTTTCCTATGTCTCCACCATATGTGACTTAACCACTCCCTTGATGATCGTTAAGAAAAATATGTTAAGAGCCCGTTTATTTCTGGGTTGTCCTGAAAAATGTTACCATTGTGCTTCCCAAACTAATTGTTGTATGTGGCTGAAGAAAGGTATTCAACGCTTGATTGATAGCCATGAAATTATGTTTGAGAAAAATCCGTCCATGAAGAGTTTGCATAAAAGTATATCTCAAGAACTGAGACTTGAAGAGGTTTCTATAATTACAATTTCCAATAATCCTATAAGGATCACCTATAGAGGCCCTATAAGGATTCCTGTTGAGCCGAGGGTGGCTCCCCTGATTATCATCGCACCGAGGCCAGTAGCCTATTCCACTAACAAGGTTATTCCCTGGAACTATGGGGCATAAGTTTATTATCATGGTGTTATGCAAGAGCCCTGGATTACCAAAGATGAAGATTCTGAAGTTACCAATATTAATAATATTGCCGGAACTAGAAAAGTTACCCAAACGGGAAGGATCTTCTCCCCGGAGATCTCTCCTCCAAAAACTATCAGAACACTTGTTCATATTCCTGCTGCTGGGTCAACTGCTAACGCTTAGGGAAGATAGAAAGTGACTGAGCCTGCCCAGACGGAGGCACCCTCAAAAGATGTTACAATTGAAGACCCTTCTAAACAAGAGATGGAAGAAATTTGAAGATCATTCGTAAAAGTGACTACAAAATAGTTGAACAACGGGGGAAGACACCCTCAAAATTATCCATGCTGTCCTTGTTATTATGCTCTGAAACACATGCCAAGGCTTTGTTGAAATTCCTAAAGAATGCTCATGTACCACAAGAGACCTCTGCTGATAAATTTGAGAATTGTGTTGCAAGCCTAACAGCTGATAATGGCTTAGGCTTTTCTGATGTCGACTTAACTCTGGAAGGAAAGAATCATAACAAGGCCTTGCACATCTCTATTGAGTGTAAAGGAACTACTTTGGCACATGTGTTAGTAGATACAGGTTCTTCCCTGAATTTATTACCAAAAGGTGCTCTGGATATATTAGACCGTGAAGCGTTGGTGCTGAAACCCAGCAATATTGTGGTAAGAGCCTTTGATGGATCCAAGGTTTTCAACTACACTTTTTAGGTAATGGATATCCTCCCGGCCTATTCCTGCTTGCTCGGACGCCCCTAGATTTATGGGGCAGGCGCAATTACCTCTACCTTGCATCAAAAATTGAAGTATCCGGTGAAAGGGAAGATTGTCACAGTCTGAGGAGAGGAAGAATATATGGTCAGCCATTTGAATTCTTTCAAATATGTTGAAATGGATAGTGAATTCATTGAAACTCCCTACCAAACATTTGAAGTAATCCCACAAACAATTGTTGTTGCTAAAGCTACTCATGCTACTCCTAAGATTACCAAGGACACACCAAGAATAGGCTCTCTGAAGGATGCTAGGGATGTTATAGAAGAACGCAGTTTCACTATCTGGGGACAACTTCCCGATATCCCCTACAAGTCCAGCAAATTTGGTTTGGGTTTCTCTTCAAAGGCTCAGAAGGAGGTTCAACTTGTTCATGCTTGAGGACCACCTTTCCGTATTAGCAATAATAAAGTCAATGCCCTGGAAGACTGATAGTGACGACGACTTTGACAATTGGATCTTTCCCACTACCAACAACGGACTCAATAACTAGAAGGCCAAATAATTTGTATCAATCTCCTTCAGCCAGGAGTAATTGCTATTTCCTATTTTTATTGCTTTAAGAAGTTTGGTTATGTAATTTTTTTTAAAAATAATGACTTTAAACCTTGTGCTTGGCCTGGGGCATAATGGTCCATTTGTTAAGGATTGTCATTTCATATGTCATATTCTCATTTAATGAAAAACATTGGACATTTTGCATACAAATTTTGCGCTCTCTGTCTTTCTTATACTTTATTGCACTTTCAAATAGCTTTGTGTTCTTACACACACCCACACACTACATTGCAGATTTCCATCAACTCTGGATCTTGTTGATAACAATCTTGCTATTGCCATCTATGATTTTGAAAACCCAATCTACCAAGCCGAGGACGAAGGTGAGGAATATTGTGAAATACCCGGAGAACTCGCCAGACTCTTAATTCAAGAAGAAAAGGCTATACAACCACATGAAGAGCCGGTCGATGTAGTAAACTTGGGTTTTGAGATAGATAGGAAATAAGTCAAGGTTGGCACCAACCTAGAAGATAGTGTCAAGAGCAGATTGATTTAGATGTTGCACGACTATGTTGAGGTATTTTCTTGGTCATACGAAGACATGCCAGGGCTCAATACAAATATTATGGTTCACCGTATGCCAATGAAAGATGATTGTTCTGCGATTAAGCAATAGGTTCGTCGCATGCATCCCGAGATGCCTTAGAAGATCAAGGTCGAGGTCATGAAGCAATTCAATGCAAGGTTCTTAGCAGTGACGTCTTACCCTTAGTGGGTTGAAAATTTTGTTCTAATACCAAAGAAGGATGACAAGGTACGTATGTGTGTATATTATAGGGATCTGAACAAGGCAAGCCCCAAATATGACTTCCCACTTCCATATATTAATGTCCTAGTTGACAGCACCACTCAACACAAGGTATTCTCCTTCATGGATGGCTTCTCGAGTTATAATCAAATCATGATGGTGCCTGAAGACATGGAGAAAACTGCCTTTGTCACACAGTGAGGTATATTCTGTTACAAGGTCATGCCTTTTGGGTTGAAGAATGCAGGGGCAACTTATCAGTGTGCTATGGTAGCTTGGTTCCGTGACATGATTCATCATGGGATATAAGTTTATATCGATGATATGATAGTTAGGTCAAAAACTGAGGAAGAACATCTTGACCATCTGCACAAGTTGTTTGAAAGGCTGAAGAAATACAAGCTGAGGTTGAATCCAAACAAGTGAACCTTTGGGGTGAGGTTTGGAAAACTCCTATGTTTCGTTGTCAGTGGAAAAGGAATTGAAGTTGATCCTGCAAAAGTTAAGGCTATCCTAGACATTCCGACTTCCCGTACTGAGAAGGAGGTCAGAGGTTTCTTAGGACGACTAAACTACATTACCCGATTCATTTCTCATTTGACTGCTACTTGTGAGCCAATCTTCAAGCTGCTGAAGAAAGATCAAGTAGTAAAGTGGAACGATGATTGTCAAAAGGATTTTTATAAAATCAAGGAATAATTATAAGAACCTCCAATCCTGATGCCACCAGTTGAAGGAAAACCTCTGATCATGTAGCTAATTGTGTTAGAGAATTCAATGGGGTGTGTGCTGGGGTAACATGACGAGTCTGGTCGAAAAGAGCATGCAATATACTACCTTAGCAAAAATTTTACAGACTATGAAACAAGATATTCCATTCTCGAGAAAACTTGTTGCGCTTTGGCGTGGGCTATTCAACGACTAAGACAATATATGTTGACTCATACTACTATATTAATCTCCAAGATGGCAAATGATCTTAACAAAATATGACATCCAGTACACCACTCAAAAAGCAATCAAAGGGAGTGTACTGTCAGATCATTTGGCACATCAAGTTGTAGATGACTACCAACCTATGCATTTCGAATTCCCGGATGAGAATATCATGCTAATAACAGACTGTGAAGAACCTGGATCGTATGAAGGACCTGAGCTAGCATTTCGATGGACTATGGTTTTTGACGGAGCTTCTAATGCACTTGGCAACGGAATCAGTGTTGTGATCATCTCCCCCGCAGGTTGCCATACACCCTTCACTGCCAGACTTTGCTTTAATTGTACTAACAACATGGCTGAGTACAAAGTGTGCATCCTGGGTCTTAAAGCTGCTATTGATCTGGGAATCAAATTCCTGAGCGTATATGGAGATTCAGCCTTGGTAATCAGTCAGGTCAAAGGAGAATGGGATACAAAGCATCTTAATCTTATCCCTTACCGAGAACATGTGCTAACCTTGATTCTGTACTTCGAAGAGATTACCTTTGAGCATATCCCAAGGGAAGAAAATCAGTTGGCGGACGCTTTGGCTACCATGTCATCCATGTTCAAGCTCAGATGGGACAACGAGGCTCCCAAAATTACCATTGAAAGATTTGACGAACCAGCACACTGTTACGAAATTGGTACTGATAGAGTAGAAGAGAAGCCTTGGTTTCATGAAGTGAAAAGATACCTTGAAGCTCAAGAATACCCTGAAGGGGAATCAATTAATGACAAGAAATTCCTATGGAGGTTCTCATCTAAGTTCTTCATGAGCACTGGAATTTTGTACAGGTGCAACCATGATTCAACTCTGCTTCTTTGTACGAACAAGAAGGAAGCAGAGAAAATTATGGAGGATATACATGAAGGCGTCTTTGGTACTCACTCCAACGGGAATACTATGGCTAAGAAAATCTTGAGGGCAGGTTACTATTTGTTGACCATGGAAATTGACTGTCATTACCACTCAAGAACTTATCATAAGTTCCAGATTTATGCTGATAAAGTTCACGTGCCTCTGGTTCCTTTGAACATCATGACTGCTCCTTAGCCATTTGCAATGTGGGGAATTTATATGATTGGAGAAATCAAGTCTACTTCATCTAATGGACATTGCTTCATTCTCGTCGTCATTGACTACTTCACAAAATTGGTTGAAGTAGCTTCGTTCGCTTCTGTTACCAAGAGTGTTATGGCTCGTTTCATCAAGCATTACCTTATCTGTCGGTATGGCATCTGTTAGAACATAGTTTGACTCTACAACCCTTGTAAGAGTTTTGATGATAAAAAAAGCAAAGAATATTTATGCTCCTGTTGTACCCCAAAATTTGCCCTCCCATATTCATCAAGAATTGTCAAAGTCAAGGTCACAAAATTCCCCCAGGGTTGTGCAGCTCAACTGGCTCCTATACAGTCAAAACTAGGGTTTGAGTTCTGGTCAAGCAAATGAACTTCTCAAAGGCCCAATCAAGTCTCACATGCTTAAAAAGATGGTCAAGTGTCCTCATATCAAGTTTCAAGACATTCAGCTCAAGATTGCACAGTCAAAACCCTAGATTGCACTACAGTCAACTGTAGGGGCAAAATGGTCATTTGACAGTCAAAAGTTCAAATTTTTGGTCAATATATCATTTTGAAGCCACAAACATCATTTGATCAATGCTTGATCATGATTCTCAAAATTTGGCTCAGAAATCATCAAAGATGCAAAAGTTGCTATATTTGGACAGCTGAAAAAGTCAACTGAAATTGACCAGGGCATAACTTTCACTTGGATTATCAGAAAAATTCCATCCAAAGCTCATTTTGAAGAGAAAGACATTTCCTACAATTCATCTTCATGTTCCAAGTCCAAGAAATGCTCTCACAAAAAGTTATCAATTTCAACATTATAGGTCATTTCCAAAAGTCAACAAAAAGTGACTTTAAGTCAAAGGCCATAACTTGAGATTGGTAAATCAAAATGACATGGGACCAAAGGCATTGGTTAAAGGATTCAAAGACCTTTCCAAAATGTCCAAGAACATGTGAAAAGCTTAAAAATTGACCAAGTTATGCCTTGTGGAAGTTGGGAAATTTTTGGAAATTTTTGAAAGTCAACATTGATGCAAAAGGCCTAAAAATGCAATTGGGCCCAATTTTCTTCCAAGTTTCTTCATGCCAAGCCTATGCACGACCACTAGGCCCAAAGGGAAGTATTCTCATATTTTTTAATTATTTATTTGAATTAATATTAATTTATATTCATTTAAATGATTTTAATTCATGAAAAATATAAACCTAACATGAAAAAATCTTTTTATGCATGATCTAATCTCTATAATTCGTGCATATCTCAAATAGGCAAGCTTTGATGATAATTGATCAGATTTGGCACAAAAACACCATGAAAAAGATTGTAAAAGATATATGAAATCAAATATCCAAAATTCATCAATGCATAAGATTTTGTACAGCTTTTTCAACCTAAATCATTCCCTATATGATCAACATCAGAACCCTAATGCAGAGACTGAAAAAAAGCTGCGCATAACACACTCTTGCATATTGAAAAATTCTCCTAAAAACTCAATACTGAAATCTAGGTTTTAGGTGGATTCAAGCTTTGATTTTTGTTTCATTAGCATCCTGAGATATTCCAGAACCTTTCTCAATCAAAAACAACAACTCAAACGCCTTGAAACGGTATCTCTAAGTCAAACTGAACCAGGAGAATTTTGAATTCGCATAGCACGATTTAAGCATCCTCATGCATTTTTATTTATGGATTATTGTTTGTCGTGATGTTTCTGTGCTAACCAATATGTTTGATTTCATTTTTGAGCAACATACGCGATTTCGCCATTAACAAGCATTAGGGTTTCACAGCTTTGAATTTGGGGGTTTCCAAATATAGCAAAATTGGACCTTATCAACCCCATGGATGTGTTCAGAGCGTAGAGACGAAGCAACCTGGACCCTCGCGAACAATTTATGATGCCTAGAAAGCTATTCGCTATTTTCTCGAATCCACCTTTAAACCACGCTGTGAAAACCGTTCTCATAGTGTTTGTGTTACAGGGTAGGGGAAGGAGACGAAGACGTGTCCATCAGCCAGTGGTCCGTTTAAATTTCGCGCGTGTTTAACCAATTAGTATTATGTTTCCTTTATATTATTTGTGTTATGTTATATATTAAATAAAATTGAACAGCTCAGTTGGCAAGGGAATACGCTTGTGACCTCACAGACCTGGGTTCAAGTCCCAGGTCTGGCAAAAATTTCACATTATTTTTCATAATGAGTTCTTATGCAGCGCGCTTGAAGAGGACCATCCTATTCCATCAATACCTCACCATACACGTGTCCAGGAGAGGCAGGCTAAGGGCTCAGATCTCAGGCCTATGGTGAATGTGGTCAATGCAATAGCACCCAATCCAAAAGGTCAACGAGCTTCCATGCTTATTGGGCTTAATCTTTGGACCAACACCTCCTAAATTGGGGACTACACCCCACTCTGGTTTGATTTCTTTTTTTATTTCATTTATTTTAATTTTAATTGTTTTGTTTATTTTAATTATTTGTTTTAACTAATTATTTTTAACAAAAATCTATAAAAACACTAAAAATCAGAAAAATACAAAAAAACATAATATTTATTTTATAATAATTATTTTCACAAATAAATTAAAATGTAGATTATTTAGTGTAATTAGGTTTTAATTGTAATTCCTTTTTTAATAAAAAATCCAAAAATGTAGAATTTAGGTTAATTGTTAATTCTTTTTATTTCCTTTTTTTTTCTCACCATAATAATTATTATTTATTTATTTTATTTTCATAAATTAAAATTGTACATAATCAATTAGGTTTAACTTAGGTCATATTTTAATTCTTTCATAATAAATAAAAATATTAGAATTAGGGTTTGCCGTTTAATTTAATCTTAATTAATTCTCCTTTTTCTCATTAAATCTAAAAAACACAAAATACTAAAAAACATTTAATCATTTAATTTTTAATCCTTATTAATTTTAATTATTTGCAAAAGGGTCCAACGCCCGTCATTAATCATTTAAATTGCGCATTTATTTTATTATCGCTTATTATAATTTTGTAAATATCCCAAAGCCATGTAATTTACTTTTCGCACTTTATTTCTTCGCATTATTTATTTTTCCGCTAAATCGGGTCCGGTTTATTTTGGTGATGTGGACCCGCGCCATTTGTAATAGTCGTAGATTTATCTTTTCTGCAAACTTTATAACTGTTAACCAAGCATGAAAGAATGTATGGCAATAATTAAAATCAAGCGTAGAACACGACAAATATGACAAGACAAATAACTGAAACATGACACACGATTCGCACGCACCACCCCTAGGGTACACCTCACTGTTGCCTTTCGAAAGGTGGTCGTCGAGTAGAGGACGTCTTAGTAAGTCCTCATGATCCGGGAACCTGGCATGAGGGTAGCTTCTAAGGTGTCTTCCCATTGCTCTGGTGATCACCATGTCCCGAACCTTCGAATTGACCCGAACACCTCCAACGGTGGTGCTACCTACCTCTCAATGGTGGGATGGCACTACTTTAAAGGACATTTACACAGACGAATTCCTTAGGGTAGGTAGGTTCTCGTAGATACTTGCTCTAATCTCAAAACAAACTCAAAAAGACTTTTCACACTGACACTTTTCAAAAGCTTTCAAAACAAACTTTTCAAACACTCTGACGTATGAGTCGATCTGAAAATTTTCAAAGAAACTTTTTAAAACCCACATTGAAAAGCAAGCAAACAATTTTGAAAACACAAATGAGCAAGTATCTAAGAGCCCATGGATAACCATGGATAGAAAGGGTGCTAACACCTTCCCTTTCTATAACCTACCTCCCGAACCGAGAGCGATCTCTTTAAGGAATTTTTCTGTGCTTTTGTCCTTTCCATTTGGAGAAAATAAAAGGCGGTGGCGACTCTTGCTTCCGCGACATTTCGCGAACCAGCGTTAAACAGTCAGTTCCAGATCCACCGATCACAGAACTGGCGACTCTGCTGGGGAATTAAACTAAAAGTGAGGTGTACCTTAGGGCTAGCTTATAACTATATTTTCAATTGTTTTCCTTGTGTGCTTTAAATTGTGGGTTGCTTGGGAGTTCTGTAGGTCCTACACCCGGATCTGGGGGATACCTTTCTTAGAAAGTAGCAACAAGGCTGTGAGGGAACTGTGCGGGGTATACCGACACGGTTGAAACAGTCTGCTACGTTGATGTGGCACTTTGGTGTGTACCGGTAACCCTTGAGTTCAGTCAAGGAGAGTACGGGGCCTCCGCGTGGTGTCGTGAAGCATCAACAGACCTTAGGAACCTTAATCGAACTATCTTGGCCTCTTTAGGGTAGTGAGATAACTGACTTTGGTGCAGTCCGAGGTTGGTTGATACTCGATACTACGCTCAATTGAGGGTTGCTTTCCTGGAATATTTCGGTCGCCAGTTCAGTGGCTAAATCGAAACGATGAACAATGAAAGCAATCCCGTGATATTGGGAACCTTAGAACCCGGTTACTTTGATTAGGACAGGTATGAACCCACCAACTCAAGAGGGTACTACCCAGACCCCATGCTGGCCTTAAACCTTAAGGGCTTGTCTTGTGTGCCTTGCTTGCCCTACATGTTTGTCTTTGTAAATATCTGTGGTGTGTTTAATCATAGCATCATGACATCATCCAGCATCATATGCATTGACTAACCATTTCAGGGGTTCGAATTTTCATCTTTGTTCTTGTTTTGTAGGACATGGAAACTGCTCGTAGAAAGACAATTCAGGTCAATCTTGTAAGGATCCCTCCTCAGCTTAAGGAGCTTATATCCAGGATTCCCGAGAACTCTTCATTCAGTGACAGACATGGAAGCCTCACCAGCTTGGTCAACACCAACATTGAGGAAGATATGATAAAGGTCTTGTTCCAGTTCTTTGACCCTCTGCATCACTGCTTTACCTTCTTGGACTATCAGTTGGTACCTACATTGGAGGAGTTCTCCCGGCTCCTGAAGATCCCTATCCTTGATCAGCTACCTTTCAACGGTACAGAAAAGGAACCTAAGCTTGAAGAGATTGCTAAAGCCTTGCACCTACAGTCATCTGACCTCAAGGGACATTGGGAAGTTAGAAGTGGCGTCAAAGGGTTCTTAGCCAGGTTTCTGTTTGAGAAAGCCCTTGAATGTTGGAACTCTCTTGACTTGCAAGCTTTTGAAGAGGTTGTGGCCCTCCTTGTTTATGGTTTGGTATTGTTCCCTAACCCAGATCAGCTCATTGATATCAGTGCCGTTCAGATCTTTATGTCCAGGAACCCTATACCTACATTGCTGGGGGACATCCTTCACTCATGTTACACTCGAACCATGAGAAAAAGAGGTGTCCTTATGTGTTGCACTCCTCTCCTGGGAAGGTGGTTTATTTCGCACCTTCCCCAATCAGTCCTGAAGAATGAGCGGGGTTTGAGATGGTCACAACGGTTGATGACGCTTACGCATGCAGATATACATTGGTGTCCTAGATCCAGAGGAGATGTCACTATCATTGATCGTTGTGGGGAGTACCCTAATGTTCCTTTACTTGGAATCAGAGGAGGTATTACTTATAGCCCATGCCTGGCTTGGAGACAGTTTGGTTATGCTCGGAGGGATGGTCCTCATGACATGCTAATTCCCGACATAGTTTTTGACTTCGACAGTGATACTCAAGGACTTCGTCAAAGATTTATCAGAGCATGGAGGATGCCCAGTAGAATAGACAGCAAGACACTGGGGCACAGGAACTCCATCCCTTGGGAGCCCTATCTCAAATGGGTACGCGCCCGTTCTCAGAAGTTAGTGATGCCTTATCCTCACATGCTTCCAGTAATCAAAGAGCCTGTCTTGGAAGGGGAAGTGCCTCATGTTATTCAGCACCCTGATATGCCCACATCCTGGGAAGAGATGCAGAAGAGCTGGATCCAGCTTAAGGAGGAAAGGAATTCTCTTGAGACTAGTCTGCATGCCAGTGAAAAGAAAGTCCTAGAGCTCACCCGTTTGTTGCATGAGGAGAGGAATCTCAACACCTACATAGCTCCGAAGAGGATGCGCAGTGTATTCTGGGATTGACTTGACTTTTGTATTTCTTTTTGCCCATGAGGCCTTGATGTATTAACAATAATTTCATTAATGATAACGTGTGTTCTTTTCTTGTCTACAACGAATTTGAACTTTCGAACCCTTGAATACATCGCATACGCATTTCATACATCATGTGCATAGCAGGTTTTTCCCTTTTCAGGTTGCTTACAGTTCTTCGCTGTTCATTTCAGCATCATGAATTCCGGATCTGAATCAACTGAGGCTTCAATCAAGGCTCTCCAGGCGCAGAATGCGCAGTTTCAAGAATTAATCCTGGGCCTAGCTAAAGGCCAAGATGAACTGAAGACCATGCTCCTGAAGAAGGAGAAGAAGAAGAAAAGAAGAACTGTTCTATTCAACACGGGCCGAAGGTTGGGTAATACTCTACACAATGAAGAGGTTGCTTCTTCTGTTGGCGGGAGTCCTTCTCAGGCAGAAGCAAGGGTTCCTAGTCCGGTGGTCTCCGACAACGAGACAGATTTTGATGAAGAGCAGTACCCTCCTGAAGACAACAAATACAAACAACTGGAGGACAGGTTGAAGGCTATGGAGGTGCAACAGACACCTGGGCTGGATTTCGGAGATCTGGGTTTGTCGACTGGTATAATTATTCCACATAAATTCAAAGCTCCCACCTTCTCCAAGTATGACGGGGCATCCTGTCCCAAGCTGCATTTGAGGTCCTATGTGCGAAAGATTCAGCCGTACTCTGCGGACAAGAATCTATGGATCCACTTCTTCCAGGAGAGTCTTTCAGGGACTCACCTCGAATGGTTCTATCAGCTGGATGGGACCAAAGTTCGTAACTGGGAGGAGCTGGCCACTGCTTTCTACAAGCAGTATCAGTATAATGCCGACCTTGCCCCCACGCGTACCCAACTCCAGGGTATGTCGTTGGGCGTAAGCGAAGGTTTTAAAGAGTACGCGCAGAAGTGGAGAGACCTGGCTGGCAGGGTGCAGCCACCTTTGACTGATCGAGAGTTAGTGGATATGTTCTTGGGGACCCTATCTGGGCCATTCTTTAACCATCTCATTGGGAATTCTTCCGCTGGTTTCACTGATTTGATCTTAACTGGAGAGAGAATTGAAGCTGGGTTGAAGTCTGGGAAGATTGCAAAGGTTGCATCATCATCTGGGTCAGACAAGAAACCATTCAAAAAGGAGTCTAGTGCCGTGTATGGCTCCAGGAAATCAGAAAGACCTGATCGCCGCCAATCTGTCAGTGCGGTCATGATTGCTACGCCTGCTGCCGCTCCCCGGCCAAATAATCCTCAAAGGGCTGATAGACCTCGGAGAGAGTTCACCCGGTTAAGCATGACCCTATCGCAAATCCTGCCACAGTTGCTAGCCACCAATTTGGTGACTGTCAAGGAGGCACCAAAGTTCCCTAATACTACCTCTCCTAAGTACAACCCGAATGCCCGTTGTGCTTACCATTCAGATAGCCCGGGGCATGCCACTGATGACTGTTGGGCACTAAGGAATAAGCTGCAGGACCTCATTGATGCTAAGGAGGTACAGTTTGAAGCATCTGACAAGCCTAATGTGGTGACGGCTCCCCTGCCTGCTCATGGAGTTAATGCTATCGGGGACGAAGAGGAAGTTGATGAAGCTGAGTTCGATAGCTGGATCTACCCGGCTGCTAATGGTGGACTTAACAATTGGAGCGCCAAGGACAACCTCTCTGTTTCTTTTGACACTAAGTAATAAATTTCTTTGTTTCGATATTTTGTAATAAACATTGATAAACTCTATGGCCCGGTGTCTTACCCGAGGCACCGTGGTTCTATTTGTGAGGGCATATGAACTGTCATTTTATACATCATGAATGAAAATCTTGGACTTTTCGCATTACAAATATTGTGTTCCTTTTTCTTCTTTCATTTCCTTTACATAATTTTCAAAACAGCTGTATTTACACACACACTCACTCATACAGGTTCCAATCCACTCTGGATCTCACTGATAACAGCTCTGCTAATGCCAATTATGACTTCGAAAATCCGATCAACTTAGCCGAAGACGAAGGTGAAGATGATTGCGAAGTGCCTGGCGAGCTTGCTAGACTGTTGCTTCAGGAAGAGAGGGCAATTCAACCCCACGAAGAGCCAGTGGAAACCATAAACTTGGGTACTGAGGCAGACAGAAAAGAGGTAAAGATTGGTGCTAACCTAGAGCTCAGCGTGAAGCAACGGTTAACCAAGATGCTGCATGACTATATGGAGATCTTTGCCTGGTCCTACGAAGACATGCCAGGGTTGGATACCGATATTGTTGTCCATCATTTGCCAACTAGGGAAGACTGCCCTCCAGTTAAACAAAAGGTTCGTCGGATGCGTCCAGAGATGTCAGAGAAGATTAAGGCTGAGGTGATGAAACAGTTTGATGCCGGATTCCTTGCAGTGACTTCTTACCCTCAGTGGGTTGCTAATGTGGTGCCGGTACCTAAAAAAGACGGCAAGGTCAGAATGTGTGTTGATTACAGGGATCTAAACAGGGCCAGCCCCAAGGATGACTTCCCCTTACCTCACATTGATGTCCTCGTTGATAATACAGCTCAGCACAAGGTATTCTCTTTCATGGATGGCTTTTCAGGCTACAATCAGATCAAGATGGCACCTGAAGACATGGAAAAGACTACATTTGTTACTCAGTGGGGCACCTTCTGTTACAAGGTCATGCCGTTTGGGTTAAAGAATGCTGGGGCAACCTACCAACGTGCCATGGTTGCCTTATTTCACGATATGATCCATCATGAGATCGAAGTGTATGTGGACGACATGATTGCTAGGTCCCAGACTGAAGAAGAGCATCTAGATCATCTGCAGAAGTTGTTTGACCGGTTGAAACTGTACAAACTGAGATTGAACCCGAACAAGTGCACCTTCGGGGTAAGATCTGGGAAGTTGCTAGGCTTCGTGGTCAGTGATAAAGGTATTCAAGTGGACCCTGCTAAGGTCAAAGCCATTCAAGAGATGCCAGTTCCCAAGACAGAGAAGGAAGTCAGAGGCTTTTTAGGACGCCTGAACTACATTGCTCGATTCATCTCTCATCTAACTGCTACCTGTGAGCCAATCTTCAAGCTACTGAAGAAAGATCAGGTAGTACGTTGGAACGATGAATGTCAGGCTGCTTTCGACAAAATCAAAGAGTATCTTCAAGAACCACCCATCCTAATGCCACCGGTTGAAGGGAGACCTCTGATACTATATCTGACAGTGCTAGACAACTCAATGGGGTGTGTGCTGGGGCAGCATGACGAGTCTGGTCGAAAAGAGCATGCCATTTATTACCTTAGCAAAAAGTTTACCGACTGTGAGACCCGATACTCACTGCTTGAGAAAACTTGCTGCGCTTTGGTATGGGCTGCTCGCCGGCTGAGACAGTATATGCTGGCTCACACTACCTTGTTGATCTCAAAAATGGATCCGATAAAGTATATATTTGAAAAACCTGCTCTGTCTGGGAGAATTGCAAGATGGCAGATGATCTTGACGGAATACGACATTCAGTATACAACCCAGAAAGCCATCAAGGGGAGTGTATTGGCAGACCACTTAGCTCATCAAGCTGTAGATGACTACCAATCAATGAACTTCGAGTTTCCGGATGAAAGCATCATGATTGTAACTGATTGTGAAGTACCTGGACCGGATGAAGGACCTGAACCAGGATCCCGATGGTCTATGCACTTTGACGGAGCTTCCAATGCTTTGGGAAATGGTATCGGCGCCATCATCATATCTCCACAAGGTACTCATACTCCACTCACTGCCCGGCTATGTTTCAACTGTACCAACAACATGGCGGAGTATGAGGCGTGTATCATGGGTCTTCAAGCTGCGATCGACCTAAGGATCAAATTTCTAAGTGTTTTCGGAGATTCCGCTCTTGTGATCAATCAGATCAAAGGAGAGTGGGATACGAAACATCCAAACTTGATTCCTTACAGAGAATGTGTGTTGACCATGATTCCCCACTTCACAGAGATAACCTTCGAGCACTTTCCAAGAGAAGAGAATCAGTTAGCGGACGCGTTAGCTACAATGTCTTCAATGTTCAAGGTTAAATGGGATAACGAAGCTCCCCAGATCACCATCGAGAAACTGGACGAACCGGCATACTGTTGTGACCTCGAAACTGAATTGGTAACTGAGAAGCCTTGGTACCACGAAGTGAAGAGATATCTGGAAGCTCAGGAATACCCTGAAGGTGCCTCTATCAATGATAAGAAATTCCTGAGGAGGTTCGCAGCAAAGTTCTTCCTAAGCAACGGCATCTTGTACAAGAGGAATCATGATTCAACCTTACTGCGTTGTGTGGACCAGATTGAAGCAGAAAGAATCATGGAAGAACTACATGACGGGACCTTCGGCACACATTCCAGTGGACATACTATGGCTAAAAAGATCCTACGGGCAGGATATTACTGGTCCACCATGGAAGCTGATTGCTACCAACATTCTAGGACATGCCACAAGTGCCAGATCTATGCAGATAAGGTGCATGTTCCTCCGGTTCCCCTGAATGTTCTGACTGCGCCTTGGCCGTTTGCAATGTGGGGCATAGACATGATCGGTGAGATAAGGCCTACGGCATCCAACGGACATCGCTTCATCCTAGTGGCGATCGACTATTTTACAAAGTGGGTTGAGGCAGCATCCTATGCTACAGTAACCAAAACTGTCGTGGCACGGTTTATTCGGCACAACCTGATCTGTCGATACGGCGTCCCTGAGCGGATTATTACAGACAACGGTACCAATCTGAACAATAAGATGATTGCTGAGCTTTGCGAACAGTTCAAAATACAGCACCACAATTCTTCTCCTTACAGACCGAAGATGAATGGGGCTGTAGAAGCAGCTAACAAGAACATCAAGAAGATTGTGCAAAAAATGACAGTAACGTATAAAGATTGGCACGAGATGTTACCGTTCGCTCTGCATGGGTACCGTACCTCAGCTAGGACGTCAACCGGGGCAACTCCTTTCTCCCTGGTTTATGGCATGGAGGCAGTCTTGCCAATCGAAGTGCAAATTCCCTCTCTCCGGATAATGAAGGATGCAAATCTGAACGAAGATGATTGGATCCAGACACGCCTTGACCAACTCAATCTCATTGACGAAAAGAGACTCGCTGCTATCTGCCATGGTCAGACGTATCAGAAACGGATGATCAGGGCATTTAACAAAAAGGTCAGGCCACAGGAATATCAAGTTGGGGATCTGGTTATCAAGAGAATCATCCTTCCTCAGAGTGATCCAAGGGGCAAATGGACCCCTACGTACGAAGGACCATTTGTGGTTAAGCATGTGTTCTCAGGAGGAGCAATGATCTTAACCAACATGGATGGTGACGACCTTCCTCACCCTGCCAATGCAGACATAGTTAAAAAATACTACGCATGAAAAAAGACCCGCTAGGCTGACATGCCTAGGCAAAAATTAGGGCTTCCCGTCGAACCAAAAGGGTTCGGGCAAAATGTAGGGATGAAAATGAAAAAAATCTGTACACCCGGCAAGTCGAAAACCTGAAAAGGCGGCTTGGGCAAAAATGGGTATCCCGGTGGACTGAAAACCCGAAAGGGCGGTCCAGGCAAAAATTAGGGATAAAGCGTAAAACTATGTCTCATTGATCACTTTGCATCCAGAATCCGGTATCTACATCAAGTTCAAACGGCATCGATCAGTCAGCTTCACCTTCAACCAAGGTCGTCAAGTGATGAGACGCTCGGAGTTATAAAGGCAATAGCAGAGTTGAAACCCAGTGGATCATTCATCTTTCACACAGCTGTTTTATTTTCATTTGTACAAAACTTGTATAAATTCTTTTGATCGGCGACGTACCTCTTACTAGGACGTCAGCCTCCTGTACACAAAACGCCTATTCAGGCCATTCAAAATCAATAAAAATATATTTCCAGTTAAACGTGCCCAAGTGTTTTTTCCTTTTTCTGTTTTGTTTTGCGAAGAACGTCCAAGGTTCAATTTGTGATGTATGCATTGACAATAATTTGCTAACTCATGAATATTTGCATACGAAACAAAGGAATTCATTGCAGGTGACACTAGAAACGGGGGCAATAAAGAGTTGTCCGAGCAGTCTAATTGTTCTATCCTCCAAGGTACCAAGGCAGGTTCAGCTAAAGAAGACGGCCAAGTGTATCTCAATTCCCCAGAGAGTGGTTCGACAAAGTCAATACATTCTTCTCCAAGCAAAGTCATCAAATATCAAGGAAATTGAGTATCCTCCCGTAGATCTCAATACCTCCCCAGCAGCATGTATTCTTAACAAGCATCCCCGGCAGTCTTGGTCTAAAGATTGTTCCCCGGCGGTATCTCACTATCCAAAGGAATCACTTCCCTGCAATTCAAACCTCCCCCAGAAGAGTCCAACCCAGTTTCCCCAGGAAAGTTGGAATTCATATCCCCAAACAATAAAGCTTATCCCCAGTAGATTCTGGAAGCTTACCCCTCGCAGAGCACAAACGCGTCGTCCCGGCTTGATTTAAAGAGTTATTTCCGTAACAGGATATAACTGGGTTATCCTCAGCCAAAAGCCACGGAAAGAGCGTCCTCGGCAAAGTATCTTCCTACCCCCAGCAAAGTCTATCAACGCTTCCAGCACAACAAAGATATCCCCAGCATAACTCATCAACAGTATACCCAGCGGAGTTATCTTCATTAACTCAGCAAAGCATCGCTGTCCCCACAAAGTAACACTCCCCAGCATGATCGTTAGAGTATCTCTTCTCCCGCAGAATCTTCCATTTGCCAAGTTTATTCCGCAACAGAGTCATCTTCTCCTACCGGTATACCTGCAACTATCATCCCCAGCGGAAGCAAAACCTATACTTCAACATCAGCCCAGGATACGACTTCCCGGCACCCGTCAAGGATTTATTTTCCTAGACGAAAACATACATGAATCATCGTATACACCATTATAGCATGCATAACGCACTGCACCATATCATACGAATCTCATTTATGTTGAGAACATCATTGCTTGATCCATATCATGCATTGCATATAACTGACCTTTACCTTTCAGGAAAGATGCAGTTGAAATTCTCAAACATATTTCAAGGACTTCTCCAGTCCAGTTAAATCGACTCCAAACAGATTTTTCTGATAAAGACTCAGTAGAAGTTCTCTTATGGTCCCCTCTCCAACGGCGTGTGAGGTGGTAATTCCTCCTTTAAGATGTTTCCCTCTCCGACGATGAGCGTGAGGTGATATTCTCTTATGGTCCCCTCTCCGACGGTGAGCGTGAGGTGGTAATTCCTTTTTCAAGATGTTTTCCTCTCCGACGATGAGCGTGAGGTGATAGTCTTTTATGGTCCCCTCTCCGACGGTGAGCGTGAGGTGGTAATTCCTTTTTCAAGATGTTTTCCTCTCCGACGATGAGCGTGAGGTGATAGTCTTTTGTGGTCCCCTCTCCGACGGTGAGCGTGAGGTGGTAATTCCTTTTTCAAGATGTTTTCCTCTCCGACGATGAGCGTGAGGTGATAGTCTTTTGTGGTCCCCTCTCCAACGGCGTGTGAGGTGGTAATTCCTTTTTCAGATGTTTTCCTCTCCGGCATGAGCGTGAGGTGATATTCTCTTATGGTCCCCTCTCCAACGGCGCGTGAGATGGTAATTCCTTTTTCAGATGTTTCCCTCTCCGGCATGAGCGTGAGGTGATATCCCCTTTCAGATTATAATTTCCTATAGTTCCCTCTCCAGCGGTGAGTAAGGTGACTCCCTTCGAGATTATAATGTCCTTTGGTTCTCTTCCTGACACTACGAAGATGGTAATTCTCACCAAGATTTTCTCAACGAGCGTTGTTGAGGTTGAAATCATTCAGGGTTCTCTTACCCTTCATGCTAAGGCAGTAACCATCCCTGGTTCATTCATCAACGTTTGAAGCTCCAGATCCAGCTCCTGTAACCAGTCAGGACATATCTATATCAAGCATCTAAAATCAGCTCCTGCGACGTGTCAGGTACTCATTTTTCTGTTTTGCAGGTATACAGGTTCTAGCGAAGGAATCTCTTACACAATCAACATCCAGATGGCATCTATAAGCCCATCATCCTATCCAAGCAACATTCAAATGGCATCTATAAGCCCATTCCCTCATCATCACTGCTACCATGTGAGCGCAAATTTCTGGGCACTCTAGTGTTCAATCATCTTTTACCCTCGGATTACGAAAGGCACGTCAGCCAATCTGCACCCTCAGGTCTAAGAAGATTGAACAGGGGCAACTGTTGTACCCCAAAATTTGCCCTCCCATATTCATCAAGAATTGTCAAAGTCAAGGTCACAAAATTCCCCCAGGGTTGTGCAGCTCAACTGGCTCCTATACAGTCAAAACTAGGGTTTGAGTTCTGGTCAAGCAAATGAACTTCTCAAAGGCCCAATCAAGTCTCACATGCTTAAAAAGATGGTCAAGTGTCCTCATATCAAGTTTCAAGACATTCAGCTCAAGATTGCACAGTCAAAACCCTAGATTGCACTACAGTCAACTGTAGGGGCAAAATGGTCATTTGACAGTCAAAAGTTCAAATTTTTGGTCAATATATCATTTTGAAGCCACAAACATCATTTGATCAATGCTTGATCATGATTCTCAAAATTTGGCTCAGAAATCATCAAAGATGCAAAAGTTGCTATATTTGGACAGCTGAAAAAGTCAACTGAAATTGACCAGGGCATAACTTTCACTTGGATTATCAGAAAAATTCCATCCAAAGCTCATTTTGAAGAGAAAGACATTTCCTACAATTCATCTTCATGTTCCAAGTCCAAGAAATGCTCTCACAAAAAGTTATCAATTTCAACATTATAGGTCATTTCCAAAAGTCAACAAAAAGTGACTTTAAGTCAAAGGCCATAACTTGAGATTGGTAAATCAAAATGACATGGGACCAAAGGCATTGGTTAAAGGATTCAAAGACCTTTCCAAAATGTCCAAGAACATGTGAAAAGCTTAAAAATTGACCAAGTTATGCCTTGTGGAAGTTGGGAAATTTTTGGAAATTTTTGAAAGTCAACATTGATGCAAAAGGCCTAAAAATGCAATTGGGCCCAATTTTCTTCCAAGTTTCTTCATGCCAAGCCTATGCACGACCACTAGGCCCAAAGGGAAGTATTCTCATATTTTTTAATTATTTATTTGAATTAATATTAATTTATATTCATTTAAATGATTTTAATTCATGAAAAATATAAACCTAACATGAAAAAATCTTTTTATGCATGATCTAATCTCTATAATTCGTGCATATCTCAAATAGGCAAGCTTTGATGATAATTGATCAGATTTGGCACAAAAACACCATGAAAAAGATTGTAAAAGATATATGAAATCAAATATCCAAAATTCATCAATGCATAAGATTTTGTACAGCTTTTTCAACCTAAATCATTCCCTATATGATCAACATCAGAACCCTAATGCAGAGACTGAAAAAAAGCTGCGCATAACACACTCTTGCATATTGAAAAATTCTCCTAAAAACTCAATACTGAAATCTAGGTTTTAGGTGGATTCAAGCTTTGATTTTTGTTTCATTAGCATCCTGAGATATTCCAGAACCTTTCTCAATCAAAAACAACAACTCAAACGCCTTGAAACGGTATCTCTAAGTCAAACTGAACCAAGAGAATTTTGAATTCGCATAGCACGATTTAAGCATCCTCATGCATTTTTATTTATGGATTATTGTTTGTCGTGATGTTTCTGTGCTAACCAATATGTTTGATTTCATTTTTGAGCAACATACGCGATTTCGCCATTAACAAGCATTAGGGTTTCACAGCTTTGAATTTGGGGGTTTCCAAATATAGCAAAATTGGACCTTATCAACCCCATGGATGTGTTCAGAGCGTAGAGACGAAGCAACCTGGACCCTCGCGAACAATTTATGATGCCTAGAAAGCTATTCGCTATTTTCTCGAATCCACCTTTAAACCACGCTGTGAAAACCGTTCTCATAGTGTTTGTGTTACAGGGTAGGGGAAGGAGACGAAGACGTGTCCATCAGCCAGTGGTCCGTTTAAATTTCGCGCGTGTTTAACCAATTAGTATTATGTTTCCTTTATATTATTTGTGTTATGTTATATATTAAATAAAATTGAACAGCTCAGTTGGCAAGGGAATACGCTTGTGACCTCACAGACCTGGGTTCAAGTCCCAGGTCTGGCAAAAATTTCACATTATTTTTCATAATGAGTTCTTATGCAGCGCGCTTGAAGAGGACCATCCTATTCCATCAATACCTCACCATACACGTGTCCAGGAGAGGCAGGCTAAGGGCTCAGATCTCAGGCCTATGGTGAATGTGGTCAATGCAATAGCACCCAATCCAAAAGGTCAACGAGCTTCCATGCTTATTGGGCTTAATCTTTGGACCAACACCTCCTAAATTGGGGACTACACCCCACTCTGGTTTGATTTCTTTTTTTATTTCATTTATTTTAATTTTAATTGTTTTGTTTATTTTAATTATTTGTTTTAACTAATTATTTTTAACAAAAATCTATAAAAACACTAAAAATCAGAAAAATACAAAAAAACATAATATTTATTTTATAATAATTATTTTCACAAATAAATTAAAATGTAGATTATTTAGTGTAATTAGGTTTTAATTGTAATTCCTTTTTTAATAAAAAATCCAAAAATGTAGAATTTAGGTTAATTGTTAATTCTTTTTATTTCCTTTTTTTTTCTCACCATAATAATTATTATTTATTTATTTTATTTTCATAAATTAAAATTGTACATAATCAATTAGGTTTAACTTAGGTCATATTTTAATTCTTTCATAATAAATAAAAATATTAGAATTAGGGTTTGCCGTTTAATTTAATCTTAATTAATTCTCCTTTTTCTCATTAAATCTAAAAAACACAAAATACTAAAAAACATTTAATCATTTAATTTTTAATCCTTATTAATTTTAATTATTTGCAAAAGGGTCCAACGCCCGTCATTAATCATTTAAATTGCGCATTTATTTTATTATCGCTTATTATAATTTTGTAAATATCCCAAAGCCATGTAATTTACTTTTCGCACTTTATTTCTTCGCATTATTTATTTTTCCGCTAAATCGGGTCCGGTTTATTTTGGTGATGTGGACCCGCGCCATTTGTAATAGTCGTAGATTTATCTTTTCTGCAAACTTTATAACTGTTAACCAAGCATGAAAGAATGTATGGCAATAATTAAAATCAAGCGTAGAACACGACAAATATGACAAGACAAATAACTGAAACATGACACACGATTCGCACGCACCACCCCTAGGGTACACCTCACTGTTGCCTTTCGAAAGGTGGTCGTCGAGTAGAGGACGTCTTAGTAAGTCCTCATGATCCGGGAACCTGGCATGAGGGTAGCTTCTAAGGTGTCTTCCCATTGCTCTGGTGATGACCATGTCCCGAACCTTCGAATTGACCCGAACACCTCCAACGGTGGTGCTACCTACCTCTCAATGGTGGGATGGCACTACTTTAAAGGACATTTACACAGACGAATTCCTTAGGGTAGGTAGGTTCTCGTAGATACTTGCTCTAATCTCAAAACAAACTCAAAAAGACTTTTCACACTGACACTTTTCAAAAGCTTTCAAAACAAACTTTTCAAACACTCTGACGTATGAGTCGATCTGAAAATTTTCAAAGAAACTTTTTAAAACCCACATTGAAAAGCAAGCAAACAATTTTGAAAACACAAATGAGCAAGTATCTAAGAGCCCATGGATAACCATGGATAGAAAGGGTGCTAACACCTTCCCTTTCTATAACCTACCTCCCGAACCGAGAGCGATCTCTTTAAGGAATTTTTCTGTGCTTTTGTCCTTTCCATTTGGAGAAAATAAAAGGCGGTGGCGACTCTTGCTTCCGCGACATTTCGCGAACCAGCGTTAAACAGTCAGTTCCAGATCCACCGATCACAGCTCCCTAAAATTATATTCTATTTTATAGAGAAGTTATGATGGAAGAAGATCAGAAGATAAGTTACAAAGCTATTTCTGCTGTGATTATAAACATCTCTAAAAAAGTTATGATGGAAGAAGATCAGAAGATGCGCTAAAATGATGTTTCAACTCTGATTATTAACATCTCTGAAAGAAGTTCTACCACTGCAAACAAGGTTTCATGGCTCTGATCTCCAATGTTCTGAAGCGTTACAAATCAAATATTTACATTTCAAGAGTAACGGCTGGAAGGGAACAAGGATCTTTATTTTTGGAAAGCACCTTAATTTTCATTGATCAAGTTTCCAAATGGTCATCCATGCTTTGCCTATTTAAACAAGCCTTGAGGATAAATCATTCATGATTTACACATGACCAGTAACGCTGCTATCATTTTCATCCTCAAGTATTCTACATACAAACTATGTAAAACATCACTTGTATTGTGATAGTGTTTAATTAGAAACACTATTGTAGACTTTTATTCAGACATTGTTTAAAGAAATTCCTTGAGAAAAATCGGGTTGTGGTTTATACTCAAGAAGACTTTGACGGTTGTCAAAGAAGATTTGTAATCAAGATTGATTAGTGAATTAAGACCTCGTTAAGAGAGGCGAAATCACCTTGGCGAGTGGACTGGAGTAGTTTGAGTTCAAACGAACCAGGATAACCAACTTGTTCTTTACTTTCAGTTTTAAAAAATCCCAATTCAAACATCCATTTCTTGTGTTTTTTCATTCTTCAATTTGGCATCAGAGCGCCTGGTTCTGAGTTCAAGCACTTAACCGTGTCAGTAAAAGATCCAAGCTAAGAAAAACACTATGGTGGGGCCAAGTCAAAACACTAGCAATGACTATCATGATGAGAAAGACAATATCAGCGGTAAACCTCCAACCTTTTACAAAGAGAACTTTGACTACTGGAAAGACAGAATTGAAAGTTTCTTTCTGGCTCATGACGCTGATCTCTGGGATATGGTGATCGATGGGTACATACATCCTGTTGATGAAATCGGTCAGAAGATTGACAGAAAAAGAATGTCAGATCATCAAAAGTAAGTCTTCAGAAATCATCACAAGGCCAAAACTATTCTCTTGAGTGCCATATCATACTCAGAGTATGAGAAGATCATAAACAGAGAGACATCAAAACACATGTTTGATTCCTTGAGAATGACGCATGAAGGCAACACGCAAGTCAAAGAAACGAAAGCCCTTGCGCTCATTCAGAAGTATGAAGCTTTCAAAATGGAAGAAGATGAAACCATTGAAACAATGTTCTCAAGATTTTAAATTCTGGTTGTTAGGCTAAAAGTTCTGGACAAAGGGTACTTAACTGCTGATCATGTAAAGAAGATAATCAGAAGTTTACCAAAGAAATGGAGACCCATGGTCACTGCTCTCAAACTGGAAAAAGATCTGAAAAAAATATCTTTAGAAGAACTTGTCAGCTCTCTCAAAAGTCATGAGATAAAGTTAGAAGTTGATGAGCCCCAGAAGCAAGGTAAGCCTTTAGCTATTAAATCTAACAAAAAATATGATTATAAGGTTTTGCAGGCAATAGAAGAAACTATGGTTGATCCTTATCAAAAGAAGACGAATTATCCCTTCTCTCCATAAGAGTTAATCAGCTGTGGAAGCATAGGCAAAGGAAGTTCAGAAATTCCAGAAGAACAGGGAATCAGTCTGAATCATCGTCTGGACACAGAAAGTCTGAACCATCTTCTAAATACAGAAAGTCAAGAAACAAAGACATTGTCTGCTATGAGTACAATGAACAATGGCACTATAAAAGAGACTGTTCAAAGCTTCAGAAGGAGAAATCAAAAAAGAAGTTCTTTAAGGAGAAGAAGAAAACTCTCATGGCAACATGGGATGACTCAGACTCTTCAGAAGCAGACATTGAATTAGAAGATGAAAGAGCCAACATTTCCATGATGGCCAACATATTAGAACATACTGAATCATCTGGATCAGAATCAAACTCAGAGGCAGAAGAGGTACTTTCTAACTTTTGTAGATCTCAATTTGAAGAGAGTCTGTCATAAATTCTAGAAAGGTATTAGAAAATTCGAGTCATAAACAAGAACCTGAAAAAGGATCTAGTTTCTGACTCTGAAGAAACTAAGAATCTGAGACTGGAAAACTCTGAGCTGAAAGAAAATTTTTCAAAACTTAAAATGAATTAAAAAATACTCAGAAGGAAACTATATCATAAGTTCCTAGTAACCCCGATAAGATCATAAAGGAATATGATCACAGCTTTCAGAAATTCCTCGCTAAAAACATAGATAGAAGCAAGATGGCTTCAATGATCTATAAAGTTAACAGAAATGGTAGGAAAGGTATAGGATACAAAGGTAAAGTATCCCAACCTAAGAAAGTTAAGGATTTGGTTATTAAACACACTCCTTTAAATTCTCACTTTACCTATGGGCACACACATGTTTTAAAATATACTAGTAATGATTTCTCTGCTAAACCAAAATTGAAATAGAATTTTGGTAACTCTAATAAACAAGGACCCAAAAAGATATGGGTACCTAAGGATAAAATTGTCTATGTTGCAGATATCTTTGCCAGAAAGACTGAAACACCAATCCTGGTACCTGGACTCTGGATGCTCTCGACACATGATGGGAAGAAAGCATATGTTCCAAATCTTGGAGCTTAAATTTGGAGGTTACATAGGTTTCAGAGGAAATCAGAAGGGGAAGATCATTGGCTCTGGAACAATTGGTAACGGTAATATTCCCTCTATTACTAATGTTCTGTTAGTAGATGGATTAATGCATAACTTGTTATCCATAAGTAAATTAAGTGATAACGATTATGATATAATCTTTATTCAAAAGTCCTATAAAGAAGTTAGTCAAAAATATGGATCTATCCTCTTTAATGGGAAGAGAAAGAACAACATTTACAAAATAAAACTTTATGAACTGAAAAGTCAGAATGTAAAATTCCTATTGTTTGTTAACGATGAGCAATGGGTCTGGCACAGAAGATTGGGGCATGTTAGTATGAGAAGAATATCTCAGATTAACAAACTCAATCTGGTCAGAGGACTTCCTAACCTGAAGTTCAACTCAGATGCTCTGTGTGAAGCATGTCAAAAAGGAAAGTTTGCAAAACCCTCTTTTAAAGTAAAAAAATGTTGTTTCTACCTATAAACCATTATAAATTCCGCATATAGATCTATTTGGACCAGTGAAAACTCCATCCATTAGTGGCAAGAAGTATGGATTAATGATTCTTAGATGACTATAACAGATGGACACGGGTAAAGTTCTTAAGACACAGGACGAGTCACACTTTGTGTTCTTTTCCTTCTGTAACCAAGTCCAAAATGAAAAAGATCTTAGAATTGTTAAAAGTCAGAAGTAATCATGGTGGAGAATTTGAAAACAAAAAATTTGAACTATTTTTTAATGAGAATGGCATCTCTCATTATTTCTCTTGTCCTAGAACTCCCCAACAAAATGGAGTTGTAGAACGAAAGAACAGAACTTTACAAGAAATGGCCAGAACCATGATCAATGAGACTAACATTGCTAAGAACTTCTGGGCAGAAGCAATTAATATTAGAACATAGTTTGATCCTACAACCCTTAATTAGAGTTTTGATGATAACAAACACAAAGAAAAAATATGCACTCTAAATTTGTGTTGTTTTTTATACAGAAGTTCTGACTTAAACAATATCAGAAGTTAATCCACAGAAGCTTTCAAGCTGAGCTAATCAGAATGTTCTGAAGAATGATGATCAAAATCTGCGCTAAAGTAAAAGATACTCTGATTCTAAACAGAAGTCTAATACGCCAACATATCCTCATATCTCTGAGTCATCAATGTTCTGAAGTAAAAGCAGCATGCAAGATTCTCAAGTTCTGAAGCGTTACTTTTCAGTTAAGACAATATCATATGCAACGACTTCATTCAGACAAGAATCTTCTCAGTATGGAAAGTGCATTAAGTGTCCATTATCACGTTTTTTTGATAGATTTCCACGCCTATATAAACAAGCTCAAAGGAAAAATCGTTTACGATTTTACCAACGATTTCTCATACATCTCAAAAAGCTGCAAATATTCACATTCTTTCATATACTCAAATTGTGTAATACATCACAATAGTGATACAGTTTTTGTAACGAAAAACATATAGTACACAATTAGTTGTTCTTTGATTAAGATATTGTTCCTTGAGATAAACTGGGTTGTGGTCTTACTCAAGAAGACTTTGGCAGTAGCCAAAGTAGTTTTGTAATCTGCTTGATTAGTAGATTAAGTCCTTGTTGGAGAGAGGCAAAATCACCTTGGCGGGTGGACTGGAGTAGTTTGAGATCAAGAGAACCAGGATAAAAATCTTGAGTCTATTGCATTTTATTTTTAAGTTACAATTCAACCCCCCCTTCTTGTGTTTTTCACTTCTTCAATTAACACAGCATGTTACATTCAGAATAGAATCTCCATAAGACCTATTCTGGATAAGACTCCATATGAACTGTGGAAGAACAGAAAGCCCAACATCTCGTATTTCCATCCATTTGGATGTATTTGTTTTATTCTTAACACTAAAGATCATCTGAATAAGTTTGAATCTAAAGCACAAAAGTGTATTATGTTAGGATACTCTAAACGCTCAAGAGGCTACAGAGTATACAACACAAACATGGATTGTAGAAGAGTCAATAAGTGTTAGTTTGATGACAAGCTTGGCTCTCAAAAGTCAAAGCAAGATGAATCTTTTGCAGATACAGAAGTCCAAATTATAACATACTGAAGACATTGCGTTAGAAGTTTCTCACAAAGAATCACAGACAACACCAGAAGAAGATGTCACAAATATCACAGTAACATCTGAAGAACCTCTCCAGAAAAGACAATCCAGAAGCAGCTTAACTCATCCTGAAGACAAAATTCTTGGAAAGAAAGAAGACCCAATCAGAACAAGATCCATATTCATAAGCTCTGAAGAATCTCTCATGGGATTAGTGTCTCTGATTGATCCAACTTCCATTGATGAAGCTCTTATAGACAATGAGTGGATACTTGCAATGTAGGAGGAATTAAACCAATTCATCAGAAACGATGTGTGGGGTCTGGTTCCTAAACCAAAAGGGTTCAACATCATTTAAACCAAATGGGTATTCATAAACAAGCTGAATGAACAAGGAGAAGTCATCAGAAATAAAACACGGCTGGTGGCACAAAGTTATAGTCAGCAAGAGGGGATAGACTATACAAAAACCTTTGCTCCAGTCGCCAGGTTAGAATCTATCATACTTTTAATTTCTTTTGTTGTAAATAATGGTATCACTCTCTATCAGATGCATGTCAAAAGTACATTCTTATATGTATACATTGATGAAGAAGTTTATGTGCACCAACCCCCTAGTTTTTAAAATTCAAAACATCCAGAATATGTTTTTAAACTAAAGAAATCACTATATGGTCTGAAACAAGCTCCCAGAGCTTGGTATGAAAGACTAAGTAGTTTTTTGCTAGAAAATGATTTCACCAGAGGTAAAGTGGACACAACCTTATTCTGTAAGCCATTTAAAAATGACATTCTAGTTTGTCAAATTTATGTAGATGATATCATTTTTGGATCTACTAAAGCCTCTCTGGGAAGAGAATTTGCTAAGTCTATGCAGGAAGAGTTTGAAATGAGCTTGATGGGAGAACTCAAATTATTTCTAGGCATTCAGATCAATCAAACACCAGAAGGAACATACATATACCAAAGAAAATATGTCAAAGAACTTCTGATGAAATTCGACTTATCATAATGTAAGCCAGCCAAAACCCCAATGCGTCCTACATGCATTATGGAGAAGGAAGAGGTAAGTAAAAATGTAGAACAAAAGATCTACAGAGGTATGATTGGTTCTCTCTTATATCTTACAACTTCAAGACCTGATATTCTGTATAGTGTATATCTATGTTTCAGATTCCAATTAGATCCTAGAGAATCTCACTTAACAGTTGTTAAGCGAATTTTTAAGTATCTGAAAGGTACTACTAATCTTGGTCTGTTTTATAGAAAAATCGATGAATACAAATTAGTAGTGTACTGTGATGCTGACTTCGCTGGACATAGAGTAGAAAGAAAAAGAACTTCTGGAATATGCCAGTTTTTGGGAGAGAATCTGATCTCATGGTCTAGCAAGAGGAAATCCGTAATTGCATTATCAACTGCTGAAGCTGAATATATAGCACAACCTGGATGCAACACACATATGCTCTGGATGAAAAGTCAACTTGAATACTTCAATATATTTGAAAGTAACATTTATATACTCTGTGACAATACTTCTGCTATTTTTTTGTCTAGAAATCCAATTTTACATTCTAGAGCTAAGCGTATAGAAAAAAACATCACTTTATTAGGGACTATATTCAGAAAGGAATTATTTCCTTAAAATTTATTGCCACAGACTATCAATGGGCTGATGTCTTCACTAAACCACTTTCTGAAGATAGGTTTAATTTCATTCTGAAAAATCTCAACATGAAATTATGTCCAGAATAAGAGTTTTATTTATGTATTCTTTAACCCTCAGAAGTTTATATTTTTTTGGTGAACATCTGATCAATAATTCTTTAGAAGTTAGAAGGACAATTGCATCAGGATCTATCTAAGAAGATCTGAACAGTTCCCAAACGGTTCATTTCAAAGATAGAAGCATGCAGTTCACATCATCAACATCTGTCATCCTCTCACAAGCATTCTTCTAAGGCTGAACACGCATTTAAATTCTGAAGGGACTAAAGCTTTAATTGGATGCATTGAGACTCGTGTTGTATTGGTAACTGTTATATATCTCCACGCCATCTCCTTATTTACAGGAATCATTAATGCTATGTAATCATTATTTTTCACTCTTTTCTTGCTAATTAAGTTTTCAATTTGGTTATAAATGCACCATTCACTTTCACTTTCACTTTTTCACTCTCACTTCTTCTCGCTACTATTTTCTCTCTACTTTTTGTGTGCAAAATTTTCTTTCAAAAACCTTCAACAAGTCTGTGTGAATAATGGCTTCGTCTTCAAGCGCTCAAAGCTCTCAATGTGTTCCCAGATCTTCTTCTTCAATAGCATAAATATATGAAGAACCTTCAAGAACCCTTCTGACTCCAATTGATTTGCTATAAGTTCTCTGTGAATTCATTATAGACTTTGAAAGTATGATGGAAAACGGCTACAATCTTACACCTGATGTTGAATTTCAAGGGTGGACCAAATATTTTGATCGTCTGCTGGGTCCAATTTTTCCAAGATTGGTCAAAGAGTTATAGATTCACGCTACTACATCAAACCATCAAGTTACTTCTTATGTGATGGGGAAAAAGATAGCAATTTATGAAGATCTTATTGCAAGGTTGATAGGTCATGACGGCAGAGGCTGTAACACCCCAATTCTACCCCAAGCAATTATATAAAATAAATCAGAGTTATAAAATTCAATCATGCAAACGAACCAGGGCGTCACAAATTCTTCTATAAAACTCATTGCATTCATCGTGGATATATAACACTTTCAAAACATCAGATGAACCATCATAACATCTTTAATTAAATAACTCAAAATCTACGCAGCGGAATTCTCAATAACAATTTTATCATCAATACAACAACCTCAAAACAACACAATTTAATAATAATCAACAATAAAAAATAGCAAGCGTTCATCCCCCTGAGTGTTACATATCAGAGCAATGACACCGACTCGAACTACTGAAGGTATACAACCTTCACTTTCGATTACCTGCACGTTACCAACATAAGGGAAACATTCAAACAGAAGGGGTGAGATATCTAACAATATAATTAAGCGCATGATAATTAATATATTAAATTAGATCACATAACATCACCACTTCACATCTCATAATCAATCAATAATAATACATTCACAGCATCATCACACACTTCTTTATGCAATCATATAATGCGACTCAATACTATGCAAATGCATGTGGTACCATTGGAGCAGAACTCCCATCTCAAAAATTTGCCAATTAATAGAGGCATCAACAAAGCATAGCCTTCATCTCAAAATTCGCCAATACAGGCCATCTCAACGAGCATAAGCTCCATCTCAAAAAAATGCAATGTATGCGTCACAATCATGAATGTAATAACAACACCCAAATTAACAACATCTCAACTTAACAACATCTCAAATTAACAACATCTCAAATTAACAACATCTCAAAAGCAACTCAACGTCTCTTCATCAACATCTCATATCATCATAATAATTCATCAAACATCATTTATTTATTATAAATCATCAACACAACATCATTAACAACTTCTCACTAACAACTCAGCTGTAGATTAATACCACAGTAATTCATACTGCTATTCTATAATTCTTACATCGTTACTGTCACTAATCCTACTGTTATGATTCTAACAACAACCTCTAGGCATCTCATTTGCATCATTCTATTCAAAACCAACGCAACGATCAACATGGGAATTAACTCTAAATCCAAAATTGGATACTAGGATTACACTTCCTATTCTTCATTTTAATCCTCTAGAATAATGTTCATCGCGTTAGCTATTCAACACTTCGAACGACATCTCAAACGGCATCCTAAAACTCAAGTTACAACACTTTAAAACTGAATCTGCCAAAAATCAGGCATTATGGGTCAACGCAAAACCCCTTGGATCGACGCGTACTGCTCTAGCTACACAACATGAGTCGACTCATCCTCTCATGGATCGACTCATCTTGAGTCTTGCACACAACATGTATCGACACATGCATCCCACAGATCGACTCATCATGACTCTTTCAACCTTCATGTATCGACACAAGCCTCTTCGTGTCGACTCATACTGAGTCTCTAGGCCCTCATGTATCGACGCGTCAAGTTTGAAGTCGACACATCCTGTTTCTTCCTGCATAATTTTGCGATTTTCTCTGCATTTCACTACGGGATTCATGTTTTTAACCCTACAAACTTAATATAATCATGATAAATCATCACCTACAATTATACTATAATACTACACCGATTAAACAACATTGGGACCTTATTATTCATCTAAAATTTATCAATCTTCATCATACATCATCATATACATCCAATTCAAGAACAAAACATTAATCACCTCTAACCCCACATATCAATCATCATGAACCCAATTATAAAGTCAGAACCCCACCCTTACCTTGGATTGAAGGTCGCTCTATAATCTTCTAGTTGAATTCTTGTTCTGCCGTTTTTCCACTTTTTCTAGCAGCTTCACGTTCTCCTTCTCAATCCTTATTCTTCTACTGCCTCTTCTTTCTATTCCATCTAACAACAATAGAATAACCTATTATTCTTTATTCCTTATTGGGCTTAAAACTAATACACCCCCTTAATACTTCTATTCCTTCAAAATAAGCCCACACCAAACAATATTATAATTCTAATATTATTTCTCCACTTAATAAATAAATCCAATTAAACACAACACATCTTCTCAAATATTCCAAAAATAATTTAATTAAATGATTAATTAAATTACGGGCGTTACAGAGGCATTCATTGCAGTGACATGGCAGAAAAATGCTCTGACCTAACAACAATCTCAAAAGAGATTTTTACTTCTGGCCAGCCATCAAACAAAATTAAAGATCTGAAGGACTACTTCAGAATTTGGTCAAAAATCATCTTGGGCTGCACCAACCACAGAAAGCCCACAAGCTCTCCTGATTATATCAACATTGACCAACAATTTATCCTGTACTTTATTGCAACCAAGGCAAAGATAAATCTTCCTCATCCATTGTTTAATCATTTGAAGAAAAGTGTTAAAGAGACTAGAGAAGAAGAATGGACTAAGAGGGACTGGATACCTTTGGGTAGGCTGATATCAGATATTCTGACTGAAAAATAACTAGTAGAATATCTGACTGAAGCTCAGCATGTCAGCACTCTGGAAGCATATGCTGGAAAACCTCTGAATGTGAAGAATCTGAAGAAGATGAAAATCATCGACAACATCAAGAAGGATCCAACTGTTGCAACCAAAGAAGTCATCATAACAAGAAGAGTTCCTCTGAAGGATTTCCCTCTGTTCTCTCAAACAGATGCATCTCCAGAAATTATTGTCAGATATCTGGAAGCTTGCAAAATGGATGGGATTGTTCCAGAAGTAAACATTCATCATCTACAACAACAGGCTCCAGAGGTTGTTCTCGAGAAATCAAGGAAAAGGAAAGCTACAGGAGAAGGATCTTCTGAGAAGGTTCCAAAAGCTTCTAAGAAAAAATGTAATTCTTCTTTTATTTCTGTTGTAGAATCAATGCTTTTATTAACATCTGAAACCCCATCCTCTCCAAAACCAACATAAGACCCTTCACCATAAACCTTTAATGATTTTCATATAGAGTTTGACCCTTCACTCACACTAGAATTTTTTTTGGAAGAACCACATTCTACTACCTCACATCTTAACCAAAGTCAGCCAGAACTTGCTAAGTTCTTTATGATATTGATCAATTTGATCCAGTGTTCCAAGACTCCCAACCAGAAAATCCAAACTCTCAAGCTCTCAACTCTGGAAATCCAAACTTTCACGCTCCCCAACCAGAAAATCCAAATATTGACTCTTATACCACTTCACCCATTCCTGGAATAACAAAAACTCTCATGGTTCGACAACCTCTCTCAATCCACGACATTCCAAAAATTCCATCTTCTTACCATTCCACTCCACCAAACACACCTCCCTCACCCATTATCATTTATGATTTTCCCTCTCCTATCAACCCTCCATAAGATCACCTACGTATTCTAGTAGACTTAGAAGTGCTGGATAACCTTGCCTCTAGCTCTCACAAAATTGCTATCCCAAAACCAAAACCAACTATCACCAAGGCAGATGTTGGTAGAAATTTACTGATTTTTGAAACAGAGATAATTGAATGGGTTAACTATTTGAAGCTAGCCTGCTTAGAAAATCTGAATCCTGCTGCTTCTGATTCTCACTGGAACCAGTTCAGAAAATGGTTCAACTCTGAATCCCAGAAACTCAAGGAGTTAAGCTATGAAATGGCCCAACAGAACTTCTGTGATTAACTGAATGTTTTCAAGGATCAAGTTCTGCGCCACTGGGAAAAGAAACCTATTCTTCTGCTGGACAATTCCCCCTGGGAAGATCACCAGCCTTCAGAAGTTGATGAACCATTCTTTGATAATCTTCTTCTGGTTATAGTTCAAGACAAAGGAAAAGAAATTGAAGAAGCTACTGAGTCAGAATCTGCCGCAGCCTGCTCTGAATAGGTGTTACCTTCTGCTGATATACCTTCTTCATCTCTAGTTATGCAAACTCTGGAGGAGTTGAAGAAAGAAAATGCAGTGATCAAGGAAAGATTAGGCAAGCCAGATGACACATGCAAGGAAATTAAAGGAATACTGGGAAAATAAGTAGAGTCAAACATGCAGATTAAGAGCTTGTTAGAAGCCCTGTTCACACGACTTCCTCCACCTCAATCTTAATTTTTGAAAATTGTTTTCTGTACTGAGTTCAATTTTCTGTTTTGTTTGCTTCTGAATGTTTTATTACAATCCTTTTAATATAACTCTACTTTTATTTCTTAAACGTGTTTATATTGCTTTTTGATTCTTGACAAAAAGGGGGAGAACGTAAGATATTTCTAATAACAATATCAAGACACAATCTCAAACATTTTGTATATCATAACTTCTCGTTTCTTGCTCTGAAAGTAAAATAGGAACAAAACTCTAGTAAAGACAGAAGTAGACGCATCAAAAGCTCCATCAAAAGCTCTGATCAGAATAAACGTCAGGGAAGTATTTTTTCTCTATCTGAGTATTCAACTCAGGGGGAAATATTAAAATGATTTATGTTTTGTCTATTTTTATTGAAATATCCTAGTTTTTGTCATCATCAAAAAGGGGGAGATTGTTAGAACATATTTTGATTCTACAACCCTTGTAAGAGTTTTGATGATAACAAAAGCAAAGAACATTTATGCTCCCTAAAATTATATTCTGTTTTATAGAGAAGTTCTGATGGAAGAAGATCAGAAGATAAGTTATAAAGATGTTTCTGCTGTGATTGTAAACATCTCTCAAAAAGTTCTGATGAAAGAAGATCAAAAGATTCGCTAAAACGATGTTTCAACTATGATTATTAACATCTCTGAAAGAAGTTCTACCTTTGCAAACAGGATTTCATGGCTCTGATCTCCAATGTTCTGATGCGTTAGAAATAAAATATTTCCATTTCAAGAGTAACGGCTGTAATGGAACAAGGATCTTTATTTTTGGAAAGCACCTTAATTGTCATTGATCAAATTTTCAAATGGTCATCCATGCTTCACCTATTTAAACAAGCCTTGAGGATAAATTTGTCACGATTTACACACGAACAGTAACGCTGCTATAATTTTCATCCTCAAACATTCAACATTCAAACTGTGTAAAACATCACTTGTATTGTGATACTGTTTAATTAGAAACACTCCTGTAGACTTTTATTCATACATTGTTTAAACAAATTCCTTGAGAAAAACAGGGTTGTGGTTTATACTCAAGAAGACTTTGACGGTTGTCAAAGTAGATTTGTAATCAAGATTGCTTAATGGATTAAGACCTCTTTGAGAGAGGCTAAATCACCTTGGCGGATGGACTGGAGTAGTTTGAGTTCAAACGAACTAGGATAACCAACTTGTTCTTTACTTTCAGTTTTAAAAAAATCCAAATTCAAACCCTTTTTTTCATGTGTTTTCCATTCTTCAGCATCCCCGAGAGAATAATCACAGACAATGGTACCAACCTCAACAACACTATGATCATCAAACTCTATGCGCAGTTTAAGATCAAGCACCACAACTCCTCTCCATACAGACCAAAGATGAATGGCACGGTGGAAGCTGCCAACAAAAACATAAAGAAGATTGTGCAAAAGATGGTGGTAACCTACAAAGACTGGCACGAAATGTTACCATTTTCTCTTCATGGCTATCGTAATTCACCATGAACATCAACTGGGGAAACCCCATTCTCTTTGGTCTACGACATGGAAGCTATCCTGCCTGTCAAATTTTAGATTCCTTCTCTAAGGATTATGAAAGATGCAGACTTAGACGAAGACGAGTGGATTCAGAATAGGTTGGATCAATTGAATTTGGTTGACGAAAAAAGGCTTGCGGCTGTCTGTCATGGTCAGTTGTATCAGAAACATATGATCAAGGCTTTTAACAAAAAGATCAAGCATCGAGTATATGGTAATAAAGCACATCATTCTACCATAATGTGATCCCATGGGAAAATGGACTCCCACTTACAAAGGGCCATTTGTTGTCAAGAAAGTATTTTTGGGTGGTGCTATGATACTAACCACCATGGATGGTGAAGATTTCCACACCCTGTGAACGCGAACATAGTAAAAAAATACTACGCATAAAAATGATCTGCTAGGTTGACTGGCCTAGGAAAAAATAAGGGCATCCCGATGAACCAAAAGGGTTCAGGCAAAAACTAGGGATATATATGCACAAGATTATATGCTCGGCAAGTCGAAAACATGAAAAGGCAACTTGGGCAAGAAAGGGTATCCCGGTGGACTGAAAACCCGAAAGGGCGGTCCAGGAAAAAATTTGGGGGTAATAGCAGGTGGACTGAAAACCCGTTGGAACACTTAATGCAAGCTTTATTACCAAGATCACAAGTTCAAACGATACATATCAGCTCAATCAACTTCTTCCGACATCAAGATATGACATGTTCAAAGACATGGGGGCAATAGAAGGGTTGGAACCCAACGAGATCATTTCCACATAGCTATATGTTTTGTTTTAACTTTGTATTCTTTTCATTTCACAACAATTTCCTTTTACTAGGATTTATGTCTCTTTGTACCAAAAATTCCTTTTTATAGGCAAATTATCAATACAAATATACCTCAAGGTTCAACCTTTTGTTTTTTCTGTTTTGTTTGCGAAAACGTCCAACGACTAAAATTGAATGAACATATGCATATGAACATGATTAACTGTTGACAAATATATGCATAAGAACACGAATAAGCATTTACTCAAAACTCTAGTAGTTGGTGTTGTACCCCAAAATTTTCCCTCCCATACTCTTCAAAGTTTTGACAAGCATCACCTCAATTTGCTCAAGTCTACTCAAGGGTTGCAAGTCAAACCATCCTCCTAAGCCAGTCAAAATTAGGGTTTTGGTTCTTGCAAAGAAGTTGAGGTTTTAAAAGGCTCAATCAAGTCCCATAGGCCTATACACATTGTCAAGCATCTATATGCCAAGTTTCAAGGCTCACAAGGTCAAGTTGCACAGTCAAAAGCCCTAGTTGCTTCACAATCAACTGTAGGGGTAAAATGGTCATTTGGCAGTCAAAAGTCAAAATTTTTGGTCAACGTATTATTTTGAAGCCACAATCATCATTTGATCAAGTCTTGATCATGATTCCACAAGAATGGCTCAAAAATCATCAAGATGCAAAAGTTTCCATTTTTGGACAGTTGAAAAGTTAACTGTAACTTGACCAAGGCATAACGTTTTCATGGTTCATCAGAAAAATCCCATCCAATGCTCATTTTGAAGGGGATGACATTTCATACAACTCATCTTCACATTCCAAGTCCAATAAATGCTCTCACAAAAAGTTACCAATTTCAACATTATAGGTCATTTTCAAAAGTCAACAAAAAGGCATTTTAAGTCAAAGACCATAACTTGAGATTGGTAAACCCAAATGACATGGGACCAAAGGCATTGGTTATAGGACTTCAATACCTTTCCAAAATGTCAAAGAACATGTTCATATGATCAAAATTGAGCAAGATATGCATTGGAGAAGTTGGGAAATTTTCATGAAATGGCAAAAGTCAACTATCCTTAAAACTTCAATTTTTGACAAAAGGGCCCACTTTCTTCCACTTGATTCAGCCTTGTCATGCCACCCCGTGTCCCATGATTAATTTCAAGACCAAATATTTATTTTTTCATTTTTATTTAATTTTTATGGATTTAATTCATTTTAAATCCATAATAATTCAAATAAATCTAAAAAATTAATTGAATGGCATATTTTTGGTTTGAATAGCTTTTATGTATGATATGCCAGCTCACAATTTCGTGCTAAGGCTTTTTGTGCACAAAATCTTGATTTTGAACCAAATATGGAAAGCTTTCAATGGTGGTTAAAGAAAAATCTCAAGACATCAATTCCATGGATCATTGGCCCAGCTGCTGACCTAATTCTATTCCCATACATATGCTGAACCAAAAACTAATACATTTCACGTGAAAAAGCTGCTGCAAACCCTTATGCCATTTTGAAAAAAAGTCAAGAAAAGTCAAAACTGAATTCAACCTTCCAGGCCAATTCAAACCCTTTTCTTGATTCAAACACGTTGCTAGCACACTCAGGAACGCATTGCAATCAAATTCAAGTTTCAACACCCAAGAAAACGCTCTACACAGTCGTACGGTTTGCACATATTTTTAGAATTACATCTCATTATTCATGCGCGTTTGATATGTTTTGTTGATTGTTTCATGTTCATAGAACTCACAGGAAGCTAATGGTGTGGTCCAATTGCCTTGAAACGTCCTGAATCATAAACTACCATTAACATTTTCTAGGGTTTTCAAACTTTGAATTTGGGGTTTGCTCCACAGGAAAAATTGGATCTTCTTAGACCTATGGTTGAATTCGTCAAGGCCAGACGAATCCAACCCAACCCTCGCGAACAATTTCTGATCATCATACGCCTATTCGCTATTTTCTCTTAATGCAGGTTGTGGGGGTTAAAAACCCCCGCTATTTGATTTTATGTTGCAGGGAAAAGGAAGAAGATGACTGACATGTTGAACTATGGTTGGAGCATTCAAATAATATGCGCGCGTTTTGTTAAATTCCAACATAGACGTTGTTTTTCTATTTTATGTTTATTGCCCATTATAAAATCAAAGCAAGCAGTTGGTTGAGTTGGTGGAAGGCGCGTCCAACAACCATTGGGACCTGGGTTCGATTCCCAGGTTCCCCAAAATTTCTATACATTTTTTCTTTACATGCTCGTGTGTAGGTTCCAAAAGAAGGTCCATCATGCACCTTGCCCATCCAGTGTGCCAAGTGTCTTCAACAGCCATCCAAAGGCCATGAGAGTGAGGAACATCATAGTCCCAGTCAAACAGGTGCCTAGGCAATTCCTAGAGTCAACGTGGCTTGGCAACAAATGGGCCTGGAATCTGCTTTTTCACCTCCCAAGCTGGCCCAAACCCCCCCTGGGTTTGCATTTCATTTTTACTTTATTTTCTTTCATTCAATTGTTTTATTTATTTTTATTGTTTTTATTATTTTAATTAATTATTAACCAGTAAATTAATTAATATTTTCCATAAAAATTCAAAAAAACTAAAAAATGTAAATATTTTATTTTTTTTAATTTCACTTAGGTAATTATTTTGTAAATAAAATACTAACAAATTAATTAGTTTAATTAGTTTAATTTTAACCTTTTTTACAATAAATAAAAACAATTTAGAATTAGGGTTTCTTTTGACTTTTAATTTCTTTTATTTTTATTTTCATTAAAAACATAAAAATTCAAAAACATTTTTTTTCTTTTAATAAATAAATAAATTAATAATTAGGCTTAATTTCATTAATTGCAAAAAAAAAAAGGGACAAAATTCAATTCTTTCTCAAAAAAGGGTCAAAACCCTAGGACGTCCCGATTCATTCTTTCGCGCGCATTTATTTACTTTAATCCATTATTTTGATGTAACTGTCTCCGGATATGTAATAGTTAATTAGGTTTATCTCTTTATTTACTTTTCTCGCATTTTATTTTCCAAACGGGTTGTTGTTTTTGGCGATGTATAGACCCGCACCTTGTAATAGTTAGATTTACCTTTCCGCACTTTATTTCCTGCAAATCATTTAACTGTTAATATGCCTGCAAGAATGTATGAATAATAAAATCAATCCGTAGCTCACAAACAACATGACCAAAGATAAACATTAACTGAAAAACAACACACATGCACATACCACTCCTAGGGTACGCCTCACTGGTTGCCTCGAACGTGGTCATCAAGTATAGGGTGTCTTAGAGGTCGTCCTCCTGTCTAAGATCCAGTTGCCTCGAAACGGTTGCCTCGGATAAAAAGGACCTAGGACATTAGGGTTACTTCTAGGGTGTCCTACTATTGCTTCGGTGACCACACATGTCCCTTAATCGAATTGACCCGAATACCTCCAACGATGGTGCTGCCTACCTCTCAATGGTGGGATAGCACTATCTAAAGGACTCTTACACAGCCTAATTCCTTAGGGTAGGTAGATCTCATGGGTACTTGCTCTTTCAAAAAAACAAAAACATCTTTTCACATTCATACTTTCAAAAAGTTTTCAAACAAATACTTCATACACTCTTGAGGACTGATACAAGAGTTACCTAGAAGTTTTTCAAACTAAACTTTTTCAAAACCCACAAACACAAGAAAAGCAAAAAAAATTTGAAAACATAGTGAGCAAGTACCTAAGAGCCTGTGGATAACCACAGATAGAAAGGGTTCTAACACCTTCCCTTTCTATAAATCTACCTCCCGAACCGAGAAACATCTCGAAAAGGAATTTTGCTGTGCTTTTGTCCTTTCCTTGTTGGAGAAAATAAAAGACGGTGGCGACTCTTGCTTACCGCGACATTTCGCGAACCAGCATTTCAAAAATAGTCAGTTCTATTTCCACCGATCACAGAACTGGCGACTCTGCTGGGGATTTAATAAAGTGAGGTGTACCTTAGGATTAGACCACTCTTGTTTTCAATTGCTTGATTTGTTTGCTTTAAAATTGTGGGCCTGTCTTGGAGTTTCATAGATCCTAACCCGGATCTGGGGGGATACCTTTTAGAAAGTAGCAACAAACTGTGAGGGAACTGTGCAGGGTATACCGACACGGTTGAAACAGTTTGCTACATTGATGTGGCACTTTGGTGAGTACCGGTAACCCTTGAGTCAAGTCAAGGAGAGTACGGGGCCGCCGCGTGGTGTCGTGAAGCATCAAATGACCTTAGGAACCTTACTTGACCATCCTGGCCTCTTTAGGGGTAGTGAGATGACCGACTTTGGTGCAGTCCGAAGTTGGTAGATACTCGATACTACACTCATTGAGGGTTGTTTTCTCGGAATATTTTGATTGCCAGTTCAGTGGCTAAATCAAAACAATGAACATAGAAAACAACCCAATGATATTGAGCTCCTTAGAACCCGGTTACTTTTAATAGAACAGGTTTTTGAGCCTACCAACTTCAAGAGGTTAGTACCCCAAACTTCATGCTGGCCTAAACTCTAAGGGCTCTTTGTGTGACTTGTGTGCCTTCAAACTTGACTACTTGCATGCTTGTTATCTGACACATGAGTTCCTTGCAAGTTTTATTTACAGTCCTTAATCTGGACTCATAACAGGGTTTACCTACATTACTCCACACATAGCATAGCATCATACCATCATACCATTGCATACATCCTGCATAAGGACTAATCCATTTCAAGGATCTCAAGGGTTTGTGATGCAGGTCATGATGAAACAAATGTCTAGCAAGGGGCAAAGGGGATTTATTTTCCTCTAGCCAAGGTTAATGACTTGAGTCAGGGGCTATGACCCACTCGATATGGTGAGCCTTGACTCTTGAAGAAGGACTCTCAACAATATGCAGTGCCTTTCATCAAGCTACAAAATGCAAATTCTAACAATTTTCTTGTTTACCCCGCGAGATCCTTGAAAACATTGCATGCATACATACACATCATTGCATTACAGGTACCCTTGGTACAAGTCTCTTACCTCCTTCGCTGTTTATTTCAGCAATGGCTTCCCAACAAGACAACCAAGATCTTCATGCTCAAGAGACTCAGTTCGGGGAAATCCTCCTAAATCTATCCAAGGGGCAGGAAGAGCTGAGAACACTCCTCATGGGGACTTTGGTCAGGAACAGTCCTGAAGACGATAGGGACGAACGGCTGAAACGTCTACAAGCTGAGGTGGATACAATGAGAACCCAGATGCTGGGGAAAATGGCTCTTATCCAAGACTTATCTCAAAGACAAGGAGAGCTCAGGGTTCTCGTCAACCAACTGCTTCGGGATAACCAACTTGGGAAAACATCTAAGGTTGAAGAGCAAGCCATCATTCAACCACCTGTGGGGCAAAAAGACAAGGGAAAAGCTCCTCAGTTTGCGTCGAGGTCACAAGCCCAGCATCAACCTCACCAGCGTCAACAGGGTAATCGGCATAAGCAAAATACGTCTAGAAGACATTTCTCGGAGACTGGTGTGCCATCCTCACTAATACTGAAATGCTTGTTGGAGGTCAAGTTGATTGCTTTAAAGGATCCTCCTAAGAAGCTCAACATAACCTCCCTAAAGTACAATCCTGATGAAAGGTGTGCCTACCATTCTGACAGTCCTGGACATGACACTAACGACTGTTGGAGCCTGAGGAACAAGATCCAAGACTTGATCGACGGAAGGGTGCTGGAGTTCATGCCGGGTGGAAAAATGAAAATCTTCCGCTGAGAATCTTCCATCTGAGATGACTAGTTCAAACTAAGAAACTTTTGTTCATTCGAATGTTCAAGTTGTATTTTTCTTTGATTGTTCAAACAATTATCATGTCAAACTTTCTTATTTCATTAATGCATCGCATATGTCTGTTTTGAATCAATATATTCGCATTCGCTATATTCAAATTGCTTCATTTTTTGTGATGCTCAATCTCTAGATTAATAACTCTAAGCCTTTTGAGGGAGGATGACGAAAACGATACCACGATCTTTACAATATGCTTTTGAACAGACCCCGCTGATGAGGTATAAGCATTGTTTCAAATCCTAAACACTGGAGTTATAAGGAAGATAATCCCTCGTAAAACCCTTTGAGCCAAAGAAGTTGGAGTTTTTCTTTTCAAAAATTAAAACCCTTAATTATAACCTGGGGCAAGGTAGTTCTCTCAGCTGATCCAGGTGCACAAAATGACATCAAAGGAGTCCTTCCAAAAACAAAAGACAGTGATGGTTCTGAATAATCATAAAGACAGGAAGTCATTATATCTCAAAATAAAAGCCCAATAAGTCAAAACCTATGAAGGAGACTTACAAAAATTGGGGCATCCCGCTGACTGTAATCACAAAAGAAACAGTTCAGGAAAAAAACAGGGATAATAAAATCAAAAAGAAAGAGGTCCTACAAACCCTCAACAAAAAGGGAATGACTGCCTATTCAAAATAAACTTTCAGTACCCGAACCATCACTGGTGTATCAGAGCAAAGACTCAAACAAGGTCTAATGCACGATTAGCTGAGTTTAGGATCGAAGAACATCACGGAGAACGGGTGGGTACAAATAAAATTTGAGCCTTTATCCTTTGTTTCTTAAACCGTGAACCAGGCCACGTTACAACCCTTAAAAGTCCTAGCTGAAGCATGGGTTAGTTTGAAAGCATACTGTTACGAAAGGTATCCTGACTCCTTAAGGCTTGTGGTAAAATGACGAGTTGACATCACATCTTACAAAATTTACTTGTTTTATTGAAAACTGCATTTTCAAAAAACTTCAAACAGACATAAGCTTTGCATTCTTAAAATAATATTGTTTGCATATGACTATTTGTTCGAACAGCAGAGAAATTCACACGACGAAGGTCTAAGTGAACAAGAATCTTCTCAACAAAAGGGTCATCTCAAGTGGAAGACACCCTTCCAACCAAGGGGCAGACATGGTCATTATCCATCATCTGGGGCAGTTAAGTCAAGATTCAGAGAATCTCTCAAATGCCAAATACCAGGGGCAAATCTCCGCCTGAGTCACTTGGGGCATTGGGCATGAATTCCAGCGACAAATCTGGTACGATCAAACATCTTATGGTAATATGACAACACAACACTACTGACAGTGACAACTCCCTGCGCTCTGAGAACGTGGACATAGTCGGAAAAATACTACGCATAATCAAAGACCAGCTAGGTCGACTGGCCTAGGCAAAAATAAGGGCTTCCCGGCGAACCAAAAGGGTTCGGGCAAAAATAAGGGATGAAAATGAAAAAAATCTGTACACCCGGCAAGTCGAAAACCTAAAAAGGAGGCTTGGGCAAAAAAGCGTATCCCGATGGACTGAAAACCCGAAAGGGCGGTCCAGGCAAAAATTAGGGATCAAAGTGTACGATTATGTCCCATCATCTCGTCACTTGCCTACCAGGAGAAGATTTTTCAATCGGCAGTTATCAAACACCTCCACAGGTACCTTCTCCCACAGAAGCTGGGGCAATAAGAACGGTTCGAACTATACAAAGCTGCTCTGTCATGACCAAGACACCTTCACTCCCCGTAGAGTAAGACGAGATTCAGCTATGCTCTCCCCAAGCAGAGTTGGTCTCCAATCAGCCCTAAAAAGGCACAGTATCCCCAGTAAGTCAGTAATACTCTCCCCAAGCAGAGTTAGTCTACTGCCAGCCCCAAAGAAGTTGGGTATCCCCAGAAGATCTCAACATTCCCCAGTGGAGTATACAGATGTTCCTTTACAAGCATCCCCGACAGTCTTAATATAAGATTGTTCCCCAGCGGAATAACAGACGCCCCAGTGGAGTCCTTTCCCAGTACAGCCAAAGGTTTCCCCAGGAGAGTTGAATTATCCTCCCCAGTAGATTCTGGAAGCTTATCCCCAGTAGATTCTGGAAGCTTGTCCCCTGCAGAGTACGAAAGCTTCTCCCCGGCTTTATTCAAAGGTTATTTGCCACCAGAGCTTATAACTGGGTTATCCTCAGCTAATTACCACGGAAAGATCGTCCTCGGAGAAGTTCTTCCTATCCCCCAGCGGAGTTCATCAAATTCCCCAGCATAACTTATCATTGGAATCCCCAATGGAGTTATCATCAAAACCTCAGCAAAGTATCTCTCCCCACAGAGTAATTTCTTCGCCAAGTTTATTCCCCAATGGAGTCATCTCCTACCGATTTATTCTTGCAACCATCATCCCCAGCGGAAATGAAGAACTCTACTCTTCAACATCAGCCCAGGACTTAACAACTTCCCGGCATTTGTCAAGGATTTATTTTTCTAGACGAAAATACATTCATAGACATTTCACATTTCATACATCCTTCTTACATACATTATAGCATGCATACGCATCATACAACACAAATCTCATTTATTTTTGAGAACATCTTAAAATCATGCAGTTCATGCATCACGACATTGCATACAACTGATGTTTTGCCTTTTCAGGAAAAAGGCCAATACAAAGATGATTACTACCAACTGTCGCAGTTCCAGATTGGATTCCTATATCTAGCCAGGGCATATCTGTGAGTAACTGATTGTAGATTCGATACCTGTATCTAGCCAGGGCATGTCTGCATGAAGAGTTTAGAGATTCGATTCCTGTATCCAGCCAGGGCACATCTGTAGACGAAGAAATTCCGGATTCGATTCCTGTATCTAGCCAGGGCATATCTGTGAGTAACTGATTGTAGATTCGATACCTGTATCCAGCCAGGGCATGTCTGCATGAAGAGTTTAGAGATTCGATTCTTGTATCCAGCCAGGGCACATCTGTAGACGAAGAAACTCCGGATTCGATTCCTGTATCTAGCCAGGGCATATCTGTGAGTAAATGATTGTAGATTCGATACCTGTATCCAGCCAGGGCATGTCTGCATGAAGAGTTTAGAGATTCGATTCCTGTATCCAGCCAGGGCACATCTGTAGACGAAGAAATTCTGGATTCGATTCCTGTATCTAGCCAGGGTATATCTGTGAGTAACTGATTGTAGATTCGATACCTATATCCAGCCAGGGCATGTCTGCATGAAGAGTTTAGAGATTCGATTCCTGTATCTAGCCAGGGCACATCTGTAGACGAAGAAATTCCGGATTCGATTCCTGTATCTAGCCAGGGCATATCTGTGAGTAACTGATTGTAGATTCGATACCTGTATCCAGCCAGGGCATGTCTGCATGAGGAGTTTAGAGATTCGATTCCTGTATCCAGCCAGGGCATATCTGTAGACGACTAATTCCAGATTCGATTCCTGTATCTAGCCAGGGCATATCTGTGAGTGACTGATTGTAGATTCGATACCTGTATCCAGCCAGGGCATGTCTGAATGAAGAGTTTAGAGATTCGACTCATGTATGCATCCAGGGCATATCTGTAGATGACCAATTCCAGATTCGATTCCTGTATCTAGCCCGGGCATATCTGTGAGTAACTGATTGTAGATTCGACACCTGTATCCAGCCAGGGCATGTCTGTATGAAGAGTTTAGAGATTCGATACCTGTATCCAATCAGGGCATATCTGTAGACGACTAATTCCAGATTCGATACCTGTATCTAGCCAGGGCATATCTGTGAGTAACTGATTGTAGATTCGACACCTGTATCTAGCCAGGGCATGTCTGCATGAAGAGTTTAGAGATTCGATTCCTGTATCCAGCCAGGGCACATCTGTAGACGAAGAAATTCTGGATTCGATTCCTGTATCTAGCCAGGGTATATCTGTGAGTAACTGATTGTAGATTCGATACCTGTATCCAGCCAGGGCATGTCTGCATGAAGAGTTTAGAGATTCGATTCCTGTATCTAGCCAGGGCACATCTGTAGACGAAGAAATTCCGGATTCGATTCCTATATCTAGCCAGGGCATATCTGTGAGTAACTGATTGTAGATTTGATACCTGTATCCAGCCAGGGCATGTCTGCATGAGGAGTTTAGAGATTCGATTCCTGTATCCAGCCAGGGCATATCTGTAGACGACTAATTCCAGATTCGATTCCTGTATCTAGCCAGGGCATATCTGTGAGTGACTGATTGTAGATTCGATACCTGTATCCAGCCAGGGCATGTCTGCATGAAGAGTTTAGAGATTCGACTCATGTATGCATCCAGGGCATATCTGTAGACGACCAATTCCAGATTCGATTCCTGTATCTAGCCAGGGCATATCTGTGAGTAACTGATTGTAGATTCGACACCTGTATCCAGCCAGGGCATGTCTGTATGAAGAGTTTAGAGATTCGATACCTGTATCCAGTCAGGGCATATCTGTAGACGACTAATTCCAGATTCGATACCTGTATCTAGCCAGGGCATATCTGTGAGTAACTGATTGTAGATTCGACACCTGTATCTAGCCAGGGCATGTCTGCATGAAGAGTTTAGAGATTCGATTCCTGTATCTAGCCAGGGCATATCTTTAGATGACCAATTCCAGATTCGATTCCTATATCTAGCCAGGGCATATCTGTGAGTAACTGATTGTAGATTCGATACCTGTATCCAGCCAGGGCATGTCTGCATGAAGAGTTTAGATATTCGATTCCTGTATCTAGCCAGGGCATATCTGTAGACGACCATATCCAGATTCGATTCCTGTATCCAGGCAGGGCATATCTGTGAGTAACTGATTGTAGATTCGATACCTATATCCAGCCAGGGCATGTCTGCATGAAGAGTTTAGAGATTCGATTCCTGTATCCAGCCAGGGCACATCTGTAGACGAAGAAATTCCGGATTCGATTCCTGTATCTAGCCAGGGCATATATGTGAGTAACTGATTGTAGATTCGATACCTGTATCCAGCCAGGGCATGTCTACATGAGGAGTTTAGAGATGCGATTCCTGTATCCAGCCAGGGCATATCTGTAGACGACTAATTCCAGATTTGATTCCTGTATCTAGCCAGGGAATATCTGTGAGTGACTGATTGTAGATTCAATACCTGTATCCAGCCAGGGCATGTCTGCATGAAGAGTTTAGAGATTTGACTCCTGTATCCAGCCAGGGCATATCTGTAGATGACCAATTCCAGATTCGATTCCTGTATCTAGCCAGGGCATATCTGTGAGTAACTGATTGTAGATTCGACACCTGTATCCAGCCAGGACATGTCTGCATGAAGAGTTTAGAGATTCGATACCTGTATCCAGCCAGGGCATATCTGTAGACGACTAATTCCAGATTCGATACCTGTATCTAGCCAGGGCATATCTGTGAGTAACTGATTGTAGATTCGACACCTGTATCTAGCCAGGGCATGTCTGCATGAAGAGTTTAGAGATTTGATTCCTGTATCTAGCCAGGGCATATCTATAGACGACCAATTCCATATTCGGTTCCTGTATCTAGCCAGGGCATATCTGTGAGTAACTGATTGTAGATTTGATACCAGTATCCAGCCAGGGCATGTCTGCATGAAGAGTTTAGAGATTCGATTCCTGTATCCAGCCAGGGCATATCTGTAGATGACCAATTCCAGATTCGATTCCTGTATCCAGCCAGGACATATCTGTGAGTAACTGATTATAGATTCGATACCTGTATCCATCCAGGGCATGTCTGCATGCAGAGTTTAGAGATTCGATTCCTGTATCCAGCCAGGGCACATCTGTAAGCAACCTTTTGAAGTTCCAGATTCGATTCCTGTATCTGGCCAGGGCACATCTGTGAGCGATTGATTGTGAATTCAACGCCTGTATCTAGTCAGGGCATATCTGCATGAAGAGTTTGAAGATCAACACCTGTAACAGGCCAGGAAACCATCTTTCTTTCTCAAGTACGCAAGTTCTCGCTAAGGAATCTCTTATGCGATCGACACCCCCGATGGCATCTTTAAGCCCATCTCCACAACTATCCATTACATTTCAAAAATGGCATCTATAAGGCCATTCTCGACAAGATTCTATCACATCTTCAGATGGCATCTATAAGCCCATCCTCCTATCCACCATCTCTCTAAATGGCATCTATAAGCCCATTCCCGCCACCATACTGCTGATACTCTACTATGCGAGTGCAAATTTCTGGGCACTCTAGTGTTCAATCATTTTCCACCTTCGGATCACGAAAGGCACGCAAGCCAATCTACATCCTCAGGTCTAAGAAGATTGAACAGGGGCAACTGTTGTACCCCAAAAATTTCCCTCCCATATTCTTCAAAGTTTTGACAAGCATCACCTCAATTTGCTCAAGTCTACTCAAGGGTTGCACAGTCAAACCATCCTCCTAAGCCAGTCAAAATTAGGGTTTTGGTTCTTGCAAAGAAGTTGAGGTTTTCAAAGGCTCAATCAAGTCCCATAGGCCTATACACATTGTCAAGCATCTATATGCCAAGTTTCAAGGCTCACAAGGTCAAGTTGCACAGTCAAAAGCCCTAGTTGCTACACAATCAACTGTAGGGGTAAAATGGTCATTTGGCAGTCAAAAGTCAAAATTTTTGGTCAACATCTTATTTTGAAGCCACAATCATCATTTGATCAAGTCTTGATCATGATTCCACAAGAATGGCTCAAAAATCATCAAGATGCAAAAGTTTCCATTTTTGGACAGTTGAAAAGTCAACTATAACTTGACCAAGGCATAACTTTTTCATGGTTCATCATAAAAATCCCATCCAATTCTCATTTTGAAGGGGATGACATTTCATACAACTCATCTTCACATTCCAAGTCCAAGAAATGCTCTCACAAAAAGTTACCAATTTCAACATTATAGGTCATTTTCAAAAGTCAACAAAAAGGCATTTTAAGTCAAAGACTATAACTTGCGATTGGTAAATCCAAATGACATGGGACCAAAGGCATTGGTTAGAGGACTTCAAGACCTTTCCAAAATGTCCAAGAACATGTTCATATGATCAAAATTGAGCAATATATGCATTGGAGAAGTTGGGAAATTTTCATGAAATGGCAAAAGTCAACTATCCTTAAAACTTCAATTTTTGACAAAAGGGCCCACTTTATTCCACTTGATTCAGCCTTGTCATGCCACCCACGTGTCCCATGATTAACTTCAAGACCAAATATTTATTTTTTCATTTTTATTTAATTTTTATGGATTTAATTCATTTTAAATCCATAATAATTCAAATAAATCTAAAAAATTAATTGAATGGCATATTTTTGGTTTGAATAGCTTTTATGTATGATATGCCAGCTCACAATTTCGTGCTAAGGCTTTTTGTGCACAAAATGTTGATTTTAAACCAAATATGGAAAGCTTTCAATGGTGGTTAAAGAAAAATCTCAAGACATCAATTCCATGGATCATTGGCCCAGCTGCTGACCTAATTCTATTCCCATACATATGCTGAAACAAAACCTAATATATTTCACGTGAAAAAGCTGCTGCAAACCCTTATGCCATTTTGAAAAAAAGTCAAGAAAAGTCAAAACTGAATTCAACCTTCCAGGCCAATTCAAACCCTTTTCTTGATTCAAACACGTTGCTAGCACACTCAGGAACACATTGCAATCAAATTCAAGTGTCAACACCCAAGAAAACGCTCTACACAGTCATACGGTTTGCACATATTTTTTAGAATTACATCTCATTATTCATGCGCGTTTGATATGTTTTGTTGATTGTTTCATGTTCATAGAACTCACAGGAAGCTAATGGTGTGGTCCAATTGCCTTGAAACGTCCTGAATCATAAACTACCATTAACATTTTCTAGGGTTTTCAAACTTTGAATTTGGGGGTTTACTCCACAGGAAAAATTGGATCTTCTTAGACCTATGGTTGAATTCGTCAAGGCCAGACGAATCCAACCCAACCCTCGGGAACAATTTCTGATCATCATACGCCTATTCGCTATTTTCTCTTAATGCAGGTTGTGGGGGTTAAAACCCCCCGCTATTTGACTTTATGTTGCAGGGAAAAGGAAGAAGATGACTGACGTGTTGAACTATGGTTGGAGCATTCAAATAATATGTGCGCGTTTTGTTAAATTCCAGCATAGACGTTGTTTTTCTATTTTATGTTTATTGCCCATTATAAAATCAAAGCAAGCAGTTGGTTGAGTTGGTGGAAGGCGCGTCCAACAACCATTGGGACCTGGGTTCGATTCCCAGGTCCCCCAAAATTTCTATACATTTTTTCTTTACATGCTTGTGTGTAGGTTCCAAAAGAAGGTCCATCTTGCACCTTGCCCATCCAGCGTGCCAAGTGTCTTCAACAGCCATCCAAAGGCCATGAGAGTGAGGAACATCATAGTCCCAGTCAAACATGTGCCTAGGCAATTCCCAGAGTCAACGTGGCTTGGCAACAAATGGGTCTGGAATCTGCTTTTTCACCTCCCAAGCTGGCCCAACCCCCCTGGGTTTGCATTTCATTTTTACTTTATTTTCTTTCATTCAATTGTTTTATTTATTTTTATTGTTTTTATTATTTTAATTAATTATTAACCAGTAAATTAATTAATATTTTCCATAAAAATTCAAAAAAACTAAAAAATGTAAATATTTTATTTTTATTAATTTCACTTAGGTAATTATTTTGTAAATAAAATACTAACAAATTAATTAGTTTAATTAGTTTAATTTTAACCTTTTTTACAATAAATAAAAACAATTTAGATTTAGGGTTTCTTTTGACTTTTAATTTCTTTTATTTTTATTTTCATTAAAAACATAAAAATTCAAAAACATTTTTTTTCTTTTAATAAATAAATAAATTAATAATTAGGCTTAATTTCATTAATTGCAAAAAAAAAAGGGACAAAATTCAATTCTTTCTCAAAAAAGGGTCAAAACCCTAGGACGTCCCGATTCATTCTTTCGCGTGCATTTATTTACTTTAATCCATTATTTTGATGTAACTGTCTCCGGATATGTAATAGTTAATTAGGTTTATCTCTTTATTTACTTTTCTCGCATTTTATTTTCCAAACGGGTTGTTGTTTTTGGCGATGTATAGACCCGCGCCTTGTAATAGTTAGATTTACCTTTCCACACTTTATTTCCTGCAAATCATTTAACTGTTAATATGCCTGCAAGAATGTATGAATAATAAAATCAATCCGTAGCTCATAAACAACATGACCAAAGATAAACATTAACTGAAAAACAACACACATGCACATACCACTCCTAGGGTACGCCTCACTGGTTGCCTCGAACGTGGTCATCAAGTATAGGGTGTCTTAGAGGTCGTCCTCCTGTCTAAGATCCAGTTACCTCGAAACGGTTGCCTCAGATAAAAAGGATCTAGGACATTAGGGTTACTTCTAAGGTGTCCTACTATTGCTTCGGTGACCACACATGTCCCTTAATCGAATTGACCCGAATACCTCCAACGATGGTGCTGCCTACCTCTCAATGGTGGGATAGCACTATCTAAAGGACTCTTACACAACCTAATTCCTTAGGGTAGGTAGATCTCATGGGTACTTGCTCTTTCAAAAAAACAAAAACATCTTTTCGCACTCATACTTTCAAAAAGTTTTCAAACAAATACTTCATACACTCTTGAGGACTGATACAAGAGTTACCTAGAAGTTTTTCAAACTAAACTTTTTCAAAACCCACAAACACAAGAAAAGCAAACAATTTTTGAAAACATAGTGAGCAAGTACCTAAGAGCCCGTGGATAACCACAGATAGAAAGGGTGCTAACACCTTCCCTTTCTATAAATCTACCTCCCGAACCGAGAAACATCTCGAAAAGGAATTTTGCTGTGCTTTTGTCCTTTCCTTGTTGGAGAAAATAAAAGACGATGGCGACTCTTGCTTACCGCGACATTTCGCGAACCAGCATTTCAAAAACAGTCAGTTCTATTTCCACCGATCACAATTGGGATGATGTTCAAGCTATCCATATATCCCCACGGAGCCACTTCTATGAGATTACCCTCACAGAGTAATCTTCAACGAAGACACATTCCCCATATTTTCCCTAACCGACAGAGTTCCAATCAGTATAATTCATGGAAATTCTCTTCCTCGGCTGAGTTTGAAAACTGTAGATTCAATTTCCCCAAGAGATTTTGTTCCCTCAGCAGAGTATTTCTCCATCAAAAGGGTTTATTTCCCCAATAAATTGCAGTCTCCCCAACTTGAATCTGTTTCTCAGATTGCTGCGAATCACTAACAAAATTCATCTCCCTAGAAAAATTACCACTATCTCCAGAGAGTTGCTAGAAACCTGGAACTGGACCGGATACCAAGTTAAATTTATCCTCCCCAGACGAGTCGGAAGGTTATCCATCTCTTTTATCCCCAGTTAGGGTATCTAAGAATTCCCCCCAGACGTGTTGGAAGGTTATCCATCTCTTTTATCCCCAGTCAGACTATATAAAAGTTAAACTCCCCAGTAGAGCAATGAACAACCAATAACTCTTCTCCCTAAAGAAAATTCAATATTCCCCAACGGAGTTTCCTCAAACAACAAGAAGGAATCCCCAGCGAAAAAATTCTAGACGAGATTAGAGATACACATACTCTTCATCCCCAGTAATAGTCATGGATTTATTTTCCAGACAAAATACAGCACGGGCTTACAAATACACTTCACAAGATTTCACATTCATACATCATAGCATATGCATATGAAACGCATACAACACAGTCTCATTTATTTTGAGAACATCACTATGTAGTGAATTTCATACATCATGACATTGCATACAACTAAGTATTTACCTTTTCATGAAATATCAATCAACAAACGAATATTATCACCAATAGGTCCAAGATGAATTCCCGAAATAAGACGGGGAAAATATCTACATGATAAATACTTCCTTAAGACTTCTTCTGGCATAGATTAAATCGACAAAAGATTTATTTTGATACTTCTCCCAGTAGACCTTTTCTGGCTCAAATTAAATCGACCAAAGATTTATTTTGATACTTCTTCCAGTTAAAGACCAAAATACCTCTTTTGGATCGGATTAAATCGACCGAAGATTTATTCTAATACTTCTTCCAGTTAAAGACCAAAAGACCTCTTCTGGCTCAGATTAAATCAACCAAAGATTTATTCTGATACTTCTCCTAATAGACCTTTTCTGGCTCAAATTAAATCGACCAAAGATTTATTCTGATACTTCTTCCAGTTAAATACCAAAATACCTCTTTTGGCTCAGATTAAATCAACCAAAGATTTATTATGATACTTCTTCCAGTTAAAGACAAAAAGACCTCTTTTGGCATAGATTAAATCGACCAAAGATTTATTTTGATACTTCTCCGAGTAGACCTTTTTTGGCTCAGATTAAATCGACCAAAGATTTATTCTGATATTTCTTCCAGTAGACCCTTTTTTGGCTCAAATTAAATCGACCAAAGATTTATCCTGATACTTTTCCCAGTTAAAGACTGACGTAGACATCTTCTGGCTCTGATTAAATCGACCAAAGATTTATTCAGATGCTTCTTCCAGTTAAAGACAAAAGACCTCTTATGGCTCAGATTAAATCAACCAAAGATTTATTCTAATATTTCTTCTAGTAGACCTTTTCTGGCTCAGATTAAATCTACTAAAGATTTATTCTGATACATTTTCCAGTTAAAGACAAAAGATCTCTTCTGGCTCAGATTAAATCGACCAAAGATTTATTCTGATACTTTTTCCAGTAGACATTTTATGGCTCAGATTAAATTAACCAAAGATTTATCCTGATACTTCTTCCAGTAGACATTTTTCTGGCTCAGATTAAATTGACCAAAGATTTATTCCGATACTTCTCTCAGTTAAAGTCGAGCGTAGACTTAGTCTAATTTCTCTCAATAGTTATTTTGGATGGCATCTATAAGCCCATATCTGACAACTCTTAATTACCTTTTCAAATGGAATCTCTAAGCCCATTCCCGGCATAGTCAACCAACATCGTTACTTCGTGCACAAGCGAGTGCAAATTTCTGGGCACTTAAGTGTTCAATCATCTTCCACCTTCAAGTCACGAATGGCGGACATGCCAACCTAACTCTTCAGGCTTAACAATATTGAACAGGGGTAGCTAATGTACCCCAAAATTTTCCATCCCTTTTCTTCAAGACATTCCTCACAAAAATTCTTAAATGCTCAAGGATTCTCAAGAGTTGCTCAGACAAGCTCACCTCCTTAGCATTGGGTCCACAATCAGGGTTTTGTTTTCTCAAGCAAAATTTGAATTCTAATGCCTAAAGTGAATTTAATGGTTCATTATAGATCTCCAAGAATTCTCATACCAATTTTCAAGCTTTGCATCACAAATTTGCTCATTCAATTGCTCAAGATGACTGAAAATCAGTTGTGTTGGGTAAAAAGTCAATAGTGGTCAACATACAGTCAAACTTCAAGATTTGTTGCCAACATAAACATTTTGATGTGATATTCACCATTTGATCAAGGGTTGATCATATTTCCTCAAGGAAAGCACTCAAATCATCAAAGGGGCAAAATTGTCAAAATTAGGGTTTTGAGTGAGAGTGACTGATCATTGACTTTTAACCTAGTACATGACCTAATGACTTAAAGAATGATATTAAGGACTCAAACACAAAAATCTTGATCTAATTACATGGTTCAAGACATTTCCAAAGGTGCAAGAGATTGATAGTTGGAGAATTAAGATCAACTGATGAAAAGTCAACTATCACACAAAAGTCAAACTTTGACTTTTTGGTCAACTTTGAACTCCAAAGGTCAAGAGTCACCAAAATATTAAAATTTGCAAAGCTTTTATCAACAAGAATCACAAAGTCAACAAAAAGTCAAAATTTCCAATACTTGAAAAAATTCTAAGTGTTTTGTCCTTAATAAATTCACTACTTCATTACCATTTCCCACTAAGATACAAGATGATTCAAGAAAAACTTTCAACATGAAAGTTGTAAAGCATGATGAATTCTACAAATTTGTCCTTGAGGGTTGATTTCCAAAAAATTCTTGGATTAGGAGATATAAGCCCATGAAGTCATGACATTTTTATCTAACACTTAGAGAAATTTTCAACAAGTTTGGGCAGATTTTTGTCCCGACTTCTTGGTCAATTTTCACCAAGTTCTAATTTGATTTTGCTAGAGTAGTCAACATGAAAGTTTTAGACAATGTTTCATGCTTTCCAAAATGTCCAAGAACATATTTTTATCATGCTTGTGCTAAGAGATTCGAAGAGATGAAGTTGGGCATCCATTCTTGAATTATAAGTCATTTTCATGAAGAATACATAATCAAACCCCCATGCCATGCTGCATAATCATGCTTTGTAGGCCTATTAACTTCTAAATCACTCCATAACTTAATGTTTACATAATTTATTGAACCATTATCCAAGTATTTGAGCCATTATCCAAATGATTTTTTTCATTTATGGCACAAAGGCACCATTGCCATTTACACAAAGCATGCTTTATGCATTTTGTCAACTCTCCTTGAGTCTCTCACGTGTTCCTTCTGCACACAAATAATTCCAAAGCAATAAGAAACATTTCTACAACTCCTAACCACCCTACGAGCCATTGTACCATTGCATTAGAACCATGCCTTTGCAAGTTGCTTCTAAACCAAGTCTCAAAACCATAACATGCTATCTTGAATTTCTGGTTACTTCAAGCCCTCAAACCTTTTCTCTATAAATAGAGAGGTTATTTATAAGCTAACACGTGAGTTCACAAGCCTTCTAACCCTCTCAAACTCTTTGAAATCAGAATTGGCACCCAACACCATATTTGTTGCAAATTCTGACCTTGAACTCCAAACACCTAATCCACTCGTGTGTTTTCACTCTAAATCATTCACAAAGCTTATATAACTCAAATAGAGGCTATCCAAACACCTTTTTCACCACTGTAACATCATTTTTGTCATCCTCCATTTTCAAAAACAGAGCTTTGTAACTTGACTTGTCCTGAAGAATTCAGCCACTCTCAATCCAAAGTAAGCATTACAATAGCTTCCTGGGAGTTCAATGAAGCTATCTAGATTCTCACTTTTGAGGTAAGTTTTATAAACTTTGAACTTTCTGAACAAGCATCATTAATGTTTATTTTATGAATAAAAATGTAGATGTCATTTCCTTAAAGCTAACCATGTGCTTACATTTCATTTATCTTGCCTGAGTGATGAGAATTTTGGAACTGAAATTTTTGAGATTTTAGGGTTCAGTTTGGTACCAAGTAAAATTGTCACTCATCTTTGATTTATAGCTCTTAAATTTTATATGGTTGGATTCGTGGTTAAATTTCTAGCAAGCTTCATGTTTACATCTTTCCATTTGGTTGAGAAATGAGCATTTCTAGAAATTCAAAAATATTGTTAAGGCATCTGGCGTGAGGAAGAAGATGAAGTCATATTTAGAAATGGATTTATAATATATTGAGTAGTTGTTGTTTTCACTATCGGATGTATCACTACCCCAGTGGTTAAAGCGCACGCTTGTTACCTTTGGGACCTGAGTTCGAGCCCTAGTGGTACCCTTTTACTTTTTTATGATTTTTTCTGTTTTCCAAACGCCCCAATATGGGCCTCCTAACCTTGGGCCCCATATTTCTTCAGCGCACGTACCATAAATTTCTCACAACCAGGCCCATTTTAATTTTATTTTATTTTATTTCTGATTCAAACAAAAATGTATTTTAGGCCCAACAAAATGGTTTTTCTCACACCCCTTTTACTTCTGACTCATGGCCCAATCTTTTTCTTTATTTCTCTTTATATTTTCTTTTTTCTACTTTTATCTGTTTATTTTATTTAATAAAATACATTAAATCATAAAAATCATAAAAATCAGATTTAGGTTTTAATCAATTATTTTTCTTTAATCGGTAAAAAATGATTAGAATTAGGTTTTATTATTTATTTTACATTAAAAAATATTTTTCTAAATAAAACCTCAAAAATACTTTATAACAATTAATTTCTCTTTTAAATTAATTTAGATTTAGGTTTTTCTATATATAAATTATTTTTCCTTTTGATTAATGAAATTAATTTTTATCTTAATTTAATTTATTTAGGTTTACTAATTTCTTTTAAATACAAAGTCAATTAAATAGGTTAAAACATTAAACCTTTTTCTACCAAAAACACTTCCTCTTTCTTTCCTCTACTTTACATTTTTGAGCATTTTACCATTTCACATTATTATCTATGTAAATGGTCTGTAATAGATAATTAGGGTTTTATTTCTTTCCATCCCCATTTGTAAATTTATACCTCCATTCCCAAAGGGTTGTAACAGCATAGGACATTTAAATTCCGCAATTTATCACTTTCCTTATTACTGTTAGTAATTTAGGTCTGTATGGCAAGATTTAAAATCAAACATAGCAAAACCCTAATTCAAGACAAATAATTGAACCAAACACACTTTGCACACATGCACCTCTTGGGTAAACCTCACTTGTTGCCTCCGATATAAACAATCATGTCCCTCGAACGTGGAATGTTTTAACAAAGACCCTCAGTTAAAAGATCGTAGTCCCTCGATGACCCTTCGATGTTGCCTTCGGTAAAAGATCTTAGTCCCTTACGAAAAATGCTAAAACATTCTACAAGTTGCCTTCTATGACTGTACGATGACCCACACATGTCCCTCACATCCAATGATATGGCTTCATACTAACTAATGGTAGGATAACACTATCTAAAGAAGGAGGAAAAGAACAAATACTTTTTGAGTAGGTAGATAGCTCGTAATTGCTTGCTCACAAACTAAAACAATTTCCACACTTCACACTTTCAAAACAACTATTTTCAAAACACTTTTCAAAAACAAACATTTTGTATACATTCTCAATGATACGAGAATCATTACAAAATTTCCTTACATTGGCATTTTCAAAACATCTTTCTAAAACAACACTTCCTTTCACAAGTATTTTCAAAAAAAACATTTTGTATACATTCTCAACGATACAAGAATCATTGCAAAATTGCCATACTTAGGTGTTTTCAAAATATTTTCAAACATACACAACCACAAAGCATTTTTCAAAGTGAGCTAGCAATTAAGAGCCCGTAGATAACTACGGATGAAAAGGGTGCTAACACCTTCCCTTTTCATAACCTACCCTCCGAACTCAAGAAAATTATCAAAAGTTCTTTCCTGTTATTTTAACCCTTTCCTTTATTGGATAAAAGAAAAGTCGGTGGGGACTCTTGCTATCTGCAACATTTGCGATAAAACGCAAAACCAAAAGCCAGTTCTCCCACCGTATTACAGATAAGTACTAACTATTTGAACCAAGGATATCATGGTGAAACTTTCCATGATTGCAGTCATAAACTTCATTCCTATACAAATTAATCCATATCAACCCACTATGCCTAGGCCTACCTCTTCATCTCTGATAAATCCTTTTCATTCTGGCGCAATCACATTAAGCCCGTTATCCATACATACTCATAGTAAAGTGACCAGTTAGTGATTCTGATTTCAAGTGCACGGGGTACATAAATAGGTGTAACCCCTTAATTAACCCAATTGTAGTTGTGGGGATCAAACCATAATCTTCTCTACCGAGTCCAGCACCAGATACCTCTGAACCAACCAACAATGAGCAAAATTATTCTTTTTTTTGTTGCAAATTTTACAACATTTTGGGTTAAATGATTATGTGAGAGTCACCTAGCCCAGAGTCGCATTTTATATTGTTAATAGCATAACAGAGAGAATAATTTAGGATCAGTCACTTATTTTCATCGCCCCCTACGTAGAGCATGCTTAAGTCAGAGATGACTACTAAGATAAACTACTTAAGGGCTTATTTTGAAATGATGATTAAGGCCACAACATGGGGGTGACAGGGTCGTTTCCTAAAATCACGAAGCTTACGGTATTAAAACGATACCGATTTTTCAAAAAGATTTCCCAAGTCATTTACATCCTATCTCAAACCTGTCTTATAGCCCAAATTTTTAAAGTATACTGTTTACTTTGGCAAAAAGTTTTGGTAAGGCTCAAGAAGTGGAGAAATAAGGGTACACTACACAAAGGACTCGTCAAACACATGAAATTTATTGAAAACAAACATAACAACAAAAATAAACAAAAAAGGCTATACAAAGCAAAGAAAAAGAGAAACGATATAAATCTTCTCCCACACTTAAACCGAACAATGTCCCCATTGTTTCGATAAAAGATAAGAAAGAAGTAACCTGAATGAATCTACTGGACACCATTGGTACCCTCGCCTCCCTGGTCTGGATGCCTAGGGCGACGACTCTTGCTGCAATGATGATCACTCTGAGAAAGCTCAAATCGCTCAAATCTAGAAGATAGCTCGGTATGAGAATCTTGCAGATGGAAAAGGTTACCTTGAATGGAGTCTTGAGTGGCTTCCATTAGGGTAAAATACCCTTGAAAATGGGCCCTTGGTGTTGTTGCGCAGAAAGGATGGCTTACTGAGATTCCATAATTGAGCGAATAGAACGATCAGTTTGCCGCTGTGATTCACGCATAAACGCCATGTTGTCCCCCATTTGTTGATTTATAGGGGAAATGAGGTCATCTCTCCTATCTTCTCGAGCTAGATGCTCTCCCCACATTTCTTCAGTAATATGGAAACTAGAAGTTGAACCTGCAGAAGGGTGAGTAAAAGATGGTGCAATATGTGCAGGTGATGCATGGTGTGGGGATACATTATGAGCAGGAGACTGGTCTCACTGGTCATACTCATCATCAATCCCGTGCCCATCATCTAAAGGAACATTGGGTGGAAGGATCAGGGCTTCCTCCATCAGTGATATCACTCCAGAATTTATCTATCTCATCCTGCACAAAATAGCCTACAAGGAGTTTAGGCATAACATCAAGCCACATTGAAAACCTAGTAAATCAACAAACTCCTTATGATTAATAGTGTACTCAATTCCAAACATTCTGACGTTTATATGGACTCTTAAAAAACCTCTACCAATGTATGGTTCATAACTGAGTGAACTTAGGAATTCCAGGGTAAGGTTTCTATAGGTGATATTCATGGCACCAACATACTCTTCCCTTTGAAGTTGAATACATAGGTACCTCATACTTGGCTCCAGTCCTAAGGTTTCCATGAAATTTTGGTCGGGGTATCAGGTAGGAAACATGAGGCGCTGAGATAAGACCACATATCTCTTTCTTTTTATTTCATCTCTGAAAACAACGTGCATATCATCTAAACTCTGCATCCTGAAAAATACGATTAGACGAGAATGCTATCGAGAGTACTGGAACTTGAAAACATAAACATTATGAAAGTTATTATAAAATTAAATTAAATTATAAATATAAATATAAATGCAATAAAACCATGGGTTGCCTCCCATACATCGCTTGTTTAACGTTGTTAGCTTGACAAATAGAACTCATATCTCAGAAGCAGGGACCAGTGGATTGATCAGAATGTGGCTGTAGTAGTTAGCAGGAATGTCACCTCCTTGATAGTGCTTTAAAATTTTCCCATTTAATATGAATGGATTATAGGAGGTGTTCCTTATTTCAACAGCTTCAGATTTCAGAATATTAGAGACCTCACAAGGGCCGGTCCATTTTAAACGCATCTTACTAGGAAAAAGTCACAACCTGGAGTTAAAAAGGAGAACATGATTGCCTTTATTGAAGTCTCTTTTTGAAATTATTTTATCATGCCATGATTTAGTTTTTCCTTTGTATATTATGGAATTTTTATAGGCATTTTTACGGAGTTCTTCTATTTTATGAATGTGAAGGATGCGCTTCTCACATGCTGCTAAGTAATCTAAATTCAGGGTTTTGATGGCTCAACAGGCTTTGTGTTCTAGCTCAGAGGGTAAGTGACAAGATTTTCCATAAACTAATTGGTAAGGTGTGGTTCCAATAGGGGTTTTATAAGCAGTTCTATAAGCCCATAATGTTGCTTTAAGCTTTTGAGACCAATCATTCCTAGATATGAAAACTGTCTTTTCTAGGATCTCTTTAATCTCCCTATTAGATACTTCTACTATACCATTAGTTCGCGGATGGTATGGTGTTTCTACTCTATGCTTAACTCCATATTTCTTTAATAGTTTATCAAAAATCCACCGTCACTTATTACAAGACGGAGCACTCCAAATCTGGGGAATATGTTATTCTTAAATAACTTAATCACTACTCGTGTTTCATTTGTGGGTGAGGCTATGGCTTTAATCCATTTAGATAAGTAGTCGACAACTACTAAGATATATTTGCTTCCCATTGAGGATGGAAATGGTCCCATAAAGTCAATTCCCCAAGCATCGAAAAGTTCTACTTCTTGAATATTCCTTAAGGGCATTTCGTCACGTCTTGAGATGTTCCCAATATGCTGGCACCGTTCACATCTGACAATGTAAGCATGAACATCGTGCCATAATGTAGACCAGTAAAGGTCAACTTGGAGAATTTTAGCGCATGTTTTAGATGTGCTTGCATGTCCATCATAGAGTGCAAAGTAACAATGTTCTATGATGTTTCTTACCTCTTCTTCTGGAACACAACGACAAAAAATGTTGTCTTTTCCTCTTTTGAAAAGAAGCGGTGCATCCCAATAAAAATGTCTTACATCCCTAAAGAATTTCTTTCTTCGTTGATAGTTAAGGTCAGGGGGTATGATATCAACAACTAGATAGTTTACAAAGTTAGCGTACCAAGGTACATTGCTTACTGCTAAGGCTTTTTCAAAGCTCTCATAAGAATCAAGGTCATTATCTTCAATGGTGTCAATTTTAGCTATCAATTTGTCATAGGTAAAGTCATCATTTATAAGTACTGAACCTAGTTTTAGGTATTCAAGCCTAGAAAGGTGATCAACAACTATATTTTATGTGCCTTTCTTGTGTTGAATATCCAGGTAAAACTCTTGTAGTAAAAGGGTCCATCAAAGTAACCTAGGCTTAGCATCCTTTTTGCTTAACAGGTATCAAATAGCTGCATGATATGTATAAACTATAATTTTGGCTCCGACCAGATAAGATCGAAATTTATCAATTGCAAAAACTACAACTAGGAGTTATTTTTCGGTCATTGCAGAGTTAAGTTGGGCGGAATCTAATGTTTTACTGGCATAGTAAATTACATGTAATTTCTTATCCTTTATTTCCCTAGAACTACACCAACAACATAATCGATAACATCACACATGATTTCGAAAGGTTGGGTCCAATTTGGGGGTTGCATAATAGGTGTTGAAATTAGTGCTTGTGTTCAAAAGGTTAAAAGGTTCAATACATTTTTCATTGAAAATAAATTCAACGTCTTTCATTAGAAGGCCAGTTAAAGGTTTGGTTATTTTAGAGAAGTCTTTGATAAAGTGCCAGTAACAACTGGCATGTCCAAGAAAACTTCAAACTTCCCTAATAGTTTTAGGTGATTTGAGGTTTTCTATCACTTCTATTTTAGCTCTATCAACTTCAATTCCTTTTTCAAAAATGATGTACCCTAATACTATACCTTCATTAACCATAAAATGACACTTCTACCAGTTTAACACAAGGTTTACTTCTACACGTCTTTCTAGAATTTTCTCAAGGTTAGCGAGACAATCTTTAAAATCAAATTTGCATACCGAGAAATCATCCATAAATACTTCCATAATTACATAAAGATAATCTTCAATGATTGACATCATGCAACATTGAAAGGTAGCCGGGGCATTACAGAGTCCGAATGGAATTTGTCTATAGGCAAATGTTCCGTAAGGGCATGTAAAGGTTGTCTTTTCTTGGTCCTCAAGGTGAATAAAGATTTGGAAAAATCCCGAGTATCCATCTAGATAACAAAAATAGAGTGTCTAGCAAGACGTTCAAACATTTTATTTATGAACATACGCCAACCGCCTTCTACATGTTTAGCTACATGTTCACCTTTCTCATTTTGCACGATTGTGATACCTCCTTTTTTGGGTACCACATGCACATGTCTTACCCACTTACTGTCTGAAATTTGATAAATTATACCACCCTATAGTAACTTAAGCACTTCTCTCTTAACAACATCACTCATTATAGGGTTTATCTTTCTTTGATTCTCTCAGGAGGGTTTAGAATCTTCCTCTAATAAGATCTGATGCATACATATGGGTGGGCTTATCGCTTTTAGATAAGAGATGTTATACCCTAAGGCTGAGGGATATTTTCGTAAGACATCTAAGAATTGATTTGTTTTATCTTAGTTTAAGGTAGCATTGACTATAACTGGACGATTCACTCCTTCATCTAAAATCTCATATCTTAGATTCTTGGGTAGTTCTTTAAGTTCTAGAGATGGTCTCTTATGGCATGGTATAGGATATGGGGTAAGGGATAAACATTCATAGAGGTTGTCATCAATGTATGGTTCATTTTCTTTAAATCCATTGTCCTCCATTATGCGGGTCAAAGGTAATTTGATTGTTTCTGTAGGTTCTTCTTTGTCTAGTTCCCTTATGCATTCATCAATGATGTTGATAGCATAACGTGCGTCTCCTATGGCTGGTGCCATTAGGAAATTTGAAATAATAAATTCTATATTTTCATCACCTACTTCAAAAGTTAATTTTCCTCTCTTAACATCAATTATGGTTCCGATTGTTGATAAGAATGGTTTACCTAGGAGAATTAGGATTTCGTCCTCTTCTTTAATGTCCATGACCACAAAACCTGTTGGGATGTACCATTGCACGATTCTAACTGAGATGTCTTCTAATATGCCTATTAGATATTTAATATATCTCTCGGCTAATTGAAGAGACATCTTAGTCGGTTGTAATTCTACTAAGTTTAACCTCTTACAAATTTCTAAAGGCACTAGGCTTACGCTAGCACCTAAGTCTAAAAATGCTTTGTCGATAACTTGACTCCCTAAAACACAAGGTATGGAAAAATTTCCAGGGTCTCTCTCCTTCGTAGAAAGTTTACTTTTGGAAATGGAGTTTCATTCTTAGGGTTTGGGATAATCAAGCCTACGTTTATTGGTTAGGATTTCTCTGAGGAATTTTGCATAAGATGGAATCTGGGTGATGGCTTCGGTGAAAGGAATCTCTACATGGAGTTTCTCTATTATCTTTATGAATTTTTGATATTTACTTTCAATTTTGGTTTGTTTAAGTCTTTGCTGGTATGGAATCAATGGTTTATATGAGGGTGGTGGTGTATAAGTTATATCTTTAGCTTTAACTTCTTGGTTTTTCTGTTTTTCTAGTTCTACTATGGGCACGCCATTTTTCTTAGAAACTTCAGATTCATTTGATGTTGGGTTAATAGGTTCATCGTAAGTGGTCTCACTTCGTGGAAATAGCTTGCCCTTGAGGTTTAGGTTGAGGTTGTCCAGGAAATTTCTCTCCAGGTGTAGTCTGGGGGGCTTGTGTTTGAGCTACCTGTGAGATCTGGGTTCCAAACATCTTATTTTGAGTGATTATCTGGTCAACCTTAGTTCCTAACTGAGTGATCAACTAATTTACATGAATGTCCTGGTTCAGGAATTCTTTATTTTGCTGAGTTTGGGCCGAAATTAAACTTTCCATGATTTTCTCAAGATTCAATTTTGGGGGCACAACATGTATAAGTTGGTTTGGTTTTTGATCTTGAAAACCTTGTGGTCTTTGAGGTGTAGAATTTTGAATATGGTTATTGTTTTTATATGAGAAGTTTGGGTGATTTCTCCATCCAGGGTTGTAAGTGTTTAAAAATGGGTTTCCTTGGGCATAGTTGACCTGGTCTATGTTGGATCCATTTAATAAGTTACACTCTACCGCTTGATGTCCTTTGGTTCCATATATTTCACACTCTGGGTGGACTGCAGCTGCAGTGGCAGGGTTTATAGACATGTGTTCAACTTTTAGGGCTAGAGCGTCCATTTTGGCTTGCATCATGTCCATACAATTTATCTCATGAATTACTCCTCGAGTCTCATTTTTATCTATTGCTCCTCGCTCTGATCCCCATTGGTAATGGTTTTGAGCCATATCTTTGATGAGAGTGTAGGCTTCAGGGTAAGGTTTGTTCACTAGTACACTTCTGGCGGCAGCGTCGATGGTCATCTTAGTGTTATAATGGAGCCCGTTATAGAAGGCATGAATGATCAACCATTGTTCTAGGCCATGGTGTGGACAAGCTCTTAATAGTTCTTTCTATCTCTCCCAAGCTTCAAAAATTTATTCTCCTTGATTTTAAGTAAATCTGGTGATCTAATTTCGAAGGATTGCGGTCTTACTCGGGGGAAAATATCTAGTAAGGAACACTCTTCTGAGGTCTTCCCAGGTTGTTATTGAGTTGGCTGGAAGGGAATCTAACCAAGAGCGTGCTTTATCTCCAAGGGAAAAAGGGAATAGTCTTAAAAGAATCGCTTCAGGTGTAGCACCATTGGTTTTAAAGGTGTCGGCTAATTGGATATAAACTTTTAAATGTTGATCCAGGTTCTGTGTAGCGATTCCTGCGAATTGATTTTGTTGTACTAATTTCAGTAAAGTCGGGTTCAGTTCAAAATTATTAGCAGGTAGGGTTCAATATACTAGAACTGGGTTCCTCATCAAATGGCTGGGAGAATTGCTTAAGGGGTCTTTGGTTACGATCTTCAACCATTGCTCTCTTAACTCGCTAGAGTAAGAGACATGTGCGGGCATAACGTTCAGGTTCCTCTATAGGATCTACTAAACTGTCGGTACTGCAAAATTTTCATATTTACCACCTAACAAAGCCTTAGTCCAGACGGTGTAACAACAGGGTACAAAATTTGACAAAATTGATCCCCGACAACGGCGCCAAAAACTTGATGCGGTATTTTCCCAAGTGTACGAATCACGTCAGAGTAATACAAAAAATTATCGTTCCCACAGAGACCAGATGTCAATCTATCAATTTCTATTATTATGATGTTTATCTAAGGTAGATCAAATCAATGTTCAAGAGTGCATAGTCAAACTAAATGGTAAAAAGGTATGTAAATTTAGATAAAAAGACAGGCTCAAATGTAATTCACATCAGTTAGATAATACTCAGATCATTTCTAAATAGAATTAATTATGGGGAAATATTTGTTTACTTTTGAAAAGAATCAATTTAACGAGAACTGTCGCTTAAACATATTCATAATCGAGTTTACACTCTAATTAATGCCTTCTATTGTCACTTATAAAAGGTGTGTATTTGCGTTAAAGTAGTAAACCTATTTTTAATAAATTTGACTCTTGACTTTGTTAAAAAGTGATTTTGATTTGGAATGCTTAAGTTAAAAGGGATCCATGGCTTTCGCTCCAGGAACCAAATTTTAAACCTATAAACGCGTCCGAAGATAGTTTCAAAATCGTTTTCTAATAGTGTTTAAAACTCCTAATTAACTGGACAAAGTGCTTTCGCCCTCTTTGGACAGTTAAAACTAACTAAGTTTAACTTTGAGAATTGGACGGATTTCGATCTTTTCCAATGAAATTTATTACTGAAAACTTGTGTTAAAAATCAAAATAGCCCCTAAAGTATTTCTACAGTTACAATATATAGATTATTATCATACCGGTGATCCTTACATTCTAACCTTAAAAGACTTAGCCAGACATGGAAAAAGAAATAGACATGTTGAAATTGATCATATTAAAATATATTATAAAATATAAAAGGCGAGTAAAGTATGCAAGGTAATAAACAAGTAGACACGGAAAAAACAGGAAAATGAATAAAGTAAGGCAAGTGCAAGAAAATAAACGAAATAAAGCAAATGTGAAGTAAATAAAGGTAATGCGAAGACTAAATAAAACCTGCTCCAAATTGGAGACTTTAAATCTGATACAATTGGAAAGTAAACTTTGACTTGTAAAGAAAATGGCAGTAAGATTAACGTACAAGTGCTCCAACCTAATCACAACTACGATGCGATAATCCACCAATGTAACGAATTATCGCTTTTATAAATGGTGAGTTTATGTTTAGTGTTATAAAATAAGTTGGATGATTTGAAATGAAACTAGGAATTCCATTTTATATAGAAAACGAAATCCTTGGAATTACAAAACTACCCCTCAACTCCTTTTGGGCGGAATAAGAATGACAAAGATGGCGCCCGCCATCCTTACCATGGCGCCCGCCGTCTGAAGTAATGTGGAAGATCGTGTGATCGTGGTAGTTTCCTTCTGGTTGCAAGCACACACTTCATGGCGCATTCTATGGCGGCTGCCATGCTGAACGCCATGTGCACATTTTCACAAAAAAAAACTTGATTTCTCGGGCTTTTGGCTTTGTTTCTTTAAGAAGTTCTCTAGGTAAGTGAAGTACCTGAAAATAAGACAAAAACAAAACATAACACAACAAAATACATTAATACTCTAATAAACATGTGCAATCCGAGTCAAATACGCAGTGTGTTTCAGTGTTATCATGTGTGTGTGTATAGTTTTGAAATAAGGTCTACGTTTTGTATGAAAGTATTTTATGAAGAATTGAAAAGGTTTATTGCTTCATTTCCAGTGGTGAAAACAAAGGTTGACTCAAAAAATAAAATGGTTGACTTGGGAGGTCTTATTGTTAGTGGGTGGAAATTGTTTGTAGGTGGAAAATTGTGAGATCAAATATGTACAACAAGTGTGTATTTGTCAGTGTGTGACAAGGTGAATAAGAATGGCCTTGGTAGAAATCATATAAAACACACGTCTTTAGCAAAATAAGGGTTTGAAAACCTGTATGTGTGAGAATCGTGTAAGGGGTTAGAAATTGGCCTCTTGGTGTAGAAATTGTGACTTATTTATTCAAATAAATTAGGTTAAAAAATAGAAAAGGAAAAATATATTCCTAATCAAAATCATTAACCCATCATATTAATCAAATCCATTTTGTATCCTAAATTATTTTTCTTGCTCACCAAGATAATAGAAAATACTCTAAATAACAAATCAGAATTAAAAACTTTTTTGGGATTTTTTTGACTAAAAAATGCATAAAAGTGAAAAAAAATGATAATTTATAAAATAATTTAAAGATAAAAACAAAAGTTTTAAATAAAAATATAAAAGAGCGATTTTTAGGGGATTTTTTATGATTCTTCAATATGTGCCAAAAATAAAAATAAAGTAAAACCAAAATAACAAAAAGGAGAAAATGTATTAAAAATGACAAAAGTGGTATTTGAACTCATGACCTTAAACACTTGTAACTCCTCTAAACAGGCTATCTTTCCAGTTGAGTTATGGTATCCAATTAAAATAAATTTCCATAAAAAAACACATAATGGTAAAGTGCCCAAGAAAAATTGGAGTATGACAGCTGCCCTTATTTAATTATCCTTCGACTCGAGGGTGCAGAAGACGAAGTCTTCGCACGTTTGTTGTGGAGGATAATTATCCCAATTTTGTTATTGAGAGGAAGAATTGTTTGAAGGACTAGCTTGCTGAGGATATGCGGGCAGTCACTAATCCATAACTTCATGTTGTACCTTCGAGCCTTCATTTTTCCTAATAGGAATTGGAAAGGAATGAGTTCCCTACTTGGATACAACAGGAAAGCCAAAGAGAACTGGATGGATAAGTGTCATAAATGGAATGTTCTAGACGAGAACGGAGGGTGGAAATCATTTGGACGAGAACAGATGGTGGAAAACATCAGGACATGGCCAAGATATTGGAAGACATATGGACGGGGTCAGGATAATGGAAGATGTTAGTACCATGGTTTTGTGGATTGACAACATTTGGCTAAAACATGGTTCTGACCAGATGTTGAACAAGATGTCGTAACAAATTATTCTGATATGCAGCAGGCTTGCACAACTATTTTTAAATCTTGATAGATTTAATTTGATTATGTTATATATCCTTTGGATATATATCAGATATTTTCGCAGGTCAAGAAGATTTGGTTTGGAACAAATTTATATCTCCAGCTGTGCAAAATTTACTAAATTGGGCCTTGAAACAATTTAGGAAACTATGTATTGATTGTTCCAAAATTTAAGGAGATTTGCTACACAATTGGTGCATCACTCAGCTTATGGATCAAGAAACTTCTGGAACCATAATATCGAAGCCCATGGACTGTAGAGTTGTATTTAAAGGGGAATCCTAACCTAATGTAATTTAAGTTTTCAAAAATTTAAAAATAGGGTAAGCATAAGTCTTAGGTTTTGAGAGTCTTTTTTGTAGTTTGTACGTCACCCATGTATCTTTTGATATTATACTGTCGACTAACTATTGATTGACAGTTTGTCAAGTTCTTATTCTCCCTCGAAGCTTTTAAGAAAGAGTTTGAGTTTTTGTTTTTAAAGTGTAATCTTCTAAATTGGGTTGTATTTTTTGCAATCACTGGGATTGGGACTATTAGATAACACTGAGGTGATTTAGGAAGTGAGATGATGATTTCTCATATCTAGGAGGTGCCTATGTAGAAGTTGCTTTGGGTAAGGATTAAGTGAGAGGTTGTAAATTGGGGAATTTAGCTTAGAATTTAAATTGTTGATAATGGACTTCTTTCCTGGCTTGGTAGCCCCCATATGTAGGTGTTGTTGCACCGAACTCGGTTAACAACTCTATGTGTTATTGACCATTCTGTAGTTTTGTTTATGTATCACTTATAATTTAATTGATCTGGTCTGCTACCATATGTTGTAACATATGTGTTAATATCATTCTCATGTTGGGATATATGCATGTTGCATGTACCAAAATTTTAATTGGTATTAAAGAAGGCACCCTGGTCTATTTGGTGTGTTTCAAGGAGATATATTTCTGGTACTATGTGTCTTTTGGGAAAGCTAGAGTGATACAATTTTGGTAATCAATGGACTGTAGGACTATGAAGTTTATCAGGTTGGAAGAACCCTAGTGTTTTATAAGACTATAAATCACTTATATTGTGGCCAAAGCTACTTGGGAAATTACTCAAATCCACTCATAAAGGCATATCTAAGTGTGTTTCGAAGAAATGTGTTCAGATGTGAGGCTGATCATGAAGAAAATTCTAAAGTCTCTTCTCGATGGGGTTTAGCATGAAAGTGACAAGCCATTGAAGAGAGGCAAGAGAAAATTATTTTTAGTTTCAACTTACAGGAGCTTGTCTTCTGGTCTCTAATAAAGGTTTTCTTAATGCTTTTGTGTTCCTTGGAAGGAAATCCAATCAGTTTTTGAGAAGAATGGAATAGATGTCTAGATCAAATGTTTAGAATATTTGTACTAACATCAACAAGTTTGTGATGCTCGAGACGCATTGGAGCTGGAATCAAATCCAATTAATTTCAAGCATTATATAATATGAGTATGAAGGCCTTGGATTTCTTGTAGAATAGATTGTCCTACCTATCTCAAGGAGAAACTGTATAGGTTTTCTATTTCTGGTTTGACTGGAAGATTAACTTCTAATAAAGATTTATGTTTTGAAGAATTATTTCATGATGTGCTTGATGTTTTATTCAAGATTTGTGTATCTATAATAAAAGGTGTTATCAACCATGAAGAAATAGGAGGTGATTTATTTCTGATCTTATGTCTTAAGAGAATGAATGATTGTTTTTCATCTATGACTTACTAGGTGGGGTGACTATATTATTCCTAAAGTTATGAGGTTTCTTCTAGAGGAAATATTATTGAAAGGATTTGGGTTTTCAAGCTATGTTTGGAAAAAGGGAAAACTCAAAGTGACAAAAGGTTGTTTCTATCAAAAGGCAAGCTAAGTCAATGATGTCATAACATTATGCTGGACATCAACTTACTCATACTACAGGCGTATACTTGCACTGAAGATATTGAAGGTGTGAAGAAAATACAAGAAATAGGGGAGGTTTGAATTGGATTTTCCTTTCTTGTAAAAACTTCTCTTCAAAGCATTATTCGTTGAACAATGCTTCTGATTGTTGCTTCTAATTAATGCTTCTAATTTGGTTCAGAAAACATAAAATCTAAAACATAAGCAAATGTAAAGAACACACGATATATCCTAGTTCACTTGAGAAACCACAAAGCTAATCCTGTCCACCCTTCCGAGGTGATTTCTCCTTGAACTCAATGTCATACCCCAAATTTTCCCGTCCTTTTAGTTCTACAGTCAAAAATATTTTAAACATTGTTTTTATAATATTATTTGAATTTTATAGATGTTCATTCTCAAATCCAGTCAAAAATATTTTTTAAACATTATTTTTATAATATTCTTTGATTTTTATAAATATTCGCTTCCCAACCTATTTAAAAATATAATAATTTATTCTAATTTATTTGTATTTTTAAAAATAGCAAATATGAGCGCATCTTTCCTATTCTTTGAAATTGATTTTATTTAGAAATGAGTAATATAGCACAATTGGTAAAGAGTGAAGCTTGCAAGCATAAGGTCATGAATTCAAATCTCTTACATCACACTTTCAATATTTTATTTTTATTTTTATTTTTTTGTCACTAATTTTCTTTCCATTTTAAACAAGTGTTTCTTATTGGCCATTTGATGTCAATTTGTGTCAGACCTTGCTTTTGATTGGTCAATTTTATTTTATTTCCAATTTGGATGTTTTTTTTATCTATATATATAGGATATCCACAAGTTTGCAATAACACACACAATCTACAATTTCACTCTTTCACAAATTCATTCTTCCTCACAAAGCATTTTTGCAATTTCTTTTCAAATTTATTTTTGTCAAAAATATTTGGGGTTCTCTTATTTTTTTTTCAATTTCTTTTCAAATCTATCTTTTCAAAACTATTTGTGATTTCTTATTTTGGCCGATGATTAAATCTCCATATGGGATCTCCATGATATTTTCAACTCCCTTTTAATTTTAAGTTATTTGTTTCCAACCAAATGATGAACAACTGATGGTGCCTTTTGTCTTTTAAATCTTATATTTTTACTAACGATTCTTACAACAAATTTCTTTCGAACAATTTTCTTTATTTCTAAGTCATAACCAAATGATAAATATTTGATGGTTTCTCTTTTAATTTGTACTCTTTGTACATAATTTTGTGCATAATACATATATTTAGTTTTCTATTTTCAATTCTTAATTATTATTATAAAAAACTACAAACTTTTTTTAGTTAGTTCCAATTTCTATTATTATTAACAAAAACGTCGAGGAAAAAATAAAAAAGGAGTTCCAATTTATTCTTTTTTTTACATGTACAGTAACCTCCAAACATATCTCTGCACTATCGATGTTGACCAAGTACGGTTCTTTCATGATTATTTATTGTATTCTCTATTGACTTCATTTTTGGGAAAAAGAGAAATATTGAGTGGATAGAAAAAGGATTATTTTGAGAGAGGAAAGAAGGAATACGGGTGACTGAGCTTTTTCAACGGGAATGAGTTATTGAGGTATTGCATCATTTCTTTCTTTTTTCTCTTTATTTTATTCATAGTTTTATTTTATATATTTCTTTTCTTGTATTTTTTATTCTTAAATTAAAGATGGCATATGTTTTGATCTCATGCTTTTGGTTGTTATTTGTTTCTTACTCTCTTTTAAATATTTCTGTCTTTTTACTTGTTGATAGTTTAAGAAAAAATGAGAAAAACTATTATATGAAAAAAGAAGACTGTACTTCTCTTGTCTTCTTTCTTTTTTTAAAATTATTTTTGTAGGATTAGTAATGTTATTTAGATTAAGTTGAACTATTTTTGTGGATTAGTATTATTAGTAAGCTCATTAGTCCATTACTCGTTAGACATTTACATCTTTACTCCTTTGTTTTTATTTGATTAACTTAATTAATAAATTAATTACTAATTATTAATATAAAAAATAAAAAACAAAGACACAAAAATACAAAAAAAGACAAAAAATATCATCTTGTACATAATTCCCAAACCATTATTTTAATCAAATTAATTCAACATTTTATAAATATTAGAATGTATATCTTCGAGTAATTAAATTGGTCGACATATCGTCTATCGCTTTATTATTCAAAATCCCATATCAAAATCCATGCGACTAATCAAATACTTCATTTGCAAGCGACACATGGACAATATCTGACCACGTGATGAGGAGACTACATCAGACTCCCTCGCTCTACATATAAAAAATATTCAACCAAACACCAAATCTTTTTTCGCAAATTAAATTAATTCAAACAATCAATTTTCGAAAAGGAACACAAATATATTTAAATTAACCGCGTACCTGGTCTAACAAACTCCCCTATTCACACTCTTAGACCATGTATACGGGAAATTCAAATATATTCCGCGATCCATAAAAACACAAACAACCCCACGAACTACGGAATGGGACTCTGATTCCTCCTAATAGGATACGTAGGCATACGATCAAAAATCGTGGCGAGTCCCCCTAACTAAAATTCAAACCCTTCCCCCTAACTAAAAAACAAACCCTTCCCCCCTAACTAAAAAACAAACTCTTTTCCACTATAATTCAAACCCTTTTCCCAAATAAATAACTAGAACCCTATTTCCTAAACACCGCGCTTCTAAACCTAGTATCCTTGCGAACAAGGTAGATAAGGGGTGCCTAACACCTTCCCCTCGTCTAGAACTGAGTCCAAACCTAGAATATCTAAATTTATTTAAGGTTTATTCATTTATACTCCCTTCCTTTAGGATAAAAATTAAGGGTGGCGACTCTAATTTAAAAACCAGTTGCAACAGCTGACGACTCTGCTGGGGACTCAACCCTAGGTTTAAGAGCTTTCCTTTAGGTTTTATGGTTTTGCTTATATTTTTAGTATTTCTTTATTTTCGCTTTATTTATTTATTTCTTGCTTATTTATTATTATTATTCATTATATTTATTTATCTATGGTGGGATTTAATTTTTGCAAAAATTATATTTTCAAAAACCCTTAGAAAGAAGGTCCGTCTATTAGCCAAGGGGTTACATCAACCCTATGAGTTTATGTGACGACTTCGCCTAGAGTCGATGGAGTTCCTCAAAAGGAATACCTCTTGAGAGACATCCTCTTGGGAATTAGGAATTTGGAATGATACTTATGACTCTTTGTACGGCCTTTAAACCAAAAACTTGTGATGAGACATTTCATGACCTAGAGAGGAAAGTTTTGGTCTGTAAAGAGACTCCGCTTAAGGGAGGCCCTTATTCCTTTCCCTATAGTGTTATTCATGACACTCTTAAAGAAAACACCTTATGGGGAGGGTAGAATATCCATAGGCCAATACTAAGAACCTACCTTCTAAGGATACCTTTCATAAATCCCACTACAATCTGCAAACCCGTAAGGGTTATCCTTTCATCCACTACTATCTTTAGCCCATAGGGCTTCCATCTATATCATCGTCCCTATCTCGTAGGGACTCTTCTTCGTCTTTCATTTTCCATAAACCTTAAGGAACTCCTATTTTTATTTTCCTATGAGACAATGTAGAATGTCATCAAATTGATATCTATATTTTAAGAAGTTTCTGCCTGTCTCAATTTCTGAGTCAGTGTAGGGTATCATTATGCCTATCTTTAAAAATATATAGGGCACCTCTACGTCTATCATCATGCTACGTCTACATCGCATAGCATATCCATGAATCTTTTTTTCATACCTAAAAGCAAAAAATGTTTTTGCATACCCATACATTTTCGTACATTCATACATTTTCATTTCATGCATTTCCACCTTCGCCCTTATCTAACTATCACCCATTTGCTAGTCGATTTCTTGATACTCACCAACGAACTTAAGAAAGTCTGAAACTGTGGAAGAAGGAGATTATATACTAGAGACTCAATGGAGCTTGGTCCTACAAGTCTTATTGGAGAGAGAAGGCAGCCCTTCACCATGACAACTACAAGCCTACATAGTGCCTCAAATTCCACTACAATTGTTGATTCGTCTACATTAAGAGCAACTGTCCTATCAATGAAATAAGTATGCCCAAGAAAAGTCAAGGGTCATCCCTATGATCTAACAAGTCCAAGAACTACGAAGCATCTCCTAAAGTCAGTGGATCAATAAGAAGGCTTATCTCTATATCGTTAGGCTTTTATCATTTCAAATTGTAACTTCTTTCTTGCTGAGTGTTATTTGTCACAAACTTTGTACTTTTTGGTCAAGTAATTTTAATAAAATAAGCACGCATGTTTTTGAAATCGATTCCTTCCACACAAAAAATCAACAACTTTCCATTTTCACTCTTTCTTTTCCATTTTTAAATTAACAAACTTCGATGGAGAATGATGAAAATATAAAATAATCGAATTTTTTTGACATGTGCTTTTTAATAGTAAGGCTTAGCTGACGATGTAAGGCATTGTTTCACTTCCTAAACAGTGGAGATATAAGGAGTTAATCTGTAGTTAACCCCTTCGAGCCAGAAGTCAGAGTTCTTTCTATTCTCTAAAAAACCTTAATCTTAACCAAGGGCAGGGTATACTTCAATTAATTCGACGATGCATTCAAATCCCAGGAGAATCGAAACAATATAAGCAGAGGTTCAAGCATACCTCTTTCCTCGATACATCATCGAGAGAACGGTCTAAGAAAAGACTCGAGCACATCATCTTCCTTGCATTCATCATCCAGGATTGAGGAATCAACTAAGACAAAGTTCACAACATCTTTCTCCTCAGTGCATCAATCAAGACCGAGGAAGCGACAAAGACGAAGCTTACAACAATCAGCATGGCAGTAAAAAATTGTCAAAATCAAAAGCAAAAAAAAGAAATTCAAAAAAAAAAGTGAAAGCCCGCTAAGTCAACAGATATAAAAAATTGACTGAGGTAAAAGTTAGGGCATCCCAATGGATCAAAAAAAAAATTCAAAAAAATTCAAAATATATTGGTCCATGAAAAAATAAGGGATTGAAAACAATAAATTGGAAAAAATATTGTGACTGCCACCTCAAGAATCAATAAGGCTTCTCATCAACGCTTGGATCTTATCAACGCTTGGATCTTATCAATGTTTGGATCTTGTCAAAACTTTTTCATCGGTGTTTGAATCTTATCAGCGCTTGGATCTTGTCAATGCTTTTCATCGATGCTTGGATATTTATCTATGCTTCTAATTATTTTCGTGACTACGAACTTTCTCTTAAGGATTAAACGCATTTGTTGGATTGACTGGACTTTGGATTGAAGAACATCAAGGATATTGGGGAGAGATAAATAAATTTTAAGCCTTATATCTTTTGTTTCTTAAACCATGAACCATGACCACGTTACAACCTTTAAAAGTCCTAATTGAGGCTAGGTTCACTATGAAAGCATACTCAGCAAGATTTGTGTTAAACTGACTCCTATGTTTGTTAAAATTATTTCTAACTACTTCGCTTCTTCGAATATTCATCTTCTAACCTTCCATTTCTTTTCAAATAATCAATTTTGATTTCAAGAACTTGAATGTGCATCAAACAAAATTACTTTTTCAAAATGTACAATTTTGTCTACGAATCAATACTTAGCATCAAGGAGATCTAAAATTTGGTTTGCTCAAAAGTCATCCTTCTGAGGAAGCTCTTAACTAGGGGAAAATCATCTAAATGGATCCCTATATACGAGGGCAAATACTAATGATCATAGGGTATATCGCATATTATTGACAAGGGGTGATCATTCTGAGGTTCAATTAACTTGGATCAAATTTCAAAGCACTGTTCAACAAGGGGCATACCTTCCGAAGAAGCATTCATGCCACAATAGGATATGACTCGATTTCCTCGCTTTAATAAACCTCTCAAGGCCCAGAAGCATGGGCAACCTTCCAGGATTCAAATGTTGGGGCAGTACATACCAAGTTCATCCTACTGCACGTATGGTCCGAATTCTTCAAGCAACTTCGAATACAAATCTTTTCAAGCTTCGAATACTTAGGGAAACCTATGTTGAGTTCATCGTGAAGTCTAAAGCTCTTTCTGAGGGTATTTCCTCCAGATCCTGGAGATTGAGGGGGCATATCTTTTCAAAATTTGAATGTTATGGAAAACTACTGCGAGGCTCGATCAAAAGGAGTTGATTCAAAATGGTTCTATCAAAGCCAAGCATTTTCAAGAATCTATTAATCAGGGGCATAATACAAAATAGTGGGGTCATCCACATAATGATCAAACTATTTCCAAGCTCATATTAAAGAGAATCTCCTTCAAGAACCTACCCATAAATTAAAAAAGAAATAGTCCACACAGGGGTAAGCTCTCCGCACACTTTCACAACCTCTAGTGGGTCTTTCTTCTACATCAGTAGTCTTCAAATTCAAATCGAGTATCAAGGAATCATGCAAGCACAACACTATACTATCATGTGACAAGCAACATTATTGCATAACCAAACCTCTACGCTCTAATCATCCACGACCCATCACGGGGGCACCATTCAAAAAAGCATTCAAGTCAAAATCATAAAGCATAAGGCTGCATAAATCATGCATTAGGGCTCTTCGATCCAAAACCAGGCTATACTTATCATCTCATCCATCTGACAAAATCCGACAGTATGGGTCGAGCATACCTCAAAAGGCCAAATTACGCATTCACATTTCAAAATCCAACATCCATTCATACATTATCCAAGTTATTCATCACATACATCAATCAATCATCACATCATATACATCAATCAATCATTACACATCATACATCGCATATGAAATTCCTCGAAAACACTACGAACAAAGCCAGTATCTTAGGGCCCTCAAATCAATTCTTACCTCAGTTAGAAACAAATAACCAGCAAAATCTGCTATTATCTCTGTTTTAGTGAACTAAGATGTGGATCACTCAAAAAAACTTCCTTTATATTCAAACATATTATGTCGGTCTCCATGCGACAATGTGTGAATTATTCTACATATTATGTCAGTCTCCATGCAACGATATATTATCCCTTTGCGATCTAGCTCATTGTGTCAGACTCAAGGCAGCAATGTTGCGAAAGCAGCAATTCCACATATTGTGTCATCCTCTATGCAACAATGTCTGATGTTTTCAAATTAACTTATTGTGTCAGTCTCCATGCAACAATGTGTTTCTTTCTTAGCTCGTTGTGTCAGACCCCATACAGCAATGTTGCGAAGTCGACAATTCCACCTGTTGTGTCAATCTCTATGAAACAATGTGTGAATTTTCTAGATATAACTTATTGTGTCAGTCTCCATGCAGCGATATGTTTTTCCTTTGCGATCTAGCTCATTGTGTCATACTCCAGGAAGAAATGTTGCGAAATCTGCAATTCCACTCATTGTGTCAGTCTCTATGCGGCAATGTGTGAAATTTTCTATATTTAACTTATTGTGTCAGTCTCCATGCAACATTATGTTCTTTCTTTGTGATCTTGCTCATTGTGTCAGACTCCACGCAACAATGTTGCGAAATCAACAATTTCACCCATTGTGTCAGTCTCTATGTGACAATGTGTGAAATTTTCTATATTTAGCTTTTTGTGTGTCAGTCTCCATGCAAAAATATGTTATTTCTTCACGATCTAACTCATTGTGTCATACTCCAGGCAACAATGTTGGGAAATCAGCAATTCCACTCATTGTGTCAGACTCTATGCAACAATGTGTGAAATTTTCTATATTTAATTTATTGTATCAGTCTCCATGCATCAGTGTATTCCTATCTCTGCGAAATAGTTCATTGTGTCAGGCTCTATGCAGCAATGTACGGAATCTGCAGTTTAACACATTGCGTTAGTCTCCATGCAACAACGTGTCTCTTTATCTAAAATATAATCCATTACATCAGTCTCCATGAAGCAATGTCATTATCAAATTCCTTCTATTGCGTTGGTCTCCATGCAACAAATCTTTTACCAGATTTTGTCTACTGCATCAATCTCCATGCCACAATATTTTTATCAAGCTTTTTTCACGGTAGAATCCATTACGTCAGTCTCCAGGCAGCAATGTCACCATCAGAGTTTCTTACTCGACATAACTCATTGCATCAGTCTCAATGCAACAATATTTGTTATCAGTTTTTCCTACGATATAACTCTTTGCATCAGTCTCCATACAACATTGCGTCATCCAACTTTTTATTATTAATCCCTTAGGTTGTGATGAATAGCGTAAGCCCATCCTTGTTGTCTTTCATCCCCTAGGTTGTGATAAATACACAGGTTCATCCCCGTACTGTTTACTCCCTCGGTTGTAGTAAACATGACGAAATATGCGATATAACTCATTGCGTCAGTCTCCATGCAGTAATGTGTAAAATCTAGGATATAACTCATTGCGTCAGGCTCCATGCAGGAATGTTGTTATCCAGCTTTTTTCAATTATTTATCCCCTAGGTTGTGATAGATATGCTAATAAATCTGCATAATCCATTGCGTCAGCCTCCTTGTATCAATGTGTTATCAGACTTTGTTTTATTTAACCCCTAGGTCGTGATGAATTGACAAAATCAAACCAAAACTTACTATATTAGTCTCCAAGCATTAGTAAGTCAAATTTTCAAAACATGTATCATTTACCTCCTAGGTTATGGTTAATTCTATGACGACCTCTTTTCTAGGTATTGACGAGTTATTTGCATCGTCATATCTAGATCAATCTCACTCTTCAATCACATCTCTTTATCCAAACTCTGGTATGATGATACATCATCATCTTTGCCTATTTCTCGGTGCTCTTAGGTATACTATATCAGTATATCCTTACTTAATAACCATTGGTTAAATTTTGGGGTCTTTCATTATTTAATAACCCTCTAATTCAAATGTGCGGGACCTGCGTATTCTCACACAATTCAATCGAAGAGTAATTAAATAGGGGTAGATGTCATACCCTAAATTTTCCCGCCCTTTTATTTCTACAGTCAAAAATATTTTAAACATTGTTTTTATAATATTATTTGATTTTTATAGATGTTCATTCTCAAGTCCGCTCAAAAATATTTTAAACATTATTTTTATAATATTCTTTGATTTCTATAAATATTCGCTTCCCAACCTATTTAAAAATATAATAATTTATTTCAAATTATTTGTATTTTTAAAAATAGCCAATATCAGCACACCTTTCATATTCTTTCAAATTTAGTTTATTTACAAATCAGTAATGTAACACAATTGGTGAAGAATGAAGCTTGCAAGTGTAAGGTCACGAGTTTGAATCTCTTGTGTCGTACTTTCAACATTTTCTTTTTTTTTTCTATTTTATTGTCACTAATTTTCTTTCCTTTTTAAATAGATATTTCTTATTGGTCATTTCATTTAAATTTGTGTCACACTTTGCTTTTGATTGGTCAATTTTGTTTTATTTCCAATTTGGATGTTTTTTATCTATAAATAGGACATCCACAGTTTTGCAATGACACACACAAGCTATAATTTAACTCTTTCACAAATTTATTCTTCCTCATAAAGCATTTTTGCAATTTATTTTCAAATTTATTTTTATCAAAACTATTTGGGGTTCTCTTATTTTTTTTTTTTTGCAATTTCTTTTCAAATCTATCTTTTCAAAACTATTTGTGATTTCTTATTTTGGCCGATGATTAAATCCCCATATGAGGTCTCCATGATATTTTCAACTCCCTTTTAATTTTAAGTTATTTGTTTCCAACTAAATGATGAATAACTAATGGTGCCTTTGTCTTTTAAATCTTATATTTTTACTAACGATTCTCACAACAAATTTCTTTCGAACAATTTTATTTATTTCTAAGTCATAACCAAATGATGAATATATGATGGTTTCTCTTTTAATTTGCATTCTTTGTACATAATTTCGTGCATAATGCATATATTTAGTATTCTATTTTCAATTCTTAATTATTATTAGAAAAAACTACAACCTTTTTTTTAGTTAGTTCTAATTATTGTTATTATTAAGAAAAACATCAAGGACAAAATAACAAAGGAGTTCAGATTTATTCTTTTTTTTACATGTACAGTAACCTCCAAACATATCTCCGCGCTATCGATATTGGCCAAGTATGGTTCTTTCGTGATTATTTATTGTGTTCTCTGTTGGCTTCATTTTTGGGGAAAAAGAGAAATTTTGAATTGATAGAAAAAAGGATTGTTTTGAGAGAGGAAAGATGGAATACGGGTGACTGAGCTTTTTCAACGGGAACGAGTTATTGAGGTATTGCATCATTTCTTTCTTTTTTCCCTTTATTTTATTCATAATTTTATTTTATATATTTCTTTTCTTGTATTTTCTATTCTTAAATTAAAGATGACATATGTTATGGCCTCATGCTTTTGGTTGTTATTTGTTTCTTTCTCTCTTTTAAATATTTCTATTTTTTTACTTGTTGATAGTTTAAGAAAAAATGAGAAAAACTCTTCTATGAAAAAAGAAGAGCGTACAACTCTTGTCTTCTTTCTTTTTTTTATAATTATTTTTGTTTTAATTATCTATTAGGATTAGTAATATTATTTAGATTAAGTTGAACTATTTTTGTGGATTAGTAATATTAGTAAGTCCATTAGTCCATTACTCGTTATACACCTCATTTACAATCTTTACTCCTTTGTTTTTATTTGATTAACTTAATTAATAGATTAGTTACTAATTATTAATATAAAAAATAAAAAGCAAAGACACAAAAATACAAAAAAAGACAAAAAATATCATCTTGTACATAATTCCCAAACCTTTATTTTAATCAAATTAATTAAACATTTTATAAATATTAGAATGTCTATCTTCGAGTAATTAAATCAGTCGACATATCGTCTATCGGTTTTTTATTCAAAAACCCATATAAAAATCCACACGACTAATCAAATACTTCATTTGAGAGCGACACATGGTCAATATCTGACCACGTGATGAGGATATTACATCAGACTCCATCCCTCTCGTATAAAAAATATTCAACCAAACACCAAATCTTTTTTCGCAAATTAAATTAATTCAAACAATTAATTTTCGAAAAGGAACGCGAATATATTTAAATTAACTGCGTACTTGGTATAAAAAACTCCCCTATTCACACTCTTAGACCACGTATGCGGGAAATTCAAGTATATTCTGCGATCCATAAAAAAACAAAAACAACCCCGCGAACTACGAAATGAGACTCTGATTTCTCCTAAGAGGATACATAGGCATACGATCAAAAATCGTGGCAAGTACCCCTAACTAAAATTCAAACCCTTCCCCCCTAACTAAAAAACAAACCCTTTCCCCCTAACTAATATTCAAACCCTTTTACCAAATAAATAATTAAAATCCTATTTCCTAAACATCACGCTTATAAACCTAGTATCCTTACGAACAAGGTAGATAAGGGGTGCCTAACACCTTTCCCTCGTCAAGAACTGAGTCCAAACCTAGAGTCTTTGAATTTATTTTAGGATTATTCATTTATACTCCCTTCCTTTAGAATAAAAATTAAGGGTGGCGACTCTGATTTAAAAACCAGTTGCAACACTCAAGGACTTAATCCACTATAATCATTTTGATTACAATCACACGAGAAACCTTCGGTGACTAACATCTAATGATGCATTCAGGGATCCAGAATGGATATAACGTTCATTAACCTAATAGAATCTGATTCACCAGAATCTCCTACCAGGATTTCCTTCCAATGATATCCATCAGTGATATCTAAAGGATGACCTTCACATAGTGCCCTTTGAGATATGACTCTCATTGACCCAATAGAATCCACTATAAGGATTTCATCTATGATGGCCGTAGCCAAAGTCTTCTTGAGAATTTTGACTCAACTGAGTCTATCGAGGAACCATCAAAAAACTGTTTGATTTACATTTGTTTACAATAATATTGCTTTTACACAAGCTGGATGTAAACAGAATTAAGTATACTAAAAGAACATAAGACACACTTAAAGATATTACATTTTATTGTAGCTTCAATGGGTGGTCTTCTTTTATTCAAGTAGATTATTTACGGACAACATCCCAAAGCACTTGAATTGCTGAAGTTTTCTTCTTCATAAGCTTCTGAAAGCTTTGTTGATCTTGATGTAGTAAAGAGAAGAACTTTTCATCTAGATTCACTTTAGAACATTCTGGACAGCAACACTTGTTATACTGTCTTCAATGATCACCTTATAGTATAACATTTATGTTGTGGATATGTAACTTAAGCTTTCATGATCATCTTTGCTATCTTCTATGGCTTATCAAGCTTTGTGCAACATATGAGATTAAGTACATTGTGAATCTCTGATTTCATTGTAATCAGTATCAATATGATTGAAGAATCATTTCATAACAGTTGCTTTGGTTGCTTTTATATTGAATGATAACTTTGTTTTGGTTGTGTACTAATAATGATAGCTTTTCTCTTGAACATCAACAACTTGTGACTTACAACTTGCATCTTTTAGCACCCATCCAAGCAGCCTATGGCAAGCTCATCAATGTTCGGCTTGTTCAATATCATGTGTTAAGTGGCCAACTCATCAATCGGCCAAATCAACTCTTTTAAACATATGATTATTTTCTTATATAGCCAAGCAAAATAGATTCGTTGGCTATTAGAAAAAGAGTCATTACAAATAGTACTATGACATCCTTATCTCTTCCACACTTTATGTTAGTGGAGAGGTAGTGGCATAAAGCTTTTCGTACTGTGTACTATTGTAAAGTGTTACTGTTATATTCTTTCCTTCTGCACTTCAGAGGCTTCTGCGAGCATGAGATTAGAAGCGGGAACATAACATAAGTTCTTCATAAATTTAAGTCTTTAGAGTCTTCAGAACCGCGTCTTCAGAGTCTTCAGCACTTCGTTGTGAGAACCCGTTGTAGTGATCCTTTAGATCAGAAGAGCTTCAAGTCTTCAGAGTCTTAAGAACCGCGTCTTCAGAGTCTCCAGCACTTGGTCTTCACAACTTGTTTGTAGATAACCTCGGACCTTTAGAATTTCAAGTCTTTGGAATCTTCAGACCTTCTGTCTTTAAAAACTTTAGCACTTGGTTCTTTAAGAATCCTTATCTTCAGAACCTTGTTATTAGAAACACAAAGTCTTCAACATCTGGACTTTAGTTAGAAATGTTGTCTTCAAATCTTTTAACTTTGTCTTCTTTGGAACAATTTTCCTTTTAGAAACTAAGTTTTTAGCATATGGACTTTAGTAGAAACTTCGTCTTCAGATCTTCTAACTTTTTTTCTTGAAACACACTGTCTTTTAGAAACAAGAGTTTTCAGCATCTGGACTTTAGTTTACAACTTTTGTCTTCAGATCTTCTAACTAGTTTCCTTAGAACACATTGTCTTTAGTAGCTTGAGTCTTCAGCATCTGAACATAAGTAACAACTTCTGTCTTTTGATCTTTTGACTGGTTTCTTCATAAAAATATCAGGGTTTACACTTCAGAGCCTTCTGAAGTGTCTTGCTATTTTTCAACAGAACTTGTGTAGCATAGAAGCGGAATCAATTCTCATCTAATGTATTGGCCACACCATCCATCAGAAGTAGAACCTGTTTTTTTAGTACTAAAAAATAACAAACATTAGTACAAGAAAGTTTTTCATTCAATCATACTCAGTTGTTATCATCAAAACTCATAGATAATATTGCATAATAAAATCTTGTTCTTACAATCTCCCTTTTTTGATGATGACAAAAATATATATTTTGATGACACAATTTTGTACATATAATCATAATAATCAGAGATATTAGAATGGTAATAGATACTTATCCTTTTTATGATACTCCCTCTGAGTCAATGACTTGATGAATATCGAATATCCTGACTCTGAACCATTTGAGTGAAAACTCCCATGGTTCCAATAGATCAGATATCAAGATCTTGAGAGTCTTGACTTTAGGAATTTCAGACAGTCTTTAACTTCTGATTTTCTCTATTCTTATGGAAGACATGTGCTTCTGCTTTTGATTCTTATGTTCCGATTATCACATTCTTAGACATGATACATCTTCTGAACATTGTGATACCAAAATCAAGATAACTTTAACTTTCAGAAAATTCTCAACTTCTGAACAGTATTGGGTCTATCTGATTCTTGAACATATGTTCATACAATATACATCTTCTATTATATGAACAATATGTTCTTAATAACTTTAACATAGTTCTTTCATTTTGACCTGTCTTAGAATGCCTAGAGAACTTGTTCAGAGTTCCTTGGTTAATTATCAAACAGATAAGCACACGTTAGTGGTTAAATTCATATCTTATATCATTCATTTATTATGATGAGTTTTTACATTTCTTTAGGTTCATCAAAATTATTATACTTCTCCCTCTTTTTGACATCATCATAAAGAAAATAATAATAAAAATTTAAGATAATATGTTAATCAATCATCAGGATAGAAAATAAGGAAACAAAACAAAAATCCTATTGCTTAGGTTCCAGAAGTTGGACGAGCAGATGATGAAGGTTAAGAAATTTTTGCATATATCATCTTGAGCATAGTTTGAACAGATAAATTGACCCTGTCCTGAGATTTAAAGTGTTCTATGAACATTTTCTGTTCTTCTTTTATTTCATCAATGGCTATTTTCATATCACAATCATACTCATAGTTGGATACCATCAGAGTTTGTTGCTTACCTTTTTCTTCATCCGCCTTTGCAACTTCTGCATCCAGTCTGGCTTCTTGTGCAACTTTAGCTTCTTCTTCTTCTTCTTTTGCTTTTAGTCTTGCTGCTTCAGCTTCAGCAATTCGAGCTTGTTCTTCAGCTTCTATTTGCTTGGCAGCAATTAGTTCAACATATCTAACTCTTTCTCTTTCTTCCTTTCTTTCAGTTACCATTTGAACATCCCCAATTATGGATGCTTCAGCAAAAGAATTCATTAAATCAACCTCAAAAGACACCCACTTCTGAAACTTCTTCCAAGAACCATCCATGTCTTGAGGCTAAGTGCTTGTGCTTGCCTCTTTCTTTAACTTAGAAATCCTTTTCTTAGCCTTGATTCTAAAGATGTTAATGCATTCATCCATGTTTTTAGGAGAAGGTTTCATAAACAGCCAATGCTAGGTTAGGTTCAGGATGGCTTGGTTCAGAAGTTTGTTCATGAGAATTTTATGGTAAAGGTTCGGTAATATTGAACAGTTCTGAACAGGTGAATGGTTCGATTGAAGACATTTCAATATCTTCCTGACTATCAAAGATTGTTCTTTTTGATATTTCGAGAACATAGGGAGAAGTTGGATCAGGATGAATGGTGGGTAAGTCATGAAGAGTGGTTTCTTTGTTGAAGAGGCAAGATGAATATTGGTATTGAAAGTAGAAAGGTTAGAGTCTTGCAGAGGTAATTGAGATGAGGTTAATGGAGAAATGGAAGTATGTTTTGGTTCTAATGGAATGAAGGTAGTGAAGGATGGAATAGGATTTGAAGCAGGAGCTAGTGTTATGGTGGAATTAGAAATGATTGATGTTGATGGTGGAAAAGACTTATTTGAAGTTACAAGAATTTCAGTTAGAGTGGTGTTGGAAACATTTGGAATATTTACAACAGGAATAAAAATAGAAGTGGTAATGGTGGATTATGGAACAAAAACTGATGTTTGTGTGATGGTGGTTGGAATAGATGAGACTACATCATTAATTTTAGAAACAGATAATGAAACAGACTTACTAGTTGTTATAGAAGTTTCATTTCCCAGAATGGCATCTTTTAGAAGGTTAGAGTTTTTTTTTCTTTTTCGTCTCTAGTTCAGAAGCATTTGAGCTTCTCTTCCTTTTACCAACAGAACAATCAACACCCTCAGCAGGAAAATATGAATAATTAAAGTTTAACATATCATGTCCTTCTTGTTGCATCATTAGAAGGTATGCAACCACGTTAGATACCGGATCTTGTTTGGAGAACAGAGTATAGTCCCTCACAGGAATTCTTTTGTGGTGAAAATTTTCAGATGGTTCAATCAGAGGCTTGACCTTGAGTTCTTCAATCTACCTCATATTCCTCAGAGTTTGCCCATTAAAGGAATCTCCAATGCTTGGAGTCTGATCCTCTTTATAATTGGCTTCTTCAATCAAAAACTTTACCAAGCCATTTTCAACAAAAACATCAGTTAGAAGTCGTCCATAAGGAATATTGGGAGATACCTTTTTATTGGGAAGTGTGATGGTTCTGGTTTTTCTAATAGAATCCCTAAAGTAATTAAACAAAATGAAAGTAAGATTAATCCTTTGTTTAGACATCAGAAAGTACAACATGAACTTCTGATTTATGTTGAAATAATCAGAGGAACTTGAAGGAGGTCTAGGGTTTATGCAGCCCAGAATAATTTTATGCCATACTCTAAGATTATCATGGAGATCCTTTCTTTTGTAATTTGATTTCACAGCAGAGAATTTCGTGAACAGTAGTTGATCTAGATGTTTGTTTTCCGCCTTTGATTTATTGTCCAAACCATATACATGTTTTCCTTTCAGGAACTTCAATCCCAACAATTTTGCAATGGACTCTTCAGTGATGATGATCCTTTATCCAATAACATCCGAAACAATATGAAAATCATCACAATCAGCATTTTTCCAAAAATATTTTACCAGCGCCTCATAGAAAGGACCATGAAGCCTTTGGAAATAGTTTTCCCAGCCTTGAGCCTTTAGTTCTTCTTTTAAGTCACACTCATTTGCAGTAAGATTGTCAAAAATCAACCATTAATTCCTTAAGAACAATCAACTCCGTTGGTTTTAGGTTACAATCAAATTGAGGAATTTTCCTTGTAATATGATTGTTATCAGTAGGACTTGTTGAAGATGAGGTAACCTCAATTGATGAGGATGAAGCGTTGGTTGATGAAGACAGAACTGTTGAAAATGACGGAACCAGTATTGAAGACGAAGATGCAATGGTTAATGATGTTGTGACAGATAAATTTAGAGCTTGTTCTAGTTCACTAGAAAACTTAACAGCTTCTTCTTGGACAAGAGTTATCATTGTTGAAGGTGGATGGAGATTTGTAGAAGACTGTTATAGACAAACTTTTGAAGAGGATGAAGAAATCCTAGAAAGAGACGAGGAACAATTGAGAGAAAAGGGTTTTTGGGTTTTTAACAAGTGAGGGGAGTGACGTGTGGTTATGGGTGTTTTAAAAAGGAATAGAAGGATTAAAGGGGTTGTAATTAATAAAAGTAATCATGATGTATCAAATCAAGAAATTTCACATTGTTCATAATCTAGCTTAGGTAACGCGTGATGGTTAAGAATAATCGAGGATTACATGCGTTAACCACTTTGTCTAACTAAGTGACACAATCAATATACTCAGGGTCTGAATGACCAAAGGGTTTCCTTTGATCAAAGATATTTCTGACTGAAGCATCCTCTAATAACTAAGCTTTTAGATGCAGCTTCTGATCAAATTCTTTCTTCTTATGCTTTCTTCAGAGAAGTCTTCCATAGGTTCTGAATTATCTTCATATTGATTCTTCTTATTCTCATTTTTCTGATTTGAGAAGATTAATCTTCTTTTGGATTCGAATGTCTAATTAGAGAACTAGAATCAAAGTTTTCTCTTCATACGATCTCGTCATTCTTCTGTTTAAAATCACCCGTCTGACCTTTTGGAGAGAATCCTCAGAGCAAAGATATTCTGATCTTTTATTATCAGAACATCCATCTGTTTGTTAAGCTCTCTTTTAACAAAAGTTTATTTTTCAGAAGGTCAATATTTCATGAACTTCTGAGAAGCTATGTGATAGAGAAAATTAACTATCATTGCTTAACATCTTTTGAAATATTTGTTTCCTTGAACGAATTGCATAATTTGTTCTAATCAAAACATTGACTTCTCTGATTAACAATCTTGTTCTTTCAATGCTGAGCTAACTTTCTTAGAGTTAGTCTTTGACCATACTTCTGATGCGTCAATGAACATTATTTCCTTAGCAATGTCTTAACTTCTGCAAAGTCTATTTCGACAGAATCAATGATTAGCTCTTCTGCATAAGATATTATGTCTGCTTAAGTAGACGGTTTTATCATGAGCTTCTTATATATCATAATATAACAGTCTTTCTTCTTTTGAAAAGATTCCTAGTGAGGTCTTATGAGAAAGTCAAGGGTGGACTAATCCGTTTCTTGAAAACATCTCATATTTATCATTGGATCTTAATCAAAAGCATTCAACAGATATAACTTCTTATCTAATGAATCTTTTCTTGTTAGCTTGTTTTTCAATTTTTATGGATTTAGACAGTAGTTTTAAATTGAATAAATAACACCTTAGATTATTTCTTCATAAAGCTACTGGATCTTCATCTGGCACTTTTAGGTGTTTGATTATCCATCCATAACAGAATCGGGCTCTGATACCAATTGAATGTTTAAGAAAATGCAAGAAAGGGGGGGGGGTGAATTGGTTTTTCCTTTTTGTAAAACTTTCGCTTGGAAGCATTATTCGTTGAATAATGCTTCTGATTGTTGCTTCTAATTAGTGCTTCTAATTTGGTTCAGGAAACATAAACTCTAAAACATAAGCAAATGTAAAGAACACACGACATATCCTGGTTCACTTGAGAAACCCCCAAGGTAATTTATTCCACCCTTCCGAGGTGATTTCTCCTTGAACTCAAGGACTTAATCCACTATAATCATTCTGATTACAATCACACGGGCAACCTCCAATGAATAACATCTAATGACGCGATCAGGGATCCAGACTGGATATAACGTTCATTAACCCAATAGAATATTATTCACCAGAATATTCTACCAGGATTTCCTTCTAATGATATCTATCAGTGATCTCAGAAGGCTAACATTCACTTAGTCCCCTTTGAGATATGACTATTATTGACCCAATAGAATCCACTACCAGGATTTCATCTATGATGGCCGTATCCAAAGTCTTCTTGAGAGTTCTAACTCAATTGAGTCTCTCAAGGAACCATCAAACAATTGTTTGATTTACATTTGTTTACAATAATAATGCTTCTACACAAGCTGGATGTAAACAGAATTAAGTACATCAGAAGAACCTAATACATACTAAAAGATATTACATTTTATTGTAGCTTCAATGTGTGGTCTTCTTTTATTCAAGTAGCTTCTTCACGGACAACAATCCAAAGCACTTGAATTGTTGAAGTCTTCTTATTCATAAGCTTCTGAAAGCTTTGTTAATCTTGATGTAGTAAAGAGAAGAACTTCTTCATCTAGATTCACTTTAGAACATTCTGGACAACAACCCTTATTCTACTTTCTTCAATGATCACCTTATAGCACAACATTTATGTCATGGATATGTTACTGAGCTTTTATGATCATTTTTGTTATCTTTTTCTGCTTAGAAAGCTTTGTTCACCATAAGAGATTAAGCACATTATGAATAAATGATTTCATTATAATCAATATCAATATGATTGAAGAAACATTTCATAACAGTTGTTCTGGTTGTTGTTATAGTGGATGCTAACATTGTTTTGGTTGTGTTCTAATAATGATAGCTTTTATCTTGAACATCAACAACATGTGACTTGCAACTTGCAGCTTTTAGCACCCAGCTAAGCAGCCTATGGCAAGCTCATTAATGTTCATCTCGTTCAGTATCATGTGTTAAGCGACCAGCTAACCCACCAGCCAAATCAACTCTTTTAAACATACAATTCTTTTCTTATATAGCCAAGCAAAATAGATTCGTTGGCTATTTTAAAAAGAGTCGTAACAAATAGTACTACGATGTCCTTATCTCTTCCACACTTTAAGTTAGTGGATAGGTAGTGGCATAAAGCTTTTTGTACTATGTAATATTATATTGTGTTACCGTTATATTCTTTCCTACTGCACTTCAGAGGCTTTTGTGAGCATGAGATTAGAAGCGGGAACATAATATAAGGTCTTCAGAACTTTAAGTCTTCAGAGTCTTCAGAACTGTGTCTTCATAGTCTTTAGCACTTGGTCGTGAGAACCTGTTATAGAGAACCATTAGATCAGAAGAGCTTCAAGTCTTTAGAGTCTTAAGAACTGCGTCTTTAGAGTCTTCAGCACTTGGTCTTCACAACCAGTTTGGAGATAATCTTGGACCTTCAGAACTTCAAGTCTTTGGAATCTTCAGACCGTCTATCTTTAGAATCTTTAGCACTTGGTTCTTTAAGAATCCTTATCTTCAGAACCTTGTTATTAGAAACACAAAGTCTTCAGCATCTGAACTTTAGTTGGAAACGCTGTCTTCAGATATTTTAACTTTCTCTTCTTCGGAATAAGTTTTCTTTTAGAAACTAAGTTTTTAGCATCTAGACTTCAGTAGAAACTTCATCTTCAGATGTTCTAAATTTGTTTCTTGAAACACAATGTCTTTTAGAAACATTATTTTTTTGCATCTAGACTTTAGTTTACAACTTTTGTCTTCAGATCCTCTAACTGGTTTCGTTAGAACACGTTGTCTTTAGAAGCTTGAGTCTTCAAAATCTGGACATAAGTAATAACTTCTGTTTTCATATCTTTTGACTGGTTTCTTCGGACAAATATCAAGGTTTACACTTCAGAGCCTTCTGGAGTGTCTTGCTACTGTTCAACAAAACTTGTGTAACACATAAGCGGAATCAATTAATGTCTTGGCCACGCCATCCATCAGAAGCAAAATCTTTTTGTTAAGTACTCAACAATAACAAACATTAGTACAACAAAAATTTTCATTCAATCATACTCATTTGTTATCATCAAAACTCAAAGATAATATTGCAGAACCAAATCTTGTTCTTACAGATATCTCTTTTGTGAAAAGTTGATCTTAATAGTTTTGGTTACTTTCTCAAAGGTCAAGTTCAGTTTTGTTTAACCAAGAAGTTAGGTATGTCAATTGCATCTATTAATGGAGATCCCCGTGGAGATTATCTATTTGAAGCTCTAAAGTTGGGGAATATTTTCCCCGCGGGGATGGGGGTGGAGGGAAAAGTTCCTCCGATGATACTTTGGGGCAGGGATCAGGGAAGTGTCCTCTGCCCCGCGGGATCCCCGACCCCGACCATATCATTTAACTTTTATATTTTATATATTATATAATATATAATTATACAATTTTACATTTTTTTCAATAAAAAACGTTAATATATTATAAATGAATATTTTTTTACAGAAAAATTGCATTTTTTTTGTTATGGATGCAAGATTCGATCTAAACATGTTTAAAATTATACAAGTTTTCTTAAGATTCGATCTTCGTGGATCTGCATGGGGATCTGTGGGGATGGGGATGGGGATGGGGATGAGGATGGGGAAAATTATTACCCTGTGGCGGTGATCGGGGATGGGGATGGGGAAATTTTGGAGGGCGAAGCGGGGAGCAGGGAAGCATTATCCAAGAATTCCCTGCCACTTTGACATCCCTACAAGCAGTGGTTAATACTCAGGGAAGGTGATTATTGCCTTATCTCTCATACCTCTCTTAGATATTTAACTAAGATGAATTTTATTTTGACACTAACTGTTCTAGACACTTAACTGCAATAAAAGTGTTCCTGGTGGTTTGTTTAAGTCTCATTCCATCATTGTTTATTGTGTGGTTGATACAAAAAGAATGATTGAGGGAATTAGATATCTAAATAATTCAAAATTTATTCTCTAAGTTTTGGTAATTGGGTATCTTCTTACTCAAGGACTAATGACTATTGTAATAAACACAAGTAATTTCTGTGATCAAGGTCTGAAGATATATGTCATCAAGGATGAATTTTTTTTCACTAATAAGGTGTATGAAGTTCCTCTGAGGATTTAAGAACAATTGTTATTTGTGAATTTCATAGTTATTTAGTTGTTTATTCTTTTACTTGGTTTTCAAGAAAGAAGAAGTCAAGATGTCACACCAGAAGGTGCAACATTAGACAGTTGCAAAAGCTCTAGAACCTGTTCTATAGATCTGTTTGGTTTAATGCAAGGTGAAGGTCCTGATAAATAGAAAGATATATATGATTTTCTTTTTTGTAAATCTATTGTTCGTGAAGTCTTAAAAAGGTCTTATCTACTCCTTTAATGAGAACAAAGTATCTTTCTGAGTTACCTTATACTTTTAATGATGAGTAACTTCAGGACCAAAAATTAGAATATCATCACATCAGTTTGATACTCCTGACATTGTGGAAGATTCTTAAGGGCTAGGAGGCACTGGATAAGGAATCTTTGAAGAATTCATTTAAGAGGGAATTCATTATTTGGAGTTTGTTTTAGTCTGTGATCATCAGGTGTTTCAAAGATGAAATACTGAATGATTGTGAGTCTTGGAGTAAAGAGCTATTGGAAAAGTATGAAGATTGTATTTATGGAAGATATTCTAGTCTTCTAGATTAGAATTAATTGAGTCCTGATATATTCTGAACATTAGGCACATTGCTAAAGAAAGATGTGTTTTCAATTGGGTTGGCTCCTAAGAAAGTACAATATCAACTTGAATATCAGGACTTTACAGTATGACAAGCCAATACAATCAAGATACTCAATTATTATGTTCTTCTTACAGAATAAAGTCATGGGTTTAAGTCAACATTGTGTCAAGGTCCTTGTTTCAAGCAAGTTTTTGGCTCTCCTAAACTTGATACGTCTGAAAAGCTCTAGGAAGTATTCTCATAACTTGAGGTGCAAGTTATATTGATAAGATGATGGGTATTTTTGGAATTTAAATACTGAAGAATTATAGTGGAAACTTCTTAGACGGTTCTGCCTATTATCCTTGTGAAATGTGCAGTCTCTAAAAAAGGCATTTCAATGAAATCAAGAAGGTCATTTCAAATGTTGTAACATTGTCAACAGTCAAAGTTTTGAAATGAGAAAAAAGTTCAACAAGAACCTGTTCCTCTCCTATTGTGAAAGGTGCACTGTTACTCAAGAAGATTTTATCTCCTTCAAAAAAATATTACACTGGCTACATAATCATTACTAGTAAGGTTTGTTAGAATAAGATTTGGATCTATGTGTAATCTCTGGATTTTGATGATAACGATACATATATTTTATATGTAAACAAATTTGTTTATAATGGTTTCTTAAGTGTGCAGATTAGAAGTTCTAATTGATTCAGGATTATTGTCTAAAGAATCATCATAAGGACCCGTATGGAGACTATTTCATTTGATCTGAAGTAACATCAGTAGTTCTGAAGAATACTTAATGTTTTCCAGAAAGAGGATCTCCTGTGTACTTCTCAAATAAGCTGCTGCTTCAGAAGTCACAAGTATTCAAGAAGAAATAAATTTTTTTAGAGTTGTTGCTCCAAGATCAGAAAACAAGATTGCACAGAAATAACCTTTCACGTCAAAGACCAGAAGTCAATATTTGTTCATCAGAGGAGTTTTTGCTCGTAACTCTAAAGACAAAGTCAAGGTTCTGAACACATCAAAAGAAAGCTTATACCTCAGGTTCAGGAGTCAATATTTGTTCATCAGAAGAATTATTTCTCGTAATTCTGAAGACAAAGTCAAGATTCTCAAGACTCGGGAACTTCGTGTAATATGTGCACATAACTTTACATCACAAGTATTCCATCAGAAGACTGATCAAAAGAAAGTTACATCTTCTAGACTCATCACCTCTACACATCATATTGTCCATCAGAAGACAAGATCAAAATATGATATCTTCTCAAGCCAATCTACTTCATTAGAAGTCATATTCATCATAAGACAATATCATCAGAAATAAGCGCAAGAAGAGCTAGTACAAAGGTACAATTACACGTTCCACTCAAATGGATGTACCGTGTACTATTTGTCTTCCACGATCAAGTTATACCATTATGGCCGTTAGCAAGATGAAAGTGACATTGGAACTACTACAACGATCTACTTCTTCATCGCCTATATAAAGGATCAACTATTTCATTTGAAAATTGCAACACGAGAGAACAAGAACAGTAACGCTGCCAAAATCAAAAGAAAATCAAAAAAGAAAAAGCAAAGAAAAAGAATAAGAAAAAGCAAACTGTGTTGATATTATCATTTGCTAGAACACAAGAGTTGTTGCTCATATTGTGTTGTTATTACTATTCACCAAAACACTAGAGTTATTGCTCATATAGTGTTGATATTACTATTCATTATAACACAAGAGTTGTTGCTCATTATTGTGTTACTTCTGTAAATTGTTTGAACACAAGAGTTGTTGCTCATGTTTATGTTAAACAATTTGTACTTAAACTTATTGTAATCCGCTTGTAAGAAGAAAACATGTAAACACCGTTATTCAATGAGTAGTTGAGAAAGTCCTTTTCTAAGACAAAGAGAAAGTCCTTTTCTAAGGAATAGAGAAATATGCTTCAAGTGACCGGGTAGGTCAGAAGCCTTAAGGAGTCGGTGATCGTTATATCTCTTAGGGGATCAGATAGGTCAAATTTCTTAAGGGACCACTAATAGGTTATCATTGTTATTAGTCACCAGTGGGTAGCTCGTGCATTTGTTAGTCGCCAACGGGTATCCCGTGCAGTTGTAAGCAATTTGGTTATAGTGGATTAAGTCATTTTCTAAGGCAAATTTACCTTGGCGGGTGGACATGATTAACCTTTTCTAAGGTGAACCTGGATAAACCAGAAGTGTCTTTTATTTCTGTTTCTAAATGTCATTGCTATCCTAGCATTCTTTCTAATTCTGATTATTTGTGGAAAGCACGTCTAAATGAAAAAAATTTAAAACCAAATTCGACCCCCCCCCCTTTCTTGTATTTTTCTCCACCTTCAAGGTTTCGTTACAATCAAATTAAACTATTATTTTCCTTAAATAACGTCTACCTGAACATCTTCATTTTCTGCGTTACAACGTGAGCAAATATACCAGAGATGTTGGTGCTAAGAAGTTTCATCTGCTGGAATCCAACAAGCATAAGAGCACTGATCCAAAGAAGGTTGGGTTCAACATTACAACAAATGTTGGAACATCAACTGGAGAATTCTGGACAGAGAAAACATTTGTGAAATAGATGAAATCCTTGAGGAAGAATCTGGTTCATATACATGATTCAGATTCAGATGCTGGTGAAGACTGGGTCAATTTCATTGACTTAGCAGGGAGAATTGGATAGCTGCTAACTTTTATCTTATATATATATATATATATATATATATATATATATATATATATATATATATATATATATATATATATATATATGCTTGTGTGTCTGTTGAGTCTTATTTTTTGGAGAAACTTAGACTTACTCTTTGTTTCGTTCGGATTTTTTCTATTGAGTCTGTCATGGTTGAGAGGTTTCTTTTTCCTTGATAAAATTTGTTTTTTTGTTCTTTTATTAAGTAAGATTCTTTTGGTTTTTTTTTGTCTGTTTTGATTTTTTTAAAGTTCTTTTCAATCTATTTTTGTCAATGTTTGGCTAAAAAGGGGAAGAAAAGTAGTAGTAGGTCTAGGTCTTAGTCAAATGTTGTTGCTTGTTATATGCAATAATTTAGGGGTAGCATGATTGTCCATAATGAGAGTCTTGAGTCTTTTCTTGCAGTTTGTTTACAAGGATGTTTCATAGGATATGCTAACATCCCGTCTAACTCTACATTTTGTATGAGTTTGTATCTGTGTCTTCCTGTTGTGCGTTGTGTTATGAGTTATGAGCATAGTTGTGTCTTGTGCTCTGAGTTATCCAGAATTGAGGTCTGCTCCTATGAGACTTCACCTGGAAAGTTCAGGGTGGTAAATCAGGACTGTATTTGAGGGGGAGTATCATTTATCTTCTTCCTTGTGTACAAAGTTTTCATGTTTACCATGTAGCTTGTGTTGGCGTTCTGTAGTTTTATTCCTCTTCCCATGTTATATGGTCTTTGGTTGTTTTAGTCAAATTTTTCCAAATGGGGAGATTGTTAGTACCATGGTTTTGTGGATTGGAAGCATTTTGCTAAAACATGGTTTTAACCAGATGTTGAACAAGATGTCCTAACATCCTTTTCTGATATGCAGCAGGCTTGCGCTGTTGTTTTTAAATCTTAACAGATTTAATTTGATTCTATTATATTTCCTTTGGATATATATCCGATATTTTTGCAGGTCAAGAAGATTTATTTTGGAACAAATTTGCATCTCAAACTGTGCAAAAGTTACTAAATTGGGCCTTGAAACAATTTAGGAAACTATTTATTGGTTGTTCCAAGATTTAAGTAGATTTTCTATACAATTGGTGCATCAGTCAGCTTATGGTTCAAGAAACTTCTGGACTTAGAATATCAAAGCCCATGGACTGCAGAGTTATATTTAAAGGGGAATCCTAACCTAATTTGATTTAAGTTTTCAACAATTGTAAAATTAGGGGAAGTATAATTCTTAGGTTTTAAGAGTCTCTTGTCTAGTTTGTAAGTCACCCATGTATCTTTTGATACTATGTGGTCGACTATTGTTGCGTGACTATTAGTCATGTTATTGTTCTCACTCAAAGCTTATAAGCAAGAGTTTGAGTTTTTGAATTTGAAGTGTAATCTTCTAAATTGGGTTGTATTTGTTACAGTCATTGGGATTAGGACTGTTAGATATCACTGAGGTGATTTAGGAAGTAAGATGGGGATTTCTCATATCTAGAGGTTCCTAGGTAGAAGTTGCATTGGGAAGGGATTAAATGAGAGGTTGTAAATGGGAGAGTTTAGCTTCAAATTAATACTTCTCATAGTGGACTTCCTTCTTGGCTTGGTATCCCCTAGATGTAGGTGATATTGTGTAGCGGTAGAAATGTTTAAGACTTAGCCATTGGATTGACTAGACTTATAGAGATCAAAATAAAAATCACCACCGTGCTTTATTGTTTCCAAAGAAATGGGAAAAGAGCGAGTACCCAAAAAGAAGGGGAAAGATTTAAGGTAAGGGGATAGGTTATGCAAAGGGAAGGTATTAGCACCCTAAACATCTACAGTACTCCACATGAACCTCTTTGTAAAATTTGTATATTTTGGCTATAAAATGTTGTATAAAAATGGATGGTGGAGCTGAGAAAAGAAATATATTTTATGGTTTTTTTGCACCCGCCGCGGTTGTGAACCTTTAGTGCCTACGTACCACCTTTTCATGCAATAGGGGATCAGGGTACACGTAGTTCCTCTTTTAAAAATTTTAAAAACACAAGTGTGTTGGTTGATTTTATGAGATAAGACATCGTCGTCATTGTCCGTGTGGAAAACATACTTACTACCCACAATCATGAGAAAGGAGAATTTGCATCATCTCAAAGTGGAGGATATGGCTTGGATTTTAAAATCAACAATGCCTCACTCAATACCCAAGTGGAAAATATCTCTCTTCACTATATATTGTAGAAGTGTAGTTGTTTACATCACTACAAGGATTGGCAAGAGCCCAATCTTTTGAGAAAAGTTTTAAAGTAAAAAGTCAAAGTGGCAAAATGGTTTGAAATGAGATTAGTTGACTTTTAGTCTTCTCACAAAATGTCAAGGTATTATTAAGTTGATTGAAGTTTATTTATGAAAAGGTTTTGAAAATGCATGGACCTAGGTCCAAGTTTATTATGAAAGTGGTTCAAGTTTAAAAACAATAAGGGCTTTCAACAAGGAGGGAGAAGATTTTTGAAATTAAAGAAGATGTTAGGAGAAGAAGAGACTATCCTAAAGCATAAGGTAAAAGCTAGGGATAAGAACCATCTAACCAACAAGAAGCCAATGCTTGACATTATGAGTCAAGATAGAATTCTCATTCTTTGGATTGAAACCAAACAAGAAAAGATACTAGATCTCTTGAGATAACCAAGCTTCAAGTGTATTAAGTCTTCATAAAAATTGGGCAGAGTAACGTCTGTATACGGGTGAATTCCAGATTACAAACAAAGAATATAATCACAATAACCAGCACACAAAATAAACAAACAACCCAATGTCTTGAGGTAAACCTCAAGAACTCTAGACAAAATACCAATTAAGGTCACAAAGTCTCCAATATAGGCCAAGGTTTCTAATCCTAAGTCCAAGAAGTCCAATGCTCCATAATGCCAAGGATAGTAACCAAATAGTCTAAGTATTTTAAAGGGTTTTTATGGTTCATGATGATTATTAAGTGTCTTATAAAAGAAAATAAAATCTCAAATGAGAAAAATAAAAATGACATGAAATGTAATGCTTAAAGTAAATGGTACATAAAGCATAAAAAATAAAAGGGCATAAAGTAAAAACAATTTAATAATTAGTGGTTAGTTGGATGACCATCTTGAAACATTCATTTGGAACTCATTAGAGGATTGGTAGAACCAAAGCCTCCACACAATAAGTTGCATTTGCTTTTTGTCAAGTATATTATTCATTTTGAATCCTCACAAGTGTCATTTAATGATCAACGATATTTGAGTGATCCGTGTTGACCAAAAGTGTTGTAGATCCATTAGAGGATTGGTAGAACCAAAGCCTCCACACAATGAATCTCAAGGTTATTGGATCAAAGGGATCAAATTAATATACTTGGGCTTGCAAACATAGGTTTGGGCCACGAATGATCATTTATTCGAACCGGGACAAAATTTAGCGCTATGTTAAGTAATCGTAAGTGGACTTATATAGAAGTCGCACCTATTTTGAGGCCGGTCAATAGCAATCTATGCACCATTTTTTTAGACATGATATAGAGATCATGCTCCAATAACACTTAGTACAATAAGAAAGGGATGAGATGAAGAAGGGTGAGAAAGAATATGCAAACCACATTTGAATTAAATTTAAATCAAACTATTATTAAAATCATTCATCCATTTTTATGGAGTTAGACTCAACACCATAGATCCAATGATGTTAATAAAGTTCATGATCAAAATTCAACTCAAGTTCAGCCAGAAAAATAATCACAAAATAATATTGCATTTAATATATACATTAAAAAATATTTTTAAAATATTTTAAAATGGAAATAAGAAAGAAAAATATCAACTATATTCATATCAATCAAGAAAATTAAGTAAGCCTATAGAAAAATCAGAAAAGGACTCAAATATTTTTATAAAACTTTTGGCAATTTTTAAAACTCAGAAACTATTTTAAAACTAATTAAAATTGTTCAAACAAATAGAAAATAGATAAAAAATAGTAAACATCAATATAAAATTCCATAAAATTTTCAAAAAGTAACAAATATGCAAAATGATATTTATGAATTTTTTTAGAATTAAGAAATGTCAGAAAGTATTTTTAAGGTAATTAAAATAAAGCAAACAATGCAAAAAATATAAAAAAATATCAATTGTCAAAATAAAATTATGAAAAAATATTTATGAGATCAGAAATAATTCAAAGTGTTTTTGTGAATTTTTTCATATTTTTTGGATAAAAAATAAAAGAGTTTTGAATTTTTGAAAATTAAATCAATTAAAATAAAAAATCAGAAAATAAAATAAAACCAAAAAGATATGGGCCATCAAATTATAGTCAAAACGCGTTAGTAAGCTAATCCAATAGACCATAAGCGTTGTGCTTGATATGGGCCTTAGTAAGATGCGCAGGAAATCAGAAAAAAGGCAACCAATGAAATTAAAACGTTTGGCACGCTATCATTGGCTGAGATGAGACATGTCATTGTCTTCAACCTCAAGCCACCCTGCAATGGAGATTTTGTGAGATATTTCAAACGGTAAAATTAAGATCCCAGACCGATATCATTGGATTCGTCTCTTCAAGACGATCCTAACACCACCATCACGCCAAATTTATATAAAGTATACAAAGCGATATGAAACAAAAACCCAGAAAATAACGAGCACCTTCAATTTGAGATTTCTCTCTCAATTCTCAATGGATTTAAAAATTGTAAGAAGCACTAGAATCAAGAGAAGGAGTAGAACAAGTTAGTGCTTTATTTGGATCCAAATGGTGGAGAATTCTACCTTTTCGAAGTTCAAGAAAGAAGCTCTGAAACTGGACTTCTGTAGCTTGGATTATAGCTCGTTTTGCTTGGTTTAAGTGCTGGAGAGTTTGTATGATGCTTAAGGAAGATGAATGTGCAAAGAATTTTGGAGGAAAAGGATGGAATCTCAAAAACTAATTTCAAAAATTTCAAGTTCGTGTGAGGTTTTGACAAAGTGTTTTTGGCTCTCCAAGCTTGAGAAAATGAATGGGGGATGACCCTCTATTTATAGGGAATCAAATGGAATGTTCAAGCGTGTGAAATGATGAAGTTTGGAGGGAAATCGTGTGAACCTGATGCACGAGCAAAGTGTGATTTGATTTCCATCAAAACTCATCCAATCCTTACGTTTTAAGGTTCTAATCCACTTTGGCAACTTAGTTAAACATGTTTAGATCACAAACGCTTGCTAATTTGATGTTTAGAGGCCAAAATATGAATTTCAAATTCTGACTTATGAAGAAACTTCAGTTCCAAGTTACCAAGTTCAATCCAATGGCATTCTCAGCTCAAGGGGTCTTAAGTCATGATTCTTGATGCTTTAGAAAGATGAGGTTACAAGATTTGCAATGGAAAAAGAATGGAATCAAATGGATGCTTGAGCTGAAAGTTGTATTGAGTCAAAGTTGGGGAAAAAGGTTGACTTTCCATACTTAGAAATATTTCAAATTTTTCTTCAAAAGTGACCTATAATGTTTTGCATCCAAACATGGCCTTCCACTTGGAATTTGCTATTGACAAAAAATGATGGCATGAAATAGACCTCTTGAATGACATTTTGAAATCTGAACCATTCAAAATCTCCAAAAATTGAGAGAGTTATGAATTGTTGAAGTTGGAAAAAATCATGAAATTACCTATAATACTTTGTATCCTTAGGGCATATTCCATCCATTTTCTCACTTTGCACATAAAATAAAGCATAAAGTTCATATCCTCAAGATCGTTGTGGAAAAATAATGGGCTCAATGTGATAAAAATTGACCAAGTTATGATCATTTAAAGTCACACATGGGAAAATGGGGGTTCATCTGGAGGACTTGTAATCTTTCTTCATCATCAAGTTTATTCCAAATGAAAAGTCCTTGAAACTTTTGAAGTGATTTGTTAATAATCCTTTGAAGAGAAGTATGTCTTTGGAATCACTCAAAAATACCAAAAGATGAGCAAGATATGCTTCTTTGATGTTCAAAACCCTAGCTCCTAGATCAAGAAAATGCTTTGAGGAACCTTGACAATTTTGAACAAACTTCTTGTACGAAGACAATTGCTTTCTAAACAGAAGTTGTTGAGGATAAAAATGAGAACTCATAGCAACCAACACCACTTCCATATCTTGAGAATTGAGAGAAATATGTACTTGTGACCAATGGGAACAAAACCTTGTCCAACCATGACAACTTCCTCACTCAACCCCTTGTACTTTTGAATCAATTTTAACATCTTAGAAATGTAGTGAACCAAAATAACCTTGCCATTCCATCCCTTCCAAAACAACTTCAATGGTGAGGTTTGGACTTCTCAATCTTTATTTCCTAGGGCATGGAAATAAACTCATGAACCCATGGAGCAACTTTCTAAATCTCATTGACTTTACCTACATTAGTAACAGACAAGACAAACTACATTGCATTTTATTAATTAAAATGAAAAATCAAGACAAAATATTCATGATTACAAAATAAAACAAGTCAAGGTGCTTGGTGATTCCTCAAAGAGCAAAGCTAAAGATAGGGAGGAGAACCAAGAACCCTAATGTGATCTTCTTGTGATTGAATCAATATGGTATGATGAAGGGATCTTAGGGGAGAAAATTGGGGTACAACAGCTGCCCTTATTTAAGTTTCTTCTATCCGGAGATACGAAGGTTAAAAATCTTCGTGTCAATGCGATCGAAGATACTTAAATATAAAACAAACCCTATTTTTGGTCCTAAGATGCCATGCAATGCTTATGAATATGAGTGCACATGGACAAAACCAAAGAGACGCAAAACACCGCTGGGGGTGTAACAAAATAAAGAAACAAGAGAGAAACCCGACCAGGAAAATAAATCACTGGTGGATCAAAAGCCCCGACTCATAGAGGATAATAAAAAATCAAAGAATACACCAACTTCTAATGAAGGTAAAGCTACCAACGTTCACTAAAGGTAGAAAGAGGAAAGAAATAACAACACCAAAGTTCACTGACGGTGAGCTCCCAATGTTTACTGAGGGCAGAGAGAAAAGAAAATATCATAACACTACCGTTCACTGACAATGAACTACCAACGTCCACTGAAGGTAGCAAAAAGATAACAAGCACCAACTTTCACTGAAGGTGACCTACAAACATTCACTGAAGGTAGAGAGAAAATATATCATAGCATCGCCGTTCACTGACGATGAACTACCTACGTTCACTAAAGGTAGCAAAAAGATAACAATCACCAACTTTCACTGAAGATGACCTACCAACTTTCACTGAAGGTAGAAAGAGAAAATATATCATAGCACCGCCGTTCACTAACAATGAACTACCAACGTTCACTGAAGGTAGAAAAAAGATAACAATCAGCAACTTTAACTAAAGGTGACCTACCAACTTTCACTGAAGGTAGAAAGAGAAAATATATCATAGCACCACCGTTCACTGACGATGAGCTACCAACATTCACTGAAGCTAGCAAAAAGATAACAAGCACCAACTTTCACTGAAGGTGACCTACCAACTTTCACTGAAGGTAGAAAGAGAAAATATATCATAGCACCGCCGTTCACTGATGATGAACTACCAACGTTCACTAAAGGTAGCAAAAAGATAACAATCACCAACTTTCACTGAAGGTGACCTACCAACTTTCACTGAAGGTAGAGAGAAAAAATATATCATAACCCCGCCGTTCACTGACGATGAACTACCAACATTCACTGAAGGTAGCAAGAAGATAACAATCACCAACTTTCACTGAAGGTGACCTACCAACTTTCATTGAAGGTATAAAGAGAAAATATCATAGCACCGCCGTTCACTAATGATGAACTACCAACGTTCACTGAAGGTAGCAAAAAGATAACAATCACCAACTTTCACTGAAGGTGACCTACCAACTTTCACTGAAGGTAGAGAGAAAATATCATAGCACCACCGTTCACTGACGATGAACTACCAACATTCACTGATGGTAGCAAAAAGATAACAATCACCAACTTTCACTGAATGTGAACTACCAACTTTCACTTAAGGTAGGGAGAAAATATATTATAGCATCGCCGTTCACTGATGATGAACTACCAATGTTCACTCAAGGTAGCAAAAAGATAACAAGTTTTTTTCCAAAATTCAGGCGTTTCACCTAGAATGGGTCTTAACTTCTTCTTTAACCAATGCACTTTGCCTGGAAAGGGTAATATATAAGCTGTCTCAAATAAAGAGACCTGTCACTTGATTTTATAGGAAGGATTGTAAAAATGACTTTCTGGGGAAAGCAATATGACCTCCTGGGGAATGAATCATGACTTCCAGGGGAAATGCCAATATATTCCTACTGAGGATATAAAGTTCTTCCCGTGCAAAATAAATGCACATTCTCAAACCAAGACTTGAAGCTTGCGGAAACCCAAAGTAATAATATTGTTGCGAAACAAAGATTCAATCCAGAAATAAACTGGAGTAAAATAGTCTACCAAAATACATTCTTTGAGAAATAAACTCAAGAGGGAAACCCAAATCATCCAGGCAAAGAGTTGTACAGGAAGGCTAAAGCAAAAATCTTCCACGAGGGATAACTCAGTGGGGAAATTGAAAGAATATACACTTTCTACTTAAGGCGACACTCTATTGGAGAGAGGACAATACAAATCTACAAAACAGGGCAATACATTCAAAAAATATTAACGAATGTGAATGAGCAATAATTTGCCAATTTTAGTTACGCATGATGCATGTATGAATGTATGAGTGTTACCGTGCATATGCTGACAAAACAAACATATAATATTGGGGATAAACCAACAAAACCAACTCGGGCACAAACAACACTTGGCTAAATCACATCCAAGATGGACATTTCATATGAAAATAAGCATTAACTGAGGAAACAAAGCTTACTACCTGGCTTAACTTCATTGGGGATAAACGCAATTCGGAAGTAAACAAAACATATCGACCAAACAATACAAATACAGAGATACAACATCCTCTCCTAGGCTTTACTAGGGAATAACACTCAGACTTCAACAGGGAAACAAATGTAATGCTTCTACTGGGGATTGCAAAATCAATTTCAAGTAGAGTGGACATTAAATCATCAAAACATTCACTGGGGATTTTGTGTCAAATTTATTGGAGAGGTCAACACCATATTCACAAAGGGAAAACCAGTATACGTTCTTCACTGGAGAAATCTTGGATTGAACCTTCATATCATGCAAACTTATAAAAGAGGAGAAATGAACCAAAACTTGACTGAGGACACTGGAGTCACAAACCCAATACAGCAAAAACATCTTGAGAAAAACTTCCTCGGGAAACAAAACTTCTTTAAAACAACTGGAGTTCGTCCATTCTTGGGATCACCACTTTTGTTTTTTTTCTTGCGTCACAAATTTTAAAGTAAAAGAAAATTGTAAATTCTCTTTGAAAATTAATTTTGTTATTTAATCTTTTTTCTTTGAAAGTTATTATCAATATTAAATGGAGTCTTTTCAAGTTAAATAAAATAAGAAATACAAAGAATTAGATAAAAGCTCAAATTTCATTAATAGAATGGTAGTCTGCGAATGGCGAGAGTTCATGGATGATTACAAAGTTTGGAAAATGGTAATATATAATGGAAAAGATACATTGAGATAGAATGACCACTATGCCCTCAAACAACTCTTGAAATCCTGAGCAGTAGTTTCCGTTGAAGTATGATGAGGATCCGAGAAGATTGTTGCTCCAACGATCAAGTCTTGTCTGATGTAGTTACTTGCCAAGAAAGTCCCTAACTTTTGCCTAAGCTGCCCTTGTGGGTTTTCAACTTAGTGGGAAATTTTATTCTGTTTATGTCTCTAATTTTTGCCTAGACCTCCCTTTCGGGTTTTCGGCCTACCGAGACGCTCTTTTTTTCCTAAGCCGCCCTTTCGGGTTTTCAACTTAGCGAGTTATTCTTTTATTTCTTTAGGCGACGCATTTCTTGATTGCATCAGCATTCACGGGACGTGGGAACTCCTCGCCATCCATATTTTCAAGAATTAATGCACCTCCAGAGAAGGATTTCTTGACAACATATAGGCCTTCAAATTTTGGAGTCCACTTTCCCCTAGAATCAGCGTTAAAAGACATGATCTTTCTGAGCACGAGGTCGCCTTCTATGAATTCACGAGGTCTAACCTTCTTATCAAAAGCTTTCTTAATTCTCTTCTGATATGACTGGCCATGACACAAAGCCGTCATTCTCTTCTCTTCAATCAAATTCAATTGGTCAAACCGGTTCTGGACCCATTCAGCCTCTGACAACTTGGTTTCCATTATCACACGCAAAGAGGGAATCTTAACCTCAATTGGGAGTAGCACTTCCATTCCATACACAAGTGAGAACAAGGTTGCTCTTTTTGAAGTGCGGACAAATGTTCAATATCCATGCAAAGCAAACGGGAGCATTTAATGCCAATCCTTATAAGTAACAACCATCTTCTGGATGATCTTCTTGATATTCTTATTAGCAGCTTCAACAACCCCATTCATCTTTTGGCCTGTACGGAGATGAATTGTGATGGACAATCTTGAATTCTTCACATATTTTTGTCATTATCTTGTTATTCAGATTCGAGTCATTGTCAGTGATGATTCTGCTCGGCACACCATACTGACATATGAGATTATTCTTAATGAAGCGCATAACCACCTGCTTGGTGACGTTAGCATATGAAGCAGCTTCCACCCACTTGGTGAAGTAATCAATTTCTACCAAGATAAAATGGTGTCCATTCGAAGCTTTAGGTTCTATCATTCTAATCATGTCAATAACCCACATAGAGAAAGTCCACGGGGAAGAAATAACATTGAGAAGTGTCAGAGGCACATGAATCTTGTCTGCATAAATCTGACATTTATGGCACTTCTTTGCAAATTTGTAACAGTCAGATTCCATTGTCAGTCAATAGTAACCCGCCCTTAGCATCTTTTTAGCCATCAAATGTTCATTGGCATGAGTGCAAAATGAGCCTTCATGAACCTCGTGCATCAACATGTCTGCTTCGTGTCTATCCACACATCTGAGCAAGACCATGTCATAATTTCTCTTGTACAACACATTTTCACTAAGGAAGAAGCTGCCAACCAATCTTCTCAATGTCTTTCTATCTTTATTCGACGAACCAATCGGGTATTCCTGAGTTTGGAGAAAATTATTGATATCATAATACCAAGGTTTCTCATCTGCTACCTCCTCTGTTGTAAACACATGAGCGGGTCTATCCAGTCGCTGAATCATAATTCGAGGTATATCCTTCTAAGTATTCACTTGATACATAGAAGCCAGAGTTGCTAGAGCATCCGCCATTTGATTTTCGTCTCTGGGGATGTGATGGAATTCAACTTTATTAAAGAAGGGTAACAATCTTCTAGCATAATCTTTATAAGGGATCAAGTACGGGGTGACGAGTATCCCATTCTCCATTAATATGATTTATTACCAAAGTTGAATCACCATACACATCTAGAATTTTAATTCTGAGATCAATAGCTTCCTCGAGACCCATGATGCAAGCCTCATATTCTGCCATATTATAAGTACAATCAAATGTCAACCTTGCAGTAAAAGGAATGTGTGATCCATGTGGAGTAACAATCACAACACCAATTCCTTTACCATAAGCATTTACGGCTCCATCAAATATCATACTCCAACGAGATTCAGGATCAGGACCTTCCTCAGGAAATGGTTCATCACAATCTTTCACCTTAAGAAACATCATATCCTCATCAAGAAAGTCATACTTCACAGACTGATGATCATCAATTGGTTGGTGAGCAAGATAATCTGCCAACACGCTGCTCTTAATATCCTTTTAAGTGCGGTATTCAATGTTATATTCAGATAACAACATCTGCCAGCAGGCAATTCTCCCAGTAAGAGCAGGCTTTTCAAAAATGTACTTGATTGGATCCATTTTGGAGATCAACCTAGTAGTGTGACTCAACATATACTGCCGTAAACATTTTTCCGCCCAGGCCAGAGCACAACATGTCTTTTCCAGCATGGAATACCGCGACTCACAATCAATAAACTTTTTACTGAGATAATAAATGGCATACTCTTTCTTCCCTGTTTCATCTTGTTGTCCCAGAATACAACCCATGGAATCATCTAACACTGTCAGATACATAATCAACGGTCTTCCTTCGACAGGAGGGAGCAAAATAGGAGGTTCAAGCAGATATTCTCTAATACTTTCAAATTCCCTTTGGCAGTCATCTATCCACACACAACCTTGATATTTCTTTAACAACTTAAAGATCGGTTCACACGTTCCAGTCATGTGAGAAATGAATCTGGAAATATAATTCAAACGCCTGAGGAACCCTCTGACTTTCTTTTCAGTTCTTGGTGCTGGCATCTCTTGAATTGCTTTGACTTTATCAGGGTCAACTTCAATTCCTTTCTGGATAACAATGAAACCCAACAATTTCCCTGATCGAACACTGAAGGTACATTTATTTGGATTCAAGAGGAGATGATACTTCCTCAAACACTGAAACAACTTCAACAAATCTACTACATACCCTTCTTCATTCTGGGATTTATCAATCATATCATCAACATATACTTCGATTTCCTTGTGCATCAGATCATGGAATAAGGTTGTCATAGCCCTCTGGTACATTGCACCAGCGTTCTTCAACCCGAAGGGCATCACTCTGTAACAGAATATTCCCCAGGGTGTGATAAACATTGTTTTTTCCATGTCCTCTCGAGCCATTCTTATTTGATTATACCCGAAAAATCCATCCATGAACGAGAACAATTTGAATTTTGCTGTGCTATCCACTAACATATCAATGTGTGGCAATGGAAAATCATCTTTTGGACTAGCTTTATTTAGATCTCTGTAATCTACGCACATGCATACTTTTCTGTCTTTTTTCGGTACTGGGACAATATTGGCAATCCACTGATGGTACACTGATGTCACAAGAAAACCGGAATTAATCTGCTTTAGAAACTCCTCTTTGATCCTTACTTCCATATCTGGGTGAGTTCTTCTCAACTTCTATTTGATTGGCGGACACTCTGGCTTCAACAGAAAACAGTGCTCTACAATATCTGTATCTAGACCAGGCATATCTTGATAAGACCAAGCAAAAATATCCACATACTCTTTCAACAACTCAATCAACTCGCTCTTCACATCAGAATGCAGCAACACTCTAATCCTGACTTCTTTCGGATCTTCTTCTGAACCCAAGTTGATTACTTCCAATGGCTCTTTATATGGCTAAATTGCATTTTCCTCGCGCTCAAGAAACTGTGAGACCTCTTCTGGAACCTCATCATAGTCTTCTTCTTCGGCTCAATACACAGAACATTCTAAGTTGGGAGAAGGTGTAGGGTCATTTTATTCAACGGGTTTTTTAATTAATCTGCACATATGATTTATGATTACATTTAGAAACTGACACATATAACAAGTGATCATGCAGATTGAATTTCAGTTATTATTTATTTTGAAAGGTTTTTTTTCTGATTACCATTTTCCAAGAAAAGGCAGAAAATAAAGACACAATTTGGGGAACAAAGACAACTTTTATTATTGATTTTAAAAGTCACAGCAAACAGATAAGCCCATACAATATTGATACTTCCACCTTGGGCAGAGTGAGAGCTTTTCAAAAAGATTAACAAAACAAATTACTTTGAAACATATATGCAAGATGGAACATCAATGGTGATCCAGTTCTGAACCCTAACTCTGTGCGTCACGTAATTTGGCATTTCCTGCTCTGTTTCATCTTCCACAATGACATTAATCTCGGAGACATTTGGATGAAGATAACCCCCGCTACGGAAGATGTCTTGATACTTGCCTGCAACATACTTAGGCTTCATGCTCTTACCTTTGTCATTCTTCAGAAAGAACCCCAAGCCGACTTTGTTCTTGTTTACAGGTGGATCCACAATCTGTCCCCATACTTCACTATGACCCTTATGCACAACTTGTTGCGCATCCTTAAGCGAGACCATAGAATTCTCATTTCCTCTTATATTATCAATGGATAAGGCTTGGAACTGGGTTCCAACAGCAGCTTCATCCGCCTCCACAATGCTGAAAGAGGTCAAATGAGATATCAATAATGCTTGTTTTCCATTTATGATTAGCACTTTTCCTTCATGTACAAACTTCAGTTTCTTGTGTAAAGTTGAAGTGACAGCCCTGCCTCATGTATCCACGGTTTTCCTAGCAAACAACTATAAGCGGGTACAATATCCATGACCTGGAAAGTAATCTGAAACAAATGTGGGCCTATGTGAATGGGCAAGTCCACTTCACCAATAATAGATTTCCTTGATCCATCAAACGCTTTCACAATAATGCCACTTGGGAGCATGGACGTTCCCCGATATTTCAATTTCGTAAGCGTTCTCCTCGGTATAACGTTCAAAGCGAATCCATTATCAATCAGCACATTGGATAGTGAATCATTCTTGCAATTCATGGAGATGTGGAGAGCCAGGTTGTGATTCCTTCCTTCATCTGGAAATTCGTCATCGCAGAAACTCAGGTTATTACATGACATAATGTTCCCTACTACACTACTGAATTGGTCTACAAGCATATCGCTTTCCACAAATGCTTGGTCCAATACCCTCATCAAAAATTCTATATGAGCAAAGGAGTTCATCAATAAAGCCAAGATAGATATTTTCGAAGGAGTATGCAGCAGCTGATCTACAATTTTGTAGTCGCTCATCTTGATTATCTTCAAAATGTCATCCACTTCTTTCTCCAGCGTAGCTCCACTAGTTTCACCCATAATCTTCTTGGTTTCACCATTCTCAGAAATTTTCTTTCCAATGCCAACATCTCCACGAACAACCCGTGCAAATACACGACCGCTGCGGGTCATGCTGCTAGTCTTAGCAATATTTCCAACATCAGGCATTGGCTGGATGGGAAATTCCACACCATCCTCTAAGATTGTAGCGTTATATTTGTAGGGTATAGCCTTATCTGACTTGTAGGGGACAAGACCCGGAAAACTGATCACCAATGGAGTAATAGTCGGCTTTCCATGATACTCGACTTCAAAGTGGGCAGGTGCACCAAAACAAGGCACAATAAAGTTTACTCCCTCTTCAACATAATCAATCATTATTGAGTCATCTCTAGAAAACAAATTCTCATCTGAGGAGAAATACTCATCTGCCGAGGCATACTCATCATCCGACTCTTCTTCATCCAAACAAAACTCAATCATATCAACTTCATGGTAATCATCCTTTTGACAGGTAACTTTGATAGTTCCATTATCCAACAACAACTGAACACCTTTTCTCACAATAGAATATCCTCGGGAGTCTCGACAGCAAATTCGGAAAGATCCATACTGATGTTACACCTGACCAGCCAAGTGGCAGAAAGTATTATGAAATTACACAAGGTCTTCATTCATATACTCCATATAAAAAACTATGAACTCTCCCAGACATCCAAAAACCATATTCACCTCCTCTTTATACTCTGCCCTAGGCCTGATTATGTGGATGAGGCCCTCATCCATCATCTCCTGCAAATCAGCCTTTATCTTATCACAACCCTGTATGTCTATACTGCAAATAACACAACTGGAATAATCATGCGCATAATAGCTAAATTCGCAGAGGTCTGCATGCATTTTCACCAAATCTCCTCTAACCAGATGAATATCAAAAATCCGGAAGTCACCTGGACAACTGGCCACCATATTCACAGCATTTGCTCCTCCATTCTTGGGTAGAGGATTGTCTTTCACATTAGGGCCCACATCCTTGAAAGATAGAATACCAGACTTCACCAATTTCTGCACCTCAGTCTTCAAAGGATAGAAATTCTCATCATTGTGCCCTAGTGCTCCCTGATGAAAAGCACATGCTTGGTCTACTTTGTAATACCAAGGTAATGGTGATGGTATAGCGGGAGGTGGTCGGGTATGAACCAACTTCTTCTGAATCAATGTCGGTAGTAACTCTGTATAACTCATAGGAATAAGGTCATAAGTCTCCCTTCTCTGATTATACCCTTGATTCCCTTGCTGGGATGGTCTCTGATAAGCAATGGTGGTTGGAGCTACACCAACAACTGGAGTAACTGAGGCGACTTATTGATGATGCTGATAATTTCTCCTAGGAGGATTAACCCTCCTCTCTTGCATAACAGCATTTGTGTCCCCTTCCCTCTTCTTGGTAAACCCATAAGATGGCTTCTTCGCACCTTCAGATCCTTCACTCTTTGTTAAACGGCCCTCTCTTACAGCCTCTTCTAAACGTATACCCATGCCTACCATTTCAGTAAAGTCACTTAGAGCATTTGCTACCATCCTTTCATAGTAGAAATCACCCAGAGTCTTCAAGAAAATCTTAGTCATCTCCTTCTATTCCATGGGAGGAATCACTTGGACGGCTACCTCACGCCATCTCTGTGCATATTCTTTGAATGATTCCTTGTCTTTCTGAACCATGGCCCTGAGTTGATCACAGTCAGGCGCCATATCCACATTGTATTTGTATTGTCTGATAAATGCTTCTCCCAAGTCATTGAAAGTATGGATATTGACATTGTCCAAGCTCATATACCACTTCATGACATTGTTCAGATGCTGATCATCAGTATGGGTAGACATTCTCCTTACATACATTACCAGATGAGCACGAGGGCAAGTGTTACCCTTGTACTTCTCAAATTCTGGGACCTTAAACTTTGCAGGTATCTTAACATTCGGGATGAAGCATAACTCAATCACATTCTACCCAAATAATTCTTTTCCCCCGAGGGCCTTCATCTACCTCTGCATTTTGTCAAACTGCTCTTGAAAATCATCCATTCTGTCATAGAGACCCAATTCTTCACTTGGTGGAGGAAAAGGACGACACACATCATTATTAGCAATTGGGACCATATTCACCGAAGGAGGTGCAGCAGGAGCAACATGCACCACAGGAGGTACAGAAGTAACAGTAGTCTGAACAACTGGAGTATCTTGAGGGCCGAGATTGAAACCTTCAGGCGCAAAGTTCTCTGGCATTCCCCATGGATAACCTTGAGGCATGTGATTGTGAACAACAGTTGGAGTAACAGACACGGGAACAGTCGGAGCTTTAGTAGTAGCCCTTGTTGGTTGAGGTTGAATACTCGGTGGATGATTCTCAACAGCCGCCAGAGATTCCATCAGAGCAGTAAGATTGGCCATGCCAGCCTTCAAAGTAGAAATCTCCTCGCGCAGCTCGCGATTCTCTTGTTCTAAGTTATCCATCTTCCTTCTGAAATTATCCCGAGTGTTGTAGTGGTGAGTCAGCTTGCTGAACAAAGTAAAGAAGCTTGGTAAGACACTTGGATATGCATAACAAATGCAAGAAATATGTGCAATGTGATGCATGATATGCAATGCACATGATTTATTTTATTATTAATATTTCAAGGGATTTAAAGATTTATAGACACATTGCGAATATCAAAGTAATAACACATTTGAAATACTAAATTTTTTTATTATAATAACTTCAAAATAGGTTACAAGTCTCAATAATCCCAAGTACAAGATGAAAATAAAGTCTAAAACCCTGATAAGTAAAGCTGTCGTAGATCAATCTATACGCTGGCGCTTCCCAGTAAGCCTGGTAATCTGAGCCTTCAACCTCTGGTTTTCTTCTGCATACCTGGTGGAAACCTCCATCCAATCACCTGAATCAGGAAGTGAGTAATCAGCATCTGACTGAGGCTTAGGAGAAAATAAATGCCCTTGCCTCTCTATAGTCTCTATCGCTCGACTCTCAAGGATCTCAATCAAGTCGTCTTTCTCATTCAAGTCTGCTCTATAGGAAATCTCTAAAGTTTGGCACTTATTCTTCGAAACGTCCTTTTCCTGTTGCATCTTGACCAAAACAAGCTGCAGCTCTTTTAGATCATATAATAAGGGAGGAGTGGTCTTCACAAACAAATCAGGCATAGGTGTTTCCTGGGAATATGGCATCTTAAAATGAATAGCTCTCGTTTGAACCCACTGAAGATATGGCTCCAAAGAAACATCCCCCCTAGGTCCCAAGTCTTTCCTACTCTTCTTATGAATGTGACGCCAGGCCTTCGCAATCCGCTCCTTAGCTTCCTTATGGTCTCCTCCCTCCTTCAGAAAAGAACCAACTCAAATGAACACTATTTGGTTTATCCCTCATCGGATAACCGAGTTGTCGTCGTGCAAGAACATGGTTATAATTAATTCCTCCCTTTGTACCAAGAAGAGGTACATTGGGGAAACTACCACAATTGTCAACAATCTCTATATCTTGATAAGCTCGAAGATACCAATCAATATCCGAGTGAGTAAGTGCCATGATTTTAGGAGCCCGACGGGGTTCCTTCCTGACATCCCAGAAAGCATCATACTGAGGCATATGAGAGATAAACCACCGGTACAACAAAGGCGTGCAACAGATAATCATCCCTCCATGATAAGAATTCCAAAGATGAATAGAATAATAAGCATCACCAACAACGTAGGAATTGGGTTTCCAATCATGAAGATCCTGATAGCATTAACTTCAACAAACTTGTCCACATTAGGAAATAAGAACAACCCGTAAGCAAGTAGAGCAAAGATGGCCTCAAAAGCGACTGTACTCTTCATCCTAGCAAAGTAATGAGCTTTCTCCAGTAAGAACTGGGCCGGTAATCCTCCAATCCCTCCTTTAGTAGTCATATAGGCTTCCACCTCAGACTTCCCTAGATGGACCAAAGCAGCAATCTTATGTGGTTTTAGCTCACCCTCCAAACCAATAAAAGGAACATGATCGGTAACGAGTAAATCCAGCAAATAAGAATAATCCTCCAGTGTAGGCATCAACTGATAGTCGAGAAAAGTAAAGCAATGATACACCAGATTATAGAACTAGACCAAAGTCGAGAGAATACCCTCCTTCATCCTAAGCTTCATAAGAGGAATGATGGATCCATACTTCTTCCGAAAATCTGCAGAACACTCGATCTCGGGAATTAGACTGATCAAATCATCTATCTTAGGATCCTTGAAACTGTACTTCCCTGTCTTTCTAAAATTTCTTCAAAAGATGCTTATGAGTGCATGGATGCATGATGCAACAATCACACACAAGATCACACATATAGGGTTCATAGGTTCAACGTCATGAGCATGAGGATGAAGGTAATACCAATAAGGTGTTGGTCTAAAAGTTATCACCTGTCGAACAAGGTTCTAGAGGTTCCCAGAGTCTACATCCTTCCATCGGATATTACCAACTTCTCGATTAACTCAGTAATTAGTAATATTCTCAAGAAAAACTCGTCCGAGCGTAGTATCGCGTGATGTAACACCCCAATTCTACCCCAAGCAATTATATAAATAAATCAGAGTTATAAAAATTCAATCATGCAAACGAATTGGGACGTCACAAATTCTTCTATCAAATTCATTGCATTCATCGTGGATATATAACACTTTCAAAACATCGGATGAACCATCATCTTAACATCTTTAATTAAATAACTCAACATCTATACAGCGGAATTCTTAATAACATCTCTAACAATAAAAAAACAACTTCGAAACATCACATATTTAATAATAATCAACTTAAAGTTCAACTTCTGACCAACACAACTTCTGACAACACAACTTCTAACCAACACAACTTCTAATAACACAACTTCTAATAACACAACTTCTTACAATACAACTTCTGACAACATAACTTCTGACCAACTCAACTTCTGACAACATAACTTCTGACAACACAACTTCTGACCAACCCAACTTCTGACAACACAACTTCTGACAACATAACTTCTGACAACACAACTTCTGACCAACCCAACTTCTGACAACACAACTTCTGACCAACCCAACTTCTGACCAATATAACTTCTGACTAATACAACTTCTGATGACACAATCTTCTGACAATATAACTTCTAACCAACACAGCTTCTACCATCATAACTTGTTCTTTCTAATAATCCAATGCAACTTCTAACCAACATAGCTTCTACCATCAGAACTTCTACTTTCTAATAATCCAACGTAACTTCTAACCAACATAGCTTCTACCATCAGAACTTCTACTTTCTAATAATCCAATGCAACTTCTAACATCAGAACTGCTACTTTTCACCAATTCTACTATTTTAATTCTTAGCCTGATATCAACCTAACTAAGAACAGTACGACTAACTCTATCTCCAATTTAATTCATTGTTCTAATGCAGCAACTTCTGATATCCTTCACGCATAATTCTGTGTTTTTCATCACTACAATGTTCTGTGTTATTCTTCTCTGCATCTCACTACGAGATTCATACCTAAAGCCCTAAAAATTAATCTAATCATGACAATTCATCACCCATAATTATCCTATAATACTACATCAATCGAACAACATCATGACATCATTATTCATCTAAAATTCATCAATTCTCATCATACATCAATCATATATTTTCAATTCAAGAACAAGACAACAATCATCTCTAACCCCACATACCAATCAACATAAACCCAATTATAGAGTCAGAACCCCACCCTTACCTTGGATTGAAGGTCGCTCTACAATTCCCGGTTGAATTCTCGTTCTGCCATTTTTCCACTTTTCCAACAGCTTGCACGTTCTCCTCTCAATCCTTATTCTTCTACTGCTTCTTTCTTTCTATTCTTTTCTTTCTAACAACAATAAAATAACCCTATTATTCTTTATTCCTTATTGGGCTCAAATTAATACACCCCCTTATTACTTTTATTCCTTAAAAAACAAGCCCACGTCAAATAATATTATACTTCTAATATTATTTCACCACTTACTAAAATGATTAAATCCAATTAATCATAACAAATCTTCACAAATATTCCAAAAATAATTTAATTAAATAATTATTAAATTACGGGTGTTACAACTCTCCCCCACTTAGAATATTTTCGTCCTCGAAAATTTACCTCAATCAAACAATTCAGGATATGAGTCTCACATCTTGCCCTCCAACTCCCAAGTCATGCTTTCTCCTGCAGATCCTAACCAAACCACTTTAACCAAGGCAATCTCTTTTCCCCTCAGAGTCTTCATTTCACGATCTGCAATCCGTACAGGCATCATCTCCACCGTAAGATTATCTCGTACTTGCACATCATCCATATGAATCACATGAGATGGATCTGAAATATACTTCCGAAGTTGTGACACATGAAACACATCATGCAAATTCGAAAGATTATGCGGTAAAGCCACTCTATAACCAACATTCCCCACTCTCTCTGAAATCTGATATGGTCCAATAAAATGAGAAGTGAGCTTCTTAGACTTCAATGCTCGCCCAACACCAGTCATAGGTGTAACTCTCAAAAACACATGATCACCAGCTTGAAATTCTAAATCCTTCCTTAGTTTGTCATGATAACTCTTCTGTCTACTTTGGGCAGCTTTCATCTTTTCTCGAATCAACTTCACCTTCTCAATAGTCTCACGAACAAGTTCAGGTCCAAGTACTACACTTTCACCAGATTCATGCCAACATAATGGAGTTCTACATCTTCGACCATACAACGCTTCAAAAGGTGCCATCCCAATACTGGAATGATAACTATTATTATAAGTGAACTCTACCAACAGAAGATAGGTATCCCACGAACCTCCCTGCTCAAGAACACATGCCCTCAACAAGTCTTCCAACGATTGAATCGTCCATTTAGTCTGACCATCTGTCTGAGGATGATACGCTAAACTCAATCTCAACTTAGAACCCAATGCTTCTTGCAAACTCTTCCAAAAGTCAGAAGTAAATCTTGGATCTCTATCTGACACAATGTACAAAGGAACACCATACAGCTTCACAATCACACTAATATAAATCTCAGCCAACTTCGACACTGGAAAACTGATGTTAATAGGAATAAAATGAGCCGACTTTGTAAGCCTATCAACAATCACCAAAATCAAATCATGTCCTCTTAAAGTATTAGGTGACCTTGTCACGAAGTCCATTGAAATGCTATCCCATTTCCATTCTGGAACTTCCAACGGTTGCATCAATCCTGCAGGGTTCTGATGTTCAACTTTCGACTTCTGACGAGTCAAACATGCATACAAAAACCGAGCCACATCACTCTTTATCCCAGGCCACCAAAACAAACATTTCAAATCTTAATACATCTTCGTAGATCCTGGATGAATACTTAACTTACTTCTATGGCTCTCTTCCAGTATCACCTTCTTCATCTCAGCATCATCAGGAATACAAATTCGGTTACGAAATCTAAACACACCTTGCGCATCTAGCTTAAAATCACTATTCTCAAACTGATCAATCCCAACCATCAAATCTACCAGTTTCACATCCAACTTCTGAGCTTCTCTGATACTGTATAGAAATTCATTATTAATCTTCAGCATACCCAACATAACACTCTGCGACGTAACCTCACAAACTAAGCTCATATCTTTGAACTGCTCAATCAATTCCAACTCTTTAATCATCATTGTTGACATATGTAAAGTCTTTCGACTCAACACATCAGCTATCGCATTCGCCTTTCCTGGATGATAATCCAAACCAAAATCATAATCCTTTAACAATTCCCAACATCTTCGTTGCCTCATATTCAGCTCTCTTCAGTTTCAGACACTGGCTACCAATGTGCCCTTCATCTCTACAATTGAAACAAATCACATCTTTGCGTTCACACTCAGATACTACATGTCTGTTCTTGCCACAACAGAAACACCTCTTCACTTCAGTAGTGCATACATTACTCTTGTGCCCAGGTTTTCCACACTTAAAGCAAACCAAACCAGCAGGAGCATCTCCCTCACTAGTCCTTTGACTCTGAGAAACTTTCTGTTTACCTTTACCAGCTGGGGCATCATAAGGCTTACCACGATTATGTTGGTGCTTACCCATCTTCTCACTGATAATCTTGTAATGAGAATTATTATCCTCTTCATAAATCCTGCAGCTATCAACCAAATCAGCAAAGACACGGATTTTCTGGTATCCAACCGCCTTCTTAATCTCCGGGTGCAACCTGTTCTCAAATTTGATACACTTCGAAAATTCAGCATTTTCCTCAGTGTAATGCGGATAGAACTTAGCCAGCTCAGAAAACTTGGCAGCATACTTAACAACTGACATATTTCCTTGCTTCAGCTCAAGAAACTCAATTTCCTTCTTACCACGGACATCTTCAGGAAAGTACTTTCTCAGAAATTCTCTACGGAACACAGCCCAAGTGATATTCTCACATGCAGCTTCCAATTTCTGACAAGTCTCTAGCCACCAGTCATCAGCCTTGATTGCTAGCATATGAGTCCCACATCGAACCTTCTGCGCTGGAGTGCAGTCCATCACACGGAAGATTCTCTCAATCTCTTTCAACCACTCCAATGCTCCATTAGGATCATACTTTCCCTTGAACGTAGGTGGATTCTCTCTCAGGAAGGTCGCCAAGCTACAAGATCCAGCATTCCCGTCAGTATTCAGCTGATTTTCCATCGCATGAGCCATTACTTCTAAAGCAACAACAAGTGCAACATCATTCCTTCCAGCCATCTCAACTTCCCACTTCAACATAAATAACGATTAGAACTCAAATAACAATACTCGACTATTAGACAACTATGACTCGACGACAAGGTCGGACCAACCTTTTGCTCTGATACCAACTTTGTAACACCCCAATTCTACCCTAAGAAATTATATAAATAAATCAGAGTTATAAAAATTCAATCATGCAAACGAATCGGGACGTCACAAATTCTTCTATCAAATTCATTGCATTCATCGTGGATATATAACACTTTCAAAACATCAGATGAACCATCATCTTAACATCTTTAATTAAATAACTCAACATCTACGCAACAGAATTCTTAATAACATCTCTAACAACAAAATAGCAAGTTCGAAACATCACATAATTAATAATAATCAACTTAAAGTTCAAAAACTGAAAATCAACAATAAAAAACAACAAGCGTTCATCCCCCCGAGTGTTACATATCAGAGCAACGACACCGACTCGAACTACTGAAGGTATACAACCTTCACTCTCGATTACCTGCACGTTACCAACATAAGGGCAACATTCAAACAGAAGAGGTGAGATATCTAACAATATAATAAAGCGCACGATAATTAATATATTAAATTAGATCAATAACATCACCACTTCTCATCTCATAATCAACAATAATTACAACGTATATACACATTCATCAACATCAAAATACACTTCTTTATGAAATCATATAATGTGACTCAATACTATGCAAATACATGTGGTACCATTGAAGCAGAACTCCCATCTCAAAAATTTTCCAATTAATACAGGCATCAACAAGGCATAAGCCTTCATCTCAAAATTCGCCAATTCAGGCCATCTCAACGAGCATAAGCTCCATCTCAAAAATGAAATGTATGCGACACAACCACGAATGTAATAACAACACCCAAGTTAACAACATCTCAAAAGCATCTCAAATTAACAACATCGCAAAAGCATCTCAAAATTAACAACATCTCAAAAGCATCTCAAAATTAACAACATCTCAAAAGCATCTCAACGTATTGTCATCAATATCTCATATCATCATAATAATTCATCAAACGTCATTTATTTATTATAAGTCATCAACACAACATCATTAATAACTTCTCACTAACAACTCAGTTGTACATTAATTCCACAGTAAATCAATACTGCTATTCTGTAACTCTAACGTTATTACCGTCACTATCCTACTGTTATAGTTAAAACAACAACCTCTAAGCATCTAACCTTCACCATTTTGTACGAAAACAACGCAACATCCAACACATTTCTGACCAACACAACTTCTGACAACACAACTTCTAATCAACACAACTTCTAATAACACAACTTCTAATAACACAACTTCTTACAATACAACTTCTGACAACACAATTTCTGACCAACTCAACTTCTAACAACATAACTTCTGACAACACAACTTCTGACCAACACAACTTCTGACCAACCCAACTTCTGACCAATACAACTTCTGATGACACAATCTTCTGACAACATAACTTCTAACCAACACAACTTCTACCATAAGAACTTCTTCTTTCTAATAATCCAACGCAACTTCTAACCAACATAGCTTCTACCATAATAACTTCTACTTTCTAATAATCCAACGCAACTTCTAACCAACATAGCTTCTACCATCAGAACTTCTACTTTCTAATAATCCAACGCAACTTCTAACATCAGAACTGCTACTTTTTACCAATCCTACTATTTTAATTCTTAGCCTGATATCAACCTAACTAAGAACAATATGACTAACTCTTTATCCAATTTAATTCATTGTTCTAATGCAGCAACTTCTGATATCCTTCACGCATAATTCTGCATTTTTCATCACTGCAATGTTCTGCGTTATTCTTCCCTGCATCTCACTACGGGATTCATACATAAAGCCCTAAAAATTAATCTAATCATGACAATTCATCACCCATAATCATCCTATAATACTACATCAATCAAACAACATCATGACATCATTATTCATCTAAAATTCATCAATTCTCATCATACATCAATCATATATTTTCAATTCAAGAACAAGACAACAATCATCTCTAACCCCACATACCAATCATCATAAACCCAATTATAGAGTCAGAACCCCACCCTTACCTTGGATTGAAGGTCACTCTACAATCCTGGTTGAATTCTCATTCTGCCGTTTTTCCACTTTTCCAACAGCTTGCACGTTCTCCTCCCAATCCTTATTCTTCTACTGCTTCTTTCTTTCTATTCTTTTCTTTCTAACAACAATAAAATAACCCTATTATTATTTATTCCTTATTGGGCTCAAATTAATACACCCCCTTATTACTTTTATTCCTTCAAAGACAAGCCCACATCAAATAATATTATACTTCTAATATTATTTCACCACTTACTAAAATGATTAAATCCAATTAATTATAACACATCTTCACAAATATTCCAAAAATAATTTAATTAAATAATTAATTAAATTACAGGCGTTACACGTGACAACTATTTTCAGATTACTCCATCATAGCTTCCTCACTACACCTAAAAGGTCAAGATGGGTTAGGTATTCTACGGTCCTCAGCTTCAGCAGGCTCCCAGGTCGAAAGCAGTACGTCTTCCCGACTACCCAGTAAATGACACTACAATCAAAGGGGCCTCCACTAAGTTGGGGATATCATGCCTACTTTTTTGGGATTACTCCCTCAAAGTTAACATTACTATACGGCCCTTCCTATCTTAAAGTTTTCCCAAGTCTGGGTATAGAACTTATAAGTAATCACCAAGCACCCTGAAAACTAGGGAAATCCAAACAAACATATATACAACATATAATATATAACAAACAATAGCACATGTATATATATAAACAAAGATAGGTTCAACCCCCTTAAGGATGGACCAGCAAGAGGTCATTGGATTGACTAGACTTATACAGATCAAAATAAAAATTGCCACCGCACTTTATTGTTTCCAAAGGAATGGAAAAAGAGCGAGTAACCAAAAATGAAGGGGAAAGATTCAAGGTAAGGGGGTTGGTTATGCAAAGGGAAGGTATTAGCACCCTAAAAATATACGGTACTCCACAGGAACCTCTTTGTAAAATCTGTATATTTTGGCTATAAAATGTTGTATAAAAAATGGATGGTAGAGGTGAGAAAAGAAATATATTTTATGGTTTTTTTTCACCCGCCACGGTTGCGAACCTTTAGTGCCTACGTACCATATTTTCATGTAATAGGGGATTAGGGTACACTTAGTTCCTCTTTTAAAAATTTTAAAAACACAAGTGTGTTGGTTGATTTGATGAGATAAGACATCATCGTTATTGTCCGTGTGGAAAACATACTTACTACCCACAATCATGAGAAAGGAGAATTTGCATCATCTCAAAGTAGAGGATATGGCTTGGATTTTAAAATCAACAATGCCTCACTCAACACCCAAGTGGAAAATATCTCTCTTCACTAAATATTGTAGAAGTATAGTTGTTTGCATCACTACAAGGATTGACAAGAGTCCAATCTTTTGAGAAAAGTTTTAAAGTAAAAATCCAAAGTAGAAAAATGGTTTGAAATGAGATTAGTTGACTTTTAGTCTTCTCACAAAATGTCAAGGTATTATTAAGTTGATTGAAGTTTATTTATGAAAAGATTTTGAAAATGCATGGACCTAGGTCCAAGTTTATTATGAAAGTGGTTCAAGTTTAAAAACAAGAAGGGTTTTCAAAAAGAAGGGAGAAGATTTTTGAAATTAAAGAAGATGGAAGGAGAAGAAGAGACTATCCTAAAGCATAAGGTAAAAGTTAGGGATACGAACCATCTAACCAACAAGAAGCCAATGCTTGACATTATGAGTCAAGATAGAATTCCTATTCTTTGTATTAAAATAAAACAAGCTAAGATACTAGATCTCTTGAGAGAACCAAACTTCAAGTGTATTAAGTCCTCACAAAAATTGGGCAGAGTAACGGTTGTATACAGGTGAATTCCATATTACAAACAAAGTATGTAATCACAATAACATGCACACAAAACAAACAAACAACCCAATGTCTTGAGGTAAACCTCAAGAACTCCAGACAAAATATCAATCAAGGTCATAAGGTCTCCAACATAGGCCAAGGTTTCTAATCCTAAGTCCAAGAAGTCCATTGCTCCATAATGCCAAGGATAGTAACCAAATAGTCCAAGTATTTTAAAGGGTTTTTATGGTTCATGTTTATTATTAAGTGTCTTAGAAAAGAAAATAAAAGCTCAAATGATAAAAATAAAAATGACATAAAATGTAATGCTTAAAGTAAATGGTACATAAAGTACAAAAATTAAAAGGGCATAAAGTAAAAAAAATTTAATAATTAGTGGTTAGTTGGATGACCATCTTGAAACTTGCATTTGGAATTCATTAGAGGATTGGTAGAACCAAAGTCTCCACACAACAAGTTGCATTTGGAATCCTCACAAGTGTCATTTAATGATCAACGATGTTTAAGTGGTATGCGTTGACCAAAAGTGTTGTAGATCCATTAGAGGATTGGTAGAACCAAAGCCTCCACACAATGAATCTCAAGGTTATTGGATCAAAGGGATCAAATTAACATACTTGGGCTTGCAAACATAGGTTTGAGCCACGAATGATCATTTATTAGAATCGGGACAAAATTTAGCGCTATGTTAAGCAATCGTAGGTGGACTTATATAGAAGTCGCACCTATTTTGAAGTCGGTCAATAGCAATCTATGCACCTTTTGTTTTTGAGACATGATATAGGGATCATGCTCCAATAACTATTAGTGCAATAATAAAATGATGAGATGAAGAAGGGTGGGAAAGAATATACAAACCACATTTGAATTAAATTTAAATCAAACTATTATTAAAACCATTCATCCATTTTTATGGAGTTAGACTCAACACCATGGATCCAATGGTGTTAATAAAGTTCATGATCAAAATTCAACCCAAGTTAAGCCAGAAAAATAATCACAAAATAATATTGCATTTAATATATACATTAAAAAATGTTTTAAAAATGTTTTAAAATGGAAATAAGAAAGAAAAATATTAACTATATTCAAATCAATCAAGAAAAATTAAGTAAGCCCATAGAAAAATCAGGAAAGGACTCAAATATTTTTATAAAATTTTTGGCAATTTTTAAAAGTCAGAAACTATTTTAAAAATAATTAAAATTTTTCAAACAAATAGAAAATATATCAAAAATAGTAAACATCAATATAAAATTCCTTCAAATTTTTAAAAAGTCAGAAATTTGCAAAATGATATTTATGAATTTTTTTTAGAATTAAGAAATGTCAGAAAGTATTTTTAAGGTAATTAAAACAAAGCAAACAATGCAAAGAAATACAAAAATATCAATTTTCATAATCAAAATATGAAAAAAATATTCATGAGATTAAAAATAATTCAAAGTATTTTTGTGAATTTTTTCATAATTTTGAATAAAAAATAAAAGAGTTATGAATTTTTGAAAATTAAATCAATTAAAATATAAAATCAGAAAATAAAATAAAACCAAAAAGATATGGGCCATCAGATCATAGTCAAAACGCGTTAGTAAGCTAATCTAATGGACCAGACGTGTTGTGCTTGATATGAACCTTAGTAAGATGCGCATGGAATCAGAAAAAAGGCAACCAATGAAATTAAAACGTTTGCCACGCTATTATTGGCTGAGACGAGACATGTCATCATCTTCAACCTCCATCAATGGAGATTTTGTGAGATCTTTCAAACGGTAAAATTAGGATCCCAGAACAGTATCATTGGATTCGTCTCTTCAAGACGATCCTAACACCACCTTCGCGCCAAATTTATATAAAGTATAAAAAGAGATATGAATCAAAAACCCAGAAAATAAAGAGCACCTTCGATTTGAGATTTCTCTCTCAATTCTCAATGGATTTAAAAATTGTAAGAAGCACTAGAATCAGGAGAAGGAGTAGAACATGTTAGTGCTTTATTTGGATCCAAATGATGGATAATTCTACCTTTTCTAAGTTCAAGAAAGAAGTACTGAAACTGGACTTTTGTAGCTTGGATTATAGCTCGTTTTGATTGGTTTAAGTGCTGGAGAGTTTGTATGATGCTTAAGGAAGATGAATGTGCAAAGAATTTTGGAGGAAAAGGCTGGAATCTCAGAAACTGATTTCAAAAATTTCAAGTTCGTGTGAGGTTTTGACAATGTGTTTTTTGCTCTCCAAGCTTGAGGAAATAAATGGGGGATGACCCTCTATTTATAGGGAATCAAATGGAATGTTCAAGTGTGTGAAATGATGAAGTTTGGAGGGAAATCGTGTGAACCTGATCCACGAGCAAAGTGTGATTTTATTTCCATCAAAACTCATCCAATCCTTGAGTTTTAAGGCTCTAATCCACTTTGGCAACTTGGTTAAACATGCTTAGATCACAAACGCGTGCTAATTTGATGTCTAGAGGCCAAAACATGAATTTCAAATTCTGACTTATGAAGAAACTTCAGTTCCAAGTTACCAAGTTCAATCCAATGGCATTATCAGCTCAAGGGGTCTTAAGACATGATTCTTGATAATTTATAAATATGAAGTTACAAGCTTTACAATGGAAAAAGAATGGAATCAAATGGATGCTTGAGTTGAAAGTTGCATTGAGTCAAAGTTGGGGAAAAAAGGTTGACTTTCCATACTTAGAAATATTTCAAATTTTTCTTCAAAAGTGACCTATAACGTTTTGCATCCAAACATGGCCTTCCACCTGGAATTTTATCTTGACCAAAAAATATGGCATAAAATAGACCTCTTGAATGACATTTTGAAATTTGAACCATTCAAAATCTCCAAAAATTGAGAGTGTTATGAATTATTGAAGTTGGCAAAAAACATCATGAAATGACCTATAATCTTTTGTATCCTTAGGGCATCTTCTATCCATTTTCTCAGTTTGCACATAAAATAAAGCATAAATTTCACATAATCAAGATGATTATGGAAAAGAGTGGGTTTAAGGTGATAAAAATTAATCAAGTTATGATCATTTGAAGTCACACATGGGAAAATGGGGGTTCATCTAGAGGACTTGTAATCTTTCTTCATCATCAAGTTTCTTCCACATGAAAACTCCTTGAAACTTTTGAAGTGATTTGTTAATAATCCTTTTAAGAGAAGGATGTCTTTGGAATAACTCAAAAATACCAAAAGATGAGCAAGATATGCTTCTTTGAAGTTCAAAACCCTAGCTCCTAGATCAAGAAAATGCTTTGAGGAACCTTGCCAATTTTGAACAAACTTCTTATACCAACATAATTTCTTTGTAAATAGAAGTTGTTGAGGATGAAAATGAGAACTCATAGCCACCAACACCACTTCCATATCTTGATAATTGAGACAAATATGTACTTGTGACCAATGGGAACAAAACCTTGTCCAACCATGACAACTTCCTCACTCAACCCCTTGTACTTTTGAATTAATTTTGACATCTTAGAAATGTAGTAAACCAAAATAACCTTGCCATTCCATCCCTTCCAAAACAACTTCAATGGTGAGGTTTGGACTTCTCAAGCCTTATTGCCTAGGGCATGGAAATAAACTCATGAACCCATGGAGAAACTTGCTAAATCTCATTGCTTTTACCTACATTAGTAACAAGAAAGACAAACCATATTGAATTTTATTAATTAAAAGGAAAAATCAAGACAAAAATATTCATGATTACAAAAGAAAACAAGTCAAGGTGCTTGGTGATTCCTCAAAGAGCAAAGCTAAAGGTAGGAAGGAGAACCAAGAACCCTAATGTGATCTTCTTGTGATTGAATCAATATGGTATGATGAAGGGATCTTAGAGGCAAAAATTGGGGTACAATATGTTGCAGTGAACTGGGTTAACAAGTCTATATGTTATTCATCATTTTGTAGTTTTATTTCTATATCACTTAAAGCTTAATTGATCTGGTCTGCTACCATATGTTGTAACATCTGTCTTAACATCATTATGATGTTTGGATATATGCATCTTGCATGTACCAGAATTTCAGAAGACATGTGGACAAAGCTCTAGGAAAATTAAAGACATATGAACAAAGCTCGATGAAGATTAAAGACATTTGGATGAAGTTCTAGGAAATTTAAGGACATCTGGACGAAGCTCCATGAACATTAAAGACATTTGTATGAAGCTCTAGTAAAATTAAAGACATATGGACGAAGCTCTAGGTAAATTAAAGACGTCTAGACGAAGTTCCAGGAAAATTAAATACATTGTAGAGCTGAACAATTAGGGTTAAGCTATTGATTAAATTAACTCACAAAGCAAGAGTCACCACCACACTTTATTGTTTCCAAAGAAATGGGAAAAGAGTGAATAAAACCCTATAGAAGTTTTAAAATAAAACTAATAAAACAAAGAGAACAAGGTTTGAGGTTGGTTATGCAAAGGGGGTGTATTAGCATCCTAAACATTAATTGTACTCCATGGAAACCTCTTGAAAATTAGTTTTCAAGGCGAAAACTGATTGTTTGCAAAAAGTTTGTGGAGATGAGAAAAGAAATGTTTTTTATGATTTTGATTCAGCAAAACTTCGAGAGTTATGTGCCTGTGCACCTCCAATGTACAATAGAGAAATCATAACCACATAGTTCTTTTAAAAAATAAAAAAGTTATTTGTTGGTTCATTTTTAAAAAAGAGACATTTTGTCATCTTAAGGGGAACACTTAACTAATCATCCATAAACCTGAGAAAGATGGATTTTTGCATCACAATGATAGAAGGTTCCAACTTGGATAAAAATCAACAAGTCTGCCACTAACTCTTTCAAGTGGAAAAGAATTAACATCATATCAATCAATATTATGGAGATAGGAGAATTACATCTCAACTATGAAGAGGACTCTTGTCTAATCTTTAAGAAAATATTTTAAAATGAAAAGCCAAGTGGCAAAATAATTTAAATGAGTTTGATATTTTTTAGTTTTTTAAAATTGTTTGAGCATGCTTAAGATGTCTTAGCATTTATTAAAGAAAAGGTTTTAAAAATGCACTTGACAAAGTCAAGTTTTTTTTATTAAAAGTGGTTCAAGTTTAAGAAAAAAAGAAGGTTTTGAAAAAGGAAGAAGATTTTGAAAATTGAAGAAGATGAGCAAGAGATAAAGGGACTATCCTAATGCATAAAGTAAAAGTTAAGGTAGAAAATATCTGACCAAGCTAGGGCAATCATCTTGAGATAAGTCAAATTGTGCATTTATTCCCTTGGGATTAATCCATACACACAAGCAAGTAATCAGACGATCATAATAAGCATAAGATGAAAATTTAGTGCCTCAAGTGCAAGCTCAAGAACTCAGCATCAGATGAAGACTTTAAGTCACAAATGAAAGTTCCAGCATCAGATAAAACACACAAAAGCAAATAGACATATAAAACCCAATGATCTGATGAAACTTCTAAGGTCTCAGATGAAGCCTCCAAGGTCTCAGATGGATCAAAATATCAGATTAATCAAGATCTCATGTCACAACTCCAAATCAAAGGATCAAGAACCTAAATCTAAGTCCACAAATCCAAATCAAAGCCAATGATAGAAACCATAGTCCAAGAAAAGAAAAAGGAAAGGTCCAACTGGACAAAGAGAAAAAGACAATAAAAGTAAAAGGTAATAAATAAAATAACATGAATGATAAAATGCTAAAAGTAAATGACATATAGTAAATTGCGATAATTTAAATGACATAAATGTAAAATGTGGAATTTAAATTGAATTAATATAAAAATATGGAAAATTAAATGTTAGTACAATTATAATTAATGTTAGTAATTAGTTTTTCGATTCAGGACAATTTGACATTATGTTAAGCAATCGTAAGTGAACTTATGTAGAAGTTGCATCTATCTGAGGTCGTGCCAAAATAATGTAGGTGTATTGCATATAATGCACACCATGGTTTAAAAGATAAAGATCAAGACTAAGTCAAAGAGATGATATCATTACATCAACCAAGTATTTAATGATACCTTTAGACAAACTTATCATTAATCTAAAGTACCTTGAGTGATCACTTGATCACTTAGAGGTAGATTTGAAATGATGAAAGTTCATCAAGCATCAATCTAAACCAAATTGAACAAAGATGAATCATCATAATCCAAGTAGAGATAGATGGAGAAGCAAGATCAACAACCAAATTAGATTATGAATTGGATCAAGTCATCATCAAGATCAATCACCTCTCTTGGTGGATTTAGGTTATAACCCAAATCAACACCCAAAGTCCATTGGTATTGATGAGACTTTTCATCCAACAAGTCACAAACCAAGGCACCAGAATACACATCAATTAAAATATCAAAAATAAAGCAAAAATCAAGCATTAAACTATTTTTTAAAATTGATTTAAATGGAAATGAAGCAAAAATTGCAAAGTGTACTCAAATTATTGAATAAATTTCAAAGACGACTATAGAAAAAAAAAAATCAGAAAAGGCTTCAAATATTTTTAGAAAATTTTTGGATATTTTTAAAATCAGAAAAATATTTTTAAACCAATTAAAATAAAGAAAATAAGAGAAAATTAAAATAAAATAGCAAAATTTAAAATAAAAATCTCAAAAAATTACACAAAGTGTAAAATAATCATAAATATTTTTGTGAATTTTTTCATAATTTTTTGCGTTAAAATCAAATTAAAATGAGTTTTGTAAAATAAAACAAAATAAAGAAAATGATAAATTATATGATGTGTTGGATTCAATTCACTTAGTCACGCTGTTAGATCTAATGGATCTAAGTTGGTAGTGCACCATGAACCTCAGGCAAAACACACACACACACACACACACACACACACACACACACACACACACACACACACACACACACACACACACACACACACACACACACACACACACACACACACACACACACACACACACACACACACACACACACACACACACACACACATACAAGATCCAGTTTGAAACAACCAACAATTGATAAATGAAAGATGAGGGAGGGAAAAACATCAGTGAACCAAGAGCTACATTGTGGTATCTCAAGTGAGTGAAGTAGATTCCTAAAACTACCTTTTTAAAGTAAGCTTGAAGGAGATAAATAGAGCAGTTGGTTGAGGGGTTTCATAGCTCCTTAAGCCTTAATTCTTGTTGTGTTAGGTTCGGAGAAGAATGAAGAAGTTGCATGAATAAAGAGTTTGAGTGTAAAAAGCCTCTAAGTATGAAAACAAAGTTGAGAAATTTGGAGGTTTAGTGTGAATTCTGGAAGGGTGTTTTTGGCTCTCAAAAGCTTGTAAGTGAAGCTGATATGTTGTTCTATTTATAGGGAAGTGATTGGTGATCTCATACGTGAGAATTGATGCTCAAATCGTGTAAATCAAGTTTGGCCAATGAGTGAAAAAAGTGTGACTTCATGTGCATCAAAACCCCATTAAACCTTGCGTTTTGAGGGTCATTTAGCTTTAGGACATGTCACTAAAAAAGTATAGATGGAAAACACGCTTCAAGTCGGCCAATTAATAAAGTTTAGTGAATGTAAAAATCTGACTCCATTTGAATATTCAATTATAAGTACCCAATTTCAAGCTTGTATGCCCATTAGTACAAGAAGCTTTTTGATTACATTATTTTACAATGTACCCTCTTCATAGAAAATAGTACAATATGAAAAAAAGGTTGTATTTAGATGCTTGCAGAAAAATTTATGACATGTTGAGGTTGGTACAAAAACCTGAAAATGGAAGTCTTGAAATTTCTAAGTCCACAATGACATGTAATGTTTCAATACATTGTATGGCCTTTCAAGCATAATTGGACTTTGAACCTTGAAGCAAACTTGAATACGGAATCACCAATGATAAGTAGCAAAAAAAAATCACTCAAAAATGTTGAAAATTGAGAGAGTTATGATCTTCGAAAGTTGGATAAAATTCACTTGAAATTAGGTCAAATTTCACTAAGTCTACAAAGTGACCTATAATGTTCCCAAACTATTGATGATCTTCCAAATATGATTAGCTCTTGACTCTTAAAGAGAAGTTGTAGAGGATGTCGAGAAGAGTCATATGACCAAAGGATCACTGAAAATGTTGAAAAATGAAGGAGTTGTGATATTTTGAACTTGGACTTGAAATGTTGACTTTTTGGTCAACCCAACTTGATCAAAATTGAATCTTTTAAGCTTCTCTTGCAATTCAAGGTACATTGATTATCATATGAAATCAAAATGATGTGCCCTTGAATGTCCTTTGATTAACCCTGGCAAAGGCTTGAGGTAACTCATTGAAGAAGGCATGGAAATAAACACATGAACCTTTGAAGTTTCTTGAGAAACAAGGTATAAATCCTTGAGGTATGCTTGATCAAGATGAGATTGAATAATGCTTGAGACATTATGCTTTAAGATTAGAAGCCAAGATTTGAATAGAAACCCTTGAGAATCAATGATTGACCATACTTTGACTTTGAAGAAGCAAACCCCAGATAAGGGAACCATGCTTGATGCTCTTGATTCAAGACCTATCTTGCACAATAAACAAGAGAAGACAAAGTGTAGTAGTGAAAAGTTGAGATAAGCCATTGATGGACTTAACTCACAAAGTGAAAGTCACCACCACACTTTATTATTTCCAAAGGGAAATGGAAAAGAGCGAATAAGATCCAAAATAAATAGAGATCAAGGTAAGGGGTTGGTTATGCAAAGGAAATATATTAGAACCCTAAACATCTTTAGTACTCCGCCGAACCTCTTTGAAAATATGTTTATTTGACTAAAAAGAAATATTTACAAAAATGAGATTGTAGAGATGAGAAAAGCAATTCTTTTTACAATTTTTCGTTTGACAAAGCTTCCAATGAGCTCTGGGCCTACATGCCAACAATGTGCTATGTTGAAATAAAAACCCATGTAGTTCGGCTAAAAAGGCCAAAATTGGTTTGTTATGATTCGTTTTAATATAAAAGACATTTTTTCTTACCTAAGTGGAAAACCAATAAACTCTGACAATCATGGTAAAAAGAGAACTTGCTTCATCTTTAATGTGGAGAACTTATAGCCTAGACCAAGTCAATAGTGCAAGTCTCTACATATAAGTGGAAAGTTACTTCAATATTACCATGTTTGTTAAAGTGATGAGATTTGCAAACACTCAAAGAAAAGACTAATATCTTAAACTTTTTGAAAAGGTTAAAAGAAAAAGTGCACCAAGGCACAAAAAGTTTGAAGGAGGTTAATGACTTTTAATCTTTTAAAAGATGTCAAAGTATGATTAAATGGATTAAGGTTTTGATTAAAAAAAAGAGCTTTGAAAATGCATGGAACTAAGTCCAAGGTTATTAAGAAAGCGGTTCAACAAGAAGAGTTTGAAAAAGAGGGAGAAAATTTTGAAATTAAAGAAGATGGGAAAGAGATGAAGGGACTATCCTAAAGCACAAAGTAAAGGCTAAGGTAGGAAATGTCTAACCAAATAAGAAGCCAACACTTAACATAATAAAGTCAACATAAAATTATCATCCTTTGGATTAAAGCATAAACAAGCATAATACTCAGATGAATACCAAGCATCAGATGAATCAATAATCTCAAACCAGAGAACTAAAGCCAGAGCAAAATCTTCATTATTAGCCCATGTATCAGATGAATATCTTAAGATCAAAATGACAACACTTGCACACAGAAAATTTTCCCAATACACAGGCAGAATAACAAAAAGATAACACCAGATCCAAAGTTCTCAAAGTCTCAAAGTAACAAGGCTTATAATCCTAAGTCCAAGAGATACGTAACTCCAATGGTCCAAGAAGAGCTTTAAGTCCTTTAATGTTCAAGTTGATTATTAATGAGTTAAGCACAAAATAAAAGTCCAAGTGGACAAAGGAAAAATGCATAAACATAAATAATACCCAAGTGGGCAAAAGGCAAAGTGCGGAAACATAAACAAGTTTCACAAAATGTAAAGGCTAAAGATAAAAGTGCATAGAAGTAAATACATAAAGATAAAGGGCATAAAGTAAAAGTTAATTGTTAGTGAGTTAGAAGTTAATAGTCTAAGATATGATCAATGATGATTGAATGATGATCTTAGACCAAGAAAAATGAAGACTCATTAGAGGATTGATAAAATCAAAACCTCCTAACAACAAGTCTCATAGGTGTTGATCCCAAGACAATCAATCAACCATACTTTGGCACTCAAACATAAAGTTTGAGCCATGAATGATTATTTTCTGAATCGGAACAAATTTAGTGTTATGTTAAGCAGTCGTAAGTGGACTTATATAGAAGTCACATCTATCTGAGGCCGGTCAATAGCAATATATATACCATACATGTTAGAGATATGGTAGAAACCATACTCCTAAAATATGTAGCACAAGTGAAAACAAAGGTGATCAAGACCTAAGTCATGGAGAGTAGTTTTTTAATTATCCATAAGCTTAGATGAACTTAAAGTCCAAATGCCATATCTAAATTGATTGAAAGAAAAAGAAAAAGGGGATGAAGTAGAGATAAACAAGAAAATAAATTCCACATTTGAATCAAAGGATTAGTCAAGTTATCATGAAAATCATTCATTTTTTGGTGGAATTTAAACTAAACAACAGAGATCCAATGAGTTTGATTAAACTCATGACCAAATTTCAAATGATCCAAGATCATCCAGAATATATACAAAAATAAATTTGTAATTAATAAGAAAAATATAATGAGAAAATGATTTTTAAATTGTTTAAAAATGAAAATAAAAGGTAAAATAAAAAACTATATTAAAAGCATCAAAGAAAAATAAAAAGAGACCATAGAAAAGTCATAAATGGTTTCTAATATTTTAAGGAATTTTTTAGTAATTTTTGAAAACATAAAAATATTTTTAAACTAATTAAAATCACTCAAATAAGTGAAAATGATTAAAAATATCAAATAGGAAAAATTAAATTTCCGAAAAATTATACAAAGTTAGAAACGAGATAAATTATTTTTGTGAATGTTTTCAAAAATTTGTTTACGAAAAATGAATTTATTACGAATTTTTGAAGTTAAAAACAAAAATAATAATAATATAAAAGTAAATAAGAAAATTTTGTACCACTATGTCAAATAAACAATCAATTTTATGTAGGATCTATGATCTAAAAATAAAGAAACACTTTAAATTCAATGAATACAAGCACAAAGAATTATTATTTCAGTCATCTTCTCAGATGAGGATAACTGACAGAGAGACCACTTATTGTCCATACAACAAGGTGGCGCAGATCCTAAGACATGGCAAAGAAGAAGAAAAAAACAAGAAAAAAAATGTAGAGTGAATGTACACGTTACTTTACCGTAACATTGTTCAAAGCACAAAGTAATACTCCTCCTCAAAGCCTATTCCGAAAATGCCCCTTTAAGCATCATAATATTTTTTTTGGCTTGACAAAGTGTTGTTGTTCACAAAATCTCATTTGGGCTTTGAATGAATTTTGTGGATTTTGGTTATAACTTCGTTTGGAATTTTTTGAATGAATTTGTTGGAAGTGGTTGGAATGAATAAAAATGAATTTTGTTAGAATTGTGTGAAGATGATGAAATTGGTTTTGTTGAATCTTGGCACTTATTGTAGAGAATTTTTGGAATGAATTTTTGTTGTTGGAAAAGAGACATAAGTATATGCTAATTCACTCTTTTTTTTTTCTCTTCATGATTATGATTATTGGTGAATCATGGAGAAGAAGCAATATGATGACTTGAAGCTTTGATATGGTATGGATTGTTTCAAGATTCATGAAGTATGGAGCTTGAAATCCAAGGTTGAAGAATAATAAAGCCTTGTGATGTTCATGAAATTTTAGGTGTAGAAATCTTTAGATACTTGTAATGATGTAATCTTCATATTTAGGACAGACTTGAAGTCTTTTGTAACATGATGAAACAACTTAAAATTTAGGCTTTAGGAAACTTGAAATTGATGATGTAATTTGTACAAATTTAAACTTCAAACTTTCGTCTCATGAATGAATGTCTTTGGTTGGAAATTTGTAATTCTTGAATGACATGAGACTTGAATTATGCCTTGATGAATGAATTTGTAAACCACTTGAATAATTCTTGAAATACTCCTTAACTTGTAATTTTCAACTCATGAAAGTGAGAATTTCTCCATTCTTTGATTTTAAAAACTCAAGACATAAAGTCTTTAAATTTTAAGTAACACCAATTCAAAATAAATAAATCTTCTATACTTGAAATAATTTAAACTTAGGAATTAGACTTGAGAATATCATAAACCAAATACCTTGAAAATGATACTTTGAATTCCAAATAATTCTCATGAATGCACTTAAACCTTTTGAATTAATTCTTGAGAAAAAATTGAAATGTGATTGAATTATCAACTTTGAATTTCACAAAAACCATAGACATAAATTCCTTTTGAATCACACTTGAGAGAAACACTTCATAACCATGAACCAAACTTCAATTAAATCACAAATTCAAGAAATAATCAAATTCCACTTGAAAAGTTGATGAGATCTAAATCCACAATAAAAACACTTTGACTTAATGCCTAAAAACATCAACACAAGTGTTGTACCCCAAAATTTTCCCTCTCATTTATCAAGATTTTTCTCACAAGACTTTTTGGACTCAAGACAAGATTAAGGTTTGGTCAGCTCAGGACATCTCATCTTACACTGATAACCCAAAATTAGGGTTTGAGTTTACACAAGGATTTTTGAACCACCAATACTTCATTTGGCTTTCATACATCATCTTGGACCCCTAAGATTGCTCATGTTAAGTTTCAAGCCTTGAACCACATTTTTGGTCAGCCAATTGGACAGTTGACCTAAAAATCAATTGTATTGAGAAAAAGTCAACCATGGCCAATTTACAGTCAAACTTCATAATTTTTTATCCACATCAACATTTTAGACTAATATGTACCATTTTATCAAGTTTGGATCACAACTCCTCAAGAAATTTGATCAAATCATCAAAAGGGCAAAATGGTCAAAATTAGGGTTTTGACTGAGAAAGGGCAATTTCTGATTTTTAACCTAGCCAAAGGCCAATTGAGTTCAAGCATGATTTCAAGGGTTCAATGGCATCATCTTGACCTAATTATATGGTTCAAAGGATCTCAAGTTCATTGGATTGACAGATGAAATTTGTAGTCAACTGTATACTGAAAAGTCAAACTTTGACTTTTTGGTCAAAATCAAGTACCAAGGGTCATAATTCATCAAGATATGTCAAAATACGAAACTTTTTCACCAAGAAAACTAAATTTGCTAATTAGGGTTTTAATTTGAAAATTTTCATAACTTAGAATTTTTCTAAGTATAAAAATTTTCTTATTTTTTCTCAACTTTGCACCACTTTTTCACTATGATGCATTTTGATTCAAAGAAAACTTCCAACATGAAAGTTATATTCCTCCATGAAATCTACAACTTTTCTTCACAAACTTTTCCCAAAATATTCTTGGATCTCAAAGTTATGAATTTGTGAATATAGGTCTATGAACTAAATAACTTAGTGAAATTTTGCTCTAATTTAGGCAGGTTTTAAACCCAACTTCATGGAAACTTTTCACCTAGTTCCAAGAGGTATCTCAAAATTCATTTCAAAGATGGATTATAGAGCACATTGCAAGATTTCCAAAATGTCCAAGAACTCTCCAAGATCATTTTTGAGTAGGGAGAATCGAAGAAGGGAAGTTGACATTTTCTAACTTTTGTTCAAGCCATTTTTCACATAGCATCAAGTTGCAAATCAAATCTATGCTGGTTATATATTGCTTTACAGGTCCTAAGCTTTCTATACACTCCATAATTAAATGTAAACTCAAAAGCTAAAGCCTTTATCTTTGCTTTTGAAGCTTTACACAAAATGTATTTCCATTTTGGGCAAAAAGTTCACATTGCCATTTTCATAAAGAGGAACTTTTGCAACTTTGTCAATCTTGAGCATTGAACATGTCCCTTTGGTACAAGCAAACTCTGCAGCTCTCAAGCAATGTGTACCAACTCATTTCAGCCCTCAAGCAAGCCAGGAAAAGCATGTAGCATTGGTCTTGTCACTTTACTTTAAATGCAAGAAAAGTTGCAAAAAGGTCCAAAGCTTGCACAGCTAGTAAGGGCTGACTTTGTATCACTTCTATACATATTTGCAAACTTGTTACAAGGCATAACACGATTTGCTTGCACCTAAAACACTCTGAAACGGAAAAACACCAAAATTTTGCCTAAGTATATATTTTTTTGCAAAAGCACAGCCAACTCTCATTTGGCTCGTGCGTTTTGTGTCTAATCACTTCAAGCATCTCATACACTTGCTACCTAATCAATCCAAGCCATCACCCTGGTTCTGTAACCCCTGTTTCAGCATTTTCCATTTTCACTTTGGAAGCTTACAGTTGGACTTGGTCAGAGAGTTCCAGCCATTCTCAGAGCCAGATAAGCATTGGAATAGGTTCAGGGAAGTTCAAGGAAGCTTAAACAATCATCAGGCCTCCATTAAAGTCCCTACATTGCCCTACTCGAATCCAGTTGAAGGAGGTATTTTTTCAAACTCTATCTCTTTGAATAGGCAACCTCAAGCTACGATTTGTGAAGGAAAAATATAGTCCTTATCATAACGAAGTTGTACATATCATTACTTCTCATTTATATTACTTGTGCTAAGAGAATTTGAAGATTGAAAACTCTGAAAAAGTTAGGTCACGAATTAGGGGTTTAAAAATTCTCTTTGATCTTTAAAAGTTAGATTACATAATTTATATGGTTGGAATCGTGAGCTCAAATGCCACATTTTTCATGTTATGAGTTTTTGTTTTTATGCAAGCATAAGCAAGATGCAGGTTTGAACTAGAAACGCGCGCAAGAGATGAACCAAGGACAGGGACGATGATGTTCTGGGCTTTTTGGCGCCTTGTTCTTTTTGCTTTTGCTATTTGCATCCCCCTGACTTGTTATTTGCACCCCCCTGGCTGAACTTTTTATATTTTTATTTTTCTTCATATTTTTTATATTTAATACTTTTGTTTATTTTTTCTAAATGATAAACAATCCTAAAAAATGACTTATTTATTTTCACACTTTTATTTTATTTTTTTATTATTTTCTCACATGAAAAAATATTTTATTTTGATAAATAGAGTTTATTTTCCTTAAATAATTTATAAACATAATTAAAAATACTTAAACATTTTTATATTCATAAATATTTATTTTTTACACATATTTAATTTTTAATATTTATATATAATATTATTTATTATTTTCTTATACAAAAAAATGTACAAAATAATAAACATGAAGCATTATTTTCTTTTAAAAAGAATTAAATATATCTTTTCCTTATAATTTTTAGGGTTTAAATTAAATATATTTCTTGTACAGAAAAAAAACATGACATAAAAACATTTTTTAACATGAACATTGCATTGTATTTTAAATATTTGTACTTTATTTAATTAAATTCGCGCACATTCGATTTGGTTGTAATAATATATTTAGCTTTATATTTGTGCAAATCCCCATTCAAATTTGTATTCCCCCCTCCCATAACAATTGTTTTAATAGCTTAGTTTATTTTACGCAATTTATCGCTTTTATACCATGATTAGTAAATTAGGGTTTGCATGACAAGAACAAAAAACTAAGCAAAATAGAAAAACCCTAAATGCAAGACAAAAGCATGAAAATGATACACTTTGCACACAAGCACCCTTAGGATTACTCCTACTTGGTTTCCTAAAATAAAATGGTCATGTTACGCATGCGAAGTATCTTGGCAAAACAAAACAAATATAAGATCATAGCCCCTCGATGACGCTATTAAAAAGTTTCCTAAACAAAACGATCTTGGTCTCTCAAAAATGCTAAATATACTTGGCAACATTGCTATCATGGTTATACGATGACCCACGCCCGTCCCGTTTATATCCAAGGATAGGGTTGCTAACCAAATCAATGGTAAGTCAACAATGTCAAAGGAATAAAAATGCACAAGAAAGACATTTGAGTAGGTAGATAGCTTCTAAGTTACTTGCTCCATTTCAAAACAATCCTTGCTATTTTCAAAAACAAACACACACACATTTCAAAACATCTTACAAAACATTGAAAACATTTTCAAAAGACAAACATATTTGTATACATTCTTACGAACGAGAATCATTACAAAGATTGCCTAAACGAATGACCTCTTTTCAAAATACTTTCAAAACCACATCAAACACCATTTCAAATAAAACAAAGCAAGTGATCTAAGCAAGTAACTAAGAGCCCATGGAAAACCATGGATGAAAAGGGTGATAGCACCTTCCCTTTTCATAATCTACCCCCCGAACTCAAGAAAACATCTCAAAGGTCTTTCCTGTGCTTTTTTACCCTTCCTTTTGGATAAAAGAAAAGTCGGTGGCGACTCTTGCTAACCGCGCCATTTGCGACAAAATGCAAAACCTCAAGTCAGTTCTCCCACCGCATCACAGAACTGGCGACTCTGCAGGGGAAAATTATAAAAGTGGGGTTACCTTAGGGTTTAGATCACCTTTATTTGCTTACATTGTTTGACTTGTTTGCTTTACAATTATGGTTCTTTGTTTGGGTTTAAATCCTCCACCCGGATTTGGGAAACATTATAGGTAAATAGCAATACGTTGTGGAAACTGTGCGGGGTATACCGACATGGTCTAAGCAATAGGTATATTAGTGTGACATATTTGTGGGTACCGGTAGCCTTTGAGTCAATCAAAGAGAATACGGGGACGCTGAGTGATGTCATGAAGCACTAATGAACTTCTAGAACCTTTACTTGACCAACTTGGCCTTTTAGGATGTAGTGAGATGACTGGCTTTGGTGCAGTATGAAGTTGGTAGATACTCGATACTACACTCATTGAGGGTTGGTTTCTTGGAATATTTCAGTCGCCAGTAAAGAGGCTTGAGCTGAAACAATGAACAAGGAAACAATCCAGTGATATTGAGCTCCTTAGAACCCGATTACTATTGTTAGGACAGGTTGAGCCAATTAAACTTCAAGAGGGTACTTACCTATGAAACCCCATGCAAGCCTAAACTAAGAACTTGTTTGATTTTCTTGTACATATATACTTGTGCATAACATCATGGACATCATAAACATCATATGCATTCACTAACCATTTCAAGGATTTTGGAGATTCATCTTTGTTCTTGTTTTGTAGGTTATGGATTCACTTCGAAGGAAAACTTTCCAAGTCAACCTTGTGAGAATTCCTCCACAACTCAAGGAGCTAGCTTCAAGGATCCCTGAGAACTCTCCATTCACCGAGAGACATGTTCGTCTACTCAACTTGGTCACTTCCAACATAGAGGAGGATATGATGAAGGTTCTCTTCCAATTCTTTGACCCTTTGCATCATTGCTTCATATTTCCTGACTATTAACTTGTGCCCACTTTAGAAGAATTCTCTCAACTTCTGAGGATTCCTATTCTCAATCAACTACCCTTCAACGGTACGGAAAGAGATCCAAAGCCAGAAGAGATTGCTCAAGCCCTACACTTGCACTCATCTGATGTCACAACTCATTGGGAAACTAGAAGTGGTGTCAAAGGCTTCTTGGAAAAGTTTCTGTTTGAGAAGGCCCAAAGCTGTTGGAATTCCCTAGACTTGTAAGCTTTTGAGGAGATTGTAGCTCTTCTCATCTATGGGATGGTCTTGTTCCCTAATCCTGACCAACTCATAGATGTAAGCGCTGTCAAAATCTTCATGTCTCGCAACCCGGTGCCTACATTGCTTAGGGATACCCTACACTCTTTTCACACTCGTACAATGAGGAAAAGAGGTGTTCTTATGTGTTGCACTCCTCTCCTGGCAAGATGGTTTATTTCTCATCTTCCCCAATAAGTCTTGAAGAATGAGCAAGGTTTGAGGTGGTCACAAAGGTTAATGACACTTAAACATTCAGATATTCATTGGTGTTTTCGATCCAAAGAGAATGTTATCATTGTTGACCGTTGTGGGGAATTCCCTAATGTCCCTCTACTTGGCATTAGGGGAGGCATCACCTACAACCCATGCTTAGCTCTAAGACAGTTTGGTTATGCCCGAAGGGATGGCCCACATGATATGCTGATTCAAGGATTGGTTTTCGACTACGACAACGACAATCAAGGACTTCGCCAGAGATTCATACGAGCTTGGAAGATGCCAAAATAAGGTGGATAGCAAGACTTTGGGACACAAGAATTCCATCCCTCTTGATCCTTACCTCAAGTGGGTACGAACCCGCACTCAAAGTCTTATGATGCCTTATCCCTCCATTCTCCCAGTGATTATAGAGCCTGTTAAGGAAGGAGAAGTTCCATACACTATCCTACATCCTGACATGCCGACATCACTCGAAGACCTACAAAGGGATTAGATACAGCTCAAAGGAGAGCGTGATACTTTCGAAGCCCAATTCTAAGCAAGCGAGAAGAAGGTTTTGGAACTCACTCGGCTACTTCATGAAGAGCAGACTCTCAATACCTACATTGCACCAAAGAGGATGTGGAATGTCTTTTTACCTTAGAATTTTTTTTTATTTTGCCCAAGGGGCATTGATGTACTCAGATTCTATTTTATTAATATGACGTGTGTTTCTTTTTTGTTTAAAACAAATTTGAATTTTTTAAATCCTTGAAAACATTGCATGAATACATATCATTCATCATAAGCATAAACAGGTCTTTGCAACAAGTTTCCTCATCTCTCTACTGTTTATTTCAGTACGATGGATCTCGAACAAACGGTCAAAGACTTGCAAGCTCAGAATACACAATTTCAACAGTTACTCATGACCTTAGCCAAGGGGAAAGAGGAGCTGAAGACTCTGCTAGAAAAAGAGAAAGAGAAAAAGAAGAAGAAGCCAGCTGGTGTGGTAATCATGGGCAGAAGGTTTCAGGGACAAGCTAGAAGGACCTTGGATTTCCCAACAACATCTGATGAAGGGGAAAGAAAAGGAAAAGAAACAACAGTACCATCATATTCTGAAGAAGAAGAAGAGGAAGAGAAGGACTACTTTGAACAACAATACCATCCGGCTGATGACAAGTACAAACACCTTGAAGAACGACTAAGCGCTATGGAAATCCAGAGAGTACCGGGTCTAGATTTTGAAGAGTTGGGGCTTGTGTCAGGAATTGTAATCCCGCCAAAGTTTAAAGTGCAACTATTTGCCAAGTATGATGGGGTGTCTTGCCCTAAAATGCACCTCAGATCATATGTCAGGAAGATTCAGCCACATTCTGCCGACAAAGACTTGTGGGTCCACTTTTTCCAAGACAGTTTATCAGGAACGCAACTTGATTGGTTCTACCAATTAGAAAGGGCTGATGTCTACAATTGGGAAGACCTGGAAGCAGCTTTCTATAAACAATATTAGTACAACTCTTACTTGGAGCCTACCCGTACTCAACTTCAGAGTATGGCTATGGTTTCCAATGAGGGCTTCAAAGATTACGTGCAAAAGTGGAGAGATCTAGACGAAAGGGTGCAACCCCCTCTATCTGAAAGGGAGTTAGTAAACATGTTTCTATGAACTCTATCAGGTCCTTTCTTCAATCATCTGATTGGGAGTTCTTCTGCGGGGTTTATTGAATTGATATTAACCGGCAAAAGAGTGGAGGCTGGTATAAGAAATGAGAAAATTCAGAAGGACGCGTCTGCCTCTGCAGCTGTAAAAAAGCCCTTCACTGGAAGAAAGGAAGTATCTGCTGTTTATTCATAGAGGAATCAGGGAAGAACCGAGCACCGACCAACGGTGGGGGCTGTTATGATTCCAAAGCCTGCATCAGACCAGCCAAGAAATAATCAGCAAAGGGTAGAAAGGCCAGTTCGGCAATTCACCAAGATTAACATGACTCCAGCTCAAGTTCTACCACATCTTCTAAAGTTAAATCTGGCCACTCTAAAAGGGGCCCCAAAGAATCCCAATACTGCGTCTCCACATTACCATCCGAATGCCAGGTGCGCATACCATTCTGAAAGTCCAGGGCACAACACCAACAACTGTTGGGCTCTGAAGAACAAAATTCAAGACCTGATAGATGCGAAGGAAGTTGAGTTTGAAGCGCCTGAGAAACCAAATGTTATTTTCGCTCCAATGCCAAGGCATGGTCATAATGCCAACGCTATTGAAGAAGACTCGTTTGTTGCTACCGTGGATGAATTGTTGACTCCGCTCCCGATTGTTAAGTTGAATTTGTTGAAAGATGGTATATTCCCAGGTTGTGACAAAGACTGCCATGTTTTCCTGTCCTCATCATTTGATTGCCCTCTGTTGAAGAAAGGTATCCAACGAATGATGGATAACCAAGAAATTCTGTTTGAGAATGCTCCTGTTTTACCCATTCCAGTTAAAGAAGTTTCAATTATAACCATCTACGCCAATCCTTCCAGGGCCCCTAAAAGACCCGTTAGGATTACACCTGCTCCAAAGACTACTCCACTTAAGATTACAATGCCCGGGCCTGCCCCTTACAAATCAGATAAAACAGTACCATGGAATTATGGTGGAGAAATTTACTACCACGGTATTAAACAAGATGAACAAACTGCCGAAGAAGAAAGCCCCGAAGAGGATAATTCCGACATTAGCAATATTGTCGGAACTAGCAAGATTACCCGCAGTGGTAGAATCTTTTATCCAGATATTTTCCCTCCAACGGCAGTCTTTGGACCCGTGGATGTTCCGAAGATTACCTTTGTACCAGTGATTATACCTGCAAGCGTACCCACTGACAAAGAAAGTACAATCCCTATCCCTACAAATGCTTCCACTACTGAGAATAAAGGAAAAACATTCAATAAGAGCCTGTCCGGACGAAGGCTCAATCACTAGCTATTCCTGAAACATCCAAGAAGGAGATGGAAGAAATCCTGAGGATAATAAAGAAGAGTGATTATGATGTGGTTGAACAGTTGGGGAAAACCCCTTCCAAGATCTCTATGTTAGCCCTGCGGCTGTGCTCTGAAGCACATGCCAAAGCTCTGGTAAAATTTCTGAAGACAGCTCATGTGCCACAAGAGACATCCGCTGACCAATTCCAGGATTGTGTGGCCAGTTTGACAGTTGATAATGGCCTGGGTTTCTCTGATGCTGACTTGACACCCAGAGGGAGAAAACACAACGAGGCATTACATGTCTCGGTGGAGTGTAGAGGAACAAACCTAGCCCATGTCTTGGTTGATACCGGGTCATCTTTAAACGTCTTGCCGAAGAAAGCCCTTGATAGATTTGATTGCGAGGGGCTGACTTTAAAACCCAACAACATAGTGGTGAGAGCATTTGATGGTTCAAAGAGGATGGTCCACAGGGAGGTGGACATCCCAATAAAGGTGGGAACTCAGGTTTTCAACTCAATCTTCTATGTGATGGACATCCGTCCTTCTTATTCCTGTCTGTTAGGACGCCTCTGGATCCACAATGCTGGTGTCGTCACCTCCACATTACACCAGATGCTGAAGTACCCCGTCCAGGGAAAGATCATAATTGTTCATGGGGAGGAGGAGTATATGATTAGTCATCTGAATTCCTTCTGTTACGTGGAGTTAGATGGCGAGTTCATTGAAACCCCTTTCCAACATTTTGAAGAAGTCTCTCCAGAAGTAGCGGTGACCAAGGCGGTATCCTCGATTCCTAAGATCACAAGACCTCCACCTTGGATGTCATCTCTAAAGGATGCAAAGGCAGTAGTGGAAGTGGGACGATTCACCATCTGGGGGCAGCTTCCAGACATTCCGTACAAATCAGACAAGTTTGGCTTGGGGTTTACTTCGACTGCTTAGAAGGCTGTGCGTCGTGCCCGTGCTGGGGGCCACCTGTGAAGATTAGCAACCAAGACGTCAATGCAGTAGAAGACAATGAAGAGGATGACAGCTTGGAAGATTGGATATTTCCTACTGTCGGCAGAGGACTTCGCAACTGGGAAGCCAGAGACTTCATCCCAATAACTTTCATCTCTCAGTAATTTATCTTTTACATTTCTGTTGGACTTGTAATATTCACGAACAATTCGCACTTTAAAAACCGTGTGTCTTACCCGAGGCACAACGGTCCATTTGTAAGGGTTTTTATTTCATCTTCATATGACATTCAATGAATCATGGACGCTTTTTCATATATAAACCTTCTGTGCTCACTGTCTTTCTTTTACATTTTATTGTTTTAAGATGGCTATACCCTTACACACACCCACACTCACAAATGCAGGTACCCTTCCATTCCGGATCCCATGGGTAATGATACTGCTATAGCCCTTAGTGACTCTGAAGATCTTATCTACCAAGCCGAATACGAAGGTGAGGAAGATTGTGAGGTGCCAGGGGAATTGGCCAGACTATTACAGCAAAAGGAAAGAGCTATTCAGCCTCATGAGGAGTTGTTAGATACAATCAACTTGGGTACCGAGGAAGATAAAAAGGAAATCAAAGTGGGTGTCAATCTAGAGCCGAGTGTCAAGGAGCGCCTAATTCAGCTATTGCATGATTATGTTGAGATCTTTGCCTGGTCATACGAATACATGTCGGGACTTGATACAGACATCGTGGTACATCGTCTACCCACAAGAGAAGACTGTCCACCAGTGAAACAAAAATTCCTCCGCATGAGACCTGACATGTCAGAGAAGATCAAAGCAGAAATTATGAAACAGTTTAATGCTGGATTTCTGGCTGTTACTTCTTATCCTCAATGGGTGGCCAACATTGTTCCCGTGCCTAAAAAGGACGGAAAAGTGAGAATGTGCGTTGATTATAGAGATTTAAACAGGGCCAGCCCTAAAGATGATTTTCCACTTCCACACATCGACGTTCTGGTTTAAAATACAGCCCAGCACAAAGTATTTTCTTTCATGGACGGAGTCTCAGGCTATAACCAGATCAAACTGGCACCTGAGGACATGGAGATAACTACATTTGTCACACAGTGGGGTACGTTCTGCTACAAAGTGATGCCATTCGGACTGAAGAATGCCGGGACAACCTATCAACGCGCCATGGTAGCTTTGTTTCATGATATGATACGTCATGAGATAGAGGTCTACGTAGATGACGTGATAGCCCGATCACAAAATAAAGAAGAACACCTTGATCACTTGCAAAAGCTGTTTGTCAGATTGAAGGAGTACAAGTTAAAATTGAACCCAAACAAGTGCATATTCGGAGTCTTGTCAGGTAAACTCTTAGGTTTCATTGTCATCAACAAAGGCATCGAGGTTGATCCTGCCAAAGTTAAAGCGATACAAGAAATGCCTGCTCCTCGCACTGAGAAGGAAGTCAGAGGATTCTTGGGACGCCTGAACTATATTGCCAGATTCATTTCTCACCTAACGTCTACTTGTGAACCAATCTTCAAACTGTTGAAGAAAGATCAAGTAGTCAGATGGAATGATGAATGTCAGATTTCTTTCGATAAAATCAAGGAGTATTTACAAGAGCCTCCTGTCTTGATGCTGCCAGTCGAGGGAAGACCACTAATCATGTATCTGACCATTTTAGAGAACTCAATGGGGTGCGTATTGGGGCAGCATGACGAGTCTGGCCTAAAAGAGCACGCTATTTATTACCTAAGTAAAAAGTTTACCCACTGTGAAACCAGATATTCACTGCTTGAGAAAACTTGCTGCGCTCTGGTATGGGCTGCTCGCCGGCTAAGACAGTATATGTTGACTCACACCACTTTGCTTATATCTAAGATGGATCCGATAAAATACATCTTTGAGAAGCCTGCTCTGTCTGGGAGGATAGCTAGATGGAAGATGATCCTAACCGAATATGAAATACAGTACACAACCCAAAAAGCTATAAAGGGCAGTGTGCTAGCTGATCATCTTGCTCATCAAGCTGTATAGGATTATCAGTCCATGAAGTTCGACTTCCCTGACGAATACATCATGACATTAGACAACTGTGAAAAGATCAGACCATATGACGGACCTGGACAAGGATCCCGATGGACCCTGTTCTTTGATGGGGTCTCCAATGCACTTGGTAACGGTATCAGCGTTGTACTCATAACTCCGGAAGGATGCCATACTCCTTTCACTGCCAGACTTTTCTTCAACTGCACGAACAACATGGCAGAATACGAAGCATGCATCTTTGGTCTCAAGGCTGCCATAGACTTGGGAATCAAATCTTTAGATGTGTTTGGGGATTCAGCTTTGGTCATCAGTCAGATCAAAGGAGAATGGGACACTAAGCATCCAAACCTTATCCCTTACAAAGAACATGTTTTGACATTGCTACCACATTTCGAGCAGATTACTTTCGAGCACTTCCCGCGAGAAGAAAATAAGCTAGCAGATGCTCTAGCTACAATGTCATCTATGTTTAAACTTAATTGGGATAACGAGGCTCCCCAGATCACCATTGAATGAATGGACGAACCAACACACTGTCATGAGATTAATATCGAAGAATTAGTGGACCAGCCGTGGTTTAATGAAGTCAAAAGGTATCTCGAGGCTCAAGAATATCCAGAAGGAGTTTCAATCAATGATAAAAAGTTCTTAAGGAGATTCTCTGCTAAGTTCTTCCTAAGTAATGGCATCCTGTACAAACGTAATCATGATTCTATTCTGCTCCATTGTGTCGACAAGATTGAAGCTGAAAAGATCATGGCTGAATTGCATGAAGGAACCTTTGGCACTCACTGTTGTGGGCATACGATGGCGAAGAAAATTCTACAGGCAGGCTATTACTGGTCTACCATGGAAGCAGACTGCTATCAACACTCCCAGACCTGTCATAAGTGTCAAATCTATGCAGACAAGGTGCACGTGCCCCCGGTTCCTCTAAATGTCTTAACAGCTCCTTGGCCCTTCGCTATGTGGGGAATCAACATGATTGGGGAGATCAAGCCTACAGCCTCCAATAGACACCGCTTCATTCTAGTGGCCATTGACTATTTCACCAAGTTGGTCGAAGCAATTTCCTTTGCATTTGTTACTAAGAATGTTGTTGCCCGCTTCATCAAGCAAAATCTCATTTTCCGGTACGGTATCCCAGAAAGGATCATCACTGATAACGGTACAAACCTTAACAATACTATAATCACCGCCTTGTGCGAGCAGTTCAAAATTCAACACCACAATTCATCCCCCTATCGGCCAAAGATGAATGGTGCAGTCGAAGCTGCTAATAAAAACATTAAAAAGATCATACAAAAGATGACATTCACCTACAAGAACTGGCATGAGATGCTACCGTTTTCTCTCCACGGGTACCGTACCACAGCTCGCATGTCAACTGGGGTAACACCCTATTCTTTGGTTTATGGCATGGAGGTTGTCTTGCCTATCGAGGTTCAAATCCCCTCTTTAAGAATTATGAAGGATGCAGGTTTGAGTGAAGACGATTAGATCCAGACCCGACTTGATCAACTAAACTTGATTGATGAAAAGAGACTTACTGTTGTTTGCCATGGTCAGATGTATCAAAAGCGGATGATCAAGGCTTTCAATAAGAAAGTCAAACGCCAAGAATATCGAGTTGGAGATCTAGTGATCAAGCACATCATCTTGCCACAAAGTGATCCCAGTGGAAAATGGAATCCTACCTATGAAGGACCATTTGTAATGAAGAACATCTTTTCTGGTGGGGCAATGATCTTAACCACCATGGACGACGACGACCTGCCACACCCTGTGAACGCAAACATAGTTAAAAGATACTACGCATAAGAGACCCGCTAGGTTGACACACCTAGGCAAAACAAGGGCATCCCAGCGAACCAAAAAGGTTCGGGAAAAAATTAGGGATAAAATAAAAAAAATCTGTACACCCGGCAAATTGAAAACCCGAAAGGGCGACTTGGGCAAAAAAGGGTTTCCCGGTGGACTGAAAACCCGAAAGGGCGGTCCAGGAAAAAGTTAGGGAATTAAAGCGTATGACTATGTCTCGTCGGATCACTTTAAAGACAATCTCTTCACTGACAAACTCAGAGCTTCTGATCAATTCAATCATCTTTGGACGAAGCAACAAATGGACAAGATATTCGGAGATACCAAGGCTATAGCAGAATGGGAACCCCATGGGATTATCAAATATAGCTATCTTTCTTTGTATAAAATTTTTCTTACTTTTATGACACCATCCTCTTACTAGGATGTCTGTCTCATTTGTACAAAATACTTATTCAAAGTAAATACAGTGATATCTCTTTCAAAGTACAAACAACTATTTGCTTTTTTATTTACACTTGTGTTTTTATTTGCAAAAACATCCAATGATTCATTAATAAACATATGCATTTGAACATAATTACTGTTTACAAATAAACAAAATGGAAAAGAACAATTACTGACAGGTTGAAAGAATAGGAAAACGTCTTTAGGATATTCCATGAGCAATCCCTACAGTACATCATTAAGATCCCCAGTGGAGCTGAAACTTTCAATCCCCAACGAAAACCATTCAGTTTTTTTTCAAATTCCCCCAGCAAGTTGTCTTGAAGCCTGAAAAGAAACCAGATAACAGTTAACTTCTGTTTCTCCTTAACCTAGGATAACTCCCCAGTAGAGTGGAAGACGATCGAAACTCCTGAACTTTTTCCAAACAGGAATAAGTTTTCTTGCCCACAGAGTTTTTGTTAAATCCCCAATAGAAGTCATCAAAATTCTCTGGATTCCCAAGCAGATTACTCAATCAGTATACAACATTGCTCTCACAACAGAATTTTTGTCAATACTCCAACTTCAAGACATGAAGAGTCCACATATCCTCAGCAATCAAGGATTTTTTTTCCTCAGCAATACAACAAATCAGCTTACATGCGCATACATTACATCCATATATCATAAACATTGACAAAACACATATATTGCATCATGCATTTCACGTATCATAACTTTGTGTTTCAGCTAACATTTTACCCTTTTCAGGATAAGATTAACAACTACCGTTAAACAATGTGCAACCAGATACAGTTCAGATACGCTCCAGATACGGACGCCATCATGATACTCATTCAGATTCAAATTTCAGATACAGTTCAGATACACTCCAGACATGGAAGCCATTCTGAGACCCATTCAGATTTAAGTTCAGATACAGTTCAGATACGCTCCAGACACGGAAGCCATTCTGTTACTTATACAGACTTTAACACTCAAATACAGTTTAGATACACTCCAGATACGGAATTCATTTTGTTACTCATTCAGATTCAGCATTCAGATACAATTCAGATACACTCCAGACACAGAAGCCATTCTATTACTCATTCAGATTCCAAGTTCAGATACGTTTCAGACGCGGATGCCATTCTGACCCTTATTCAAATTTCAAGTTCAGATTCCAAGTTCAGATACGCTTCATACGTGGATGCCCTTCTGACCCTTATTCAGATTTCAAGTTCAGATTCCAAGTTCAGATACGCTCCAAACACATATGTTATTCTCACACTTATTCAAGATTCAACTTCAAGATACAGTACAGATACGCTCCAGACACGAAAGCTATTCTGATACTCATTCAGATTTCACACTCTTGATACAATACAGATACGCTCCAGACATGGATGTTATTCTGTTTCTTATTCGGATTTCAAGTCTCCGGATACAGCTCAGATACGTTCCCGACGCGAACACCATTTTGATACTTATTCTTCTGACTTATAACTTACAATTCAGGAAACATTCTTGGATGGCATCTACAAGCCCATATCCAACAAGATTCTATCACCTCTCCAAATGGCATCTTTAAGCCCATTCCCTCAACTACACATTGTCGAGTGCAAATTTATGGGCACTCTATTGTCCAATCATCTTTCACCTTCGAGTCACGAATGGCAAAACTTGTCAATCTAACTCTTCAGGTCTAAGAAGATTGAACAGGGGCAGCTGTTGTACCCCAAAATTTGCCCTCTCATTTATCAAGATTTTTCTCACCGGACTTTTTGGACTCACGACAAGATTAGGGTTTGGTTAACTCAGGACATCTCATCTTACACTGATAACCCAAAATTAGGGTTTGAGTTTACACAAGGATTTTTGGACCACCAATACTTCATTTGGCTTTCATACATCATCTTGGACCCCTAAGATTGCTCATGTTAAGTTTCAAGCCTTGAACCACATTTTTGGTCAGTCAATTGGACAGTTGACCTAAAAATCAGCTATATTGGGAAAAAGTCATTCTTAGAGAATCAAACATGTTCTTAGCTGTTTCTCTGTTTGTGATCTTCTCATACTCTGAAAATGAGATGGCACCCAGAAGAATTGTTCTGGCCTTGTGATGATTTCTGAAATCACGCTTTTGCTGATCAGACATTGCTTTCCTGTCAATCTTCTGACCGCTTTCAGCAACAGGATGTATGTATCCATCAGTTACCACATCCCAGAGGTCAGTATCATAAGCTAGGAAGAAACTTCTGATCATATCCTTCTAGTAGTCAAAATTTTCACCGTCAAATATTGGAGGACTAATGCTGATGTCCTGACTCGTTTCCACCATAGTGTTTTTCGTACGCTGGATCTTGTACTGACACGGTTAAGTGTTATAAGCTCAGAACCAGGCGCTCTGATGCCAATTGAAGAAGTGAAAAACACAAGAAGAGGGGTTGAATTGTAAAACTGGAAATCAAATGCAGACAACACTGTATTTTTATCCTGGTTCGTTTGACCTCAAACTACTCCAGTCCACCCGCCAAGGTGATTTCGCCTCTCTCCAACGAGGACTTAATTCACTAATCAAACGTGATTACAATTCTACTTTAACAACTGTTAAAGTCTTCTTGAGTCCAAAACCACACCCGGTTTTCTCAAGGAAATTCACTAAATAGATAATTGTATAAAAGTGTACAAAGATGTTTCTAAATAAACAGTATCACAAACTTGTGATATATTACACAGTTTAATATTGAATTGATGAAGATGAAGAATGTTTGTAGCTTTATTGACTTTTCACGTTTTGTGTGTCGTTGTTCATCTCTTTTGAAATCTTCTTCTAGTCTTCTTTATATAGGCCTTGCAAAAGTGACATAAGAAGATACTTTTGGTATGTCCATAACACGCGTTAATGAGCTCTCCAAAACAGAAGATCCTTGTCTGTTTGTAGCCGTTACTTATGATCTTCCATTGATGGAGTTGTAACGCTTGAGAGAAAGTATCAGATATTCTGTTTTGCAGCGCTGGTGCATTCAGAAGTTCAAACATAACTTCTTCATATAAGCGTGTTATGCATATTTGATGCTGCTGAATCTTTCATGGTCCACTCAACTTCTGTGCTTGCATAATCAGAACTTCTGATGATGTTCTGGCAGATCTTCCAGTTGCATTAGAACATCTTTTTCACATCAGAACTTCTGCATGTAAAGATACTTATTATTAGCAAGCATATTTGTTCTTTATATCATGTGTTTGTTATCATCAAAACTCTTGCTGGGATGCAGAACTAAATTATGTTCTAACAATCTCCCCCTTTTTGATGATGACAAAAACTAGTATATTTTGATGGAAAATAAATAACAACAATTAGAAGGAAGGCTCCCCCTGAGTAGAGTACTCAGCAATGGAGAAAATAAAATGTTTTGATAAAATACTTCCCTGACGATCTTCTGATCATGAGTCAACACAAAATATTCTCCATTCTCCCCCTTTTTGTCAAGAATCAAAAAGTTGTAAAGACTCTTATTGGCTTGTTCTGACAGAAGTGCTTTAAACAGTGTGACATCCTCTTCTGGATACTTCTGAGATACTTTAGAGAGCTTCTGATGCTGTATTTCCATTCTTGTTCAAAAGGTTTCAGAGCCGGTAATCTTATGTGTCTGATTTCCTCTGAAACCTGCGAATCTTTTAAATTCCAGGCCTTGGAACATACGCTTTCTTTCCTCCATGTGTAGAGAGCATCCAGAGTCCAGGTGTTAATACTGGAGTTTCAACCTTGCTATTAAAAATACCTGCAACATAGATGATTTTGTCTTTTGGTACCCATATCTTTTTGGGTACATGACTGTTAGAGTTTCCAAAATTCTGTTTGAATTTTGGTTTAGTATAAAACGCCTTACCAACATGTTTTATATCATGTGTTTGTTCAGTGGTGAATTGAGAATAGAGAAAAGTGCGTTTGATAACCAAATCCTTAACTTTCTTAGTTTGGGATTCTTTTCCTTTGTATCCTATACCTATTCTGCAATTCTTGCTGACTCCATGGATCATTGAAGCCATTTTGCTTCTATTTATGTTGTTAGTCATAAACTTCTGAAAGCTTTTATCATATTCCTTTATGATCTTATCAGCATTAATGGGATCCTCTGAGATTATTTCCTTCTGAGAGTTTTGTAAATCATTTTCTAGTTTTGAAATATTTTCTTTTAACTCAGAGTTTTCTAATCTCAGACTCTCAGTTTCTTCAGAGTCTGAAGCAATATCCTTTTTCAGGTTCTTGAATTTGACTCTGAGCTGCTGATATCGTTCTAGAATCTTGCTCAGACTTTCTGCAAGATCAGTTTTAGACAAATTAATACCAAAGTTAGGGAATACCTCTTCAGTGTGTGATTTTGAGTCTGAACCAGAGGCTTCACTGTCTTCTGATATGTTTGCCATGAGAGCTATGTTTTCTCTTTCATTATCTGACTCTGAGTCAGCTTCAGAGGTGTCCGAATCGTCCCATGTTGCCATGAGGCTTTTCTTCTTCTGCATGTGCTTCCATAGATGATTGACTCTTCTAGATAGAGAAGACAGTTCTTCTTATGATGAGGATTCTCTTAAGTTTTCTGCTTCTTCTTCTGCCTGCAAAATTTTGGTTTCATATTTGTTAGATTTCAGAGCGAGAAACTTACATTGCTTCTGAGGCTCATCATCTTCAAGCTCTATCTCGTGACTTCTGAGAGAGTTGACAAGTTCCTCCAGAGAGATTTTGTTGAGATCCTTGGCTAGCTTCAGCGCTGTGACCATTGGCCTCCATTGTTTTGGTAAACTTTTGATGATCTTCATTACATGATCAGCAGTTGAGTACCCTTTGTCCAGCACCTTTAGCCCTGCCACCAGAGTTTGGAATCTAGAGAACATTGTTTCAATGGTTTCGTCTTCTTCCATTCTGAAGGCTTCGTACTTCTGAATTAGCGCAAGGGCTTTGGTTTCTTTTACTTTTAAGTTGCCTTCATGCGTCATTCTTAGAGAATCAAACATGTTCATAGCTGTTTCTCTGTTTGTGATCTTCTCATACTCTGAATATGAGATGGCACTCAGAAGAATTGTTCTGGCCTTGTGATGATTTCTGAAATCAAGCTTTTGCTGATCAAACATTGCTTTCCTGTCAATCTTCTGACCGCTTTCAGCAACACGATGTATGTATCCATCAGTTACCATATCCCAGAGGTCAGCATCATAAGCTAGGAAGAAACTTCTGATCATATCCTTCCAGTAGTCAAAATTTTCACCGTCAAATATTGGAGGACTAATGCTGATGTCCTGACTCGTTCCCACCATAGTGTTTTTCTTACGCTGGATCTTGTACTGACACGGTTAAGTGTTATAAGCTCAGAACCAGGCGCTCTGATGCCAATTGAAGAAGTGAAAAACACAAGAAGGGGGGTTGAATTGTAAAACTGGAAATCAAATGCAGACAACACTGTATTTTTATCCTGGTTCATTTGACCTCAAACTACTCCAGTCCACCCGCCAAGATGATTTCTCCTCTCTCCAACGAGGACTTAATTCACTAATATAACTTGATTACAATTCTACTTTAACAACTGTTAAAGTCTTCTTGAGTCCAAAACCACAACTCGGTTTTCTCAAGGAAATTCACTAAACAGATAATTGTATAAAAGTGTACAAAGATGTTTCTAAATAAACAGTATCACAAACTTGTGATATATTACACAGTTTGATATTGAATTGATGAAGATGAAGACTGTTTGTAGCTTTACTGACTTTTCACGTTTTGTATTTCGTTGTTCATCTCTTTTGAAATCTTCTTCTAGTCTTCTTTATATAGGCCTTGCAAAAGTGACATAAGAAGATACTTTTGGTATGTCCATAACACGCGTTAACGAGCTCTCCAAAACAGGAGATCCTTATCTCTTTGTAGCCGTTACTTATGATCTTCCATTGATGGAGTTGTAACGCTTGAGAGACAGTATCAGATATTCTGTTTTGCAGCGCTGGTGCATTCAGAAGTTCAAACAGAACTTCTTCATATAAGTGTGTTATGCATATTTGATGCTGCTGAATCTTTAATGGTCCACTCAACTTCTGTGCTTGCATAATCAGAACTTCTGATGATGTTCTGGCAGATCTTCCAGTTGCATTAGAACATCTTTTTCACATCAGAACTTCTGCATGTAAAGATACTTATTATTAGCAAGCATATTTGTTCTTTATATCATGTGTTTGTTATCATCAAAACTCTTGCTGGGATGCAGAACTAAATTATGTTCTAACACTAAGCTTGCTATATACTCCATAATTAAATTCATATTTAGAAGCTAAAGCCTTTATCTTTGTTTTGAAGCTTTACACAAGATGCATTTCCATTTTGGGCAAAAAGTTCACATTGCCATTTTCATAAAGAGGAACTTTTGCAACTTTGTCAATCTTGAGCATTGAACTTGTCCCTTTGGTACAAGTAAACTCTGCAGCTCTCAAGCAATGTGTACCAACTCATTTCAGCCCTCAAGCAAGCCAGGACAAGCATGTAGCATTGGTCTTGTCACTTTACTTCAAATGCAAGAAAAGTTGCAAAAAGGTCCAAAGCTTGCACAGCTAGTAAGGGCTGACTTTGTATCACCTCTATACATATTTGCAAACTTGTTACAAGGCATAACACGATTTGCTTGCACCTAAAACACTCTGAAACTCAAAAACACCAAAATTCTGCCTAAGTATACAATTTTCTACAAAAGTACAACCAACTCTCATTTGGCTCGTGCTTTTTGTGTCTAATCACTTCAAGCATCTCATACACTTGCTACGTAATCAATCCAAGCCATCACCCTGGTTCTGTAACCCCTGTTTCAGCATTTGCCATTTTCACTTTGGAAGCTTGCAGTTGGACTTGGTCAGAGAGTTCCATCCATTCTCAGAGTCAGATAAGCATTGGAATAGGTCCAGGGAAGTTCAAGGAAGCTTAAACAATCATTAGGCCTCCATTAAAGTCCCTACATTGCCCTACTCGAATCCAGCTGAAGGAGGTATTTTTTCAAACTCTATCTCTCTGAATAGGAAATCTCAAGCCACAATTTGTGAAGGAAAAATGTAGTCCTTATCATAACGAAGCTGTACATATCATTACTTTTCATTTATATTACTTGTGCTAAGAGAATTTGAAGATTGAAAACTCTGAAAAAGTTAGGTCACGAATTAGGGGTTCAAAAATTCTCTTTGATCTTTAAGAGTTAGATTACATAATTTATATGGTTGGAATCGTGAGCTCAAATGCCACATTTTTCATGTTATGAGTTTTTGTTTTTATGCAAGCATAAGCAAGATGCAGGTTTGAACTGGAAACACGCGCAGGAGATGAACCAAGGATAGGGACGATGATGTTCTGGGCTTTTTGGCGCCTTGGGCTTTTTGCTTTTGCTATTTCCACCCCCCGACTTGTTATTTACACCCCCCTGGCTGAACTTTTTATATTTTTATTTTTCTTCATATTTTTTATATTTAATACTTTTGTTTATTTTTTCTAAATGATAAAAAATCCTAAAAAATGACTTATTTATTTTCACACTTTTATTTTATTTTTTTATTATTTTCTCACATGAAAAAATATTTTATTTTGATAAATAGAGTTTATTTTCCTTAAATAATTTATAAACATAATTAAAAATACTTAAACATTTTTATTATACATTTTTATATTCATAAATATTTATTTTTTTACACATATTTAATTTTTAATATTTATATATAATATTATTTATTATTTTCTTATACTTAAAAATGTACAAAATAATAAACATGAAGCATTATTTTCTTTTAATTTGAAAACTAGGGTTTACCCCCTTTCAAAAAGAATTAATATATCTTTTCCTTATAATTTTTAGGGTTTAAATTAAATATATTTCTTGTACAAAAAAAAAACATGACATAAAAATATTTTTTAACATGAACATTGCATTACATTTTAAATATTTGTACTTTATTTATTTAAATTCGCGCACATTCAATTTGGTTGTAATAATATATTTAGCTTTATATTTGTGCAAATCCCCATTCAAATTTGTATTCCCCCCTCCCATAACAATTGTTGTAATAGCTTAGTTTATTTTACGCAATTTATCGCTTTTATAACATGATTAGTAAATTAGGGTTTGCATGATAAGAACAAAAAACTAAACAAAATAGAAAAACCCTAAATGCAAGACAAAAGCATGAAAATGATACACTTTGAACACTAGCACCCTTAGGGTTTCTCCTACTTGGTTGCCTAAAATAAAATGGCCATGTAACACATGCGAAGTATCTTGGCAAAACAAAACAAATATAAGATCATAGCCCCTCGATGACGCTATTTAAAAGTTGCATAAACAAAATGATCTTGGTCCCTCAAAAATGCTAAAGATATTTGGCAACATTGCTATCATGGTTATACGATGACCCACGCCCGTCCCGTTAACATCCAAGGATAGGGTTGCTTACCAAATCAATGGTAACTCAGCAATGTCAAAGGAATAAAAATGCACAAGAAAGACATTTGAGTAGGTAGATAGCTTCTAAGTTACTTGCTCCAATTCAAAACAATCCTTGCTATTTTCAAAAACAAACACACACACATTTCAAAACATCTTACAAAACATTGAAAATATTTTCAAAAGACAAACATCTTTGTATACATTCTTACGAACGAGAATCATTACAAAGATTGCCTAAACGAATGGCCTCTTTTCAAAATACTTTCAAAACCACATCAAACACCATTTCAAACAAAATAAAGCAAGTGATCTAAGCAAGTAACTAAGAGCCCATGGAAAACCATGGATGAAAAGGGTGCTAGCACCTTCCCTTTTCATAATCTACCCCCCGAACTCAAGAAAACATCTCAAAGGTCTTTCCTGTGCTTTTTTACCTTTCCTTTTGGATAAAAGAAAAGTCGGTGGCGACTCTTGCTAACCGCGACATTTGCGACAAAACGCAAAACCTCAAGTCAGTTCTCCCACCGCATCACAACAAGGAATCAACGTCTTGAAGAAGAATTCATGTCATAAATTGAAATTTTAGGTCAAGAAAGTATTAAGTCCAAAAATGACCCGTAATGTTTCAATAAATTTCATGGATTTCTAATCACAATTGACAAATGACCCTTGAAGTAAACTTGTAGATAACACTATTTGTGATACTGTGCAAAAAGAATTGTCTCAATACGATGAAAATTGAAAGAGTTATGATCCTTGGAAGTTGGACGAAAGTCACTTGAAATTAAGTCAAAGTCCACAAAGCAACCTGTAATGTACTCAAAATTTTGATGGTCTTCTACACATAATCATCTCTTGACTTGAAAAGGGAAGTTGGAGAGGACGTCAAAAGGAATCATATGCAAAAATAACCACTAAAAAATATTGAATAAAAAAGAAGTTATGATCGTTTGAACTTGAACTTGAAAGTGTTGACTTTTGACAAAACCAACATTGAATCAACTTGTAAAGTAGATCTTTTCTTGTATATCAAAGCACCTTAATGCACATATGAACTTGAGATAATGAAATCTTGATTAAACATATCTAGAAGAGTCTTGAGAATTAAGCAACCAAATTCACATTAATCATGGTGATAGTGTGACCTAAGATTATAGATCACAACTTTGAAAAATAGGAAATTGAGAATCAGTCGTTGGCCTGAGTAACTCATAACTCTAATTGGGGAACCATCACCTCTACTTCTTGTTCGGAAGCCCTGTCTTCTAAAAGAAACAAAATAAATAAGACATATTTTTGAATGTTGGTTAGAGGTTAGTGAAATGTAAAATATATATGTACGAGATACATAATTAGGGTGCTTGATGATCCTTCAAGGACAAACTTAAAGAAAAGAGAGAAAAGGATAAGAGGCAACCCAAAGATTGTGATCTTGATGCATTGTAAGGATGCAAGATAATGATGAAGGATCTTATAGGCATAAATTAGGGTATGCCACAAATCATATTTTTTTGTATTTGATTAGTGGTTAGTATAAGATAAAGTATATAAACACAAATAAGAAAGATAAACAAACACGGGTGCTTGATGACCTCTACAAGGGAAAGTCTCAGAGAGAGATGAAGGTTGTTGTACCCAAAAAATTTCCCTCTCATTTCTCAAGGAATTTCTCACGAGGGGCTCCCAAAGATTCAAGCTTACATAAATACATTTGGATTTTTCAGCACCAAGATTAAAGAGGAAATTGCTAAAAAAGGCAAAACAGATGAAAATACTGTTTTTGACAAAATTAAAGGAAGAAAAAAATTTTCTTCGATTTTACATTCTTCAATTGGGCACTTTGGCTCCTTCAATGTAGGCTTTGGTTGCATCTTTCATTTGGGCACTGGACTCCTTTTGGGCAAGTTCATTTCATGTTTCGATTGGGGCATTGGACTTATTTGGGCAAGTTCATTTCCTGCTTCATTTGGGCACTAGACTTTGTTTGAACTTTTATGCGAATCTTTCATTTGGCCACATAGCATCTTTCCTACGTGTTATCCAATATTTACAAGTCCGAATTCCTTACCATGTTAACATGCACAAGACCAAAGTCACCCTTTTAAGCAACTTGTTATAAGCTTCGACATGGCAAAATTTCTTATCAACTAGCTTCAATTCACAAGGTATGAAGCCTCCTGATGATGTCCTTCGATTTAGGAGGCCAAAGCCTCTCTTCTACTCCCTTTGGATTACACATATTTCCTCCAGCAGGCCTCCTTCGTTTGGGGCATATGGCCTTCCCAATATTGCAAGTTTCAATTGTGCCTTTCATCCTCTATATGCATTCTTTGTTGGGGGTGTGTGAATCCTTCAGCACAAGCTTTTGATCATACCTTTCGTTTGGGAATGTGGCTCCTTTTGTATAAGCTTTCGTTTGGGAATGTGGCTCCTTTTGTATAAGCTTTTGTTTGGGCATGTTTGCATAAGGTCACTAGACAAGGACCTCCTGCATACACCCTTTCGTTTGGCCATATGGCCCCTTGCAGGCAAGTTTGAGTGGGCAGTATCTCCCTTGGAAATGGCTTGCTTCAACACACAAATTCTACACTATGCCTTTGTCTCATGCGAAAGAAGTACCATGGTGGCACATTTGAAGGACTTGCTAGACATGTCTGAATGTCCCAATCGAATGACATGTTTTGTTGACCCACTCCAGGAGCATGTATTTGGACCATTTGAAGGAACCCATGAAGGGCCTGGTTGAAAGGCACTTATTTGGCCCCCTTCAAAGGATACCCACATGAGTCATTTGAAGGACACTTTGATTTGAAAAAAGAAGTGATTACTGAAGAGTCTGGTCGAAGGACAAGGCTAGGGGGGGGGGGGTCAAAACAAAAGGTTGATATGCCAAAGGTACTTGTTAACCAAGTCCCATGCACTGCCAGGTTCAGGCCTGATACACTGGCCATAAAACTCCAAAACTGCTGCACAGCAGTCCTGCAACACTGTCTTATTGCTTGCACCAAAATGGCATACAAACACTGCCCTTCGAAAGCTACAAACACATCATGCCTTTTTTGTTTAAATCTTTTGTTTTCCCTCCTAAAACATCAGCCCAGACCATCTATAAATATGAGCCTCCACCATACATGTTAGGGGCGCCTGAAGGATTGCAAGATAATACTTATGAAAATTTCCAAAAACTCTCAAACACTTCCCAACATTTTTAAACACTTCTAAAAAACTTAAACCCCTTGATACACTAAGTGAGTCCTACGATTCACCCCCCTAAGTGACCATCTAACTACCCTTTGACCCAATTCCCCAGCTACAATACAGTAACCCCTTTGATTAATTCCATTACTTTTTTATAAAAAGAACCTTCGATCCACTCATACACCCTCCTTTGATTTAGTGTCTGCTTGCACAAAGTGGTAACTGGATTAGTCTCAGGAAGGTTCCAACGAACTTCCATTCCCCGCCAAGGAAGACACTTGCAGTTTCCTTCAATTTAAGAACTTCAAGAGGTAAGTTCCCTTTAAACTTGAATCTATTCTATTTTAATATCATGTGCACATGCCAATAAATAAAAATTTAGATATTTCATATAGGGAGCTTGACCATGTTTTAGCTTTCAATTTTGACTGTCCAAACACTGGAAATCTTAACTCTGACTAGTTAGGCTTTAGACTTTGAGACCCAATGATTTTTGTGCTAACCCTTGGCCTGTAGTTACACTTGAATATTGCATTTTAAGAACTTAAGACAGGTTTATTATACCCTTCAATTGGCTAACTGCACAAGCCTTTCGAATCACAACCTGAGGGCCCAACATGCTTATAGTCGAAGGAGCTAACAAAGGGGCCTGGGGGAAAATTGCACCTCACACTGACTCCTGGCCTCAAACGAAGGAAGTAACTAGAAAGGTGGCCTTGCTGACTTCCAACTCCCAGTCGAAGGACAAAACTTTGTTGACTTCTAACTCCCAATCGAAGAATGAAACCTTGCTAACTTCCAACTCCCAATCGAAGAACAGAACCTTGCTGACTCCAGGTCCAAATCGAAAGAAGTAAAAAATGCAGAATAGAAGGATGCTTTTGCCTGAATCCAAAGAGCTCATTTCTCTTCTTTTTATTTTTACTTTTATTTTGTTTTTATATTTTCTTGCTATTTCGATATGCTTGTAATAGTGTAGAATTTATGTTTTTTGCATTTTTATTCCTTTTGTATAAATTTTAGTAATTGGGATGTATGGCAAGATAAAAACAACAAGTAGATAACCTAAAATTCAAAAGACAAAATGTATTCAATCAAGCACACAATTCATACACATGAACCTCTAGGGTAATCTCACTTGTTGCCTCGGAAAAATAGCCATGTCCCTCGAATATGGGAGTTTTAGCAAAGACCCTCGATAAAAGATCGTAGTCCCTCGATGACACTCAATGTTGCCTTCGGTAAATGATCTAGTCCTTAAACGAAATTGCTAAAACGTCCCACAAGTTGCCTTTTATGACTATACAAACGTCCCACACCCGTCCCTTCACATCCAATGATGGGGCTTCTTACCAAATCAATGGTAAGATAGAAATATATAAAGGAGGAGGAAAAGAACATTAAAAACCTTTTGAGTAGGTTGGATGCTCCTAGTTACTCACATGCTCAGAAAAATATTTTATACACCCACAATTTTACTTTGGAACATTTTAAATAGTCAAAACACTTTGTACGCGTTCTTATAGAGACGAGAACCATTACAAAGACATTTTTCAAAATACTTTCAAAAACCACACCACAAGCACATTTTCAAACAAAAGCAAGTAATCTAGCAAGCAACTAAGAGCCTGTTGATAAATATAGATGAAAAGGGTGCTAACACCTTCCCTTTTCATAACCTACCCCCCGAAATCAAAAAATAATCTCGAAAGGTCTTTCCTGTTCTTTTCAACCTTTCCTTATTTGATAAAAGAAAAGTTGGTGGCGACTCTTGCTATCCGCAATAATTGCAATCAAATGAAAAACTCTCAAGTCAGTTTTCCCGCCGTATTAAAAAGTTTAAGAGGCAACCAAGTTTGTGATCTTGATGATATGTATTAATTCAAAATGATATGGGATCTTAGGGGTAAAATTTAGGGTATGACGGGCATCTGGACAAAGCTCCAAGAACATTAAAGACATCTAGACGAAGCTCCGGGTAAATTAAAGACATATTACCGAAGCTCCAGGAAAATTAAAGACATTTGGACGGAGCTCCAGGAAAATTAAAGACATTTGGACGGAGCTCTGAGAAAAATTAAAGACATATGGACAAAGCTCCAAAAAAAGTTAAAGATATATGGACGAAGCTCCAGGAAAATTAAAGACATCTAGACGAAGCTCCGGAAAAACTAAAAACATCTGGATGAAGCTCCAGGAAAATTAAAGACATATGGACGAAGCTCCAGGAACAAGTGAGGTGCTTTCCAACACGGGGATTGGAATGAGAAATAATTAACATGTGGATCAGAAGCTAAGATTGTTACTAACACGGGAGTTAGCATGCAAGCAATTGATTTGCTGAGGATTGACTTAGTTTGAGAGTTATCACCGACTCTCCTGGGGATTGATTATGGACCTTTACGTGAAGTCATGAGTTTTATTCTTTACTATCAATGTTAGCTATGTGCACCGTATATCACATGATATGCTTGAGTGAAGTGACATGATTAATGCACTACAATGACTTATGTGGTGATTGATCAATGCAATGCACAAATTATTGAAAGTGAACTGCTAACTTTAAGGTAGGCTGCTTGACGAGAATTGGTTTTGGAAACTCAACTTCTAGTCGAGAGCTGGATTTTATTTAATTGTCAGACGCAACATTACTATCAAACAGGAATTGGATTTGTCTTATGCTACCAGACAGGAACTGGTAAAAGGCTTCCAGACAAGAATCGACTACCAGACAAAAACTAGATTTGATTAACTGTCAGATGTGAACTGACTACCAAACAAGAACTTGATTTGATTTGACTGTCAGATGAGAATCGACTATCAGAAGGGAACTAGATTTGATTTAACTGTCAGATGAGAATTGACTACCAAACGGGAACTGGATTTGATTTAACTGTCAGACAAGAACTGACTACCATACAACAACTGGATTTGATTTAACTATTATACGAGAACTTACTACCAGGCGTGAACTGGATTTGATTTAACTGTCATACGAGAACTGACTACCAAATAGAAACTAGATTTAATTTAACTATTAGAAGAGAATGACTACCATACGGAACTGGATTAAAAGATAATGTGCCAGTCGAGAATTGACTATCAGACGGGAACTGGTTACCAGACGGAAACTGGTTACTAGATGGGTACTAGTTACCAGACGAGAACTGGTGAAAAAGATAATGTGCCATATGAATGAGATGATATGCATGGCTTGACACTAGAGCAAAACAACATGATTATTACATGATGATGATTTATGCAACGACCTGAAACTGGTGCTTTGTGTGTGAAGACAAGACTTCCAATTTTTTTGGATGAAGACATGCTCCACAATGATCATATCAAAAATAAGAAGAAATAAAAAGATTGAAGACATGTTCTTATTTACAAAGCTTTGGTCAATCAAGTGTTAAGGTATATGAAACTCTTAACACATACACTCTTAGTGCTCAAAAATTTTAATTCATGCATATAACATGTGAAAATATTTTGGAAATTAGATTGATGATCTTGGTTTAAAAATTTGAAGACTTTCATGTTCATGTTTAACCTAGAAAAAAATTTCAAAGTTTTTGAAAGTGCAACCGGTTGCAGTATTTGTGCAATCGATTGTATAACTCTTTGCCTACGCAAAAATTGTTTTTTCACTTAGTGCAATCGATTGCAATTTTGTGAAATCGGTTGTCATCTGTTCAAATTTCAATTTTTTTAATGTTGCAAAGCAGTGAAATGGATTGTTTTTCAGTGCAATCGATTGCACCTGAACAAGTGAAAAATTCTTTCTTTTATTGCACACATTTATCACATCTTTTCATGGCAATCACTATATCTTTTCAAGGATAAAAATTTAAATTTTATATCAACCATTGTCATGGTTTTGAATGTTTGTTAAAATTACTATAAACTTAATTCAAAGTTTCATTTTTTTCACTACCTCTTTCAAACAAATTATCAAAACTCTCTGTATAATTTCTCTAACAGAATTTCATACAATGATACTTTTTGAATAACATTTTCATATCTTATTCATAAAAATATCTTGAGAACTTAAGAGAGTATATTTTTCCTGACTTTTATATTTGAAAGAGAAGAAGTCCTTTCATATGATTTTTGTACTACAAACTTATCTACTCAAAAATCTCTTGTTATATCAACATCTTATTTTTCTAGGATTGTTGGAAATAAGATTGTGTGAAGTATATTGATTGTTTTTCCAGGATTATTGGAAACAAGAGTGTTCAAGAAAAGATAGGATTATTTTCTTTTCTTATGGTGTAAGTTTTCAAGAGGATTGTTATTGATAACTTGGTTAGAGTCTTGTTTAGGAAAATCTAACAATAATAAAATCTCTTACATATGGTAAGGTGACTAGACATACTCTCAGATCATGACCGGGACTAGTATAATCTCTTGTGTTCTTTACTTTCTGCACTTTACCGTTTTCATCGCCTAAATAAAACAGAAGAGTTAGAACCAAGATTCATAAAACCTAATAAAGTTTTAAAATCCTAATTCACCCCCTCTTAGGTGCACTTTCTACTTAAAATTTCCATCAGAGCAGATTATAGATAACTTGTTGTAAAGATCCAGAATGGCTTCCGCAAATGCAAATTCAGTTTTCAAAGACGATGGTAGCAATAACAATCCTCCATTATTTTGTGGTGAATATTTTAATTTATGGAAAATACACATGAATGCATACTATAATATCAAGGAAAATAAGTTTGTAAAGAAGTTGTTGATGGTTCTTTCGTTCCTACCAGTGTTGTTAATGGTGTTGGCACACCCAAGCCCGAAATTCATGGGATGAAGATGGTGACAAAAAAGTCCTCTACGAAAAGAAAGTAATAAATCTTTTTCAACATGCTCTTAGCATGGATGAATTCTTTCGTATTTCAGCATGTACAATGGAAAAGGAAATATGGGATACATTGGTGGAAACTCATGAAGGAACCTCTGAAGTTAAGAGATCTAGATTGATTACTTTGAGTCAAGAGTAGAAATTATTCAGAGTGCATCCCGGAGAATCAATCCCCGATTTGAAGAAAAGATTTTTGCATTTGAAAAATCACTTTAAAGCACTTGGTAAGACTCTTACTAATAATGAGATTAATCTTAAAGTGATTAGATCCTTAACTAGGGGATGACAACCAAAAGTGACGGTAATATCCCAAAGGAAAAGTCTATCAACAATGACTTCCGCAATATTGTTTAGAAAGCTTCAAGAATATGAGATGGGACTTGGAATACTAGAAAAATATAATAATCAATATAAGAAATCCCAAGGCATTATGTTAAAGGTTGACTCCAAGGAAGATGAAAAAGACAATAATCCGGAAGATGATGAGAACTTCATGCTTCTTGTCAAAAGGTTAGGTAAATTGTTTGGTAATAATGAAAATGCTAACTTTGTGAAAAAGAAGAAATTCTTTAACAAGAAAGATTCCTCTACATCAACACAAAATGTGACTTGCTATGAATATGGGAAACAATGACACATAAAGCCTGAATGTCCAAAACATGCCAAGAAAGGTAGTTTCAAGAAAAAGAAAGGAGTCAAAATCTAAAAGAGCCTATATAGCATGAGATGATAATGAAGTAAGTTCATCATTCGATCCATAAAGCAAAGAATGTGTAAATCTTACATTGATGGAATCACACCACTCTGATGATGAATATGAAGAAGTTAGTAATGAATTTTACTCTTTTGAAAATGATGTTCAAGGTGCTATAGATTAATTACTTAATGTATGTAAAATTCTTTACAAAATAGTTTCAAAACAAAAGAAATAAATTGTATCTCTTGAAGAAAATATTGACACCATTGAAAAGGATTTTGAAATTGAAAAAAAAAACTTCTTGAAAATGAAAAACATAATTTTAGATGCAAAGAGTGTTATTCACTTTCTTTTCAAATTGTCCAATAATAAAAGAGTTATTGAAAGATATGAAAAAGGACAAATTGGATTGGACAATGTCATTAGCCAACAGATATATTCCAATGATAAAAGTGGACTTGGTTATTCCAAATTTGATAAACCAAGTACTAGTAAAACCATCTTTGTTAAGGAAAGTGACCCATCCACCAAAGAGAAAGTGAATAAATCACGAAAAGTTCATCATCGTCCTAAAAAGATATTTCCTAAAAAGAAATCCTATGTTCCTATTTATAGAAGAAATTTTGTTTCTATACGTTTTTGTTGTGGTATAAGTGGTCATACACCTAATGCTTGCTATGTAAGAAACTTTAGGTTTGGCAAGTGGGCATTATGTGTGAGTTAAGAAAGGAACTAATTATGAAGGATCCAAGGCACATTGGGTACCTAAAAAAACCTAATTTGTTTTGTAGTCATGCTTGAAAACCACTACAAACTTACGGTATCTTTATAGTGGTTGTTCGAAGCATATGACATGAGTAACAAGAAAATTTTCAAATCTAGTGCTTAAAGCCAAGGGTTATGTCACATATATGGACAACAACAAAGGAAAAATTCATGGCATTGACAAAGTTAGAGCACCATCTTTCACATCCATTGAAGATGTATTTTATGTTGAAGAACTAAAGCATAATCTTCTAAGCATAAGCCAACTTTGTGACAAGGGCTTCAAGATCAAGTTCACCAAAGATGAATGCTTGATTAAAGATGAAGCAACTTATGAGGTAAAACTCAAGGGTAAAAGAAGTAGCAATATTTTTATGATATCCTTAGATGATTTATCTTTGAAAGTAAAATGTATCATGGAAAACAACAATGAATCATGGTTTTTGCATAAAAGGGTAGCTCGTATTCATATGGAGTAATTAAATAAATTAGCCAAACGTGATCTAGTCATTGATTTACCAAAGATAAAATTTGTCAAAGATAAATAATATGATGCATGTTAAAAAGGAATGAAAACTAATTCAACTTTCAAGCCAAAGAATGTTATATCAACAACAAGGAAACTTCAATTTTTGCATATGGACTTGATTGGTCCATCAAGAATAAGAAGCTTCGAAGATAATGTATATGCCTTAGTAATCGTTGATGATTTTTCTAGAGATTCTTGGACTTTGTTTCTTGTACAGAAAACTGACGCCTTCAAGGCATTTAGGAAATATGAAAAGCAAGTTCAAAATGAAATATCATTGAAGATTGTATCAATTAAAAGTGATCATGGTGGAGAATTCCAAAATGCATCATTTGAAGAATTTTGTGAAGAACATGGTATCCCTCATAATTTTTTAGCACCAAGGACTCCACAACAAAATGGAGTAGTAGAAAGAAAGAATCTATTTCTAGTAGAATTTGCAAGAACAATTCTTAGTGACTCAAATCTACCAAAGTATTTTTAGGCGGATGCGGTTAGTACGACATGTTATGTGGGAAATCGAGTCATCATTAGACCTATATTGAAAAAAATCCATATGAACTCTTTAAAGGAAGAAAGCCAAACATTGTTCACTTTCATATCTTTGGATGCAAGTGATTTATCCTCAACAATGACAAAGAAAATCTCAGTAAGTTTGATGAGAAATCCGACAAAGGTATATTTCTAGGTCACTCCCTCACTAGTAAAGCCTATAGAATTTATAATAAAAGAAATTTAACTATTAAAGAATCTATGCATGATTCTTTTGATGAAACTAACACCTCTAAGGAGGACATAGTTGTTTTATATAATGACGATGATATTTTATAAATGTCTTTGGAAGAAGTTGCTAAAGATAACAATGTGAATCAACTGGAACACCAAAAGGAAGAAGTTTCAAAATAATATGCTAATCAAAGTGATCTCCCTCAAGAATGGAGAACCCATCGTGATCACCCAATTGACAAAGTAATTGGTGACATAAGAAAAGGAGTTTCAACAAGACTATATCTCAAAGACGCTTGCTTTAATATGGCTTTTGTTTGTCAAATAGAACCCTCCAAAATTGATGAAGCCTTAGGAGACTATCAATGGATAATTTCCATGCAAGAGGAATTAAATCAATTCGAAAGAAATCAAGTTTGGGAACTTGTTCCTATGCCAAGTCATAAACACATCATAGGTACCAGATGAATGTTTAAAAACAAACTTGATGAGAATGGTATAATTGTTATAAACAAAGCAATATTGGTGGCTCAAGGTTATAATCAAGAAGAAGGAATCGACTTTGAAGAAACATTCACTCCAGTCACAAGGTTAGAAGATATTCGTTTATTACTTGCTTATGTGTGTTCATTAAATTTCCAGCTTTTCCAAATGGATGTCAAGAGCACTTTCTTGAATGGATATTGTTGCACCCCAAAATTTTACCTCTTCATTTTACTTTTAGTGGCTTATGTTTCATCATATGCATTTCATACATTATGATGTGATCAAGGTTATTTTGTTTCTCAAGTTTTATACAAGCTATAGATTTTGGTTGTATTTCCAATCAGTCCAAGATGGATCTCACTACTCATTATTTTGATCATTCAGGCTACCAAGGATTTTCTTGCCTCATGACACCTCATGTTGATTTTTTATTTTATAAGAGAATTAGAAATTGGAAAAGTAGTGAGGTGAATCATTTGTTCTCTTGATTTTCTCTTGAGATTAGGGTGTGGGTAAGTTTAAGTATTTGAAGCTTGTGTGAATCGAATTTATAAAGTAATACCATTTCATTATCATACGAGACTTCATTATTCAAAATATTCTTGACTATGTTCCAAAATAAGGTTTGTGATATGGCCGCCTATCATGGATCTTTTCTCCTCGAGAGGCAGTGCTTCTCCTTGTTACAATTCTGTTTGATCGAGATATAAAGTGTGAGCCATAGTATGTGGAGTTTAAATATGCTTTATGATAAAGGCTTCATTCCTTATAAGTACTTGTTGCTCGACACACAATTTTTGGTCTAGTTTGGAATTTGAATTGAGTTAAAGGTTCATGGAAGTTACGTGAATTATTTGGTTTTGTTCATTAATGATTTGAAGTTAATCTGTAATCATTGTTTGGGTTGGTATTCACTCATGTTTTCTAAAGGTTTTTAGTTGAATCAAGTTGTTTGAAGCTTATAAGAAAGTAGGTGGAAGATGAATTATTTGAATTTTCTTGAAGTACAAGTTAAACATGGATTTGATAATTAAAGAGTGGATTCATTGTTTTTTACTTGGTACATAAAATTTAATTTGTTCAAGAGCATATTTATTTATGATTTCAAGAAGTTGATTCAAGCAAGGAACTATGGCAAAAAAAATTGAATTGCAAATGATGCAAGTTTACAAGTTTACTAGTTTACTAGTTTACAAGTTCGCAATTGTTTGCAAAGACCTCATACATTCAACATATAATTTTGTTACTAAGATTCATCCATAAAATTCAAACAACTTTACATGATCATTTACAAGTCCATTCAAATTCTTCACTGTTCTTTCAAATAAAATTACAAAGTTACATAAAAATCCTAAACATGTTCTTAGGCCTAATCCTATGATTTCTAAGAGAGCTTTGAATTGATTTTATTTTTGAATCTCCCTCCAAACTTCAAGTTGTCATCTCCTTCCAAGATTCATGCTAAACCACATATACCTCTTCTTCATTCTCCACGCACTCAGCATTTTTTCCATCTTATGAAACAAGAAAGAAAAATAAGGTAGTTAGCAAACAAAACTTGAGAATAAACAAGATATTTTCAAAGAGTTTATCCAATTTCATCATTAGGGTTTGCTTGAAGGAACCAATTTGTGGTTTAGGGAATTTTCTTTCAAATCATGTTCACAAATCCAACAATAAAGCCTCATATCCATTTGTTTCATAACAAAAATCATATTCAAGTTTAATCATGGGCCTAATTCCATCCTACTGCAAATCTCAAACAACTGCAAAGAGAATATTTAGTTCACAATAAGACAAACTCAAGAAGAGACAAATTATTGCATACAAACTCAGTCAAAATTCATCATATTTACAGTCACTGTAGTAACAAGAACATAGGGGGAAAAACAGATTCACTGATCTCAAATTAATATATCAGAATTGTAAAAAACCCAATACAACATTCACACAAGCCTGTTTATCACATATCAAAATAATTACAACATATCAGAAAAAATTACAAAGTAGAAAATCAGAAGCCCAATACGGAAATGAAATTCTCACATGCCTGTTATCAATCATTGAACCAACACAACCAAAACCCTAATTGTATGAGTATAAAAGCATTCATTGGCATAGTTTTCAAGGGGGGGTCCACTGTTCACATAAGCATAAAAAAACAGCCGCAACGAACTACCAAATCCTAAATCTATCATCATCTTCCCTAAGCACAAAACCCTTCATAAATTACAAGGAGAAGAAAAGCAAAGATTTCGAATCACAAAGAATACGAAAAAAACCAGAATCAGAAAGAGATCATCGTAAAGATTTTGTATCACAAAGCTTTGACCATCGCGCCTCCTTCGTTCTCCCAGACTCCCTTTCTTTCCTATTTCTTTTTGTTTTCTTTGATTTACGCATTTTTCCTCATAAATCGTTGATATCTGGTTGATTTAAACATTTAGGGTTTCAGTTTTCCCTCTAAGGGTCTAAGCGAGATCTTCCATTTTCTGCAAAAACAAGTCACAAATTAGCGATTAGAAGAGAAAGACGAAGATAATAGTGTGGAAAAATTGAAGATTGGAGCCAAAGCGCGACGTCACCGCTGCCTCCGCAAGGTAATTTCTAGCGCGGCGGCCCCTTCTTCTCCGACCATCTCCTTTGTGATAGCGATAAATTATCAAACAACGAGTGAATAGCAAGCATATGTTTTCAGTTTGTTAATTGTAATTTAACATTTGTTTAAATTAGGTATTGATTTCTAATCAGTGGATTAATACGGCAGTGACATTTGTTACGGCCTATTAGGTAAGTTTGTGTTCTCATACAGATATTCCCATGCAAGCTATCACGGTCCCTCACTCGTCAGAGTCCGATCATCATCAGAGTCCATCATCCAAATCTGACCCTTCAGATCTACTGTCTACGATGGACCCTCAGAATCTTCTATCATGAGACCTACCAGATCTCATGTGTGTTCCTCATCAATCATATGATGCACCCTTGCTCTCGGCCATTAGATCTTCATCGTCATCAGCATTAGTGCTCTAGATTCGCATGCACATGGTGAACCCCTGCGGAGCAGCCACACCAGATCGCACAACTTCCCTAGACTTGGGCTTGCTATTTTTGGCCTAGCAGATTCCTTTCAGCACCCCCCATGTTTGCTACATTTCAGGCCCAATTTCAATTTTCATTATTTCTTTATATTTTACTTTTAAGCACTATTTTGATTTCATTTTATATAAAACTCAAAAGATATCATTTATTTTAAATAATTAAATTAGATTGGAAAACAATTTTTAATATTATTAATTATTTTGTTAATTAATTTTATTAAATAAGATTATTCAATTTAATTAGTTATTTAATTAAATTAGATTGGATTGTATTGTTTTTTTATTTAGACTTTTAATCGTGTTGTCGATTTGATACATCCTCATTCATAAACTTGTATCCCTATTCCCATATGGTTTGTAATAGCTTAGAATTTTATTTCTTTCTATGTTTTAATTGTTGCATAATTATGCATATATCGTCCAATTAAAACACATGGCCTCCTCTTGGGCTCATCATCAATGAAAAGGTATACACCTACAAATGCACACTTGGACACATTCATAGTTTGGTCTTGGACTTTTCTATAGCGACAACTACTCGATCAATTGTTCTAATTGGTTATTTAGAATACTAGCGCCACGCTAGTCCCACTTTTTAGGAGCATGTATATAGCCACCTTGTATGGCCTTTTGATTTTTATCTTATTCATTAAAGCAACTCTCTTCTCTCCCCTTGGTCTAAATACCAGACATTTTCTTAAAGGGTCTCATAGTTTAGTTTGGGCATGGCCATTCTCACAAGATTAATCAAGTTTTGTCCTTGGTTAATCATAACCCAAATCAATCACTTTGGTCCATATACCAAGTGCTCCATGCATAAAATGCTCTCATAGTTGAGTTTAGGAATGGCCATTCTCACAAGATTAATCAAGTTTTTCCCTTGGTTAATCATAACCCGAGTCGACCACTTTGGTCCATATACCAAGTGTTCCATGCACAAAAGGGTTTCATATTTAATGGTGGGAGCACCCACTCTCACGGGATTAATCATGTATATCCCTTGGTTAATCATAACCTGATTTACCTCCCATACACCAAGCATTCCGTTTATCTTATGGATACTTTTGCCATGATTTTGTGATTGATTTTTGACCCAACTCGGGTATGCCTAATAAATGGTTGTTTGAGGTAGTTCAAGGAGGCATTCAGTAGAGTTATCTTATCTCGTGCATAGTGAAGAGGCAACAAACCTTCTCTATTAGGTATCATCATACCTCTCTTTATTTCTCATTCTCGCATAGTGATGCATGACTAAAAGTCTTACCTTTTAAATCATGTTTTTATTGTTTAAATGTTATATCCTCTTCTACTTGACTACTTGCTTAAGGTGTCTACCTACGTGGATGTTCTTCTTTACTTGCTTATCTAAGCATGTTTTCTCTAGGTATCTCATCTAAGTACCTTACATCAATTATGTGATGTTTCACCATCTCCTCTCTTATTGATTTAGGTTTCTACCTATGTGTTCGCGCTTAATGTTTTGCCATCTTTAATCATGATGTTTTATCATTTTCTTATCTTTGCGTTTTATCATCTCTTTTTCATATTACTTCTCAAGCTTCTTTGATCCTTAGTTAAGTACTTCATTACTAACCAACATGGTGATATATGAGAAGCTATATTCCATTTGTGTTTTGAGCATCATTGTCTAGTGATTGTATCAAGAGCTTTTGTTCCATGTCCCATGTATTAATCTTGATGTTGGAGAATTACCATAACATCTAAGAACATTGACCTTTGATTTATTTAAATCACACTGCTTTTATGCATTAAGGGACTATACCTTGCCATATATCATGACACTTGAGTATGTTATCTTGTTGACATTACTCGAGTCTTTAAATTCATGATTAATGTCTTGTGAGGGTATCATCATTACCCCCATGATACACAAGATGTCATTGCACTTTTACTTGAGCTTTATCATTCATTTGATTTAAGACAAGTATTATCCATCTTAGATGATTTTGTTCATCAATTAGGTGACTTTTTTTTATGTAGGAAGTTTCTTCTTCTTACATTGTTGCTCTTGAGTCTCATCTCTATTTAACTTACTATACAAGTCACACATGGCATAATTATTCAATTATGCTCTCTCTTCTTTTGATCTTTACTTGTTAAATTGAACAACGTTTCTTGCCTCCTTTGTCCATTCCCTTTGTATGCTTTGTATGTCCCCTTTTACACATGTCTTGTATATTTGTTGATGTGTTGACATTTATTGTCGATATGTTGATGTTTTTCCATCTCTTATATGTGTTCTACTCTACTTTGATCCTTGATATCATTTTTAGGTGTTGATGTTTCATCATCTCTTTTCTATTCCTTGTTAGTTCTTAGGCATGTATCTTGTATGTTTTCTTCTTTGATGTTTTATCATCTTTGCAATGTTTTGTCATCATGTTTGATGTTTTGTCATCTTTATGATTTTTTATAATCTATGTGATGTATTTCCACCTTTGTGATGTTTTATCATCTCTCTCTATACTTGATGCATTGTCATCTTGATACACTAATGCATGATGTTTTGCCATCTAATTCTTTTTATAATTATTTTATCATCTCAACTTTGCATGATGTTTTGACCATCTCTGATTAGATGCTTTTTCATCTATACTTGATACATGTTTCCTGATGTTTTGTCATCTTTGTGTGTGATGTTTTGTCATCCCTCTCCCTTCTTTATTGAATTTTACTCTTGTATGCTCCCTATAGGATCTTTAGTTCACTCTTATCTAAGTTTGAACTAACTAGACCTTAGGACCTTTATCCATGCATGACAATATTAGATAGACATTCCCCTCTTATCCTTAACTATAGGATTAACATTGCATGATAACTTTAGGGGTATTTTGCTAGTCTCCCCTTAGACCTTTTATTCCCTTTTGCATCTCATTAAAACTAAAATTTATTTTTTATTTCAAACTTCTCAAAATACTCTAACTTCACTTAAATCCTTTTTCAAGGTAAAAAACACAAACCGATTCAAACTCTTTTATCTTCAGACATTTTCTTTTAAAAACCTTTTCAAAAAGGACATGCTTCACCAGCATTGTTCATAAAAAATATTTCAACCAATGGAAACTTTTAAGATGAACTATGACGCTCTGATTCCTTAAAAGGGATACGTATGCATCTGTTCACGGGGCTCAGCCAAGCAAACTTTATGATCTTTCCTTATTTTCCCCGTGTTTTCTCTTTTACATGCATTCCCTCTTGCATCTTTTTTTTAGCTTTTAAGCTTCAGCCGTAGACTTTTTACACACCCTTAGATTAGAAAAAACATAAGTGGATCCTATGGAGCACCACATACATGTATGGTGCTAATACTTTGGCTAAGGATCCTTTCTACAAAATCATAAGAGAATTGGGAATCCTAGATGAACAAGATGTATGATGAACGGTACATCATAATCGCTAATTTTTTATTGAATATTTCACAATTCCATTTGTGAAATTAATAATGGATTATATGATAGTATGTGTTTGATTTTACATGATCTTTGTGATTTTAAATGCACTATATGATAATATGTAGTATGTAATATTGTGTTTTGTTAATCATTTTTTTAATTAAATTTTTTTTACAAAATTACACAAACAACAATCGATTGCCTTTAAGCACAACCGATTGTAATCTCTCTTTTCCACTTGACATAAATAAAACCATGAGCTTTACAATCGATTGTCCTTTTTCTCAATTGATTGCACCTTTTTTTTCTAATTTTTTTCTCATTTTAACATGTGACAATCGATTGTTTCCCTAGTGCAACTAATTCTCACTTATATCTTTTTCAAATTTTTTTAATTCATACGCATGGTTTATGTGATCCTTCTTGTTTTGTCTTCTTTGACCTACCTAAAGCAACCCGAGAAAATAAAGCTCTCAAACAAACAATGAAATAGCCATCGAATATTTATTTATCCCAAAACAATGGAAAGGAAAACATCGAAGAAAACCTGAAGAGGAGAAATCAAGGTCTTGCGACCAAGAGAACGAGTAAGGGAGTCGATTACGCAAGGGGAAGGTATTAGCACCCCTCACATTTGTGGTACTCTACGGGATCCACTCTTGTTGTTTAATCTAATGGGTGTATTTAGATTTAAAGCTAGGCTGTAAAGGGAATGCATGAACGAAAAGTATTATGTACAAAAAGAAAAGGTTTTATTAGTTGTGCATGCCTCGGTTGTGAACCTTTGTGCCTACGTAACATTGTCCATGAAAAGGGGATCAAGGCACTCGTAGTTCACCTTAAAAGTTTTGGTTTGTTGCATGTTCTTTATGAACGATGCTATCGAAGCATGTCCTTTTTGAAAAGGTTTTAAGAGAAAAAATTTGAAGATAAAAAGAATTTGTATTGGTTAATATTTTTTACCTTGAAAAAGGGTTTAATAATGTTCGAGTGTTTTGAAGTTTGAACAAAGAAAAAGAGACTTTTAGTTTTAAGAATTCAAAAAGGGAATACAAAATTATAAGGGAGACTAACAATCCTAAAGTTGGCATGCAATGGTGGTCATAAGGTTCGGATAACAAAGGAAAATCTCTACCTAAGTTAGCATGCATGGTTTACAAACCTATTGTCTACCTTGAATCGAGAATGAAACAAGTGATCCTAAGGGAACATGCAAAAGTATAATGGAAAACACAAACACAAGTGAAATCCAACAAAGTTGAACCAAAACCAAAATAAAAACCAAGTGCGACCTAGCAACAAACAATGAATCCAATGGATTTCAAAGTGGTAGTAAGGAACTCTTTTACTTTGATTTGCTCAAGCACTGGTATCGACTAATAACTCAAACCGTCAATGTTTAAGAAAACATGAGCGAACATCATGGAAATCAATGACAAAGTGTGGGGGTTGGTTACAAACCCTTTTCCACTCTATTTGACTCAACGGATAATAATAAGCACGATTCAAATCATCAATGTATAACATGAGCTAAGAACGACACAGACTAGAAAGTGTGGGGGGAAATTGCAAGCCCATTGCTTCACTTATTGACTCGATAGCAAGCACAAAGTAAAATGGAAATGGGAGGGGAGTGAGATTTGCCTTTGTTGAGGTCTTTTGCACACAAACAAAGACAAACATTTCCTTCGCCGAGGACTTTTAACAAAAAAAACATTGCCTCCTTTGAGGACTTTAAACAGATTTGCCCATCTAAAGTAGTGACTCCAAGTCATGCATCTCTATTCCTACTTCTCATGGCAAGGAAAAGAAAAGACAATGAGAAATCAAAATAGTGTTAGAAAAATAACAAACGAATAATAATGTCCATAGCAAAGTGTAATCAAAGCAAAGAAACCTGATGGTCTTCGTGCAAGCCTCACCAAGCAAAAGAGAAATAATCAGAAAATATGTCTAATATAAGAATCAAGACACCTCAGTGTGATAATAGATCGCATACGGAAAACACATCGCATCAAGATAATTGTCTTACACTAAACAATTCTACACAAGCCCAGCATAATTCACAAATCGCACATCACGTGAATACTCCTTCAGAAGCTTGCACAAACTCAACAAACAAGTTAGCAATAAAAAGGAAGCATATGCATAACTTGAGTATCAAGTCATAACTCAAAAATGATATCGAATTGCAAAGAGATAAAATCCAAGTGAGCATCGGAACACGGACATTAAAAATCGGGAAGCAACATCACCATCTCATGAACCGAGAAAAAATTCAATCTAAAATTGCAAAATCTCAATGCAAATTACAAAAAAATACCAAATCAAGCTTACTTATGCATTAACCAACAATTAAATCATGCGTTTATGCAAACTTACCAACTCCGGGCTGCACCACACGATATCATGAAATTAATCAAAAAATCGCGTCGAAAACAATAAATCCCAACATAGATGTTCAACAAATGCTCAATTATGATCATTTATGCATGAAATAAAAATTAAAGAGAAATTTACAATACATTTATATTTTCCAGGCAGCAACGTATACATGAACCGGTATTGATCAAATTCGGATTCAAAACTCACAATCGAATGCATAAAAAAACACTTATCGATTCAAGTAATGTTGCTAGGAAATAAAAAATAAATTGCAAGCAATTAATTCACATCAAAAGAATTGATTCAAAGAATAAAAATATTATTCAAAGCATCAAAAGCAATTAATCAATCCTTAAAAAATAATTAACTCATGATATTTCAACAATTATGAACAATTATTGAATCGGAGTCAAGCTTCGACGAGTAAAATCAATAATCAACAATAATCGGAGCATAAACACATGAAATTCAAATAATTAAGCAATTAATCATCTGATTCCATATTTGTCCATAATAAAAAATTCAAGAATAAATTATTTCTCACAAATTCAATTAAATTCAACTCATGCAAGGTCAATTAAGCACTTAACTCACAAAATCAATTAATCAATTAAGAACTTAAAATAAGTAAGGTCAAGAGTTCAATAATTACTGAATAAAAATCGGAGAAGCAAATCAGAGAGAGGATCCGATCAGACGGTGACCAGAGAAAATCGGGCGAGCAAGCTCAGAAATAGAGGGGATTTGTTGCGGGATGCCAGTTACGTGCGGGGGAAGTTTGTCAGACAGAGTCTTGTTTGATAGGGAGAAAGGAAGAATAACTCTTGACTTTGCTTTGCACTTGAGAGAATTGAGAGAAATTTGAGTGATTTTTGTGAATAATGGCAAAAAAGTGATTCTAATTTGAATATAAAAAATAAATAGGCAAACCCCTAAGTCTTGTTTGCAAAATGATGTAAAAAGAGAAAATTCCCTTGTATTTTGAGTAATGCAGAATTTCCATCTTTTTTCGGTGTACGGTGTGAGAACAACCGACAAGCTCGTCACTTTCGGTACATAATTTGACGCGAACCCTGAAACAAAAACACCGATGATGAAATTTGTGACGCAGTGTAGAAAAAATCGCCCAGATATGATAAAAATCAAGTTATGAATTGCATAATGGCGAGAAAATTGAGACAAAAAACTCTCTTTTGGGTTATGCATATTTTTCAACTTATTTCGGTGTTCAACTTTGAAAACAAGCCATTCATATGAAGTCTTCTGAGCACAATCTGAACTCGGGCCCTGAAGAAAACTTATAGCTAACACAATTTGTGACACTGTGCCACGAGAATCATCTTAATACATAAAAATTGAGAAAGTTACAGTTTTTGCAATATCGGCGACTTAGGAGATATTCTTCAAAGATTTAACTTTTGACCCAAACATATGAATTGGGGATAATATAAGGACATATTTTATTCCCAAAGAACCATTCAAAAACGTCGAACCGGGAAAAAGTTATGAATTTTTGAACATCATAAAAATAGTGGATCAGCATACTGTTTCAGGGTACCAGTCTCAGGTAATTTGACTTTTTGGAAGTCTTCCTCACCGAATCAGCTTCCAATCCGAACATAAGAATTGAAGAAAATAAAAAGAAAGTTCAAACGCCCTAATAGCCACTCAAATGGGATTTACCGGTTAGAAGTTATGAATTTTTGAATGTCCGAAAACCAGCAAACTAGCAAATCCACTATATAACGTGATTTTAGGTATTTGCGCTTTTGAAGATCTTCCTTACAAAATTGGCATTCGACCTGAACAGATGAATTGGAGAAGATAACAAGACAATTATAATTCCTAAAGAACCATTCCAAAACCTTTTCTGGTCAGAAGTTACAAGTTTTAACCTCAAACCGCAAAATGTTAATTTTCGGCTTGAACTATCTCAAATCAACGGGAACACTTGCTTTTATCTACAATTTAAAGTGTGATGGAACACATGAGAGCTTGGAATGATGATGACTAGATAAATTTCTGATTGAGTTGCACAGAAAAATTTGTGGAATGCGCTTGAATCTCAAAAACCCTAAGTTTCTACTTTGCTGTACTGCCTGACGGAACAATTGTTTTTGTAGCTTGACACAAATAAATGCTTTGATCCCGTAACCATGGAATCGATGATATGTACACATGAGTATGTTAGATAAAAATAAGACAATTATGGTTAAACTGAAGAGGGAGAATTTCGGGGTGCAACAACTGCCCATATTGAATCTTATTTAACATGAGTGTGAGATTGGTGCTAGCCATTCGAATGATCAAGGTAAAAGAGGATTGAATACTCAATAGAACCATAAAACTCGTACTCTGAAGAACAGGCGAAAATCAGGTATTTTTGGTTTTACTTTTGTGAAAAGGGTTATCTGTACATTAGGCTGGGGTTAGACCTACGACGGACCAAGTAAACTTGGAGAATACATGCCAGATCAAGATTAGACACATATAGGGTATCAAGTATATGTCAGGTCAAGATTATACACACACACGAAATAAAGAGATCCACCGAAGAAGGTTCCTAACAAGGACATCAAGCATACATGTCTGGTGTTGGTATCATACACATACAAGAAAGAGACTAGAAGTGGACTCTAACAAGGAAGGATGCACATGTCCAACCAAAGATATCAAGAATACATGTCTGGTGTTGGTCGCAGACACATACCAGAAAGAGACCGGAAGAGGACTCTAACAAGGATATCAAACATACATGTTCGGAGTCGGTATCAAACACATACAAGAAAGAGACTGAAAGAGGACTCTGGAAAAGATATTAAACATACATGTTTGGAGTTGGTATCAAACACATACAAGAAAGAGACCGGAAGAGGACTAACAAAGATATCAATAATATATGTCAGGTGTTGGTATTAGACACATATAAGAAAGAGACCAGAAGAGGACTCTAACGAGGAAGGACACACATGTCCAGCCAAAGATATCAAGAATACATGTCTGGAGTTGGTAGCGGACACATAATAGAAAGAGACCAGAAGAGGACTCTAACAAGGAAGGACACACCTGTCCAACCAAAGATATCAAGAATACATGTTCGGAGTTGGTAGCGAACACATACAAGAAAGAGATTGGAAGAGGAATCTGACAAAGAATACTAACCGAAGATGCACTCCTGGGAAAAGAACACTGATCAAAGGTGAACTTACTGAGGATACAGATAGATATCGAATTTGATATAATGCTAAGAAAAGCGAACTTACATCGAAGAAAGAGACCTACTGAGGAGGGTACTTTAACACGGGTTGCCAAGGATTCTCGGGGGAATAAGAAAACACCGTAAGACCTGACTGGGGATAGAAATGACAACACACTCCATCGGGGAAGCAGGATGGGTTAACCCTAGTGATAAGCTGTGAGGGATATTTATCTATGAGTATAACAAACCGGTTACTACAGATAAGCAACAAAATTGGCTTATGTTTCAATGCATGTTTAAATACATTCTTTTTTAGTGTAATGCTCCACTTCAATAGAAATTCTACGCATTTAGGTAGATACGTTGTAATGATGCATGTTTAAATGATTCACTAAGGCATAACAAAATCAAAAATGAATTGCCGAGAAAACCAGTAACATCTGAGAAATCATCCTTGGGAAATTAGACTTCAATTAGGAATAACAATTTGAATCGACGACCACAAGGGATAAACTGCGATGCGATATTGCAATACAAATGCGCCAACTCCGAGGAGGGTTGTCACTAAAAAGTGGACTTTAGAGAGAAAACTGCAAAAATAAATTTCAGTTTTTTGAGGAGAGACCTTTGACTCCAGAAAGCTCTTAACTTCTCGAGGAAACGATCAATTATCTTCCTATTGAAAATAAGTAGCACTTTGCTTAGGGACATATAGATCTTCTTGCGCATAGTTCTTGATGAAAGCAGACTTCACCACTGGACAATTCTTGAATAACGAGAGTTCTTGAATAAAAGAAACTCGACAATGAATTCCACTGGAGAATGAATCTTCGCTTGGGGAAGAAACATTTTACTGAGGGAAAACAAATCGCCATGCATAGAGTCCTTGACAGAAAGAAACTTCTAGCAGGGACAACACAACACCTTCCATCACTGAGGAATAAGAGAATTCTTACGAGAACTCTCACAAGTGTGAGCCATACTGGGATGTGCACATCGGAAGGCTTTCACCCAATCACAACCTCATTGGGGAGAAGAAGATGACTCCTAGAACGACATCAATAAAGTGAGTTCAAGTGCCAATTCCACTAGGGAAAATCAAGCCGCTTCATGGGGAAGAGAGAAATCTCAAACCATAAACCTTCAAAGCTCAAATTCCATTGGAGATAGAAATAACCTCTTCTGTTACTAGGGATAAGATAGTTCATACTAACATCAGTATCCACACCACTAGGGACACCAAACTTAGGATATCCACCGCTGCATAATCTCACTAAGGAGAAAACCCGCTATACTAGGTAAAAACAAATGAATTCGTGGAGATAATGATGATCTCTTACTGATGAAGAAACCTAGCAAGAGTCTTTTAGAAGATGCAGACCACCCTCGGGGAGAATAAATGCCAACAATATTGGGGGAAACAGACGCACACCACACCAGGGAGATGGGTGCAAACTTCACGGGGAAGACGAAGGCCAACTTCACTGCAAAAGCAGATGCAAACTTCATTGGGGATATAAACAGCGATACCAAACCTCACTGGGGGTGCTCTTTTAAGGAGAGATCTCTTAAGTGAAACTTCTTAACAAACAAACATTTGTTGAGCAACATTGAAAAATACACTGGGGAAAAGGATTATGCTTGAAGAAACATTATTTCCATCATGAACTTTATGTGGGTAACAACCTCGAATACTTTCTGCTTTTCTTACTTGTACCCTATTTGTCATGAGCGGACATGAGGTACGTACAAAACAAAATCACAACAAAAGTTCTCAGGTAGGAAATGGAAACCTTTGGCCATGGCCCAAGGCACCTAAAACTTCAATTAATTTCAAATGTTCATATCATGATTTGTGTAGCTTCAATATTTTTAAATGCAAAAATTTGTCAAGAATTGGATGTTTCTGCAATCAAAACAGTAAGAGTAAAAATGCAACTTTTGGATAAAAGAGAGCTTTATTGATTGAATAATTGGCATGTAAATAGGCATTTACATCAAGAAGCAATTCCTAAAAGAGGTAATTGTATACGCAACATAAAGAGTAGCTATGGAGATGGTAATGTGAAGAAAGATTTTGATCGGGTTCTGACTCTGCTATGACTCTTATATCCTCAGAGCTCCTTAACATCTTAAATTTCTTAAGAAATTGATTGGACTGGTTCCTTATCCTTCCAAGTTACCTAACCGTGATGGAGAATAGTATTGTAGATGTAACACACACTGTAGTCATTCACTTTAAATCCCTAACTTTTTCCTGGATCGCCCTTTTGGGTTTTCAATCCACCGGGATACCCATTTTTTCCTAAGCTTCCTTTTTCAGGTTTTCAACTTAGTGGGTGTACACAATTCTTTTTTCTTCTTTTAACTTCTTCTTTTTTTCCCAAACCTCTTTATTCATTTTTTATGGTTAACCGGGACGCCCTTTTTTTGCCTAAGTTGTCGACTTAGCGGGTCAATTTCATGCGAAGTATTTTTTAACTATGTGTGTGTTGATAGGGTGAGGAAAGTTCTCTCCATCCATAGTTGTAATCATCATGGATCCTCCTGACAAAACCTTCTTTACAACATATTTTTCTTAATAATTCGGAGCCCATTTTCCCTGACCATCTGTATTATTAGGAGGCAAGATCCTTTTCAACACCAGATCACCAACTTGGAAATTTCGAGGCCATACTTTCTTGTCAAAAGCTTTCTTACTCCTCCTCTGGTATAACTTCACATGGCAAATAGTTGTCAATCTCTTCGCATCAATGAGATTCAACTAATCAAGTCTATTATGAACTCACTTTACTTCATCAAGTTGTACACCTGTCATTATCCCTAAAGAAGGAATCTCCACTTCCATGGGCAGGACTACTACTATACTGTATACCAGAGAGAAGGGGGTTTCCCCAGTTAAAGTACGCACTGAAGTACGATAACCATGCAATGAAAACAGAAACATCTCATGCTAGTCCTTGTAAGTCACAACCATTTTCTGCACAATCTTCTTAATGTTATTATTTGCTGCCTCAACAACACCATTCATCTTTGGACGATATGGAGAAGAATTGTGATGCTTTATCTTGAAGCTTTTGCACAGCTCCTTCATCATCTTATTGTTGAGATTCGATCCATTATCAATAATGATTTTCTCAGGAATCCCATAACGACAAATAATATTATGCTCGATGAAGCGAGTAACCACTTGCTTGGTGAGGTTGGCATATGATGCAGCTTCGACCCATTTGGTGAAGTAATCAATGGCAACCAGAATGAAACGGTGTTTGTTGGAAGCATTTGGTTCGATCCTTCCAATCATATTAATGCCCCACATTGTAAAGGTCCAAGGAGAAGTCAAAACATTCAGAGGATTGGGTGGCACATGCATTTTATCTGCATAGATCTGACACTTGTAACAGATTCTGAAGTGATTGTAACAATTGTTTTCCATGGTAGACCAATAATAACATGCTCTCAATATTTTCTTGGACATGGTGTGCCCATTGGAATATGTACCGAAGGAACCTTCATGTATCTCTTCTATGATCTTATTTTCTTCGTGTCTACCCATGCATCTAAGCAAAACATAGTCATAGTTACTTTTATACAAAACCCCACCATTGAGGAAAAACTTAGTTGAGTACTTTCGCAAAGCCTTCTTATTTGTGATAGATGCATCCTCTGGGTATTCTCGCATTTCAAGATATCTTTTGATATCATAAAACCAAGGTTTCTCATCAACTTCTTCTTCTTCTATCTCGTAATAGAATGCTCGTTCATCCTACCTCAAAACAGTGATAGAGGGGGCCTCATTCGCCCATATGAATTTAAACATGGATGACAGAGTAGCCAAAGCGCCTGCCGAGTTGTTCTCATCCCTCAGGATGTGCTTGAAGGTGATTTCATATATGTATGGGATTAACTTGATAACATTATCTTGATACATAATCAAATTAGGGTGATGAGTCTCCCAATCTCGATTGATCTGACTGATTATTAGAGTTGAATCCCCATAGACTTCTAAGATCTTGATTCGCAAATCAATAGCAGCTTCTAGTCCAAAAATACAAGCTTCATACTAATTCATATTATTTGTACAATCGAAGAAGATTCTAGCAGTGAAAGGAGTATGGAAACCTTCAGGAGAGGTAATAACAGCACCAACACCATTACCCAATGGATTCAAGGTACCATTGAACACCATTGTCCATCGCCATCCTGGTTCTGGTCCTTCCTCTAGGCCGGGGATGTTACAATCTCATATGTATATAATGTCCTCATCTGAAAACTCAAACTTCATCGGCTAATAGTCATCTTCCACATGCTGGTGAGCAAGATAATCAGCCAATACACTACCCTTGATAGTGTTCTGGGTAGTGTACTGGATATTGTATTCAATTAAAATCATCTGCCAATGGGCTACTCTTCCCGTGAGATATGGCTTTTCAAAAATGTACTTGATCAGATCCATCCTGGATATCAAGAGAGTAGTGTGACTCAACATATATTGTCTGAGATGCTTTGCGGCCCAAGCGAGTGCACAACAAGTATTTTCCAGCAATGAGTACCTCGAATGCAATCAATAAATTTCTTGCTCAGGTAGTAAATAGCATGTTCTTTCCTACTCGTCTCGTCATGTTAACCGAGTACACAACCCATGAAATTTTCCAACACTGTCAAATACATTATCAAAGGCCTTCCTTCCGCAAAAGGTAAAAGAATTGGAGGATCATGCAGATACTCTTTTATTTTATCAAATGCCGCTTGGCAATTGTCATTCCATCTGACCACTTGATCTTTTTTCAATAGCTTGAATATTGGTTCGCACGTGGTTGTAAGATGAGAGATGAATCTAGAAATGTAGGTCAACCTCCCGAGAAAACCACGAACCTCTTTTTCTGTTCTTGGTTCAGGCATTTCCTGAGTTGCTTTTATTTTAGCAAGATCAACCTCAATTCCTCTTTCACTTACCACAAATCCCAATAACTTCCCTGATCTCACCCCTAAGTTTCACTTGTTAGGGTTCAGCCTCAGTCTTAATTTCCTCAATATTTCAAATAACTTTAGCAGATGGACAAGATGTTCCTCTTCTATTTAGGATTTAACAATCATATCATCAACATAGACTTCAATATTTTTATGGATCATGTCATGAAAGAGAGTGACCATAGCACACTGATACGTTTCCCCTGCATTTTTCAAACCAAATGGCATCACTTTGTAACAAAAGGTTCCCGAAGGTGTAATGAAAGTTGTCTTCTCCATGTCTTCTGGTGTCATCTTGATCTTGTTATATCCAGAAAAATCATCCATGAAGGAAAACACTTTTGACTAAGCAGTATTATCAACCAGAATGTCAATATGAGGAAGCGGGAAATCTTCTTTAGGGCTTTCTCTGTTCAAGTCCCTATAATCAACACACATTCTAACTTTCCATCTTTCTTCAGCACTGGCACAATGTTTTCAACCCATTGCGGATAAGAGATAACTTTCAAGAAACCCCCCCATCAAAATGTTTCCAGACCTCCTCTTTAATCTTCTTGAACATCTTAGGATGAGTTCTTCGAAGCTTTTATTTAACCGAAGGAACACCATCTCTGAGAGGCAGCTTATGCACAACAATATTTGTATCCAACCCAGGTGTGGTACGGTGGCAGAACCGACTGTTAATACTGGTTTGCGTTTTTTGTTCGCAAAATGTCGAGGTAAGCAAGAGTCACCACCGACTTTTATTTTATCCAATCGGAAAGGAAAAAAGTACAGAAAAAAAATCCTTTTTCGAGATGTTTCTGAGTACGGGGGGTAGATTATAGAAAGGGAAGGTATTAGCACCATTTCTATCCATGGTTTTCTATGGGCTCTTAGGTACTTGCTCATCTTTTAAAAATTCTTGAGTGTGTTTTGAAAATTTTTGTTTTACTTCATTTTAACCCTTGTTTCTGTCCTCAAGAGTGTTACGAAGTGTTTTTGAAAACTTTGTTTGAAAAGTGTTTGGTGTGAAAAAGTTTGTTTTGAGCAAGTACCTAACAATTATCTACCTACTCGAAAAAAGAATTGTTCTATGTTCGTTTCCTTTAGATAATGCTATCCTACTATTGTGAAATAGGTAGCACCGTCGTTGGAATTTGTAAGGGTCAATTTGAAAGGGACGTAATGGTCATTAAAGGCAACATGTAAGGATACCTTAGCATTTCGAAGGGACTGTCATCATATATTTGTAGGCAACATCGAGGGACAAGATTATATACCGTAGGAAACTTCGAGGGACATCGAGGGACCATGATCTTTATGATGATTTTAACTGAGGGTCTTTGCTAAGATATCCCTATGTTCGAGGGACATGACCATTATTTTCCGAGGCAACCAAGTGAGGAGTACCCTAGGAGTGAATATGTGCATGTGTTTGTTTTCAGTTATTTAATCTTTGCACATTAGGTAATCCACCGTTTTAATTTTCAATTAGTCTTTCCATACAATCCTATTAATATACATCTAAGCAGTTTATAGTTTGCGAAAATAAAAGCAAGAAAGTTTAAATTCCTAGCAATTACAAGGCTTTTGCAGATACATAATTATTTTGGACTGAAAATAAAAATGCGAAATTTAAACCCTAATTACTATTACATCCCGGAAGCAATTACATAATTAGAAGAAAAAAAATGCGAGAAAAGATAAATCCACGTTATTACATTGATAATGCGACCTATACAATTTTCCTAGAAATTAAAATGTAAAAGAATAAATAAAAAGAAATTAAGGAGAAATTAAAACCTAAAATTCTAAGTTAATGTTTTTGGTGTTTTTTGTAGAAAATAATTTTAAGTTAATTAAAAAACCTAATTCTAACTAATTTTAATTAAAAAAAGTTAATTAACTTAATTTATTAATAAATGACAAAAAAAGCCAAAAGTTCAGTTACTAACTAAAACAAAAACCTAATCCTAATTTGTTTGAATTATAAAAAAGGTTAGTTTTGAAAAAAAAATGGTTAATTAAAAAATCCTAAAACCTAATTAATTTTAATAATAAAAAAAAAAGGTTTTCAAAAAGAGTTTATGTCTAATGATTAATAAAAAAAGATTAAGTTTGCCAAAAAATAGATAGGGGAGGAAATATCAATGAAAAATAAGGTTGGAAAATAAATATAATGCAAATGTAATGGGTGGTTGTTGAACCAAAAATTAATTTAAAATCTAAAATTAAATTAAAGAAAGACCTAAAATTCATTATTCGAGTTTATTATAAAAAATCAAAGGTTTGTGAAAAATGTTAAGTTTTATGAAAAAAAAATTTAACAGAAAGAATAAAAATAGGTAAAAGGATAAATAGAAAGGAAGAAAATCAAAACCAATAGAGGTGGTTGTTGAACCCACGCCCTTAACCTTCTCAGGATGTCTGCCTTGTCATGCATTGGTGCCATGCGTTGGTTGTTCTGTTTTGGCCATTTGTGTTTTGGCCTCAATGTTTTATAATGAACCTGCATGGGATCCTATCTAAATCTGCAGTGTTGAATCCCATGAACACATTATATATCATGAAATACAAATAAAGCCAATATATGAAAAAATTTAATGTTAAAACCGATATGGCATGTATAAATGATTATACCCTTTTGATCATGGAGATCAAACCAGCCTTACCCTTATTGGAGAAGTAGTGAGATGTGGGTTTGTAATAAGGATGACTTGTTTGTAGTGAGATGGGGGTTTGTAATAAGGATTTTAAGGTTTTAGGGTTCTTGAAAGAATTTGATATTATGACAGTGTTGTGGCAAAGGTTTTTTTTTTGTCTTCTCGTTTGTGTAAAAGAATGAGATTATATAATAGAAATTAGAGAGAGAAAAATGGGCTTTGAATGTGCAATTGTGCCTCCAATATTCACTTGAGTCCGTCACGTTCCAGGCTAAATCGCAGGGGCTTAAGTGCAATTTTTGAAGTTGAAATGTGAAGACAAAATGTATCTAACATCGAGAACTAATTTCTATCCAAAAATGGGCTCAATCGGATAAACGGTGAATTAGTTATAAATTTTTGAAGTTTCAGCTCAGACAAACTTATTTTGGGCTCCAGTGTCGACTCTGACACGTTCTTCAATAAAAAGCTGGTATTGATCGGAGCATAATCCGGTCTCGAATTTGGTAGAAAAGTTGTAGATCTCTGAGTCAGTGATCTTGTATAAAAAGATGGGCCCGATCCGATAAAAATTGACCGAGTTATGAATTTCCGAAGTTTCGACCCAGATGAAATAATATTCAGCATTCAGGATTTTCGACGTGTCACACGCACTTTGAGCAAAAAACAAAAGCCTTTTGGATACCGTTCGAACTCAATACCTCTTGTGAAAACTTATCCAACTCAATTTGTGAAATTTAGGCGTTGGAACCAGCTCGATACGATGAAAATCGACCAAGTTATGATTTTCTGAACATGACGCAAATAAATTTTTGTCACAAATTTTCTGTACGAAAATACTTGATAAATCCACATTTTTGAAGACCTTCTGATCGAAATTGGCTTCCAGCTGTGAGGGATGAAAAATTAGATGACGTCAATACGGAATTTTGGCCACCAGAACGGGTTCAAAACGAGCCACGATCTTCAAGTTATGAATTTTTTAGTGCGTAAAAACTGCACTTTCAGTACACTTTTTCAACACATTTCTTCGAGAAAAATCGCAGAGTTGGAGACCTTCTTTAAAGAATTGGCTCTCGAGCCGAACCTAAATTTGAGAATATGTTAACAGGGATATCTTGGCGAAGAACACCTGAATATGACTCGTCGGATTGAACTTGTGAATCTTTGAACCCCGAATCGTTGCAAAAAGGCGAACCTATCTTCAGCAGGGAAAATACTCTGAGAATATCCATTGACGAAATAAACGTCACTTGTAACCTGAAGAAACTTGATAAATATACCTTTATTCCATAACCATAAAACCAATAATATGTGTTTATGAAAAGAGGGAAAATTTTGGGGTACAACACCAGACATGTCTTCATAGGACCAAGAGAAGACATGAACATACTCTCAGAGCATTTCAATCAATCTCTGCTTCACACTTTCTTCTAAAGCGGCCCCAATCTTGACTTTTTTCTTGACCTCGTAGGTACCCAAGTTGATCACTTCTAGAGTCTCTTGGTGTGGTTGAATAATCCCTTCCTCTTGCCTCAATAGTCTGACCAACTCTTAAGAGAGTTCACAATCTTCCCCAGCCTCTTCTTCGGCTGGATAGATTGGATTATCAAAGTCATAGTGAGCCATAGCAGAATCGTTATCGATGAAATCCTGGATAGATGTGGAACTGTTTATACATGATTGATGGTTTTATTTTCATTTTAGTTTGAGATTTAAAAAGAAAAATAAAAACACATTTCCAGTTTTGAAAAATTGAAAATAAGAGGAAAAACAAGGAGCGAAATATTTGAATGAAAAAACATCCTTTATTGATGATAAGTTTTTAAAAGAAAAACATTGTGGCCCTACAAATATGTTCACTACGTCTTTGGAAGAACGTAGGAATTATTGCATGATGTAAACAAAAGAAAATTACTCTTGATAACGGGTAACAATTACAATGGCCTCAAAAAAAATGTTGGAAGGCTCTTGTCCTAGAACAATTGGACGAATTCAGTTATCCACATCACAATCACCATCGCCTTCACCACTCACAGCATGAGGTTCTCCATGAATGACACCACCACTGATTAAAATTGATCGGAACTAGGGCACTTCATCCTGCCATGAAACCCATACCACCTTTATCTTTCTTCATAGGAAGATCCAAAACTCTACCCCAGCCTTCGGGGTGTCCTGATTCCACAATCACTTGAGCATACTTATAGAACATCATGGAGACCTCTGGCTTACTGACCTCTTGACGAGGATTTTTGACAACTTTTACATTTTCTAAATCCTGAAACGGAGTCTCATACACTTCGCCTTCGATTTCAACATGTCGAAAGGTGCTCAAATAGCTAACCACATAGTCTTCTTCACCACAGATAGTGACAACTTTATCTCTAACCAAGAACTTCAGCTTTTGGTGCAACATGGATGCTACGACACCAACCCCATGAATCCAGGGGCTCTCTAACAAGTAGAATTAAGAGGGACTTATATCCATGATAAAGAATGTTGCATTAAAGGTTTGAGGACCTATCTTCACTTGAAAGTCAACTTTTCCGAATACTGATATTTTCAATCCATTGAATGCTTTCACAACTAGATCACTAGGCCTTAATGCAACCCATTCATAGCCCAATTTCAGCAAGGTAGACTTCGGCAGAACATTCAACAATGATCCCGTGTCAACTAGCACATGAGACAAAGTTGTACCCGTAATCTCCATGGATATGTGCAAAGCCTTATTATGCTTCATCCCATCAAGAGGCCAATCAAATTCAGTAAAACCCAAACCATTTCTTGCAATAATACTGGCTACAATTACTTCAAACTGATTCATAGAAATTTCTTGCAGATTCCTACGGAACAAAAGAGGTACCCAACAACTTCATCAGTGCATTTTGGTGAGACTCGGAGGCCTTAAGAAAAGCCAAAATGGAGATCTTAGCCGGTGTTTCACCCAACTGGTCGATTATCTTATAATCACTCTTCTTGATGTATCTCATCAACTCGGTCATATCTTTGGCTATATCAGCATTCAAAGTTGAAATAGGAGGATTCTGCACAAATTCTCCACCATTTATCATAATTTGTTTGCCTTTGACCTTGGCCGAGGCATCAACACTGCTTGCTGGTGGATTATAAGGAGAGAAAACTCACCCACTCTGGTGATTCTGCTTTCACCTACAATATTCTGGACCTCAGACTTATCTTCTTTAGGTGTCTAAGTCACATACTTTTTCCCTTGATAATAATATTCGCCTCCATAATTCCAGGGTACCATTTTACCACTGGTATACGAAACTGGACCTGGTAGAGTAATCATCACAAGAGATTGCTTAGCATGAATTGGAATTGTTACAGGAGCAGTAATCCTCTTGGGTGTATAGGGAATGGTGATCACATCAACTCCATCCTCTTCTTTAACCTTGGCTTCAACAGCCAATTTGTCAAACTGTAGGGACCCTTCAGTAATAAACCTATGAATCTCACTTTTCAAGCAATCACAACCCTCTGGATGGGTCAAACATTCTTCACAATCGGTAGCACAACCCAAAAACACACCTTTCTTCAGCAGTTGTTCCTTCACAAAAGATAAAGGAGTTGTTAACAGGTTCGCATCCATCACCAAATTCGGACCTTCATCTTCAACAATGGCATTAATAGTGGCGCCTCTATGAGGTGGCAAAGGTTGCTGGAGAATATTTGGTGTTGGAGTTAGCCCAAATTTGATAGCTTGGGAATAAATTAAATCTTGTACCTTATTCTTAAAAAACGTAATTTCCAATGTTATGCCTCTGTCCTCCAGAGTGGAATTTACATCGGGAATTATCATCAAACTTTGGTGGCAACCTTTTAGGATTAGTACTCAAAGTGCGCTTCTCAGTCAGTTTTAGCTCGAGTAGATGAGGTAGCAGCTTAGTATAAGACATAAGAAGTGCATCAAACTTTCTCAGAGGTTGTCTCAGCTTCTGTTGTTAATTACCCTTACTAGGTACATAAGCTTGCCATTGAGGTGCTACAGTTGGAATAGTTACAACGACGACTTGATGACCTGGCTCTTGATAAGCCCTATCTTTTCCTTTCCTGGAATACATTGCACTGGATTCACCTTCCTTTTTCTTTTGATAGCCACCAAAATATTTCTTAGCATTACCAGCATTTTTACCAGACACAACATCCTGAATCTTCCATATTTTGATTCCGACTTCAATTTTTTCACCATAAATCACCATCTCAGCAAAAGAGTCAGAAGTACTACAAGAAGTATAAAAATGCCCCTGCAGTGTAATGGTAAGCATATCCACCATTTCTCTTTCCATTGTAGGAGGCTGCACCTGAGCCTCCATCTCACGCCACCTTTGCACATACTCTTTAAACTACTCCTTCTTCCCCTGTGATAGATTCCGTAGTTGAGTCCGGGTAGGTGCTATGTAACTATTATATTGATAATTCAGAACAAAAGCTTCAACCAGCTCTCTCCAAGTGCAAATACCAGAGCTTTCCAGTTGCATGTACCAATCCAACAGACCACCAGTCAGGCAGCCTTGGAAAAAGTGCATGAGCAGCTTCTCATCACTAGAGTACGCTAACATTTTCCTATAGAAAGACTTAACATGCGTCTTAGAATAGGAAATTCCTTTGTACTTGATAAAATCTGCCACTTTGAATTTCAGAGGAATCTTTATTCCGGGGACTAATCCTAAATCAGACATATCAAGACCCATAGCTCTATGATTTTCAAAAGCACTCATACGCTCCTCAAGCATACACAACTTCCTATCAACTTTACTGGGTTCTTCATGATTAGAAAACCAGTCATCAAAATTATAATCCTCAAGCTGTTGTTGAATAGGTATCGGAACAACTCTTCTGATTTGTGGCTAAACAAAAGGTTGTTCATTATTTTGATGAGGAGGATTGGGTGGAGGCATATTTCCCACAACTTGAATCACATGGGTAGCCTGATTGTTTCTAGCAGGATTACCAAGCTTAACAGTAGGGCCATTCTCAAGATTAACACCATCATTACCATTAGATTTTGACCGCACGGATTACCAGCAAGATTATTAATAGTAACCCCCACAATATTTGCAGCATCTCCCTGAGGAGGATTTAGAGTTCCATTCCCATTATCTGCAGTTGCAGCAGGTCTCACAATTAGAGCCCTTAGCTCTTCCAGTTTTAGATCCATAGCCTAAATAGTCTTCATCAATTGTTCAACACGAGTGTCCATCTTGACACCCATAATAGCTATGTCAGCCTGTATCTGTTTCATTTGTCTCTTTGAATTACCCCTGGTGTTGTACCAGTGAGCATTTAAAGTTGCAATCTCTAAAAAGAACCAGATCAAAAGTAAGATGACCTGTTGAAACCACCAGTTATGATATGATATGTTATGAATGCATGACTATGCATGCAATGTTTGACATTTCCAGGGTGTTCAAGAATTTTTTCAGCCATCAAACATAACAAGCAAAAAGATAAAAGATATAAGCAATAATCAAAAGAACACATATTGGAAAATAACTTTTTTTCCATTCACAACAAAACTTCAAAGAAAATTAAGTTCATACAAAACAGATTGTCACACTACACCATAAGAAATAAAAATCCCAACCAACAAGTCTGGTGGTGATCTTTGAAAAAAGAAAACAACACTTAAACATTCAAGTATGATTGGCTCAAAAATCCTTGTCTTCCTATTTGAACCTTGAGATTTGCGACTTCTTCTATGGCATGTACTAGTTGAATGTTATTTACCTTGAGCCTAGTATCTGCCGTGAGCCTCTAAGTACTTTCTTATTCAAGCTGGGTGTCCATGGAGAGAAGTTTCTTCTCCAATTCTTTGACTTTGGCTTCGTACCTTTTCTCCATGTCGTATTTAGAAACTTTGAGGATCTCATTATCTCCGAACTTCTGTTTGCATTTCCTTTCAATCTCAACAACAACTTTATGATGATCTTCAAAAGAAACATAATTGTCTTCAACTCTCGATCTCTTTCCATCCCTCCCTACTTCAGATGTACTCCCCTCAACTCTCTTAATATTATGATCTAGTTTGGTCTTCTCTTTGGAAACTATGTAGAGTTCCATGCTAGTCTCAAGTTCCTTCTTTTAGAGTTGCATATTCTCAACTCGAACCTGATTATATTCTTCAGTAGGAGCAGATTTAGACACGGCAAGAGGTGGTTGTTCATACAATGGATTCTCTCTTTGAAAAGGCAACAAAAGGGTTTCAACTCTCTTCTTGACCCATTATACATATTGAGCTCTGGCAATAGGAACCTTCTTTCCTATAGAGTCTTTACTTATTCTATGAATCCTACTCCAAGCATTCTTCATTCTTAACAACATCTCTGGATTTATTCCCTTCTCAAAGTAGACAGTCTCTTCAACTTCCACTTTCTTGGGAGTATTATCCATATCATACCCCAACTGTCAGAAATCTAGAACGGGATTATAGTTAATTCAACCCTTCGTTCCCATGAGAGGAACGTTGGGAAACTCTCCCCAGCTAGTAATAATACTTCGACCTTCTCCTGAGATATAATACCACTTATGTCATATGAGGTGAGAGCCACAAGTCTAATTGACCATAGAAGAGAATCTTTAGTGTCCATAAACGGCCCCTTCGCAGAAAGGTGAAGCATGAACCACTAGTAAAGCACGGGTAAAAAAAATTAACAATTCTTTTCTTCTGATACTTTGAGGGAATAGTATAGTAGGTATCTGCCTACAAAGTTGGTACAAGGTTCTTGTTCATGAAAATACACACAGTAGCCAAATCCACGAAATTCTCTATATTGGGAAAGAGGACTATGCCATAAATCAAAACGGATAACAACGCATTGAAAGTAACCTAATTCTTTTTACCTGCTTCTTCTAGAGCCTTTATTACCAGAAACTTCAAAGAGAACCCATAAGCATCACCATTAGGCTTCCAATCGTCTGTTACATCCTTCAAGCTCAAATAAAGAGCACTATCAATGATGTCCTTCTTCAATTGTTCAGGCGTACGAACAAAAGGAACATGATAATTAAACTTCAAACACGAGAGATACGCATACTCCTCTAGAGTAGGAGCCAACTAATAATCCTGGAGAGTAAAGCAACGCAACTCTGGGTCGTAGAATTGGAGGAGAGTTCACAAGGCCTTTTGTCAATAATGATATCTATCAAACACAAGAGACTACCATAACTATAATGGAACTTCTTTAAATTGTCATTAACTAGTCGAGCACTCAACTCGTTCAACAGTGACACGTCAGGGATGAGAAACTAGTAGGCATAGGTGTGTTTGGTGGCCTCTTTGCTGTTATCCGTGTTGTTGTCCATTGTTGATGGAGACGGTGATCTTGAAACCCAGGAAATGACATGCATATGTGGATTAACTTTTTTGTACATAATTTTTTGGAAAACAAATATGCTTTGATACAAAGTGACAGGATGAAAGCTTCCATAATGCTAGAATACTACTAAACTGTTGAGTGAACGGATGTCATAAAATCAAAAGTCTGGAACATGTACCAAAAGAACAAATAGTCACCAATGGTAACTGCAAGATAAAACCCTCCCCCCCTCAAGCACGAGTGAAGTCTAGGTCAAGTTAAGGTCAAAGGGCAATAGAGTCAACGGTTCTCATGAAAGTACTATCACTTCAGCACATACATGTGTAATGATAATACCCTATTTGAACCTCGTCTAAAGCAATTAATTGATCCGCAAAAAATAATCAACTCATTAAATTTCAACAATTATGTACCATTATTTAATCGGAATCAAGATTCGACGTGTAAAATTAATAATCAACAACATCGACGCATCAACACAAGAAATTCAAACAATTAAGCAATTAATCATTCGATCCCACATTTGTTCATAAATAAAATTATCACAAATTAAATTAAATTTAACTCATGAAAGGTCAATTAAGCACTTAATTCCCAAAATCAATTATTCAATTAAGTATTGGATCAAAGTCGGAGAAGAGAATCAGAGAGAGGATCTGATCAGACGATGATCAGAAGAAATCAAACGCGCAAGATCGGAAATGGAGGGGATCTGTCGCGAGAGGCCGGTTACGCGCAAGGGAGGACGGCCAACAAGTGACCGGTCGATCACAGTGAGGAGGCTAGTTGTAGGTGGTGGATGGCCGGTCAGTTTGCACAGAGGAAGAGAGAGGTCGATGGTGTAAGAGAGGTAGAGAGGAGGAAGAGCTCTTGACTTTGCTTTGCACTTGAGAGAATTGAGAGGAATTTTAGTGATTTTTGTGAATAATGGCAACAAAAAAAAGTGATTCTAATTTGAATTTCAAAAATATATAAGCAAGCCCCTAAGTCTTGTTTGAAAAATGATATAAAAAGACAAATTCCCTTGTTTTTTTAGTAATGCAGAATTTTCAGCATTTTTTGGTGTACGGTGCGAGAACAACCCACAAGCTCATCACTTTCGGTGCAAACCCTGAAACAAAAACGTCAAGGACGAAATTTGTGACGCAATGCCGAAAAAATCGCCTCGATACGAGAAAAATTGAGAAAGTTATGAATTTTGCAATGGCGAGAAAATTGAGACAAAAAACTCTTTGTTTTTGGTTATGCAGATTTTTCAGCTTATTTCAGTGTTCAACTTTAGAAACAAGCCATAAGCTGAAGTTTTCTGAGCATAATCCGAACTCGGGCCCTAAAGAAAACTTGTAGCTAACACAATTTGTGATACCTTGCCGCGAGAATCATCTAGATACGGTGGAAATTGAGAAAGTTGCACTTTTTGCATTATCGGCGACACAGTCAACAGATAACCATTTCAGAGTGCAATTTTCTTAGGAAAATCGCATTTTAGGGGATCTTCTTCAAAGAATTAACTTCTGACCAACGCATATGAATTGAGGATAATATCAATACGAATTTTATGCCCAAAGAACCATTCAAAAACATTAAACCGGGAGAAAGTTATGAATTTTTGAACATCTGAAAAACAATGGATCAGCATATTGTTTCAGAGTACCAGTCTCAGGTAATTTGACTTTTTGGAAGTCTTCCTCATCGAATTAGCTTCCAACCCAAACATAAGAATTGAATAAAATAACAAGACGGTTCAAATTCTCTAAGAGACACTCAAAAGTGATTTACCGGTCAGAAGTTACGAATTTTTGAATGTCCGGAAACCAGCGAACTAGCAAGATCTTCAAAAGTGCAAATGGCTGAAATCACGTTATACATTGAATTTTCCTGCATAAATTTTCTACACATTGATAACATGCATGCTTTACTACTCTATCAATAGGTTCTATTGTCATATCTTTTACTGCATATTTAATTTTGATTCTATTCATAAAGCATATCTTTATGATATTTATTTAATTTGATTTTAGTCTTTATTATTATTATTATTTTATTTGGTCTTGGTTCAAATCTCCTACAAAATCTCCTAATTTCCAATACAACACAAACCCTCACAAAAATATGAAAAGTTTTCTCTCTCTCTCTCTCTCTCAAACTTACATGCTTAACACTCTTCCATCACTATTTTTCTCTCTCACTCAAACACCCAAAATACTCCATCAAATCCTTCATCCTTCACCATGTCTTCATCTAGAAAAGGCTAGGGAAAGGATACTACTTCTAAGAACTCCATTCAAGATGTAGTTGTGAGACTCATTCCATTCTTGAAGCATAAATCAAGGTTTTTATATTTCTTCCAGAAAAAGACTATTATGATTCCTAGATTTGGAAACCTTGATAAGTTTTTATTTTGAATGCTTTAGTTTTCCTACATTGTATACGACTTGGGGTATTGATAAACTAATTGCTAGTTATGGAGAAGTTTATGTTATGTTAGTTAGGGCTTTCTACAACAATCTGGAATTCACAAATGATGTCCTTGTCTCTAATTTCAAAGGAGTTCCTATAACCCTCAACTTCCAAATTCTTGGTGAAGCTTTAGGTATTCCTTATGAGGGTGCAAGAATCAAACTTGGTGCAAAATCTAATCTTCCAAGGTATACAAATAAAAGGGATTTTTATTTTGGGATTACTAGAAAGACTGAAGAGTAGTTTCTACAGAAAAGGAAAAAGACTCTGGGATAACCTTCTGCGGGAAATTCTTGTCTGCAGGAAATTTTCACATTGATGATCGTTTAATTCACTATTTCCTTTCCAATGGCATTTTACAAAAATTCTTAAAATTTTCAAACGTGAATGATTGCGAAATGCAGATTCTTTATGCCATGAAGAATAACATTCAAGTGAACAGGTCCTATGTGATTCTAAATATATGGATTCACATGATGAGAGTGCTTTTGCTCTTCCTTATGCTCACTGGCTAACACATGTGTTTCGTTTCTTTAATGTAAATTTTTTAGGTGAAAAGATGCATGAGATGTCTTCTAAGAAAGAAATTACCCCTCCGAAGATTTGTAATACCAAGATAGGTGTGAAGTTTTATCAAGTAGAAAGGACTATCAACTATATCACAACCCCTGAAGATCAAGTCCCTCAAGCCAATATCCCCAACAACCAAGTGTTTGATTACCTCCAGTATATGAATCATAGCATGAATGACCAATTTTCTCACATATATGCCCACACGAGTTATCTACCATAGGAGGTCCAACCGTATCACTACCCTTTCTTTCAACAACATGAAGAATACCATGAAGAAGATGACCATGAGGATGATATGAACCAAGACTAGGCTCATGTTGATTTCTTTATCTATGCATTTAATTTTAACTATGTTGGTAGGAACAATTTATCTTTTATGTCTTTTTCATTATGTGTTATTTTTATGCTTTGGAAAAAATGTTTATGTTTATGTTTATGGTATGTTTTTGGTGTGTTATTTCTTAACAAATATGTTTGGATATATATTTTATAATCTCTCTATTTTCTTTCCCCATTCTTTTTTTATAATTCTAAAGGGGGAGAGAAATGAAGATATCAAGATCATGCTTCAACACTTCATAATTTTCATCATAAAAAAGGGGGAGAATGTGAAGAGAAGCCTCCCAATATGTTTTGATGAAGACAAGATCCACAATGACCATATAAAAAAGAAGAAGAAAGAAAAATATTAAAGACATGTTCTTATTTGCAAAGCTTTGGTCAATCAAGTGTTAAGGTATATGAAACTCTTAACATTAACACTCTTAGTGCTCAAACATTTTAACTCATGCATATAACATGTGAAAAATATTTTTGAAATTATATTGATGATCTTGATTTAAAATTTTGAAGACTTGCATGTTCATGTTTAACATAGAAAACAAAATAAAAAATTTTGATTATGCAATCGATTGTATAACTCTATGCCTGCGCAAAAATTGCTTTTTTTACTTAGTGCAGTCGATTGCAGTTTTGTGCAATCAGTTGTCTTCAGTTCAAATTTAATTTTTTTAAACATAGAAAAGAACTACAATTGATTATTGTTTCAGGGAAATCGATTGCACCTGAACCAGAAGTGAAAAATTCTTTGTTTTATTGCACCCATTCATCATCTCTTTTCATGGCAATCATTATATCTTTTCAATGATAAAAATTCAGATTTTCTATCAACCATTGCCATGATTTTGAATGGTTGTTAACATTAATATAAATTGAATTCAAAGTTTCATTTTTTTCACTATCTCTTTCAAACAAATTATCAAAACTCTCTTCATAATTTCTCAAACAGAATTTTCATACAGTGATACTTTTTTAATAACATTTTCATATCATATTCATAAAAGTATCTTGAGCACTTAAGAGAGTATATTGTTCTTGAGTTTCATATTTTAAATAGAATAAGTCCTTTCATAGGATTTTTGCACTCCAAACTTATCTAATAAAAAATCTCTTGTTGTATCCACATCTTATTTCTTGTGGTGTAAGTTTTCAAGAGTATTGTTCTTGATAACTTTTTTAGACAACGGCAATGCATCTAGAAGGAGAGTGAATAGATACTCCTTTTAAAAATAATCCAGAAAAATTCTAGTTTTGAAAAAGTTATTTTATCAAAGAGCGACGCAAAAGCTTTTTCAAAATATCATCTATACGAACATTATTGGAAACTCAGATATGTAAACGTAAAACCAAATTGAATATGGGATAAGGATAATACTTGAATTAATATGCTTGAATCACTTTACAGCTTCTTTAACATTTATTGCATGTTACTAGTAAAGCTATTTCCAATGTCAATATTGAAAGAGTAAGTTGAATCAATTTATTAAACACTTTGTGTGCAAGTGAATTTTCAGAATTTTTCCTTGAATTGTGTTGATACAAAAAACCACTTATAATCAAAAATTATTATAAGTTATATCAACACTTGCTCTAAAATAAAAAACAATTAGGAAAACTTCTTACAATCCAATTCATAATGTAGGGCTATTTGATAAATTGATTGATGAAAATCAAAGCAAGTAAAAGCAAAAATAAAAGAGACACAAGGAATTTGTCTTCACAGTTCCCCACTTTCATCCTCACGTGTGGGTACGTCTGCGCCTAATTCCAATGAAATTAGGATAAAAATTCTTACTATGCAAAAAAAATTATATAAGAGAAGTGTTCAAGAGAAACTCCACAAACCCTAATGCTTATTGGTTATTCAACCCCTTATCTTCATTTGATCTTGAGAAAGAACAAGACACAATAGATGCAAATTGAATATCTCGATCTTGCTACTCCTTTGCCTTGTTTATCTCCAAAGCTTCCGCATACCGTCAATTTCAAACTATTGCAACATAAGACTTCAATTGTAATTCGTTGTTATCTTGCTACTTCCTTTGCATTCTTTATCTCCAAGGGATCCCTTGCATTATTCATCTCTAAAGGAATTCACTTGGCCGCAATTACCTCTCGAACATCTTGCACAAATACCCTAAAATTAACCAATGATCTTGGAGGACAAATCCGTGGTTTTTCCTGGATGAAGACCCCTACAAAGCTCAACCCAATAATCAATTAGACACTATTAATCCCCGTCCAGATGGCACTCCAGTGGAACATCATCACAATTTAATGTTAGTGTGTATGCATAGGTTAGAGGTTGAAAATGAAGAGAAAAGTAGCATAATTTTATGGTTTCACCAAATTATAAATAATTCATAAAAGATGTATTTATAGTTTATGACAATTTGAACAAAAGGGCTTGTTTGGAAATAAAAGGATTTAACAAAATTTATCAAACAATCAGTATGTGTCGACCTATGTATCGTGTGTGTCGACACATACGTTATTTTACTTTGTATGTCTCAACATATGCAAGCCTATGTGTCGACCTAACCAAGAAGAGGCTACATGCTTTAAAATGATAGAAAATGTGTTGATCTGAAAAATGTATGTGTCGACACATAAAATGAGAATTTATGCAATTTCATAAATGCTTCAGTGTGTGTCGACCTATGCAATGCATGTGTCAACCTGAGCCTTCAAGAGGCTATAGGCTTCAAAAATGAGTTTCATGTGTCAAGCTAAAAAACGGATGTATCGACACATGCAATGAAAAATTATGCAAACACAGTTTTTTAATGACTTGAATGAAAATTAAAATAACCTTTAATGACTCCCAAACAACCTAAGACTTCTAAAGGACCATAATGCCACACTAGATTCATAGATAACGTCCAACTATAGAAATGCAAGATTCTCGTATTTTTTACATCATCCAAAAACACTTAAGAGACTAAGTTTCACTCACAAACTTGGTTAGAGTCTTGTTTAGGAAGATCTAACAATAATAATATCTCTTATATTTGGTAAGGGGACTAGACCAACGCTCGAATTGTGAGTGAAACTAGTATAAATCTTTTGTGTTCTTTACTTTCCGCACTTTACTGCTTTCATCGCCTAAACAAACCAGAAGAGTTAGAACCAAGATTCATAAAACCTGATAAAGTTTTAAAATCCTAATTCACCCCCCCCCCTCCATCTTAGGTGCACACTGTACTTATACAGTGGTGAGTCGTGGATGGTTTAGGCTTAGAGAGGTTATTTATATAACAAGGTTGATTCTCGATACTCGTTTCGAACTCGAAGATTGTTGATGTATGATAGGGTGTGCCTTAGTAGCTTGAAAGTATGGAGAGAACCTTCCCCTGTGTGGCTTTTCTTGCCCCTGATTTCTAGGTCTTTATAGATATTTTCCTCGATATGAGTTTGGAAGTAGTTTAGCCATAATATGCACTTGAGATGGCTGGCCCCACTATTTCGAACTTTAAAACCTCTATGCCCAAGATTAGTTGACTCTTGAAATGGTTGGAATATAGTGTTCTTGAGGCGGCCTACCATGAGATGAGACTCAGGGAGATTTATCTTTTATTAGTTGGCTCTTAGAATGATTTTCCCCTGGTGAATCATTTTTTAATCGGTTTCTTATGATCGAGTCTTGCAGTGGTCTTCCCCGTGATCCGAATCATGTGCAATAATTATTTGAATCAATTTCTCTAGGGAACTTTGAAAAATGCTAAAAATCTATGTGATTCGAATCATGTGCAAGTATGATTCAAATCAAATTGGGCATAAGTGACATGAAATTGTCTGATTCGAATCACAGGGAAAAATTGATTCGATTCAAATGGTTTTTGAAAAGTTTTGGTCACTTCTGTTGGATTTGATTAAAATCAAATTTAGTGTGTAAATGATTTATTTGAATCAAATACATCAAAACACAATTTTTCATGATTTTTATATTTTTCTTTGCACATGACATGAATTAAACACGCATGGATTTTATTCCACAAACTCATGCATTTGACTAAGAATATCTTGAGCAGGTTCAAACATGATCAAAGATTTATGCATGCTAAAAAATTTACGAATCGATTTCAAACTTGATTAATAATGTGGAATATATGAGGGTGACTCAATAAAGATAATAAATGAAAGCGATAAGACAAGCAACAAAATAACTATATCAGGGGTGCTCCCCCTGCATATGCTAGGACATGTAATCATCTCCCTTTAGGGATATGCAGCTTAAATCACCCCTTAGGTATATGCAGCTTCAATCTCCCCCTTTTTATACTTGGCAAGCTTTCACTTGTAATTGAGTCAATATGAGATAAAAGTAAAAAAATCCATGTAGTCCCCCTGAAATATTGCACACGAACCATAATATAGAACACATAAAACCAATCATAGACTCATTAAAATTTCTCCCCCTCCCCCTTCGACAACATCAAAAAGAGATACAAATTGTCATAAGTTTATACCAAAAACAAATAGCCTTCAAAAGTAATTCCATAAGAACAAATAAGCTTAAACAAGGTAAGAAAAATATACAACAACTAAGATCGGATAGAAATAAGAAGATAAACATGCTGCATGCAACAAAATTGCAACATAGACATGCAACAACCATTTTCAATAACAACAAATATTAGTGATCAAAAGACAATATAAAGAATTGCATTAGAAAGATAAATAATGCATGATCAATTTTACAAATACTCAAATGCACATAATTATCACTACGCGTTTAAAATAGTTAAATGCAAAGAATATCAATCAAAGATATGTTGAAGCAATGAATGAACATAATAAAGAGATAGCAAACACACAAATGAATACATAGAATAAACACACACAATGATAGAGTTCCAGAGACATACCAATGTAATCGGCAAAGTAAGATTTGCTACAAAATAGTGTTAGTGAAAATATAATACATATAGCAAATGGAACTAAGAATAATTCTTATTCTATATAAAGCATGACGAATCCAAAGATTCCCAAATCCCTATAGGTCTTATGAAAAGGTTATGATGACAATGGTTTAGTAAAAATATCAACAAGCAATCATACCCCAAATTTGTCCGGCTTATTTTCTACAGTCAAATAACTTTCAAACTTCGTATTTTATAATTTTCTTTGGTTTATTTACACTAATCTTTTGGGCCTTATATTTTTTTTCAATTTATTTTTCTTATTAAAAATATATAATAGTTTAATTTAAATTATTTGTATTTTTTAAATAGTAAATATTTTTCCATCCTTCATATGCTTTCAAGTGCCTTTTTATTTTGAATAAATGAGACAATACAATTGATAAGAAGATAAGAGTTTTAAGCACAAGGTTGTGGGTTCAAGTCTCATTGCTCTACTTTTTGTATTTATTTTATTTTTGTGGTTTCTCAATAAAAAAAGATAAAAAGAAGTCATTCTTCAATTATTTTATTATTATTTTTGTTTTTCATTTTAGGGGCATTTTAATTTTTTATTTATTTTTTAGTTACTCGATTTATGCACTTAATAGTCAAGATATAAAAAATAATTGAAATCTTTCAAAATTATTTTTTATTAATCACTAATTCAACTCCAATGTTGAGAAAGGCCACAAAGACATCTAGATTCATAGTCTTGCTCACTCAAACTTGAATCAAATGTCAATCATTTTCCAATCAACAAAATCTTTCCAAAAATATAGCAATTTCATTGAATTTCGGACCTAATTTTTACTTATAAATAGCCCTGCAGTTTTCAAAATTGGGACATCCACAAATTTCATAACTTTGCAATTTCACCTTCACACTTTTTTTTTAAAAATCTCTTTCTTCTCTTTGGCCAATGATTTTCATATGAGACCCTCCATTTATTTTCAATCTTGATGATTGTCTTTTATTTAAAAATTATATTTTTGTATCAACAACTTTTCATTCATTCACTCACTTTTATCATTATTTTTTGCTATTTCTTTTTTCAAAATTATTGGTGGTTTTATTATATTTTTGGCCAATGATTTTCGCATGAGGCCGCCATTTTTATCTTTTTGTTAATTTTAATTATTTGAATTTTAAACCATGTGATGATATTATCTGATGATTGTCTATATTTTTTTAAATTTAATTTTCATACCAACAACAAACTAATTTCATAATTAACCATATTATTTTATTTTATTTTTCATCAAACAATTTATAAAACAATTTTAACATTGTGGATTTTTGTTATTTATCAACATTGTTAATTTTTAATAACTTTTTTTCCATTTATTGATTTAATATTTCTTTACTAAATTTTACTAATTATTTTATCTAAAAATTTTCAATTCATCCTAACATTCCAATTCAACAAAACCTATTTTCTTTTCTTTTTCTTTTTGTAGTAACAACAAGTTTGAAAATCAATAACGAAAAGAAGATGAAATCGAAAAAGATCATCAAAGGAAAAAACATGAAGGAAGGAGTACTAATAACTTAGGGACGACTTCTCTTTCTCAAACAGGTTTTTGGTTTTAGTTTTTTTTATTAATTAATTTATCTTGTAGTTAGGAAGATTAGGGTTTTATGTGGTAGTAAGCTATGAGTCATGTATTTTCTTCCTCTATTCGCACAACCCTTCTACTCTTTCTATTATTTAAATTCTAATAATTATTATTATAATAATAATAATAATAATAATAATAATAATAATAATAATTATTATTATTATTAGTCTTAATAATTAAAGGTTGTTTAATTTTTAATTTAATTTGAGAAAGTGTCATAAAAGTCTACCTTGCTTGTACGTGACCCTTCAAGAGACATTTGGGGTTAAATTTTTCTCTTCCTTTTTTTACATAATAATGGCAATGTTTAATTGAATTTTGAGTTCACTTGTTTATTTATTTATTTATTATCATTATTATTTTAAATAAATGTATGAATGGATTTATTTGCATTATGATGAATTGATTATTTGTGAATATTGTCAAAAATTATTTTAAAAAAATACAAAAAAGTAATTTTATTATTAGGTTTAATTGTATTTGTAAATAATCTAGTTATGTAATTATTTTAATTAGATTAATAATAACTAACCTTGTACATAATTCTAAACTTCTCAAATTAAATTAATTTAACATTTTTATAAATAATAAGATTGGGGGATTTTACATCCACCACATCCTCGAATAATCGGTTGGTTGACTCAACGCCTTACCAATTAATTATTCAAATAAAAACATTAAAATTCACAAACAAATCAAATGAATTTCATCTCCCCGCGTAATTTAATTCTAATAAGGATCAACTCCTTATAAAAATTAATTTCTTTGGCCCACGCAATTTAATTTCGATAAAGATCAATTCTTTATCAATAAACCAAATGAAACATTAAAATAGCTAACCAAATCAAACATTTTTTACTAACATATTAAAAATTCAAGATCATTTTCAAATAAGGATTAAATAGCATTGCTTTCAAGTTAAATTTTAAGTGCGTCTACGATCACTCAATTTACAAAGCTAGACAAAGTTCAAAGGAGCATTCGAAAGAAATTCTATATAATCCTATTAAAAACTAACAAAATACATACGAACTACAAAATGGACTCTGATTTCTTTGCAAGAGAATACATAGATACGCGGTTAAAACCAAGGTAGGTCCTCTAACTAAAAAATTAAACCTTTTTCCTTCACGTGGTAATAATTTAAATAAAAAAATTTCATTAAGTCCTAAACCTAAATAGGGGTCCCCTTGAGAACAAGGTAAATAAAGGGTGTCTAACACCTTCGCTTTATCTAACCAACTCACGAACCTAGAGATCTCTAAAAATTTAGGGTTATCTGTTCTTTTCCCGTCCTTAGGACAAAAAGTAGTGGTGGTGACTCATATTATTTGCCGGTTATGATAGTTGGTGACTCTGTTGGGGACACAACCCTAAGGTTAGAGTTCATACCTCCTTGTAGGTCTAGGGTTTTTGGGTTTTTATTTATAGCATGCTATTTTTTTCCATATCTATTCAATAATTTGTTTATTTATATGTTTATTTATTGCTATAATCATATTATTCATATTGTTGGTGGGATTTCATTGTTAAAAAATATATCAAACCTTAGAAGAAGGATTGTCAATTGGCCAAGGGGTTTAACATCCCTATGAGTTTTTGCAACGACTTCGCCTACAGTAGGTGGAGTTCCGACAAATATCTTTTAGAGTGTTGGACTCTCTTAGAGGCAGGACTTTGGAATTTGGTCAATGATTCTTTGTATAATCCAAAATAAAATCTCATGGTGAGACCTTGTATGACCTATAAGACGAAAGTCTTGGTCTATAAAGAGGCTCCACTTAAGGGAGGCCCTTGTGACTTTCCCCTATAGTGTTATCCATGATACCTTAGAAGCTACCCTTATGTGGGGTAGGGTAGAAAAAAACTTAGAACCTCCCGTAGGAGCCCTCCTATAGGATGCTTTATTTACATCTTATCCTTCACAGGGAACCTTACCACGAAGGACATCTTATTACTAGCCATAAACCTGCAAGGGTTACATTCTATCCATTACAATCCCTAAAATCGCAAGGGCTACCTTTGGTATACTACAATCCCTAGCCTATAAGGTTTTCTTTGGATTATCATAAACTCTATCCAATAGGGATTTTCTTTTGGAAATATTAATCCCTAGCCTATAGGGTTTTCTTTTGTAGGTTACAATCCCTAACCCGTGAGTATTCCTTTTAAACTGTCACCCATTATGGTTTTGTTCTTAGGTTTATATTTATTCTAACTCCATATTGCATTGCATCTCCATGAATTTTTTTTAGCATACCCTAAAAACAAAAATATATTTTGCATACACATGCAGCTTTGTACACTCACATACATGTATATACATTTGCATATCCTTTCCACTTTTTCCCTTATCCAACAGTCATCCATGCTAGCTGATTTCCTGAAACTCATAAATAAATTGAAGAAATCCTCAAGTATAGAAGAATGAGATTCACCATTGAAGATTTAAATGAGCTTGGCCCTATAAGTCCAATTGAGGAGAGAAGGAAAACCTTCTCCATACAAGCAAGAGGCCTACCTAGCGTCTCAAAATTCCAATACCATGGGTGATCCCCCCATACCAAGCACAACAATATCAATAATTTCCCTATCAACATAATAGAGAAGTCAAAGGTCGCACGCTACTCTGACAAGTACCAGATCATTAAGGAGATATCCTAAAGTCAATTGGATCAACAAAGAGAACCGTCCTTAGGATCAATAGGCTTTGTCATTTTCAAATTATAATTTCTTTGTTACTAAGTTGTATTTGCTGTAAACTTTGTACCTTTTGATTGGTGATTCTAATAAAATGAGCATGCATGTTTTCGAAATTAATCCATTTGTTTCACTTTTTCATCACTTACCATAAATAATAAATGACTTTCCATTTTCACTTTTCACCTTTCCATTTTCATCTTTTCAACTTTAAAAAACTTTGAGGGAGAATGATGTAAATTAAATAACTAAATTATATTGAAGTATGCTTTCAATAGTAAGACTGAGCTGACAGTGTAAGGCATTGTTTCACTTTCGAAATAGTGGAGAAATAATGAGTTAATCTGTAGTCAACCCCTCGGGCCAGAAGTTGGATTTGTTTCTATTTTAAATAAAAAAACCTTAATCTTAACCAAGGGCAAGGTAGATGTCAATTAATTCAATGATGCATTCTAACCTCAAGAGAACCAGCCAATCTAAACAAGTGGTTAAAACACGTCTTCTTTATTGCGCACAACATCCAATATTGAGGAATCAATGAAGATAAAGCTCACAACATCTTCTTCCTCAATACATCGTCCAAAGATCGAGGAAGCAATGAAGATTAAGCTCACAAAAGTCAACATGGTGTTGTAACTGGTTTTGAAATAAGAGTTGTCACCCTTAATTTTTATCCTAAGGAAGGAAATGTAAAGGTTAACCCTAAAAAGTTAGAGATTCTAGGTTTTTGACTCAGTCTTAGACGAAGGGAAGGTGTTAGGCACCCCTCATCTACCTTGTTCACAAGGATACTAGGGTTAGAAGCGCAATCTTTAAGAAATAGGGTTTTAGTTTTTTATTAGGGTAACTCGCCACAATTTTAGTCGTATGTCTATGTATCCTCTTATGAGGAGTCAGAGTCCCAATTCGTAGTTTGCAGTTGGTTAGTGTTTTTTATGGATTACAAAGATATTTGAATTTTCCGCATACTTTGTCTAAATGTATGAATAGAGGAGTTTGTTAGATGAAGTGCGCAATTAGTTAAAATATTATCGTAATCCTCTTTGAAAATTGATTTTGGGATTTAATTTAATTATGAAAATGATTTGGTGTTGGTTGAATATTTTTTGGTGTATTAATTGTAAAAATATCTAATTAATGCATGGTTTAAAAAATATCTAATGCAACAAAATAAATAGAATATTCGATGAGTCTTAGGAAAAATAAAATTTGATTTAATAGTAATAATAAAAATATAAAAATATTAAATGTATATTGAAATATAAAACATAAAAATATAAATATAAAATAAAAAAGAATTAAATAAAAAAACGTAGGGGGTATGAATTATATTAGGCTAGTACAGATGGAGGGTGCAAGTATTAGGGCCCTGAATTCACATATTGAATTGAGGCCCAATAAGACAGGGGGTTTGAATTTACGCGTGTTAGTAAATCTGGGGGTGTGAGCAGTAGGGACCCAAGTCTTGATTTTGGACTTGGCCCATTAGGCTGGGAGGTAAAGTTTTGTGCGTAGTTAGTAAAATAAAATAGAAAGGAGATTCAATGAGTAATGGGCCAGGCCCAGAATGGTTTCGGGAGTCCGCTTGGACTCCCTATGGATGGGTATATGGTAATGTGATAGGCACGCGCATCAGGGATGTGGGATTAAAATCATGTGGACTTGATGGAGACTGTGTTATAATGAAAATGGGATGGCATATACTGGATCATACGAAATAACATATTTTCATTTTTACATATAACGTTTTATTTCATTTTCCTTATACTCTCTTATTTGTCCCTTCTCTCTGTTCTATCTTATTCTTCTCTTAACACCCAATAACACTGAAACACTAACCGACCAACCCGCGTAGGCGCTGATCATCCCCTTCTCCCCTCAATACAACAACAAAAACAAAACAACCCACAAGCCTCAAACTCCAAATCAATACAACACATAAAAACTTTAAGTTTAGCAATCGTTACCTCCTCCATGGTTTTTTCGCTTACCTATTTGGATATCATTTTTCCTAATCCCTTGCCTCTTTTGTTTGCAAGTCACGGCGACATGGATATGATAGTGAAGGTGATGATGTGGGCGGGTGGTGGAACTATAAATTTAGGGTTTTGGATTTCTAAATACAAAACTCAAGCAAGGACACAGACTCACGAACAGCAAGGCTCCGGATCTTCTCTTTTCCTCTTCTATAGTATCTCGTTCTCCAATTTTTTTCTCCCCCTTTTCTGTTTTTATTTCTTAGGTTTTATAGCATTATAGGATTAGATGTTTTAGGAAGTATTTTAATGAGGTTCGTTACTTTTAGGTTGATAAGGGATTCAGAGATGTGTTCATGATTTTTGTTGTAATTGTTTTGATAAGTTTTGATTTGTTTCTGTACTTGATTCATTCACGTAAAGTTTTGATTTTGTTTGCATTTTGATTTGTATGTAATAATGGAAAGGTTTGATTCAAACAATATTCATTTTATTAGTAAAGAATGTGTTATTTTTTCTTTAATTTGTACAGTAGACGTTTTGAAAACATGCGTTTTTCTTGGAGTGTATGCATTTTCTTTTGTTTTGGGTCTGGGCCTGTTTGGCTTTAGACTGTGCAAACAAAGGCTTTCTTCACTAACGTTTTTCCCAAATATCATTTTAATTAATAATAAAATATAGTAAAGTTAATAATAATTTTAATAATGTAGTAATTAAAGTAAACCTAAATGGACCTTTCTGATTTAGAAAAGGCCCAAGGACTTTCCATAAAGTAAACCCCCTCCCTACATTTGAAATATGCTTAGAAAATACCTTTCACGCAAAGAAACCTAATGGGCCTTTATTTCTACATGGGCCCTTTCTGACTTAGAAAGGTCCAAGCATTTTTCAAAATAGCGTAAAACCTCCTTTCATAATTTGGAATGGGCTGAAATTTTTAATGGGATTTTCTGATTTAGAAAACCCCATTAAACCCCCCTTTCAAGAACTAAACCCCATGAGTTTGAATAATATACAAAGCAAAGAAATGATTTTTTTAAATAAAAGATTTGGAACCAGTAGGGAAAATTTAGGGTATGACAGCTGCCCCTATTTAATTACCTTTTGATTGAATAGTGCGAGAATACACAGGTCTCACACGTTCTGATCAAAAGTTTATTAAATATTTGGAAGACCCTAAAATTTGTATGAAAGATTATAAGGATAGGTTGTACAACATTCTCGTGGGTATGAAGGATAGGCATAGATTATGATGTATCATCTTACCAACGTTTGAACCCATGTTTTTGATAGAAATTAGACACGACAACGCGGATAACTCGTCAGCATCTAAGAGATTGTAGATTCTTTTGCATATTTACAAAAATACATGTTTTGAAAAAAGTTGACTTACTAATGCTAGGAGACTAATATAGTAATTTTTTATTTGATTTTGTCTATTCATCCAACCTAGGGGATGAATAAAACAAAGTATGATAACCCATTGCTGCATGGAGATTGATGCAACGATGGGGGGTAGATATTTGAAAAGTGATTCTCTCACCTACCACAACCTAGTGTGTAGATGATTGAAATGCTTGATAACAACATCGATGCGTGGAGACTGAAGCAATGAGTTATGTCGCAGATTTTGTCCTGTTTACTACAACCTAGGGAGTAAACAATACAAGGAAAAACTTGTGTATTTATCGCAACCTAGGGGGTAAAATACAAAAGGGGTGGGCTTATGTTATTCATCACAACCTAGGGGATGAATAATATAACCCTGAAAACTCACATATCTATCGCAACCTAGGGGATAGATGACTGAAAAAGCTTGATAACAAAATTGTTGCATGGAGCATGACGCAATGAGTTATATTGCTGACTTCATCATGTTTACTATAACCTAGGTAGTAAACAATCCGAGGATGAATTCACGTATTTATTGCAACCTAGGAAATGAATAATATGAACCGACAATTTGCACATCTACCACAACCTAGGGGGTAGATGATTGAAAAAGCTTGATAACAACATCGCTGCATGGACACTGATGCAATGAGTTATATCGTAGAAAAAGTTGTTTTTTATGATCAAATATTAGATAACTAAGTCAGAGATAAGATTGGATTTTTACCAGTTGTGTCTGTTCTCAACCAAGGTAATAATCTGATGGAGGGCCCAAAGATATTGGTTTCGCCCAAAGTTTGTTTAAAAAAATGCCATGTGCGATGTAAGTGCATAATGTCCTAGATCGATATGGAATCTATAGTGTATATGCACTGAGTGTGTGTGTATGCCCCAAAAAATTTCATATGTGCTAAATGCATGTATATGCCCCAAAAATGTTATGAAAAATGTTTTCGATATTCTCTCCTTTTAAACCATTGGTTTTTGTGTTACCAACTCCCCGATGTTGTACGTTGCATTGTCGTGGTATCTTTGAATTGATTTGAATATGATGAAAAGTGTCCGCAGGATCTTGTTATTTGTGTCATAGGCGAAGGCGTAGGTGTGTACATAGACGTGAATGTTGGCGTGCACGTAGACATAGGCGTGGACGTGGACGTAGGCATGGATTTTCTTTCGATGTTTTTTCTAACCAAAACGCTTTTTGATGTTTTATCAAGTGCTTTTATTTGTAAAATCCACAAAATGATTTCAATGCAGTATTCACAAGAAATAATCATAGTATTTTGCAAACAAGTCTGAAAAAACATAATAAAAAATGGAAAAAGTAAGTGTTTTATTGATGTGCCTTTGAATAGGAGAGAGTACAAGATGCAATTCCTCAAAAGAGATAATTACAAAAAGTTTTAAAACTATAAATGGCAATGAGAGTGATGATTGCTACTGCTGTTTTCCCAATGTCCTTTTGATAACTCTAATCTCCTTTGCTTCCGAGTTGAATGATTTGGATCCCTCTCTTCCTTCGTGATTTGTAGTTGCAATTCTTCGATTGCAGTCTTTTTGTTCTTTATTTGTTTTGAATAATACCCCTAATTTTTTCCTGGATCTCCCTTTCGGGTTTTCAATCCACCGGGAAGATTTTTTTTTGTATGTCCCTAATTTTTTCCTGGATCACCCTTTAGGGTTTTCAATCCACTGAGACGCTCTTTTTTGCCTAAGTTTCCTATTTAAGGTAAAAACATAGCGAGCTTTCTTATACATAGTATTTTTTTACTACGTCTTAATTTGTCAGATGTGGTAGTTCTTCCCCGTCCATTGTTGTGAGAATGAGACCACCACCAGAGAATTTTGTTTTTACCACATATGTACCTTTGTAGTTGGGTGATCATTTACCACATGAATCGAGGCGAGGTAGCAGAATCTTCTTGAGCACCAAATCCCCTTCTTTGAATACTCGAGGGCGGACTTTCTTATCGAAGGCTTTCTTCATCCTCTTCTAATATAATTGACCGTGTCATAAAGTTGTTAAGTGTTTCTCTTCAATGAGGTTGAGTTGATCAAGTCCCGTCTGAATCCACTTTGCTTCTTCAAGCTTTGTTTCCATTAGAACCCAGAGTGATGGAATCTCTATTTCAAATGGGAGTACTGGCTTCATGCCATATACTAGAGAAAAAGGACTTGCACATGTTGATGTGCGTACGGAAGTACGGTAGCCATGTAGAGAAAAGGGAAGCATTTCATGCCAATCTTTGTATGTCTTTACCATTTTCTGAATGATTTTCTTAATGTTTTTGTTGGCAGCTTCAACGGCCCAGTTCATCTTGGGTCGATATGGTGAAAAATTATGAAGCTCGATCTTGAACTTATCGCATAGCTCCTTCATCATTTTGTTGTTTAGATTAGACCCGTTGTCCGTAATGATCCTGCTTGGAACCCCATGTCTGCATATGAGATTTTGCTTGCTGAATCGAGTAACCACTTGACTTGTCACATTCGCGTGGGGTGTTGCATCTACCTATTTTGTGAAGAATCAATGGCAACCAGTATGAACCGGTGTCTATTATATGCTTTTGGTTTGATCATGCCTATCAAATTAATTTCCCATTTGAAAATGGCCAAGGAGAGCTCATGGCATTCAGAGGGGTAGGTGGCACATTCATTTTGTAAGCGTAGATTTGGCACTTGTGACATGTTTTTGTATAATGGTAGAAATCAGGTTCCATCATTAATAAATAACAACCCGCTCGTAGAATTTTTCTATCCATGGCGTACCCATTTGTATGAGTTTCAAAAGTACCTTTATAGATTTCTCTCATAAGCGTATTTGCTTCATGTTTCTCCACAAACTTGAGAAGCACCATGTCATATTTTCTTTTGTATAACACATCAGCACTTAGAAATAATTTTGAGGCTAGCTTCTACAGAGTTCGTTTGTCAATGATAGAAGCATTTTCTGGATATTCTTGTTTTTCAAGGTACCTTTTAATGTCATAGAACCAAGGCTTGTTATCTGGTCCCTCTTCAATATCAAGGTAGTGTGACGGCTCTTCAAAATGTCTGATTGTAATGCGCGGTTCATGGTTTGGCCAAGTTACCTTGAACATGGCAGATATAGTTGCCAAGGAATCTTCCATCTGATTTTCTCCTCGTGGGATATGACTGAAAGTGACCTCCATGAATTCTTTAGCTAGCTTTAAAACATGATCCTGATATGGAATCAATTTGGGATGCTTAATGTCCCACTCACCATTGACTTGGTATATGACTAGTGCAGAATCTCCAAATACTTTGAGATGTTTGATTCTCAGATCGATGGCAGCTTCTAAACCCAAAATACAAGCTTTGTATTCAGTGATATTGTCGGTGCAGTCAAAATATAACCTCGTAGTATAAGGTTTCTGATAATTCTTCGAAGAAGTAAAAATTTCCACATAGTCGTGCCCCAGTGTGTTTGAAGCTCCGTTGAACATGAGTGTTCAATGTTCCCCTGGTTCAGGTCCTTCATTGGGTCCCGGTATTTTATAGTCACATATAACCATGACATCTTTGTTTGGAAAGTCGAACTTCATTAGTTGATATTCTAGAAACGGCTGATGAGTTAGGTGATCAGCTAGTACACTACCCTTAATGGCCTTTTTAGTAACATATTATACGTCGTACTCTAATAGTAGCATCTGCCATCGGGCAATCCTTCCTGTAAGAGCCGGTTTTTCGAATACATACTTTAAAGGATCCATTCTTGCTATTAACCACATGGTGTGAGTTAACATATACTGCCTTAATCTTTTAGTAGCCCAAGCCAATGCATAACAAGTTTTCTCGATAAGTGAGTATCTAGTTTCATAGTTAGTGAATTTCTTACTGAGGTAGTAGATTGCATGCTCTTTCCTACCTGTTTCATCATGTTTTCCCAATACACATCCCATTGACACTTCAAGTACTGTTAGATACATGATGAGTGGTATTCTAGGAACTGGTGGCATTAAGATCAGTAGCTCTTATAAATATTGCTTTATTGTCTCGAAAATTGTTTGGCAATCATTATTTCATACCACCATCTGATCTTTTCATAGTAGTTTGAATATAGGATCGCACGTAGAAGTTAGGTGTGATATGAACCTTGAAATATAGTTCAATCATCCTAAGAAACCACAAACCTCTTTCTATGTCCTCAGAGCTAGCATTACTTGTATTCAATACCATGCTGGCTTAGAATGAAACCCAGTAATTTGCCCGATCTGACACCAAATGAACACTTGTTTGGATTCAATCTTAGTTTGAATCTTCACAGACGATCAAATAACTTTTGTAAATGTATGACGTGATCCTCCTATGTATGATATTTGGTGATCATATCATCTATGTATACCTCCACCTCTTTGTGAATCATATCATGGAATAGTGTGACCATAGCCCGTTGATAGGTTGCCCCTGCATTCTTCAGATCGAATGACATTACCTTGTAACAGAAAGTGCCCCAAGGTGTCATGAAAGTAGTCTTTTCCATATCTTTGGGAGCCATTTTGATTTTTATTATAGCCTGAGAAACCGTCCATGAATGAGAATACCGAAGATTTAGCTGTATTATCCACCAAAACATCAATATGGGGTAACGGGAAATCGTCTTTGGGACTCACTTTATTTAGATCCCTATAATCCACACACATGAATACTTTGCCATCCTTCTTGGGTACTTGTACGATGTTAGCTATCCAAGGTGGATAGTCTACCACCTCATAGAACCCTGCGTCGAATTGTTTAAAGAACTCTTCTCGAATTTTGTTGGACATGTCTGAACGAGTTCTCCTTAGCTTCTGCCTGATTGGAGAGCAAATTTCCTTTGTTAGGTAGCTTGTGCACCATAATGTTTGTATCCAATACAGGCATAAATTTGTAAGATAAGGTGAATATGTCCATATACTTATGTAACAACTTGATCAACCTTTCTTTGACGCTTTTCTCCAATGTTACGCTTAGATTGATCTCTTTCGGATCTTCTTCTGTGCCAAGGTTAATGGTCTCAATAGATTCCTCATATGGTTGTATATTGTAAGCTTTTTTCTCTATTTCCCTCGCGAATTCTTTAGAAATTTCAAGATCTTCATCATCTTCCACTTCAGCTTGGTTGATGGGTGCATCAAAATTATATCGAGTAGCAGCAGTAACATTATTGATGATTTTGGGAATGGATCTGCACATTTATCATATTTTGGTGCTGATTTTAGTATGTGAATTTGGAAAATGCATATGAATAAAAGTATTATCATTTTTAAATATGAGATAAATGCAAGAGAAAGACAAGGATCCTAATTGAATGCAGAATATAACTTTTATTAATCATGAATACTGTTTGAAACAAAATGGGGGACCCTTACAAGCAACCCCTATGCCTCGGGCTTGACATAGGTTCTTTTAAAACAAGAAAAAATACATAGGAAAGAAAACGATCTTGGAAATCTCCACATCTATCCAATTCTTGAGTTCTTCGTCTGGGGTGCATTCACGGATGAAATCAAATTCCCTTTTGATGTTGTCTTTGCTAGATATCATTGCCACATATCCTTCATGTTATACTCCTTTGTTGATAAAGACTTCCTCAATGGGAGGAAACTTCTCTTTGATTCCTCCATGGTCAGTGACTACCTCAATTGCATTCACAATAGGACCACCATGTGGAGGCATGGGGTTTGACTTGATATTCGACTTATCAAAGGTGATATCCTGAGAATCCAACAAATCTTAAACTTTATGTTTGAAGGCCCAACATTGATCTATGTTATGCCTCAGAGAATTGGCATGATACTCACATTTGGCATTGGCATTGTATCTTGGTGGGGGTGGCCTGACTGGAGGAGCTAAAGGTTTTAGCTCTACCAAATACGCCTTGACTAAGTGTTGTAATGATTGACTGGGTGACATGGGGAATGGATCAAACTTTATTTGCGGCCATTCAAATTTGTTTTGTTGCGTTCCTCGCAGGATTATTAATGGTTGTTGCGTCCTTGGTTGTGAGGCTATAGCATTAATTTCTCCCTCAATCCTTTTCGTGAAGTTAGGAGCATATCTTTTTTCATTGTAAGGGATATTTGATGATCCCCCTTGTATATTTCCGCTCTTTATTCCATCCTCAATCCTTTCTCCAATAGTTACTAAATCAGAAAATTTAGAAGAGACGCTCCCTACCATATTTTCATAGTATATCCCTTGCAAGGTTCCCATGAACATATCGACTAGTTCTTTCTCTATAAGTGGTGGTTGTACACGGGATTCCATTTCTCTCCACCTTTGAGAATATGCCTTGAAGAACTCCTCTTTCTTCTGGGACAGGTTCTGGAGTTGCATGTGGGTAGGTTCCATGTACAAGTTATATTTATACTATTTCAGGAAAGCATTAGCAAGATCTGCCCATGTCTGGATGTAAACTCATTCTAATTGCATGTACCAATTCAGAGATGCCCCACTTAAATTGTCTTGAAAGCAATGAATCATCAGCTTCTGGTCTTGAGCATAAGCATGCATCTTCCTGCAATACATGCGCAGATGGTTCCTTTGAAAGGTAAGCCCCTTTTATTTTCCAAAGTCAGGTACTTTGAATTTTGGCAGGATCACCACATCAGGAACTAGACCCATTTCGAGAGCATCGACATCGAAAGCATCATATCCATCCATAACTTTTAATCTTTCCTCTATAAATTTGTACTTATTGAGCACAAATGGATTATCAGTAGCATGAGTATGGGTTGTTCTTTGAGGCGCTTGATTGACATCCTCTAAGTTGTGGTCTCCATACTTCAAGTCTAAGTAGTTGTCTGCATTGTTGATCGGAATCTGTAGGGTATGAAATGCCGCTACCTTTAGTGAGGTGGGACAAACCCTTCAGTATCAGCTTCTCTTATCTCTTGTGGGGCCATGGCAGTCTTTTGGGGTCCTGCTTTTGGCTCATTCCTTGGTTGGTGACCGCTCGATGCACCAATGGTCTGGGCTACTTCTTTAAATGCAGCTTGGTTCTCCTTAATTTGTTCCATCACTTTTTGTTTATGGGCTCTTGTCTGATATGGTGGTAAGAGAGGTGGTGCTTTTCTTCTACCAATGGTTTAACTGGAGAAGGTTTTGAAAAAAAAAAGATGAGTGCTTGTGTTATGAATGAGATGTGAATGTTTATGAATGCATGAATGTGTATGAATATGCTGAGAATTTCGTTTTTTGAATTTCTTATTCACTCGGACATATATATATATATATATATATATATATATATATATATATATATATATATATATATATATATATATATATATATATATATATATATATATATATATATATATATATATATATATATATATATATATATATATATATATATATATATATATATATATATATATATATATATATATATATGTGTGTGTGTGTGTGTGTGTGTGTGTGTGTGTGTGTGTGTGTGTGTGTGTGTGTGTGTGTGTGTGTGTGTGTGTGTGTGTGTGTGTGTGTGTATTTAGGTTTTGCTTTTCATTGGCGAGTATCTTGAAATGAATAAGTAGGAGAAATACTGAAACAAAATGCCTTTATTGAAAAAAGTAATTGTCTTGAAATAAAATACAATTCCGATATTGAAAAATATTCCAATCTTTAAAACAATAAACTTTGCTAAAAGAAATAAACAAAGGGAAACAATCTTTTAAGCGCGCCTGTGGATGTCTGCTTTGAATAGATTGACCATTGTTCAACAAAGCTTTGGAAAGTCTTCAACATATTTTGGAATAGGAACCATCACATTTTCTGTGTCTCTTAATCTTCTAGGGATGTCTTCAATGAGATTGTTGGCTAACAAGGCAAGTCTTTCATGCTTTTCCTTCTAGTATCGGTATTCTCGGTAGATATCGGGAATTATCTTTTGATTATCTCTCCCCGCTTAATCCATCTTGACATACTGCTCTTTCCAATACATATTTTTAGCCCTCATCTCTGTATAGAGTATCCTTTGCATCAGGAAATCTTTTCAGAGGCCTTCTAACTCCAGGCATACTTGCTCGTATTCTTCAATTTTCTGGGAAAGATGCCTTTCTTCCCTCATCCTTTCAAGGTGTTCCCTTATCTCATATTCTTGGATATTGTGGAGTATAGTTGTAAGATACTTCATTTGTTCTTCTTGATCTAAAGTAGCTTGCGCCAAACTTTGGATTTGGGCCCTTAGATCTTCTTCCAGTACCTTCTTGTCTTTCATCGCCTTTTCATACCATCTGGTTAATCTCCCAATTTCACTAGTAGCATCTTCAAACCTCTGGTTGTGGGAATCCAGGTTTAAAGTAACACTTAACAACCCTTTAGTCGCACGCTTCTGCTTAAGACTATCCTTTTTGAATTCCTCGTGATCTCTTTGAATTGTTGGTCTTTTGATTCAAGTATGCGCTTCATTTGTCTTTTTTATTTGGTTAAGTTATGGAGGTTAAGCCCTAATTCTTCCTTTACCCTCTGAGCTTATTTCAAGGATTTCTTCAGATCTCCTATTTCTTCCAAGGACATAAGCGGAGCCTCTGGGACCTCTGGCTTATATTCATGATCTATGTAAAGTTGTAGCTTAACAATTTGTACCCTATCCATAAACCCATCGAGTGTAGGGTTCTTTTTCCACATCATTCTTTCTTTCAGCTTTCCTTTTATTAACCCTATTCCAAGCCCGAATGACTTTGTTGAGCAACTCTTGGTTGTTTTTGCCCATGTCATGAATGATCAATTGTTGGAGTTGTTCGTCTGAAGGTTTATCTTCCAAAGGATACCTTAGTTGTCGTAGGGCCAAGGTAGGGTTATAATTAAAGCAACCTCGTGATCTGATCAATGGAACATTAGGAAAGTCCTCACAACTATAGATAATATCACCAATGTCCAGCTTCCTTGCCTACCATAATACAGAATTGGCAGTAAGAGACCTTAGTTTTTTAAGACACTCATACCTTGTCAGATTCGGAATCATGTAATCTTCCTTGTAAAGATGAGTCATAAACCAGGGATATAACAGTGGAATGCAACAATTTAGAGTACCCCTTCTTTTTTCATACTATGAATGGAGTGTGTAATAAATGTCAGCAAGCAAAGCGGGAGTTGAGTATGTATTAAAAGCTTTTGCGCCCCAAAACACGCTAATAGTCGCATGGTCAATATAGTCCAAAGTTCGTGGAAATAAGATCACACCAAATAAAAGAAATCCTAAACAATCAATACAAGACTCCAATTCTTTGTTATTATCAAAATCGAAAGCCTTATTCTCCAAGTAGCATCTCTTAATCCCTCATACGTCCCCTTCTTTCTTGTAATTAAGAGACAATTTGGGATAAGGGACCCCTAATCCTTCTACCAATATTTTGACGTCAATATTTTTCCCGATACCCACATAAGCCTTCTCTTTTGAAAAGTTCAAAATTCTGTCAAATTCTTCCAGAGTCGGTGCAAGATGAAAGTCTTGAAAGGTCAAGCATCTCAACGGAGGGTCGTAGAACTGAATTAGGAAGGAAACAACATCTAATTATACCTCTAATTTGGTTAATTCAAGGGTATCCCCATAGCGACGAGTGAACATCCTCAAAGCTCTTTCAGAAAGTTTCCCTTTTATAGCCTTGATTTTTGACATATCTGGCTTAATGGCATTGATGCGGACAAGTTGTTTCCCTTTGGTTTTCATTTTTCAGGACACTCGCCAAAAATCCTTTGACTTATTACTTTCTTTAACAATGTGAATAAGAAAAACAAAAGGAAATAGAGGGTAATGAATATATGAAATGCAGAAAATGTATGAATGCATGAACGTAGGGCTTAATGATTGGATTTTATGAATAATATCCTTAGAAGGTAGGCTCCTAGTTTTGGCCTACGAATAGTCTACCCTCCCATAAGTTGGTTTCCTTAATAGTATCATGAATAACACTAGATGGAAATGATAACGTGAAAATACATAGCTTATTTGACCCGATTTGCATAAATAAAGTTGTCGTTTTATCTTAATTATTATGTATTATGTTAAGTTTTCAAGTGTGTTTCAGGTCATTATTCTATCCAAGGCCTACATGAGAAGAGGAGAAGAAATAGAAACGAGCTCAAAATCAGGAAAACAGCATAAAAACAGCAAAAAAAAGAAGATTTCATATCAGAAGGTTGTGCCCCTCGGCACACCTTCCATTCCGCTTGGCACAAGTGTAATTTGTGTGCCCCTCAGCACACAAGCCATTCTGATCGGGATAAAATATATATGTGTGCCCCATGGCACACGTTGCATTCCACTCGGCATAACATGTTTTCTATTTTGTTTGACGCGTAGAGATTTCTCCATGATTCCACGAATCTTCAGTGCCAACGACCTGCATGATTAGAAGCTGAATTTCCTCTGGTCTTTCTCCATACACGAACTTTTTGGAAGCACGAAGTCACATTCCTATATTTTCTCAAACAATTTTTGTTATGCTGAGATATAAAAAAAGAAGAACATTTACAAACTCTCTCTCTCTCTCTCTCTCTCTCTCTCTCTCTCTCTCTCGACATACTTTTGAACTTTCTCATCTCCGATGTTTTAGTTTTGTTACATTACTTTGCATTCTCATTTTTTCCTTTCACACCATTATTCCGTTTAACGTTCAGAGCTTTGTTTAGAACTTAGGCATATGAAACCTTCACCTAAACAACAATAGTTTTCTACACTAGGAAACTATTGCAACATTAGATTTTCTTCATAGCCTCCTGAACTTGTTTTTGTTTAATCTTTTATTCTGCATTCAAGTTAATTTTCCGCAAGAAAATCCTGCGGCATATTATGGAGGATTGCTACAAGTACTTAAAGAATTGCATAAATTTGTTCTCATTTAATTCCAAGTTTCTTTTAGTTTAATTTTATTAATGTTTTTATTTATCAATCATGCCTTTAGTATTATATGTCTGCTATTGTTTTGTGTTCTTAACAAATAATATGTCTGACTAATCTCCCCGATAACTGTATGTAAGGTTATAAACCGAAGGATTTCGGTAATAAATTGGCATAAACATTTTATAAAAATACTTTTCAGGTTTGGTTTCCAATTTTAATATAAATTGTTTTGTTACGAGAGTAAGAGACAAAACAAAGGCTAAAATCAATAGTCACGAGAGTGTGAGTTTTTAATCGAATAGTGGTTAACAAACATTGGTTTTAAATATAGCAAGAGCGGTTTATGATTAATTAGAATCTATTTATTTTCAAATAGTATCTTTGGATTTTAAATGAGACATTGATACCAAGCATTTAGGTTTAATTATATAATCCGAATCAACAATCACGAGAGTGTGAGATAAAGGTTTTTAAACTAATAATTTCTACTGAACAGTGTTTTAAATACCCAAAGATATATCAATGAACTACTGAATTCCCGAAGTCAGACTGTTACATACTGGTATCCCGCTATTAAATATTTCAATTAAGTCTAACGTTATTTTTCGTCTACCCCAAAACCTAAGATTTATCGGCCTTAGCTTTACACACTAGCTTTATCAGCAATTTAATTACCAGTCCCTGTGGGTTCGATATCTTTTAAAACTACGCGATCAAACTGTGCACTTGCAGTTAATACACTCGATAGACTCTTAAAGTCACACAATCAAGTTTTTGGTGCCATTGTCGGCGACTGATTTAGTAGATATTGTGAATACCTTGTTACGCAGTATAGACTAAGGCAAAAAAATGTATTTTCCTTTTATCCGTTGATTGTATGCCAAGCACTCGCTCTCAAGGCGAAGATTTAGAGTAATAAATCGATGAAGTCGGGTGTTTTGTTAGTATAAGACGCCGAATTAGAGAATACCAAATTAAGTACAATCTTCCCGAATTCAATCTTCTCGATTTATATCTTCCTGAACAAAGAATGGTCGAAGGCTCCTAAATCGTCCTTTGAAGGATTATGTTGCTCAATCGCAAGAGGAACCTCACAACAGTATTGTTGCTCCCGCTATTGCTTAGAACAATTTCTAGTTAAAACCTTCGTTATTACAAGTTTTCCAACGAAATCAGTTTTTAGGATGTCCTACGGACGGTCCAAATTTACATTTATCCGTGTTTATGCAGCACGCAGACACAATGAAAGCAAATGGTGTCATCCCCGAAGCTATAAGACTTCATTTTTTTTCCTTTTTCATTACGAGATAGAGCTAGAGCCTAGCTCCAGTCTCTACCATCCAACTCTGTTACCACATGGAACAAATTGAAGAAAGTTCTTCTAGCACGATATTTTCCACCTATGCTAAGAGCCAATGTCAATGGTTTTAATCAAAAGGAAAATTAATCTCTCTTCGAAGCATCAGAAAGATACAAAGACATGTTGCGACTCTGTCTACATCATGGTCTAGAAGAATGGCTGATCATCCACACCTTTTACAATGGTCTCTTGTACAACACAAGACTAACGATTTACGTTGCAAATGGCGGCACAGTGATTGACAAACCTTGTCATGACGCTTATCAACTTATTGAAAGTATCACTCAAAAACATTACCAGTGGGGAAGCGATAGAACCATTATAGAGAAATATCAGATGAAAGGCGGTATGTACGAAGTTAGTAGTTTAGACCAAGTTAACGCTAAGGTAGAAGCTCTTACCCAAAAGATAGAAAATTTGACCACAACTCCCACAACCACCGTGGCTACAGTATCTCCAACATGCGATTTATGTGGACTTCACGCATATGTTGCGCCTGAATGTCCACTTTTAACAGGAGTACTAGTTGATCAAGTGAACTATGCTCAAGGAAACCCATACGAGAATACCTATAATCCTACCTGGAAGAACCATCCGAACTTTTGTACAAGAATAATAATGTGTTATATCCACCTGGACAAGCTCCTACTACACCCCCAGGATACCAGAAAGCCGCACAAATTACTCCAAATGTTCCTAGGAAATACAATATAGAGATCATAATAGAAAACTTTGTAGCTACTCAAGCTCAACAAAACAAAGATTTTCTAAATCAAAACATACACACTAGGGAACAAATTAAGCAGCTATCAAACAAAGTTGATGCCCTCGAAGTAAATTATGTATGTAATGTATTGTGTGATGATGTTCTCGAAGTAAATGAGAGTGCTATATGCGTTTCATATGCATATGATATGATAATTGTAAATTATTTATGGATGCGATATGTCGTTGAAGTGTATCGGTAGCTTCGGATAACATCTTTGTTGGGTAAAATAAATCCCTGACTGTCACTGGGGATGAAGAATATGAATCATCAATCTTGTTTAGAATGTCTCTGCTGGGGATTCCTGGTGTCTGTTTGAGGATGTCCCGTTGGGAATGTTTGACTTCTGTTTGGGGATAGAAGAGTTCAGGAACCTCGGTCGTTCATCACTCTACTAGGGATTTTAGTTCTTATATACCTTGCTTGGGGATAAAAGAGATGAATAACCTTTAGAGGTGCTATATGACCGATTTTTAGGTATGGACATCACTCTTCTGGGGAGGAAAAAATTAATATTTGTCCCGGTTTCATATTCCGTGATAACTCTCTGGGGATAATAGCCTTGACTATATTTTGCTGGAGAAGAGATTTTGTTGGTGATTTGAAGTAGTCGGAGAAATGAATCTTGCTTGGGAAATTAAATTCCATTGGGTAAATGAACCCTACTGGAGAAATAGACTATGCTGGAGAAATATACTCTACTGAGGAAATGAGCCTTGTTGGAGAAATGAGAATTTTGTAGGAGATTCCACAGTGTTGGAGAAGTGAAATCAGTTGGGGAGTTAAATTCCCGTGAACTGTATTGAGGAAGTAATTCTTTGGTGGGGATTGGGATTCCGTAGGATGTGCGAAGGAAGCTTCCACTATATACTGGAGAAATTATCAACCTCCTTTATGCTCTAGGAGATCTGTTGGGGACTATGATTAAGTTAATTGCTGAAAAATACCTCAATTTATGTCTGAAGGCATATTAGACTTGCGGGGAATGTATCTTTGTTGAGGATGAGCTTGTGAAGGTAGCTCTGTGGGGATTTTTCTGTGAAGGTTTGCTCTGTGGGGATTTTTCTGTGGAGGTTTGCTCTGTGGGGATTTGTGGATGACATGGACGATATCCCAACTCATAGAGTCTTTAGTAAATGATTGTTCTTGTGTTCAGACATACATTTGTCAACAATAATCATATTCATATGCATATGTTCATTGAATTTAGTCATTAGACGTTTTTGCAAACAAAACAGAAAAAACGAAACAAATTTGAATTTTGAAATTGACTTGTATTGATAATTTACCTATAAACAAGCGATTTTGTACAAAGAGACAGAAATCTTAGTAAGAGGAAATCGTCGTAAAAATGAAAAGTAAAGCAAAACATATACCAATGTTTAAATGATCCCATCGGGTTTTAACTCTGTTATTACCTCTATGTCTTCGAGCATCTCATCCCTCACTATCGGAAGAATTTGACTGAATTAATCTATACCATTTGAACTTGATGTTGGTAATAAAGCTTGTTGTAAGTAGATGATCCAACGCGACATAGTTGTATGCTTTAATCCCTAACTTTTTCCTGGACCATCCTTTCGGGTTTTCAGTCCACTGGGATACCATTTTTTGCCCAAGCCGCCTTTTCAGGTTTTCGACTTGCCGGGTGTACAATCTTTATATATCCCTCCATTTTTTTCGAACCCTTTTTGTTTGCCGGGATACCCTTATTTTTTCCTAGGTCAGTCAACCTAGCGGGTCTCTTTCATGCGTAGTATCTTTTGACTATGTCCGTGTTCACAAGGTGTGGAAAATCTTCACTTTCCATGGAGGTAAGTATCATAGCACCGCCATAAAATATCTTCTTGATCACGAATGGCCCTTCGTAGGTGGGAGTCCATTTTCCCCAGGGATCACCTTGCGGTAGAATAATGCACTGTTTTACCAAGTCACCAGCCTGATATACCCAATGCTTGACTTTCTTGTTGAAGGCTTTGATCATACGCTTTTGATACATATGACCATGAAAAACAGTCATAAGCCTCTTCTCGTCAATCAAATTTATCTGGTTTAACCTAGTCTGAATCCACTCGTCTTCATATAAATATGCGTCTTTCATAATCCTTAAAGAAGGTATCTCAACTTCGACAGGATAGACATCTTTCATACCGTAGACTAGAGAGAACAGAGTTTCCCTAGTTGATGTTCATACTGAAGTGCGATATCCATGAATAGAAAATGGTAACATCTCATGCCTATCTTTATATGTCATCGTCATCTTTTGTATAATATTCTAAATGTTCTTATTAGCGGCTTCCACTGTGTCGTTCATCTTTGGTCTATACGGAAAAGAATTATGGTGCTTGATCTTGAACTGCGTACAGAGTTTCGTGATCATAGTGTTGTTAATATTGGTACCATTGTCCGTGATAATCCTCTCGTGGATGCCATACTGACAGATAAGGTTATGCTTAATGAATCGAGCCACAACATTCTTGGTAACAGAGTCAAATGAGGCGGCTTCAACCCACTTTGTGAAGTAATCAATGGCGACAAGGATGAAACAATGCCTATTAGAGGTTGTAGGATTAATCTCTCCAATCGTATCAATGCCCCACATTGAAAATGGCCAAGGAGAAGTCATGATGTTTAAAGGAACCAGATGCACATGTATTTTGTCAGCATAGATCTGACACTTGTGAAAAGTTCTTGAATGGTAATGACAGTCATTTTCCATGATCGACCAATAGTAACTCGCTCTCAGAATCTTTTTAGCCATCATATGTCTGCTGGAGTGAGTACTAAAGATACCTTCGTGCATATCTTTCATAATTTTCTCAGCTTCCTTCTTGTCCACACAATGAAGCAGAGTCAAATCATGGTTGCGCTTGTACAAAATTATGTTGCTCAGGAAGAACTTAGTAAAGAACCTTCATAGGAATTTCTTGTCATTGATATATGCCCCCTCGGGGTACTCTTGAGCCTTGAGATATCTCTTCACCTTATGAAACCAAGGCTTTTCCTCCACTCTATCAGTATCAATTTCGTAGCAATGTGCTAGTTCATCTAGTCTCTCAATAGTAATTTGAGGAGCCTCGTTGTCCCATCTGACTTTGAACATATATGACATGGTAACTAACGCGTCTACCAACTGATTATCTTCTCTTGGGATGTGTTAAAAGTGATTTACTCGAAGTACGAAATTAAGGTCAACACACGCTCTTGATAAGGAATGATATTAGGGTGCTTCATATCCTATTCTCCCTTGATTTGACTGATCACCAGAGCTGATAGTAGCTTTGATACCGATGATACACACTTCATATTCTGCCATGTTGTTGGTATAGTCAAAACAAAATCTAGCGGTGAAGGGCGTATGGCAACCATGGGGAGAGATAATCACAGCCACAATTCAATTACCCAGCACGTTGGAAGCTCAATCAAAAACCATAGTCCATCGAGATCCTGGCTCAGGTACTTCATACGGTCCAAGTTCTTCATAATCTATAACTAGCATAATATTCTCATATGGGAACTCGAAATTCATAGATTGGTAGTCGTCTACGGCTTGATTCGCCAAATGATCTTCCAATACACTTCCTTTAATAGCCTTCTGAGTGGTGTACTGAATGTTATATTCTGTTAAGACCATTTTCCATCTTGATATCCTTCCAGAGAGAGCTGGTTTCTCGAATATGTATTTGATGGGATCCAATTTAGAGATCAACCAAGTAGTATGGGTCAACATATACTATCTTAGTCAGCGAGTAGCCCATGCCAAAGCGCATCAAGTTTTCTCAAGCAGTGAGTATCTTTTCTCACAGTCGGTAAATTTTTTGCTAAGGTAGTATATTGCATGCTATTTTCGACCAGGCTCTTCATGCTTGCCTAGTACACGCCCCATTGAATTCTCCAACACTGTTAAGTACATGATTAGATATCTTTCTTCAACTGGTGGCATCGGAATAGGAGGTTCTTGGAGGTACTCCTTAATTTTTTCAAAGTCTATCTGGAAATCTTCGTTCCACTTTACTTCCTGATCTCTCTTCAACATCTTGAAAATCGGTTCACAAGTAACGGTCAGATGGGAAATAAACCTGGCAATGTAATTAAGTTGTCCCAAGAAACCTCTGACTTCCTTCTCAGTACATGGGACTGGAATTTCTCGAATGGATTTGACCTTGGCGGGATCGACTTTAATACCTTTACCATTGACGAAGAAACCCAAGAGTTTATCAGATCTCACCCCAAAAGTGAACTTTTTTGGATTCAACCTTAGCTTGTACTTTTTTAGCCTCTCAAATAACTTGTATAGATGGTCAAGATGTTCTTCTTCAGTCTGAGATCTGGATATCATATCGTCAACTTAAACCTTTATCTCGTGATGAATCATATCTTGGAACAAGGCTACCATAGCATGTTGATATGTTGTTTCGGTGTTCTTCAACCCAAAAGGCATACCCTTATAGCAGAAAGTGCCCCATTGTGTCACGAAATTAGTCTTCTCCATGTCTTCAGGTGCCATCTTGATCTGATTATAACCCGAGAAACCGTCCATGAAGGAGAATACCTTGTGTTGAGCAGTGTTGTCAACCAGAACATCAATATGTGGAAGTGGGAAGTCATCTTTGGGGCTTGCCCTTTTCAGATCCCTGTAATCTACACACATACGTACCTTGTCGTCTTTCTTTGGTACTGTAACCACATTTGTAACCCACTGAGGATATGATGTAACTGCTAAGAAACCTGCATTGAATTGTTTCATAACTTCATCCTTTATTTTTTCTGACATCTCGGGACGCATATGACGAACCTTCTGCTTTATTGGAGAACAACCCTCTTTCATCGACAGACAGTGAACCACAATATTAGTCTCGAGCCCTGGCATTTCTTTGTATGACCAAGCAAAGATCTCCACATATTCATGCAACATCTATATTAACATGTTCTTGACACTACCATCTAGATTAGCACCTATCTTGACTTCTTTCTTGTTTGCTTCAGTACCCAAGTTTACAATCTCGACTGGCTTTTCATGTGGTTGTATAGCCTTTTCTTCTTGCACTAACAGTTTGGAAAGTTCTCTAAGTATTTCATAATCTTCCTCACCTTCGTCCTCGGCTTGGTAGATCGGATTTTCAAAGTCATAAGTGGAAATAGCAGAATTGTCATCAACGGGATCTAGAGTGGATGTGGATATGCAATTTATTGTGTGGGTGTGTGTAAGAACACATAACTATTTTGAAAATGATAAAAATAAAATTCAGACATAGAGTGTTATACGATAGGACTTATCTAGAAGGGGGGGTTGAATAGATACCATGATTTTTAAAAATAATTTTTAACGAAAACTTAAAACACAGTGAAAGCTACCCGGATATACTCGTCTAAAAACGATCCTCTATTGAAAAGACCGAATATGCGTAAAATTGAATGGAATAAATCAATGAGAATTATTAACACTTAATTCAATTATAATTAATCACTTGTACTCTTTAACTGTTGTCAATTACTTCCAATGAATTGTTGAGAGAAAAACCCAAAAATTTTCACTTTTGGACTTTTATCGAACACTTGGTGTGCGTAATCACACCAAGTCCAATCTATCTTCATTTGTAGTGCTAATATCAATTATAGCAATCAAAGTGATTACTATAGTGCTTAGAAATATTTCTATCACACTACAAATCCAGACAATTTAAACCACTAGTGAAAATTCACAAATTATAGCAAATAAATGATAAAAGACTAGAAAGAAAAAAGACACGTGATTTGTTTAGGCAGTTCCCTCTATCGTCTTTGCATGGGGTACTCTGTCCCTAATTCTAGAATGTAGAATTAGGATAATTTCTATTATGATTGCAAAGTTTGTACAAGAGATAGAAAATAGTCACCACAATTCAAACCCAATTTGTTGAATTGAAAAATAAGCTCCTCTCTTCCCTTGATTCAATTTGAACCAAGTATGTCACCAATCTTCGATAAACCTCTGGTTGTAGCTACCTTGTTGAGAACCCAAACCGTTTCTCAAACCCTCTACTCAACTGATTTGATCGCAAGATGATGACCCCAGTTCTTCCTTCACAATCCTCTGATTGTAGCTACCTTGTCGAGCGAACCCACAGCTCCTCAATCCCTTAAGCACGACTGAATTTGAAGCAAAGAATTGTCAAAAAAAACCCAAATCCCAATGATCTTGGAGGACAAAACCCTCAAATTTTATTCAAGAAAAACCCAAAATTACTCAACCCGAACAAGATCTCAATCTTCTACTTCAGGCGTTATCAACACAGGCTTCGCACCTTGATCGACAAAAATTATTATGTGTAGTTGTCAATGGATGAGTGAGAGGTTGAAGATGATGAGTACCTTGTGTATCTATTTCACTTTTCTTGTTAAAAACCAATGATAGAACCTTACAAGATTATATATGTTATCTCAAGTCAAAACCCAAACTAACAAGCTGAAAAACAGATTTAACGAGTGAACGGTCGACCTATTGAGAAAAGGGACTCGACCTGAGCATTCCCGAAAGTTCTAGAAGACAAATTGCGTAATCCATGCGTCGACCACTCCAAGGATCTTTGTCGATGCATAGTTCCTACAAATTACTCTCAAGTTAAGTCAACCACATAATCGACGTGAGCAAACCCGAGACTTCCCCAAGATGCAACTTTTTAATCCATGCGTTGACCGCTTCAGGGCTATGCGTCGGCGCATAGTTCCTAAAAATTACTTCCAGGTTGAGTCGACCACACATTCAACGTGAGCAAACCCATGACTTCCCAAAGTAGCAACCTTTAATCATGCATCGACCCGAGCTTACTTTGAGTTGACCTAAGGCATATGATTTTTCAAAGATACCAATTTTTGAAGACTTTTCATACTTCCTTGTCCACCATATCATCTAGCAACATTTCCAACAAATAGTTGAAATTTTTGACATCATTGAAACCCTTTTTGAAGGAACCTTGCCCTCACATACTCCCCCTTTTTGATGATGGCAAAACTTGTCCTTGGAACTAAGTATTGGAATCTTAATCTCGGAGATTTCTCCCCTATCTTTGTGCACCCTTTTGTTTCTTTTTGGCTTTCATATCATCTGTCTTTGGCTTCCACATGCTTCTCCCCCTTTGACAATATCGAAAAGAGACAAAGCCATTGGTTAAAAATAACAATAATCAATATAAGTAAGGTTTGACCATTATCTTCTTTGGAAATCAATAACTCTAACAAACAATCACATAAAGATATATTAGAGAAAGGCATAACAAAAAAAAACATAAATAGACACCAATTTCATAGTTTAGTTACAAACCGGTGTTTAAAGAGAGACAAACACAAAGTAAGTCATAATATAAAAATAATTAAACAACAAATACTAGCTTAAGTTCATGAAAATAGCAAAGGACAAGACTAAGAAAAACATCAATTTTTATCACTCTCATTTCCTCCTTGTGGTGGTGGATTTGATGGTTGGTAGATAGGGAAGTGTTGCATGAAATTGTTGGTGAAGCTGGTGAAGTTGTTCGCTTGAGGCTCCATCGTCCCATACAAAGTATTGTATCGTTGATCTTGAATGGTAGAGTATACGGAAAATTGTTCACCATGTACCCTGACACGGTTTCATAGAGTAGCAAGTCTCTCATTTACAAGTGAAGAATTCTTCTCCTGTTGAAGATGCATAGACTCGAGAAAGTTCAAAATGGTATCATTGTTTCCATCTGGCACTTAGTCTTCATCCATGGCATCAACATTCTCACCTTCCTCATTTTCTACATCATGTTCCTCGTCACTATCATCTCCTTGCTGCAAGCACACATTATTACTTCTTACCACATATCGATACCATTGCGTACTTGCATCCCACTGGTGACCCATCATAGTCAATGTCTTTTGAGTGAACTCTTGATCAGTTGATGATCCAATTAAGGGAAGGCCCGAAACACCAATAATGGCCTAGTTTAGGACATGTTGAATAAAGAAAGCATATCTCAATGTTGTTCCTCTACCCAAATCATTCAGATTATATATTCTACTCGCAGTGCATTAAGGCCAATTGATCCTCATTTTGTTCTTTATAGAATAGACTAAGTTCACCTCAGGCTGATCAACCCTTGAGTATCCACCCCTCTTAGGGTGAATGATGCGAGATACAATCCACTGCAGAATATGGTCAAGCAGTTTTAGTGCACCCGATGTGACCGACTTTGGAAATAAGGTTCTATTCACAACACTTTCAGAGAATGGATGTTTCAGCATTGAGTTTAGAGCAACCTTAAAGTCATACCCCTCAAAGTTATTGGTATCAGTGATTTTGATAGCCATCGGACTTGGAGGAAACATTTCAAACTCCATCCAAATCTCATAATTGACAGTATAAACCTTGTTATTTATCTTATATCTAAAAGTTCTCCCATCAAAACTACCTTGGAGACCATTATAAAATAGTTTGATCAATTCTTCATTATACGCAGTATCACATTCCAAAAAGACACCGTGTTTCTGAAATCTCAACAACTCGACAACATGTGGTAAATTCAACCTACGTAGGGTTTGCTTGTATAATATAAATTTCTTAACGATTTTTCTATTACTAAATTTCTTTGAATAAGACTCAACCAAATCATCAGAAAGTAGAGAGAATGCAGTTACCGGATCGGGGTTTTATTGAGAAGAGGAACTTCCTTTTACCAATCTTCTCTTTGTAGGTCATGATGAAGCCATGGAAGGAAGCTTGAAGAGTTTGAGATATGGGGGTAAAATATGCTCTTAGGATTTTTGAGAATGTTTTGGGGAAAATAGAGTAGTGAGAGTGAATGAGTAGAGATGATAAGATAAAAACACTTGTCACACATAATTGCTACAGTCATTGGTTGAAATATCACGCGATGCATCGACCTACACAGGTCATGCATTGACACATAGGGCCTTAATTTTGAGAAACACATGTTCCAGTATGCATCGACGGTCCCCAGCCATTGGTTGACCCAAGCAAGTCTATTTTTCAATTTTGCAAATATTCATGAATTTTAAGACACAATAAAACAGAAATAACCACCTCAACATAGATCACATATCACAAAGATTGAAAAGCACAAATAATTTTTTTTTACAAGTTTACCACTTTGAGTTATCAAGAGTAGAGTTAGAATGATATTACGTATATGATGCGGGATGACATTTTCCCCTCAAAAATAACTTGTTACAAGAGTGTAGATAATTCATGAGAGTACAAGTATAAATAAGAGCAATCCAACTAATGTAGTGGCAACCTATCCGAAATAGTGAGAACACCAAGTTCCCTATGAGTGTGGAAGAAAGGCTTGGTCTCAAGTGGTTTTGTGAAAATATCTGCAAGTTGATTAGTGCTATCAACATGCTCGAATACGACGTCACATTTTTCTACATGATCCCTAAGTAAGTGATGGCTAATCTCAATATGTTTTGTGCGTGAATGTAAAACTGGGTTTTTGGTTAGGTTAATGGCACTAGTGTTGTCCCAAAAGATCAGAATACGATCGAGTTTGACATTAAAATCAAGTAGTTGTTGTTTGAGCCACAAAATTTGGGCACAACAATTACCTGCTGCGACATATTCCACCTCGGCAGTTGACAAGGCAACGAAAACTTGTTTCTTGCTATGCTAACTTAATAAGGAATTTGAAAATAAGTGACACGTGCCACTAGTACTTTTCCTATCCAACTTGCAATCGGCAAAGTCGAAATCGGAATAACCAACCAAAGAGCAATCATTATCCTTGGAGAACCATAGACCATACCTAGTCGTACCACAAAGATACCTAAGTATGCGCTTAACGGCTTTTAAATGTGACTCCTTGGGGCATGATTGATACCTAGCACACATACATACACTAAACATAATTTCGGGACGAGAAGCGGTAAGCTAAAGAAGGGAACTGATCATACATCTATACCTTTTTACATCAACCGACTTACCATGTTCGTTACGATCAAGATTAACCGTGGTAGGCATTAGAGTGTCAATGATATTTTATTTTTCCATATCGAACCACTTTAATAGGTCTCGACAATACTTCCTCGAGTTGATTTATTTGACGCCCAAGGAAGTACTTTAATTCACCCATCATACTCATTTAAAATTCTCCCTACATGAACTTAGAGAACTCCTTGACCAAGGATGTATTAGTAGATCCAAATATAATATCATCTATATAAACTTGTACTAAAATTTAATGTTTTCCTTGGCGCTTAATGAAAAGAGTTGTATCGACCTTTTCTCTTGAGAATCCTTGTTCTGACAAAAACTTGCTAAGGTGTTCATACCAAGCCCTAGGGGCTTGTTTGAGACCATATAAAGCACGTTTTAGTTTGAAAACATGATTAGGATACTCAAAGTTTTCAAATTCGGGAGGTTGAGATACATAAACCTCTTCAGTAATATAGCCATTTAGAAAATAACTTTTAACATCCATTTAATATAACTTGAAATTTTGTGAACATGCAAAGGCAAGCAGAAGGCGTATAGCCTTGAGTTGGGCGACCGGTTCATGATTTTCCTCATAGTTGATTCCCTCCTCTTGGTTATACCCTTGAGTAACAAGGAAAGCCTTGTTGCGAGTTATTATTCCGTTTTCGTCCAAATTGTTCCTAAACACTCATTTAGTGCCGATTACATAAAGGTCTCGCAAAGGAGGGACAAGGTCCCAAACCTCATTTCTCTTAAATTGGTTTAGCTCATCTTGCATAGATAAAAACCAATGTTCATTGAGTAAAGCGTCTTTGGATTTTTAGACTCAATTTGAGAGACGAAAGAAAAATCATAACAAAAGTTACTTATCTTGGACCGTGTAGTGACTCCTTTGGTGATATCTCCAAGGATATTGTCGATGGGATGATCCTTGATAGATTTCCATTCCAATGGGAGATCATTTTCATCTCTTTTAATACCTGGATATTTATTTTCAATAGATTTTCATTCCAATAGAAGATCATCTTCATCGCTTTTAACATCCGGATCTTTAAGTATACTCTCCGAAGATACACCTGCACCATCCAACACAATACCTTTTCCGACCGATCTCGGACAAGATAAATCAAAAGACACATGTGTGGACTCCTCAACAATTTGTAACCTTTTATTAAATACCCTATAAACTTTACTAGATTGAGAGTATCCAAGAAAGATACCTTCATCTGCTTTTGAATCAAACTTACCAAGATTTTTCTTTCCAGTGTTCAATACAAAACATTTACATCTGAAAATGTAAAGGTGGGAAATATTAGGCTTTCTTCCTTTTAGTAGTTCATACAGAGTTTTGTTTAGAATTGACGGATTAGGATCCTATTCAAAACATAACAAGCTGTACTTATGGCATCAGCCCAAAAATACTTAGGAAGGGCATATTCATTGATCATAGTTCTTCCAAGTTCTTCCAAAACACGGTTCTTGTGTTCCACTACTCCATTTTATTGTGGAGTACGTGGTGCGGAAAAATTATGACCAACGCCATGTTTTTCACAAAATTCCTCAAAGAGATGGTTTTCAAAATCACCTTCGTGATCGCTTCGAATTGTAACAATGTTAGTTTTTAACTTATTTTGGAACATCTTAGCAAAATTTTCAAACGCGAAGAAAGTGTCACTTTTGCTAGCCAAGAAAATTGTCCAACAAAATCTATAGAAGTCATCTACTATAACAAAACCATAATAATTACCACCTAGACTTTTTATCTATAGGGTCCAAAAAGATCCATGTGGAGAAGTTAAAGTGGTTTTGTTGTAGAGATAATCTTTTTAGATTTAAAAGAAATTTTTGTTTGTTTGCCCATTTGACATGCATCACATAAGTGATCTTTAGAAAATTTTATTTTGGGTAAACCAACAACTAGATCTTTTGATAGAATTTTGTTTAGTAAGTCAAAATTGATATGCGCTAATCGCCAATGCCAAAGCCATGAGTCTTCACTCATGGAGACAAGACATTTAGCGCCGGTTAAAGATACTTCATTCAAGTCAAGCATATATACATTATTAACCCTCAAGCCTTTAAACACAATTTCCTTATCACTATTTTCAATTAAGCAACAATCTTTTGAAAAATAAAGTTTATACTCTTTGTCGTATAATTGACTAATACTAATGAGATTGTGTTTAAGACCCTCAACTAAAAGGACATTTGAGATAGTAGTAGAAGAGGGATTACCTACACTACCTTTTCCGAGTATAACTCCCTTGTTGTTATCACCATAGGTTACAAAACCCTTCTTCTTATCCACAAATCTAAAGAATAGGGAAATGTCACCCATCATATGTCTTGAGCACCCACTATCGAGAAACCATCTTCTCTCTGTAGTCTCAAGACATTCCACCTACAAAATCAAACAATGGAAATAGGTACCCAATTTTTATTGGGTCCTTGTGTGTGAGTGAAACATGGGTTACCCTTAAGAGACCATTTGAAAATGCCTTTAGGTACCAAGAATCTTCTAAATCGACATTTTTTAATGGTGTGTCCCTCCTTGCGACAATATAGACAAATTGAGTCTTGATAGGAGTTACTTTTGCTTGATTTATCTCTTATTTGATAAGAATACTTTTGATAGGGATTAATCATGATTTTTCTAAAGTTTGATCGATCAATAGCAAATGTAACTTTGGGTTGTAAAGCCTTGTCTAATTTGGCTTTAAGAACTTTAGTCTCTCTTTGCCAAATGTGACAAGTTTCACATCCATGCCAATTTTGCAAAGAGGTCTTGCCAATTTCATCTTTGTCTTTGATACTCTCTATCATGGATGTCTTGAGAGTTTCCAATTCCTTTTCGGATTTGGAAACTTTATGCTCAAGGTATTTGAAAATCTTTTTATTTGAGGCTAAGAGTTTGAAATCTTCCTTAGCCTCATGATGTAGAGTATTAAAGGCATTTAGTAATTCAATATAATACATATCATCAACATAATCATATTTAGAATGACTTGCATTCTTTTTCTTTTTGTGATGCACCATAAGACATAAGTTTTCCATTTCCTCTTCATCACTAGAGTTATCTTTTCTTGATGAATCACTAACACTATCCCAAGCAATGTAAGCTCTTCTAGCTTTGTTTGGCTTCTTTTGAAACTTGTCTCTTACTTTGTATTTCTTGAACAAGGGACAATCTGGTTTGTAATGATCGGGTTTCCCACAATTGTAACAAGATCCTTTTGACTTATCCCTCTTGCTTTCAAAACATTTTTTTGGCTTAGCTTGCCTTCTATAGTCAATAAGATTCTTATCCGAATGTTGGATTTCATTCTTCCGAAGATATCTATTATACTTCCTTATGAATAAACCCAAATCTTCATCCGGACTCTCATCTCCATCACTTGAGTTACTTCCACACGAATCTATGGTGGAAGACTTGGATCTTGAAGTCCTTAACGCGATGGACTTCTTCTCCATGTCCCTCAACTTTTCTTTCTTCTCTTTCTTTTCATGCTTATTTAGATTTGTGAGCTCTTGCTCATGTTATTGAAGCTTACCAAACAATGTTGTAAGTTCCAATGTATTTAGATCATTAGCTTCCTTGATTACCGTGACCTTTAGTTGCCATTCCCTGTTAAGACAACTCAAAATCTTGTTAATAGCAACAACATTGGAAGTAATATGACCAGTGTGTGTAAGAGATTTATTATGTGAGAAAATCTTTTTTGCATGTCTGTAATGGTTTCACCATGCTTCATGTGAAAGAGATCAATCTCTTGAGTTAATGTGTCAATCCTTGCTAATTTGACATCGTTTGTACCCTCATGGGTAACTCGTAAATCATCCCACATTGCCTTAGTGGTAGCACAATGTGAGATACGAAAGTATTCATCAACTCCAAGAGCTGATATGAGCATAATTTTAGCTTTCCAGTCATAAGCATAGTTTTACTCATCTTTTTCATCCCATTGTGCTTCTGGTTTAGGCACAACAACACCAACAATGGTTAACATAGTTATGGCCATAGGACCTTCTTCTATGACTTTCCAAATTTTCTATCAACAGAATTGATATGTTGTGATACGGTGGCAGAACTGACGGTTTAATACTGGTTTATGTTTTGCGTTTTTGTTTTCGCAAAATGTTGCGGTAAGCAAGAGTCGCCACCGACTTTTATTTCATCCAATTGGAAAGGAAAAAAGTACAGAAAAAATCCTTTTTCGAGATATTCTGAGTACAGGGGTAGATTAAAGAAAGGGAAGGTGTTAGCACCCTTTCTATCCATGGTTTTCCATGGGCTCTTAGGTACTTGCTCATTTTTAAATTTCTTGTGCTTGTGTGCTTTGTTTTGAAAACTTTTACTTCGTGATAACCCTTGTATCAGTCCTCATAGGTGTGACTAAGTTGTTTGTGAAAATTGTTTTGAAAAGTGTAAGTGTGAAAAGTTTTGATTTGAGCAAGTACCTACTAGCATCTACCTACTCGAAAAAAGATCGTTTATATCCTTGTTTCCTTTAGACAGTGTTATCCTACTATTAAGAAATAGGTAGCACCGTCGTTAGAGTTTGTAAGGGTAAAATCGAAAGGGATGTACGATCACTAAAGCAATATTAAGACACCTTAGTAGCAACCCTAGAGTCTTAAGATCTTATTCGAGGCAACATTTCCGAGGTAACATTTCTGTGGCAACATTTGAATGGGATAATTTGATCTTTTGGACTGGAGGGCAACCACTAAGACACCCTATGCTTAATGATTGTTTACCGAAGGCAACCAAAGTGAGAGTATATCCTAAGAGTGATATGTGCGAGTGATTTGTTTCAGTTATTTATCTTTTCACATTAGGGTTTTCTAATTGTATTAATTTATCATGCATTTTTTCCATACAACCCTATTAGCATACATCTAAACATTTAAATGATGTGGGAATTAAAAATGAGAGAAATTAAACCTACGCTATTACAAGGCTTCCGGGAGGGGGATTAATTACATAACCAAAAAAACCGGGGAAAAGCGATAAGTAAAAGCCCTAAATTAACTATTACAAACCATGAACAGTTACAAAAATATTGGCAAAATAATTAACAAGCACGCAGCGAATTAAATACGAGACGATTAGGGTTTTGACCCTTCGACTAATCCTATTTGCGATTGATTAAAAAAAAGATTTTTTTGTCATGTTTTGTTATTTAAGAAAATAATGAAACAATTGAATTAAAAAGAAAATCTTAAGTTCTGACTAATTTTAAATTAAGAAAAATAAATTAATTTATTCTAAAAACCTATTTTTGTATTTTAGTTTGAAAAAGAAAAGAATTAAACCAAGAACTAAAACCTAATTTTCTAATTAGTTTTAATAAAAAAACAAGTTAAAATTTCCCTAAATTAAATTAAACTAATTAATTGAAAACTAAATTTGATAAAAAAAACCTAATTCTAATTTTTGTGAACTCTTGATTTTATAATTTTATAAAAAAAATTATTAATGGTGTTAATTAAAATAATTAAAGGAAATATTAAAAAAAAGAAGAAATAAAAAAAATGTAGAGATGGGCCTGTGTGTTAGAAATTCTGAGGGGGTGCAAATCTGATTTCTCTGGGCCCAAAAACTCCAAGGCCTGGTCAACCACGCTTGATTTGGTGTGGATGTTAACTTGAGGAATATGGTGGATCTTCAATGGAGATGCATTGGATCTGGCTAGCTGGGCATCAAAGGATGGATGTTTGAGGTTGTATGGTGAGCCTCATGATGAGCAACGCGCTGGATCAGCTAATTGAAAATAATACAAATAAAACACTGGGACCTGGGGATCGAACCCAGGTCCTTATACTCAATTCCAACGCTTGCTTGCCAGCTGAGCTGTGATGGTTAGTTGTGATAATAATAATAATAATATAATATAATATGAGAAAAAGCAACATATCTGATTTCAAAACGCGCGAAATTCAAACCGGCCAGTCCCACGATGCCACGCCTTTGTCTCCTTCCTTGAACAGTCGTTTTAGCAAACCAGGCTTTTACCTACAGACATTTGCTATAGGTATAACTATGTTCATCTCCAAAATTTCATATGATCAAGATAAATGACAAGTACCGGTACCAATCAACTCGTCTCATCCTCACGAGTATCATGGTACCAGAATCAAAGCCCAATTTTGCCTGCATTGAAAACCCCTAAACAAGAACACAAAACCCTAGCCATGGAAATATCATTTACATGCATCAAAAATGCAATTAAATGGCATGGTTAGCTTGCAAACATGATGACAAACATGAATATAACAATCAAAAGTGCTAATGATGCATAAATTGCAATAATCGAATTTGAAAAATATACTAAACCGTGTGAGGTGCAGAGCGAGTTTCTGTGTTTTAGGCCCTGGGAGTGATTGGAATAGCTTCCTGGGATGTCTAGCAAGCGATTGGAGTGGCTAGCACACCTTGAATTGGCCTGTGGAAGAAGATTCATCTTACACTTTTCTTGGAAATTTTCAAGTTTTGTTCTGGTTTTACACGACCTCTAACCCTCTTCTTTTGATCTGTAAAGCTTTATTATATAACCTATAATGAATTAAGTTAACAAACTTGGCATGAATCTTTGCATTTATCCAAGATTTGATTTGATTTTCAATTTGTATGATATCTTTCTATTTTCATGCCAATCATTCCTTTCTTGTACCAATTGCCATTGGTTCGAATTGATCATGCAAGCTCAGCATATATTGATTACCAATCTGTAAAAAAACAAATCAAATCATATCTTTGATAATTTTCATCATTTATTTGATTTGATTCACTTTTTAATTAATGAAAAATCAAAATAAATTGAAAAACGAAGCAAATAATGTGTGGATAAGTATTTGAGTCGTGGACCACAATATAATTGAAGTGCAAGCATAACAAGTTGGGCCCATTTATCAAAAAATGCAAATTTGAACACATTTGACTTTTGGCAATTTTGCAAAAATGGTCAACTTGGCCAATGCATAACTCTCTCAATTTTGACCCTAGAGAGGTGTTCTTTGACTTTTTAGAAAGCTTAGGATGTCCTCTAAGCAACCCATTTGGTCCCATCTCAATTGAGTCTTCCATGTTCACGTATGAAGCTTTGACCCAAAAGGTGTTTTTGTTGACTTTTCAAAAGGACCTATAATGTCAAAATTCATATCTTTTTGTGAGTGCATATTATGAACTTGGGAGATGAACATGAATTGTAGGGAATTGTATCCTATTAAATATGAGATTTGGATGGGTCATTTATGATAAAGTATGAGAAAGTTATGCTTGGTCAAAGTTGATTTGACTTTTCCTACAAAACCCTAACTTAGCAACTTTTGGGTTTTGATGAATTGTGAGAAATCCTTGAGGAATCATGATCAACCCTTGATCAAATGATGAATAATACTTTAAAATGAGGATATTGAACAAAAATCTTGAAGTTTGACTGTATGTGGGCCACATTTGACTTTTGACCTAGTATAGTTGATTTTCAGGTATTTGAGCAATTGACTGAGCAAACTTCTTCTGCAAGGCTTGAAACTTGAAATGGATGATATTGAGGACATATTAGGACAATGGTGATAATTTGAGTCCTTTGTGGTTCACACATCTTGATGAATATGGAAACCCTAATTAGAGATAGACTGACTTAGGAGAGAGTTTGTTTGGTCAACTCTTGAACTTCCTTGAACAATTTGGGGACCTCATTTGCCATGTGTTGAGAAATATGGAAGGGAAAATTTTGGGGTACAACAGCTGCCCCTGTTCAATCTTCTTAAACTTGAGGATGTAGATTGGCTCGTCTGCCCTTCGTGATCTGAAGGTGGAAGATGATTGAACACTAGAGTGCTCAGAAATTTGCACTCGCATGAAGTGATACTTGATTTGTGATATTGGGAATGGGCTTATAGATGCCATTTGGTAGTTGCTAGAGAATTTTCGGAGATGGGCTTAAAGATCCCATCCAAAGAAGTGTCGATCGCATAAGAGATTCCTTTGCGATAACCCGTATACCTGTTGTTGAGGAGGACTTCGCTGGGGAATGCTAGTCTCTGTCTTGAGAGAAATAGAGTTTTAGGAGCTTCAGTTGTCCGTTACTCTACTGGGGAATAGTTTTGGTTTGGGAAGCAGAAGTGAACTGTGTGTTTGGTCGGGGTATATGCTGCACTGCGACTTTCTAGGGAAATGTGGAATCAATTATGTTTGATCGGGTCCCGGTCTTACAGTATTGAGGACTTCTATTTGGGGATAAGAGAGGAAGAACCCGAATCGTAAGGTTATGAGAAGGAACCTGGATAGTAGGGTTACTTCGAGATGAAAACTTGGATAGTAGGGATTGAGAAGGAGCCTGGACAGTAGGGTTACTTAGATATGAAAGCCTGGATAGTAGGGCTTGAGAAGGAACCTGGATAGTAGGGTTACTTCGATATGAAAGCCTGGATAGTAGGGCTGTGAGAAGGAACCTGGATATTAGGGTTAATTCGATATGAGAGCCTGGATAGTAGGGCTGTGAGAAGGAACCTGGATAGTAAGGTTACTTCGATATGAGTTTAGGTAAAATTGCAGAGGGAACCTGGGTAAGGTTGCTTTGTGATGAGTCAGTGTAGGACTTTAGGAGGAACCTGGGTAAGATTGTTTTATCACACTGATGATTACTCTATTTAGCTTCGAGTGTTGACCATGGACCTTCTGGAAATTGTTGATAATGACTGTCTTTCCTGAAAGGAATACAAGGTTAGTTACGTGCGATGCATGAGATGCATTGTGATGAGGTTCTAAAAATAACTGAGATTATGTTATATGTAATGTATGCACATGTCATGATGTATGAACATGAAATGCCAACATAATAATCTGAGTCCGGGAAAACAAATCCCTGACTGCTATTTAGAGAGTATGAGAAATGGTATTATTGACTACTGTAAAAAACCAGAGTTCCTCTACTTCTGTAGGGGATGGTGAACAAAGATGACTATGCTGGGGATTTGCCCCTCGTTTACGGATATTCTGCAGAGGAGAGACCCTATTTGAGAACAACTCTGCGGGAGAATAACTGTTGCAGAGGAGATACTTTGTTGATAGATCTGCTGATTTGGAGAAATAAACTCCACTGGGGATGAATTTCCGTTGTTGGTGATAATGAATTCAGTTGGAGATTGAATTTCTGCTTGTGAGAGAAATAAACTCTGCTTGGGGAAAAATTTACCGACTCACTCGCGATTGTGAACCTCAGCTGGGGAGAGTTATGTCCTGTTCAGGAAAGCTAACATCAATGTCTTTGGATACTTTTTACTCTATGGGGAGTGTATATACCACTACTCATTATTCTCCAGTTGGCTCTATCCCGATACCTGATGGGAAGAGTAACTGTAAGGTTTGGGCACTTCTTGTTTTCCCCTGATCCTGGAATTATGAGTAATTGTCTTTTGTTTCTTGTGTAAATGTTTATGAGCAGCAATTATTTTCAAATGAATATATCAAAAATGAACCATTGTACGTTCTTGCAAAACAAAACAGAAAAAAGAAAAAAAAGAAAAAAAATCGAAATTTCTTGTGAAAATGAATTGTATTGATTTTTGAAGTTGGCCTGTAATAGGCGTTTTGTACAAGGAGGCTGACGTCCCAGTAAGAGAACGCCACCGAAAGATGGAAAATAAAATTTGTGTTAAAGAAAGAAAAACAGCTATGTGAAACAATCCCATTGGGTTCCAACTCTGATATTGCCTTTATTTCTTCAAGCGTCTCATCACCTTGCTACTTAGCCGAAGGTGGATCAGATTGATTGGTGTCGTTTGAGCTTGATAGTCGATACCGAAGTCTGGCTGCAAGATGATCCAATGAGACATAGTGTTACGCTTCGATCACTAATTTTTTCTTGGACCGCCCTTTCGGGTTTTCAGTCCACCGAGATACCCTTTTTTGCCCAAGTCGCCTTTTCAGGTTTTCGACTTGCCGGGTGTACAGTTTTTTCATTTTCATCCCTTAATTTTTCCCGAACCCTTTTGGTTCGTCGGGAAGCCCTTATTTTTTCCTAGGCCAGTCAACCTAGCGGGTCTTTGATTATGCGTAGTATCTTTTCACTATGTCTGCATTGACGGGGTGAGGAAAGTCGTCACTATCCATGGTGGTTAGAATCATAGCTCCTCCCGAGAAAATGTTCTTAACCACAAATGGCCCTTCGTATGTGGGGGTCCATTTGCCCCTGGGATCACCTTGCGACAGTATGATGCGTTTGATCACTAGATCCCCGACTCGATATTCTTGACGTCTGACTATTTTTTTAAAAGCCTTGATCATTCTCTTTTGGTACGTCTGACCATGAAAGATAGCAGTAAGTCTCTTTTCATAGATTAGATTCAGCTGATCAAGTCGGGTTTGGATCCAGTCGTCTTTGTTCAAACCTGCATCCTTCATAATCCTAAGAGAGGGTATTTGGACTTCGATGGGTAGGACTGCCTCCATGCCATACACCAAAGATTAGGGTGTTTCCCTTGTCGACGTCCGTGCTAAGGTACGGTACCCATGAAGAGCGAATGGTAACATCTCGTGCCAGTCTTTGTATGTCACCGCCATCTTCTGTATAATCTTTTTGATGTTCTTGTTAGCCGCTTCAACAGCTCCATTCATCTACGGTCGGTAGGGAGAAGAGTTTTGATGCTGAATCTTGAACTGTTTGCAGAGCTCGGTGATCATTGTGTTATTGAGATTTGTACCATTGTCAGTAATAATTCTCTCTGGGACACCATATCGACAGATTAGATTGTGTTGGATGAATCGCACCATGACTTTCTTGGTTACTGTAGCAAAGGAATCCGCCTCAACCCACTTCGTAAAATAATCAATGGCTACCATAATGAAACAATGGCCGTTAGACGCAGTAGGTCTGATCTCGCCGATCATGTCGATGCCCCACATCGCAAAAGGCCAAGGAGCCGTTAAAACATTTATGGGAACCGGAAGTACATGCACCTTATCAGCATAGAATTGGCACTTATGACACGTTCGAGAGTGCTGATAACAATAGGCTTCCATAGTGGACCAGTAATATCCTTCCCGTAGGATTTTCTTTGCCATGGTATGTCCACCGAAATGAGTTTCGAAGGTACCTTCGTGTAACTCTCCCATGATCCTTTATGCCTCGCTCTTGTCTACACACCATAGTAATGTGGAGTCATGGTTACGCTTATAGAGGATCCCATTGCTAAGATAGAACTTCGTCGCGAACCTTCTTAGAAATTTCTTATCATTAACAGATGCCCCCTCGGGGTATTCTTGCCCTCAAGATACCTCTTTACCCCGTGAAACAAGGGTTTATCTACTACCTCTTCAGTCTCAATGTCACAGCAATGTGCGGGTTCATCCAACCTCTCAATGGTAACCTGGGGAGCTTCATTGTCCCACCTAACTTTGAACATAGAAGACATAGTAGCTAGCGCGTCCGGCAAATGGTTCTCTTCTCTTGGGAAATGTTCAAAGGTTATTTCCTCAAAGTGTGGGAGCAATGTCAGTACATACTCTTTGTAAGGAATAATATTTGGGTGCTTCGTATCCCACTCGCCTTTGATCTGCTTATTACTAGAGGGAAATCTCCGAATAAACTCAAGATCTTAACCCTCAGGTCAATGGCCGCTTGAAGACCCATGATACACGCTTCACACTATGCCATATTGTTGGTGCAGTTAAAACATAATCGGGCGGTGAACAGAGTATGACAGCCCTCAGGAGATATAATTACAGTGCCAATTCCATTACCCAATGTGTTCGAGGCTCCATCAAAATAGATATACCATCGGGATCCCTCCTCGGGTCCTTCATCTGGTCCAGGTTCTTCGCAGTCGGTTACCAACATGATATTCTCATCCGGGAACTTGAAATTCATGGACTGATAGTCATCCACGGCCTGATGTGCTAAATGATCCGCCAATACACTCCCCTTGATTGCTTTTTAGGTTGTGTATTGGATGTCGTACTCGGTTAAGATCAATTTCCATCTTTCTATTCTTTCGGATAAGGCGGCCTTCTCAAAAATATACTTGATCGGATCCATATTTGATATCAACAAAGTAGTGTGAGTCAGCATATACTGTCTCAGTCGATGAGCAGCCCATGCCAAAGCGCAACAAGTTTTCTTGAGCAATGAGTATCGGGTCTCATATTTGGTAAACGTTTTGCTAAGGTAGTAAATTGCATGCTCTTTTCGACCAAACTTGTCATGCTGCCCCAACACACACCCCATTGAATTGTCTAGCACTGTCAAGTATAATATCAAAGGTCTTCCTTCAATTGGAGGCATCAGAATTGGTGGTTCTTGAAGGTATTCCTTGATTCTTTCGAAAGCGGTCTGGCATTCATCATTCCACTTTACCACTTGATCTTTCTTCAGCAGCTTGAAGATTGGCTTACAAGTAGCAGTCAGATGTGAAATGAACTTGGCGATGTAATTTAGACGTCCCAAGAAACCTCTAACTTCCTTCTTTGTGCGGGGAGCCGGCATATCTTGTATGGCTTTTAACTTTGCTGGGTCTACCTGAATACCTTTGTCGCTGACAAAAGAACCCAGAAGCTTACCAGACCTTACCCCGAAGGTACACTTGTTCGGATTCAACCTTAACTTGTACATCTTCAACCTGTCAAACAGTTTCTGGAGATGATCAAGGTGATCTTCCTCAGTCTGGGACCTGGCTATCATGTCATCAACATAAACCTCGATCTCGTGGTGAATCATATCGTGGAACAAAGCGACCATGGCGCGCTGATAAGTTGCCCCTGCATTCTTCAACCCAAAAGGCATTACCTTGTAACAGAAGGTGCCCCACTATGTAACGAAGGATGTCTTCTCCATGTCCTCGGGATCCATCTTGATCTGGTTGTAGCCAGAAAAACCATCCATGAAGGAGAAGATCTTGTGCTGCACGGTGTTGTCAACTAGAACATCAATGTGAGGAAGTGGGAAGTCATCCTTGGGGCTTTCCCTGTTTAGATCTCTGTAGTCCACAAACATCTGTACCTTACCCTCCTTCTTAGGTACCGGAACGACGTTGGCAAACCACTGCAGATAAGAAGTGACAGCTAAGAATCCTACGTCGAACTATTTCATGACCTCTGCCTTGATCTTTTATGACATTTTAGGGCGCATACGACGAACTTTCTGTTTAACTGAAGGACAGTCTTCTTTAGTCGGCAGTCGATGTACCATAATATCAGTGTCCAAACCAGGCATGTCTTCATAGGACCAGGCGAAGATCTCAACATAGTCGTGTAGCATATGTATTAATTGTTGTTTGACACTAGGCTCCAGATTCACACCTATTTTAACCTCTTTCCTGTCTTCTTCTGTACCCAAATTCACTGACTCAACTGGCTCTTCATGCGGCTGTATGACCCTTTCTTCCTGTTTTAACAGTCTAAGAAGTTCTCCAGGCACCTCACAATCATCCTCCCTTTCGTCCTCGGCTTGGTTGATCGGATTTTCGAAGTCGTAACTGGCAGTAGCAGAGTTGTTATCAATGGGATCCCGAGTGGATATGGATCTGCAGTATGATACGTGAGTGTGTGTAAGAGAATAGCTGTTTTTATAAAGTGAGAGACAGAAAAGAAAAACAAGGAGCACAAAATTTGTATGCAAGAAACGTCCAATGCTTTATTAATGATATATGAAATAACAAATAGTAAGCCCTCACAAGCAAATCCAAGGTGCCTCGGGCAAGGCACCGGGCCATAAAGTTTCAAATTGTTTATTACAAATCTTAAAACAAATGAGTTAATTACTGCGAAATAAAAGAAACATGTATGAAGTCCTCCGCCGTCCAGTTATTCGGTCCACCGTTGGTTATTGGGTAGATCCATCTATCGATGTCTGAATCCTCTTCACTGTCTTCAATTGCATTAATTCCCCGATTTCTGATGTGTAGCGGAGGTCTTCCAGCCCGAGCACGCCTAACAGCCCTTTGAGCCTCTGTAGTAAAGCCCAAACCAAATTTGTCAGTTTTGTGAATGAAATCAGGGAGCTGACCCCAATTGGTACACCCACCTTCTTCGACCACAGCCATGGCGTCCTTGATAGAAGCCATCTTCAACGGAGGTTTGTTGGTAGTAACTTCAGTTGATGCCGAGAACTGAGGAACCTCTTCGAAGTTCTGACAAGGAGTTTATAAGAATTCCCCATCCATCTCTATGTAGCGGAAGGAATTGAGGTGACTCACCATATATTCTTCTTCACCTCGCACTGTGACAATCTTTCCCTTCACCGGATACTTCAGCATTTGATGGAGTGTGGAAGTAACTGCCCTAGCCTCATGGATACAAGGACGACCTAGAAAACAAGAATATGATGGCCTGATATCCATCACGTAGAAGGTGGACCCAAAATTCTGAGAACCCACTTTGACAGGGATGTCCACCTCCTCGTGCACCATTCTCTTTGATCCGTCAAAAGCCCTCACCACAATGTTACTAGCTTTAGAGTCAAACCCTCACAATCCAAATGGTCCAACGCCTTCTTCGGCATAACATTCAGTGAAGACCCGGTATCTACCAGCACATGAGCCATAGTGGTTCCCCTGCATTCAATCAAGACATGCAGAGCATCATTATGATTCCTTCCTTTCTGTGTCATATCTGTATCCGAAAAACCTAGCCCATTGTCAGCAGTCAGGCTGGCCACACGATCTTAGAACTGATCTGCTGAAGTTTCCTGCGGCATATGCGCAGTCTTAAGAAATGCAATCAAAGCCTTCACATGGGCTTTAGAACATAATAGCAGAGACAACATGGATATCTTTTATGGGGTCTGCCCCAGCTGCTCGACCACGTTGTAGTTGCTCTTCTTGATAATTTTTAGTATTTCCTCTATTTCTTGTTTAGAGGCTTCCACAATGATTTTCTTGGGTGCCTCCATCCGGGCAGCAGCAAGATCTTCCCAGTTTTTGACACTGGCTCCCTCCAACTTGTAGAACCATTCAAGCTGAGTCCCTGACAGACTATCTTGAAAGAAGTGCACCCACAGATTTCTATCAGTTGTGTAGGGTTGAATCTTCCTTACATACGAGCGGAGATGGAGTTTTGGGCAGGACACTCCATCATACTTGGAAAAAACCGGAGCTTTATACTTCTGAGGGATGACCACTCCCGATACCAGTCCCCATTCTCCGAAGTCCAAACTAGGTATCTTCTGAACTTCCATAGCACTCAGACGATCTTCCAACTGCTTGTATTTATCCTCGACAGGAGGATATTATTCATCGTTATAATAAGTATCATTGTCAGAGACTGCAGGACTGGGGCCCTTCTCTTCTTCCTGATTCTCTCCTTCTTTGGACAAGGCGGTCAGATCAGCTTGTTGCCTCAACCTTTCTCCGAACCTTCTGCCAATATTCAGAATACCGACAACCTTCTTCTTTTTCTTCTTCTTCTCCTTCAGAATGAGGGTCTTCAAATCCTCCTGGCCCTTAGCCAGACTTATGAACATCTGTTGGAACTGGGTGTTTTGTGCCTAAAGATCTTTGATGGCTTGATCAGAAGACATTTCTACTGAAATAAACAGCGAAGAAGATGAGAAACCTATAGTGGTACCTGTAATGATGTGTATGATAATGGGATGCACATGTAATGATTTCAAAGACTTTGGGAAATTTAAATTTGCAAACCAAAATAAACAAAAACTTTATTAGCTTAAATTTGAAGGTTTGACATGCCTTTAAGGCATTACAAAATAAGTAAATAAATCAAATCTAAAACTAGAAAAGAAAAATCAAAAGTCCCATGGACACTTTCTCTTTGTGCTGATATAACCATTGAGCACTCTTCCTTCCTCGAGCTGCCTGGTAAGCTTTAAAACCTTCCTCTCTTGATCATGGAACTGTTCCCGGTAAGTATCATGCTCATTCTTCAGCTGAATCCAAGACCTTTGTAACTCCCCAAGATCGGTGTGCATGTAAGGATAGAGAACCATGTAAGAAATGCCTTCTTCAGTAGTGGGCTCCATAATCACTAGTAATACGGCCTCATAAGGAATCATAAGCTTCTGGGCACGAGCTCGGACCCATTGGAGGTAAGGCTGCATAGGAAAGGAAGTCTTCAGTCCCAACCCTTTGGGGTCATATCTATTTACCATGCCCCAAGCTCGTATGAACCTCTGGCGATGCTCCTTAACATCATCCTTATAGTCGAATACAATGTCCTCGAGAAGTAACTCATGGGGACCATCCCTTCGAACGTGACTAAATTGTCGCAAAGCTAGACAAGGATTGTAAGTTATACCCCCTCTGATACCAATTAATGGGAAATTAAGGTACCCCCCACAACGGTCAATAACAGCAGTGTCTTCCATAGCTTGGGAACACCAAAGAATATCCGTATGAGCGAGTGACATTATCATGTGCGACCAACCCAAACCTTCTTCGTTCTTCAGTACCGACTTAGGGAGGTGAGAAATAAACCACCTTGACAGCAACGGCATGCAGCACATAAGAGTCCCTCTTCTCTTCATGGTACGAGTATAAAGAGCGTGCAAAATATCTCATAGCAAGGTAGGCACAGGGTTATGAGAAAGGAAAATGTTGATAGCATTCACATCTACGAAGGAGTCTGGATTAGGGAAGAGAACTAAACCATAGATAAGAAGAGCCAAGACATCCTCAAAAGCCTGAAAATCCAAATCATCCCAAAATAGTTGAGCCTGGTCTATCAGAAATTTGGCTAGAAAACCCTCGACTGCGCTTCAAGTTTCCCAATTGGTTACCACGTCGGCCCGTTTCAGATGTAAATGAGGCAATGACTTATGGCTTAGGAACTTCTTCCATACTTGTGAAGGGTACCTTTTCAAGAATGGGTATGCCCAATAGCTGAGAGAATTCTTCCAAAGTGGGTACCAGCTAGTAATCTGGGAAGGTGAAGCAGTGATGCTTGGGATCGAAGAACTGAAATAGTATGCTCATCATATGTTCATCAAGGTTTGAAGTAACCAGGCTGAGAAGTTGACTGTGTCTCTTAATGAAAGTAGAAGTTTTGGAAACTCTTGATGCTAGCTCTTTGAGTTGGGCAGGTATCTGCACAAAGTTGATTCAGATGGTATTTCGACGCACGGAAGCCATGATCTGCAAAACAGAACAAAGATAAATTCCCTTGGTCTTTGAAATGGTTAGTGTAATGAAGCATGAATGCCATGTTATGATGCATGATGTCATGATAAATCACAGGTATAGCAAACGCAGGTATTGCAAACACAGTCAAATCACGCAAAACCCTTAGGTTTAAGGCTTGCATGAGGTCAAAGGTAATACCCTCTTAAAGTTAAGTTGGTTCAACCTATCCTAGAAAAAAGTAACCGGGTTTAGAGGATCTCAATATCACTGACCATCCTTTATCGGTCATGGTTTCAGCTCACGCAATCTTTTCTTGCGGCCAAAATATTCCGAAAGTCTGGTCTCAATGACTGTAGCATCGAGTATCAACCAGTTCTCAGCTCTACACCGAGGTCGGCTATCTCGCTACTTTCTAATGGCCAAGTTGGGCGATTAAAGGTTCTAAGGTCAGTTGATGCTTCACGACACCATGTAGCGGCCCCGTATTCTCCTCGTTTCACCACAAGGGATACCGGTACCAACCAAAGTGCCACATCAATGTAGCTACTGCTTCAACCGTATCGGTCTACGCCATACAGTTCCCTCACAATCTATTGTTACTTACCTAAAAGGTGTCCCCCAGATCCGGGTGTAGGATCTATAGTAACCCCAAACAAAACCCTCAAAAATAAGCAAACAAAGCAATCAAGAGAAACAATTTAAATGACCTGGATCCTAAGGTATACCCCACTTATAACTCCCCAGCAGAGTCGCCAGTTCTATGATACGGTGGCAGAACCGACGGTTTAATACTGGTTTGTGTTTTGCGTTTTTGTGTTTGCAAAATGTCGCTGTAAGCAAGAGTCGCCATCGACTTTTATTTCATCCAATTGGAAAGGAAAAAAGTACAGAAAAATCCTTTTTTGAGATATTCTGAGTACGGGGGGTAGATTATAGAAAGGGAAGGTGTTAGCACCCTTTCTATCCATGGTTTTCCATGGGATCTTAGGTACTTTCTCATTTTTAAATTTCTTGTGTTTGTGTGCTTTGTTTTGAAAATTTTTACTTCGTGATACCCTTGTATCAGTCCTCAAAGGTGTGACGAAGTTGTTTTTGAAAATTATTTTGAAAAGTGTAAGTGTGAAAAGTTTTGATTTGAGCAAGTACCTACTAGCATCTACCTACTCGAAAAAAGATTGTTTCTATCCTTGTTCCTTTAGACAGCGCTATCCTACTATTAAGGAATAGGTAGCACCGTCGTTGGAGTTTGTAAGGGTTAATTCGAAAGGGACGTACGATCACTAAAGCAATATTAGGACACCTTAGTAGCAACCCTAGAGTCTTAAGATCTTATTCCAGGCAACATTTTTGAGGAAACATTTCCGTTGCAACATTTGAATGGGACAATTTGATCTTTTGGACTGGAGGGCAAACACTAAGACACCCTATGCTTAATGATTGTTTACTGAAGGCAACCCAAGTGAGAGTATATCCTAAGAGTGATATGTGCGAGTGATTTGTTTCAGTCATTTATCTTTTCACATTAGGGTTTTCTAATCGTATTAATTTATCACGCATTCTTGCCATACAACCCTATTAGCATACATCTAAACAGTTAAATATTTGCGGGAATTAAAAATGCGAGAAAATAAACCTACGCTATTACAAGGCTTTGGGTAGGGGGATTAATTACATAACCAAAAAACCCAGGGAAAAGCGACAAGTAAAAGCCCTAAATTAACTATTACAAACCATGAACAGTTACAAAAATATTGGCAAAATAATTAACAAGCGCGCGGCGAATTAAATACGAGACGATTAGGGTTTTGACCCTTCGACTAATCCTATTTGCGATTGATTAAAAAAAAGATGTTTTTGTCATATTTTGTTATTTAAGAAAATAATGAAACAATTGAATTAAAAAGAAAATCCTAAGTTCTGATTAATTTTAAATTAAGAAAAATAAATTAATTTATTCTAAAAACCTATTTTTTTATTTTAGTTTGAAAAAGAAAAGAATTAAACCAAGAACTAAAACCTAATTTTCTAATTAGTTTTAATAAAAAAACAAGTTAAAATTTCCCTAAATTAAATTAAACTAATTAATTGAAAACTAAATTTGATAAAAAAACCTAATTCTAATTTTTGCAAACTCTTGATTTTATGATTTTATAAAAAAAATGATTAATGGTGTTAATTAAAATAATTAAAGGAAATATTAAAAAAAGAAGAAATAAAAAATGTAGAGATGGGCCTGTGTGTTAGCAATTCTGGGGGGTGCAAATCTGATTTCTCTGGGCCCAAAAACTCTAAGGCCTGGTCAACCACGTTTGATTTGGTGTGGATGTTGACTTGAGGAATATGGTGGATCTTCAATGGAGAGGCATTGGATCTGGATAGCTGGGCATCAAAGGATGGATGTTTGAGGTTGTATGGTGAGCCTCATGATGAGCAACGCGCTGGATCAGCTAATTGAAAATAATACAAATAAAACACTGGGACCTGGGGATCGAACCCAGGTCCTTATACTCAATTCCAACGCTTGCTTGCCAGCTGAGCTGTGATGGTTAGTTGTGATAATAATAATAATACAATATAATATGAGAAAAAGCAAAATATATGATTTCAAAACGCGCGAAATTCAAACGGGTCAGTCCCACGTTGCCACACCTTTGTCTCCTTCCTTGAATTGTCGTTTTAGCAAACCAGACTTTTACCTACAGACGTTTGTTGTAGGTATAACCCTGTTCATCTCCAAAATTGCATATGATCTAGATAAATGACAAGTACTAGTACCAATCAACTTGTCTCATCCTCACGAGTATCATGGTACCAGAATCAAAGCCCAATTTTGCCTACATTGAAAACCCCTAAACAAGAACACAAAACCCTAACCATGGCAATATCACGTACATGCATCAAAAGTGCAATTAAATGGCATGGTTAGCTTTCAAACATGATGACAAACATGAATATAACAATCAAAAGTGCTAATGATGCGTAAATTGCAATAATCGAATTTGAAAAATATACCAAACCCTGTGAGGTGCAGAGTGAGTTTCTGAGTGTTTCAGGACCTGGGAGTGATTGGAATAGCTTCTTGAGATGTCTAGCAAGCGATTGGAATGGCTAGCATACCTTGAATTGGCTTGTGGAAGAAGATTCGTCTCACACTTTTCTTTGAAATTTTCAAGTTTTGTTCTGGTTTTACACGACCTCTAACTCTCTTCTTTTGATCTGCAAAGATTTATTATATAACCTTGAACGAATTAGGTTAACAAACTTGGCATGAATCTTTGCATTTATCCAAGATTTGATTTGATTTTCAATTTGTATGATATCTTTCTATTTTCATGCCAATCATGACTTTCTTGTACCAATTGCCATTGATTCGAATTAATCATGCAAGCTCAGCATATCTTGATTGCCAATTTGTAAAAAAAAACAAATCAAATCATATCTTTGATAATTTTCATCATTTATTTGATTTAATTCACTTTTTAATTAATGAAAAATCAAAATAAATGGAAAAATGAAGCAAATACTGTGTGCATAAGTATTTGAGTCGTGGACACATTATAATTGATATGAAAGCATAAAAAGTTGGGTCCATTTAGCAAAAAATGCAAATTTGAACACATTTGACTTTTGGCAATTTTGAAAAAATGGTCAACTTGGCCAATGCATAACTCTCTCAATTTTGAACCTAGAGAGGTGTTCTTGGACTTTTTAGAAATCTTAGGATGTCCTCTAAGCAAACCTTGTGGTCCCATATTAATTGAGTCTTCCATGTTCATGTATGAAGCTTTGATCCAAAAGGTGTTTTTGTTGACTTTTCAAAAGGACCTATAATGTCAAAATTCATATCTTTTTGTGAGTGCATATTATGAACTTGGGAGATGAAGATGAATTGTAGTGAATTGTATCCTATTCAAAATGAGCTTTGGATTGGTCATTTATGATAAAGTATGATAAAGTCATGCTTGGTCAAAGTTGAGTTGACTTTTCCTACAAAACCCTAATTTAGCAACTTTTGGGTTTTGATGAATTGTGAGCAATCCTTGAGGAATCATGATGAACCCTTGATTAAATGATGAATAATACTTTAAAATGAGGATGTTGACCAAAAATCTTGAAGTTTGACTGTATGTGGGCCACAGTTGACTTTTGACCTAGTATAGTTGATTTTCAGGTATTTGAGTAATTGACTGAGCAAACTTCTTCTGCAAGGCTTGAAACTTGACATGGATGATCTTGAGGACATATTATGACAATGGTGAGAATTTGAGTACTTTGTGGTTCACACATCTTGATTAAGATGGAAACCCTAATTAGAGATAGACTACCTTAGGAGAAAGTTTGTCTGGTCAACTCTTGAACTTCCTTGAGCAATTTGGGGACCTCACTTGCCATGTGTTGAGAAATATGGGAGGGGAAATTTTGGCTACAACATATGCACACGCATACAATCTTTCCAATAGCTATAGTTTTCACCGGTGAAAATAGGCGCTCCATTGTACACCCCTTTTAGATCGTTGTCCATTGTCTAAATAGTTATATGTGAAGCACTAGATAAATCGGTGCTCTGATACCACTTTTTAGACAATAGGAAGTATCTAGAAGGGTGGGTTGAATAGATACCGTGATTTTTAAAAATAATTTTTAATGAAAACTTAAAATGCAGTGAACGCTACTTGTATATACTCGTCTAAAAATGATCCTCTATTGAAAAGACCGAATATGCGTAAAACTGAATGGAATGAATAAATGAGAATTACTAACACTTAGTTCAATTATAATTTATCACTTATACTATTTAACTATTGTCAATTACTTCCAATGAATTGTTGAGATAAAAAACCCACAAATTTTCATTTTTGGACTTGTATCGAACACTTGGTGTGCGTAATCACACCAAGTCCAATCTATCTTAATTTGTAGTGTTAATACCAATTATAGCAATCAAAGTGATTACTATAGTGCTTAGCAATAGTTCTATCACACTACAAATCCAGACAATTTGAACCACTAGTACAAATTCACAAATTATAGCAAATAAACGGTAAAAGACTAGAAAGAAAAATGACACGCGATTTGTTTAGGCAGTTCCCTTTATTGTCCTCGCGTGGGGTACTCTGCCCCTAATTCTAGAATGTAGAATTAGGATAATTACTATTATGATTACAAAGTTGTACAAGAGATATAAAATAGTCACCATAATTCAAACCCAATTTGTTGAATTGAAAACTAAGCTCCTCTCTTCCCTTGATTCGATTTGAACCAAGTATGTCACCAATCTTTGATAAACCTGCGGTTGTAGCTACCTAGTTGAGAACACAAAGCGTTTCTCAAACCCACTTCTTGGTGATTTGATCTCAAGATGAACACCCTAATTCTTCCTTCATAATCCTTTGATTGTAGCTACCTTGTCGAGCAAACCCACGGTTCCTCAATCCCTTAAGCACGGCTGAATTTGAAGCAAAGAATTGTCAAAAACCCCCAAATCCAAATGGTCTTAGAGGACAAAACCCTCATATTTTATTTAAGAAAAACTCACAATTACTCAACCTGAACAAGATTAGAATCTTCTACTTCAGACGTTATCAACATACGCTCCACACCTTGATCGACAAAACAAATTATGTGTAATTGCCAATGGATGAGTGAGAGGTTGAAGAGATGAGTACCTTGTGTATCTATTTCACTTTTCTTGTTAAAAACCAAATGATAGAACCTTACAAGATTATATATGTTATCTCAAGTCAAAACCTAAATTAACAAGCTGAAAAACAGATTTAAGGAGAAAACGATCGACCTATGTCGAAAAGGGACTCGACCTGAGCATTCTCGAAAGTTATAGAAGACAAATTGCACAATCCATGCGTCGACCGCTCCAGGGTTGTGCGATGATGCATAGTTCCTATAAATTCCTCTCAGGTTTAGTTGACCATACAGTCGATGTGAGCAAACCCGAGACTTCCTCAAGGAGCAACTTTTCAATCCATGCGTCTACCGCTCCAGGGCTATGCATCGATGCATAGTTCCTAAAAATTACTTCCAGGTTGAGTCGACCACACAGTGGGCGTGAGCAAACCCGTTACATCCCAAAGGAGAAATCTTTAATCATGCGTCGACCCAAGCTTACTTTGAGTCGACTCAAGGCATAGAATTTTTTAAAGATACCAATTTTTGAAGACTTTTCATGCTTCCTTGTCCACCATATCATCTAGCAACATTTTCAACATATAGTGGAAAATTTTGACATCATTTAAACCCTTTTTGAAGGAACCTTTCCCTCATAAAGAGCATAAATGTTTAATGCAAAATATCTAATGCTTTATCTGATGAAGATATGTTTATGAAATGACAACCCTTAACAAATGGGTCATTGTACCCCGGGTAAGGAACAAGGCTTAAAGTCATTGTTTAAAACAAATTACATAACCAAACTTTGAAAGAAATAAAACATAAAGTAGCTATTACTCTTGACTAAAGTATATTGAGATAATGTCTTGAGTCTTCCAGTTGCTGAGCCCGTTGCCCATGGTCGAAAAGATCCAGCTGTCAAGGTCATAGTCACCGTGAACATCTTCTATAGGGTTGACTCCATTTTTGCTAACACATAATGGTTGTCTTCCAGCCCAAGCACGACGAACAACCCTTTGAGCCTCTGTAGTGAAACCCAAACTAAATTTGTCAGATTTATACGGAATGTCAGGAAGCTGACCCCAAATAGTACAACCACCTTCTTCTACGACAGCTCTAGCATCCTTCAAAGAAGCCATTCTGGGAGGAACCTTGGTAACCTTAGGAATGGCATAAACATCTTCAATAGCGGTTGGAGGGATAACTTTAAAATTATGACAGGGATTCTCAGTGAATTCTCCGTCTATCTCAACATATCTGAATGAGTTTAGGTAACTAACCATATATTATTTTTCACTACAGACTGTGACAACCTTTCCTTTCACAGGATACTTCAGCTTCTGGTGTAGAGTTAAGGTGACAGCGCCTGTCCCATGGATCCAAGGGTGTCCGAGTAAACAAGAATGTTGGCTGGATATCCATCCCATAGAAAGTAGATTCGAAGACCTACGAACCTACCTTGATCGAAAGATCCACTTATCTGTGTACCATCCTCTTCGAACCATCAAAGGCTCGCACCATAATATCACTATGTTTTAGTATAACCCCTATACAATCAAGTCTATCAAGAGCACCTTTTGGTAGAACATTTAGCGAGGAACCAGCATCAACCAATACATGAGCTAGAGTAATTCCCCTGCATTCAATTGAGACATACATGGCCTTGTTGTGGTTCCTTCCTTCAGGGGTCAAGTCGGCATCAGAAATACCTAGTCCATTACCAGTGGTTAGGCTAGCAACATAACTTCCAAATTGATCAGCGGAAATCTCTTGTGACATGTGAGCAGACTTCAAGAATTTCACCAAAGCATGTGCATGGGCTTCAGAACACAGTAACAGGGATAACATGGAGATCTTAGATGGGGTCTGCCCCAGCTGTTCAACAATCTTGTAGTCACTTTTATGGATAGTTTTTAACACCTCCTCCAACTCTTTCCTGTAGGTATCTTCAGCTGTAGCTTATGTGGTGCCTCCGTTTGGGCAGGCTCCATCATTCGTTATTTGCCCCGAGTCTCAGTAGTTGACTCGATAGCAGTAACTCGAAATGGTGTGGCAACAGTCTTAGGAGAGATTTTCATGGAGAAAACCCTTCCACTTATAGTAACCTTACTGGTCCCAACAATATTGTCAATGTTGGGATCAACAATTGATAGTTCTAGCTTGATGCCATGGTAGTAAACACCGGCTCAATATTTCCAAGGAATCTCTTTGTCCGAGGAGTATGGAGTTGGTCTGGGTGTGGTGATTATTAGAGGAGAAACTTTGGGTTTGGTAGTGATCTTTACATGACCCTTGGAAGTGATCCTAATAGTAGTTCCGGATATTAAAAATACCTCTTCCAACTCCAAGTCTTGCAACAAACTCTCAATAGACGGAATCTTCTCAACCAGAATTAGGTGATTGTTCATTAGGCGCTGAATACCTTCTTCCAGCAACTTGCAGCCATTGGGTTGGGTTGCGCAGTAATAACATCTTTCAATGTAACCCAAAAATAAACCAGCCTGTAACAGATTATTTTTGATAATTGGGAGGGGAGTAGTCAATTCACTTACTATAGAAACATAAAGAGCATCATAAAGACTTTATGCCTTTGTCATGCTTTGGCATTGGTGCAGTAATTACATTGGGAGTCTCAGGCGGATCAAATTAAATTTCTTTATAGTCAATCATGTCTTGGATTTTGTTTTTCAAAGCCCAGCAGCTATTGGTGTCGTGCCCATGGCTATTGAAATGGTAAGCAAACTTCACATTTAGACTATAACAAGGAGAGGAGGTGTTGGGATTTTGAGGAGGATCCCTTAAGTTTATCAACTCTGCTATTAGTAAGTGTTATAATGCCTGAGACAGTGGTATACTGATCTTTATAAACTATTTTCTTAGAGCGTCTGGCCTACGCTGATTATTTTACTAGTGTTGTTGTACAGGCACTGTATTAGAAATTAACACTGCTCTTACAGACTGATTGCGGTCACTTCTAATATGACCCTTTTGGCCATAAACAATATTATCTCCTTCTTACCGCTGAACATCTTTTTTATAGCACTTGAAGACGCGACCACTTGAATCTTTCCACTTTGAATTCCACCTTCGACATGTTTCCCAATTAGAATTAGCTCGGTAAAACCAGATGAAGAACTTCTGATTAGATGATTAAAGAAGGGACCTGTCAGAGTTCCATGAACATATCTACTAGCTCCTTATCAGATAAGGGAGGTTGCACTCTTCCAGCCAGATCTCTCCACTTTTGGGCATACTCCTTAAACCCTTCATTTGAGCCCATAGTCATACTCTGCAGTTGCACAGGAGTTGGTGCAAGGTCAGCATTATATTGGTACTGCTTGTAAAAAGTAGTGGCCAGGTCTTCCCAAGTGCAGATGTTGGTTCCTTCCAGTTGATAGAACCATTCCAGTTGTGTCTCAGATAAAATATCTTGAAATAAATGAACCCATAACTTTATGTCAGCAGTATGGGGCTGAATATTCCGAACATAAGACTGCAAATGAAGCTGGGACAAGAAAAACCATCATATTTTCCCAATATGGGGACTTTGAACTTGTGAGGGATAACCACCCCCAAAATAAGACCTAATTCTTCAAAATCTAGTTTAGGCACTTTCTGGATTTCTATGGCATTAAGGTGATCTTCCAACTATTGGTATATGTCATCATCAGGAGAATACTATTCACCAGAATAGTCTTCATTAGAATCTTGACCAGAACCAAGGTTGTTATTCTCTTCACCTTTCACACTCTTTTCATCTTCTTCTTGGTTATAGTCTTCATTTAGGGGGACCTCAAAATCTAGAGCCCTTTTGATAGAACCTTTGAATCTTCTGCCCATATTAAGAAAGACTGCTGGCTTTTTAGTCTTCTTCTTATTCCCTTTTGTGATGAGGATCTTTAACTCGTCTTGTCCCTTAGCTAAGTCCAAGAACATTTGCTGAAACTGAGCGTTCTGAGCTTGAAGTTCTTTCATAGTTTGTTCAAGATCCATCTTTTACTGAAATAAAAAGTAATAAGATGAGAAAACTTGTCTATAAAGTACCTGTTATGTAATGAGTGTAATGACATGCATGATGTGTAGATGCAAATGCAATGTTTACAAGGATCTTTGTGGGATTTAAGTTTGTTTAAACAAAAACAAAATAAATAAATTTTAGTAACAAGCTAAAATTATAATTAACTTCTTGGCTTATAATGATAACAAAAAGAGTTACGAAGAAGCAAAAAATGAACTCAAGTATCCCATGGCAGCTTCCTCTTTGTGTTGACATGTGCGTTAAGGCTTCATTCTTCATGGAGTTGTTTCATCAGCTCCAGTACTTTCTTCTCACTAGCATAGAACTAAGTTTCAAAGGTATCTCTTTCTTCCTTGAGCTGAATCCAGGACTTCTGTAGTTCTTCAAAGTCAGTAGGAATATCAAGATGAAGAATGGTATGAGGAACATCTCCCTCAACAACAGGTTCTACAATCACTTGTAAGATAGCGGGATATGGCATCATAAGATTTTGAGCACGAGATCGCGCCCATCTGAGGTAAGGCTCCAGAGGAATGGAATTCTTATGCCCCAAAGTCCTGCTATCAATCTTGTTGACCATGCCCCAAGAATGTATAAACCTTTGACGGTAACTTTGAGGATCGTTCTCATAGTCGAACATAATACCCAAGATGAGCATATCATGAGGGTCGTCCCTTTTGAGCATAGCCAAACTGACGTAGAGCTAGGGAAGGGTTGTAAGTGATACCTCCCCTTATGCCAAGGAGTAGCACATTAGGGAATTCCCCACGGAGGTCAATAATAATTATGTCCTCCTGAGATCGGGAACACCAGTGGATATCTGAATGGGTAAGTGACATCACCCTTTGAGACCACCTCAAGCCTTGTTCATTCTTTATTACTGATCGAGGGAGGTGCAAAATAAACCACTTGGAAAGTAGAGGTATACAACACATGAGAGTCCCTCGCTTTATCATAGTACGAGTGTGAAGAGAATGCAGAATATCTCCAAGCAAAGTAGGAACCGAATTATGGGTAAGAAATATTTTGATGGCGTTTACATTTACGAGTTGGTCTGGGTTAGGGAAAAGCACCAAACCATAGATCAACAAAGCCAAAATATCCTCAAAAGCACAAAGACTCATGGCATCTAGAAACCACTGAGCCTTCTCTATTAGAAATTTAGGAAGAAAACCCTTGACTCCATTTCTTATTTCCTAATTAGATACAATGTCTGATTGTTTCGTATGTAAGGTTGCTTAAATGTCTTTAGGTTTTGGAACTTTCTCTAGACCGGTGAAAGGTATCTTATCAAGAATAGGCACTCTGAGTAACTTAGAAAATTATTCAATTGTGGGCACTAACTGATAATTCGGGAAGGTAAAATAGTGATGTTTAGGATCAAAGAACTGGAACAGAACACTCATCATGTCTTCTTTGAAACCGGTAGTAACCAAACTGGGTAGATGACCATGTCTCTTGGTGAATTAAGAATTGTCAAGAACCTTTGAGACTAATTCCTCAAGCTTGGAAGGTACCTTTACAAAGTTGATTCGGATAGTATTTCTGTGATTGGAAGCCATGACCCTGCAACAAAGAACAAAGATAAATTCCCTAGATCCTTAGAATGGTTAGTGAGAATGATATGATGTTATGATGTTATGATATCATGTTTGAACAGATAACAAACATAAACAAAGCACACAAGAGCCATAGGTTTAAGGCTTTCATGGGGTTCGTAGGTAAGTACCCTCTTATAATTTAGTTAGTTCAACAAGTCCTAAGAATAGAAATTGGGTACTAGGGATCTCAATATCCCTGATTTTTCTCGCAGGTTTTTTTTAGCAAACAACTGACTTGCCACCAAAAAACTTGAGATTCAAATCTCAATGAGCGTAGCATCGAGTATCAACCAACTTTGGACTATGTAGCGATAAAAAATGTAGCGGGATAAGCCGGATATCGAGCTATTAATTAAATCGTCTAGAAAAAGCAAGAGTCGCCACCGCACTTTATTATTTCCAAGGGAAAAGGGGAAAGAGAGAACCCTTAAATATGCAATGTAAAATAATACTTAAAAGTAATGAAAATACAATGCATTTTTTGAAAAGAGATCTAGAATTCGGGGGTTGATTATGAAATGGGAAGGTATTAGCACCCAATGCATCAGTGGTACTCCGCAGAAACCTTTTGTAATATATGTTTTTTTAAATTTTTTGTTTGATTAAAAATGGTTCGTTTGGCTAAAAACGGGTGTGGACGAGATTTTGAAGATACGACGACCTAGTATCGAAGTTTTGACTTAAAAGGGGTGTGAGTTTTAAAATCAACTTTTTAGGAAAAATTAACTTAAGTTTAATAAAATAGTAAAAAAAATGAATGATGGGATTCGCACAATCGGATAAGGTGTATTTGATGACATGAAGTCAACAAAATTAAAATATTTCCCTTGGAATTGAGACGGGCGAAAGATACAAAGATTAAACGATCGAGAATGAAGTTAAGGACAATTAAAAAATTAACTGAATAAGAAAATTAAATTATACTAGCATGCATTTTCGAACAAAAATTAAATAAAAGATTAGCATGTATTTAAATAAACAAAAACTAAATAAAAGATAAAAATTAAGTGAAAGATTAATTTAATAAAAAGCAAGTTTTTTTGTATTTTATAATGAAAGGAAATAACTATATATAATAAACTAAACTAATATTTATTAACAAATTGTAATAGAATTGAAAGAAAAGGCTAAAAAGAGAAAAAGAACAGAAAAACGCCCCAGTCGGGGTTGAACTTAGGTCACCTAAGGTTATAATTGGTATGCTTTTCCAACTGTACTAGATTACGTATTCGTTATTACTATGATTTAATTATAACATAAGGGAAAACGGATAATTGGATTGGGCCAGCAGCCCAATGGGCTGACCCGGTTTGGATGAAGGGAAAAAGGAAAAGTCTTGTAACCCTAAAGGAGAGGTGCGCCGCTGGTTTGTTGTATTATTGGGAAGGCAAAAATGATTTAATTGTCAATAATATTGGGAAGGAAAAAACAGATTTGTCATCATTGTTGTTAACAGTAAAACAAATAAAGGGAAAAAGGTTGAAACAAAAAATGCAACTTCCCCTCTCTCATCAGTACCATCATCTTCTCTTTTCACCCAAATCTCCACAACCTCTCTCGCTTCAGCAGCTGCTATCTAGGGATTACATGAGTTCCCTTTGTTGCCTTTAAGATCCATGAAAGAAGACCTCAACTCATTAACTTCATTCCGCAAACTCTAAAACTTCCAATTCACATTTCACTACAAAATTGTAAGCCATGTCCTTGAATTCCTTCATTTCTATCGTCTTCGCTTCAAAAAATCCATCTTTCGTTTGAGCAACTCTTCAATCTCCTCCACCTCGTTCTGCAATGACCTAAATTCTTGAGAGAGAGAGAGAGAATCATATTGGCTTCGAGATTCTCAATTTGAGACTTAAGAGACAGAATATTGAAATTCTTCGACGCTATTTTACGATCAAACAACAAGCACCTCTGTTCCATGGCTCTGATAGTTGCAAGCTTTGAGGCTAGAATACGAGATTTGTGGGATTGCAAATCTTTCTCGGCCTGGATTAAGGAGAGATGTTGAATTTGAGTACGTTCCATTTGTTCGAGTCGTTCATGGAATGATGAGGAAAACGCCATTGTTGCGGAAAACAGTCACCGAGAGTCACTCACGCTTCACTGGTTTACATTGATGTAAGCGGTAAAGACGATAGCGGAAGTGCTGGAATATTGGTGCTCGGCAAAAACAAGGAGGGAGTATAGAGCGGTTTCTTTATGAACAGAGAAGGGATCTATTTTTTTTATTTTCTGATTTGTGTCAAACATTCTTTATTGAGTTATTATCTCTTGTGTTTTAACTTCTCTCTTATTACGTGCAGTAAGTTCAGCTACCATTATAACTTTGAAGGTTAATAGGTTATGTGTTTTTGGTTGTTTTAGTTGCTGGAAACAAACAGAGGGAGTGCTGTATAGAATGGGTTGAACAAACATAATGTATAGTCCTATAATTTCTATTGTTCTAATATTTCAAATCTGTTTTTCTTATTTATTATTACTATTAACCATGCTTAGAATGTCCACATATTGCAGCAAATAAAAATACAGCAAAGGAATAAGATAAATCAAACATTATATGGCAAAAGAAAGGTGGTGCAAAGAAGATTCCAATTAATGATTATATGAGAAAGTTAGGTAGAGGTAAATAAGGTAGAAGAAATATTTATCATAGTCTATCTGATGGAGCTTCAAAGAATAGTAAATTCTCCCTTGATGCTCAAGCTCTTTTTACCTTGATTGTGTGTTGTGATGCTTGAACAAACTTCCTCTATTTTTCTGTTTTTCCTATCCTTGATTTTTTTCTTGTGTCCTCTACTAATTTTTGTGTTGTTCACTTGTGAGTTTTTTGTGTTCTCCCTCTCTTATGTTTTTGTTGTATATATTTTCTGCCCATGAAGGGGGTTTTATAGTGAAGGAGTAGGCATTTAGGGGGGAAAACAGTAGAGCTTTAAACCTTTTTGTCAAACTGCTTTCATGCTTTGTTCAAGCAACTTTTAGTTGTCATATCGATACAAATTCTGGGCTGTTTTGATGCAGGACATCAGACTGGTTTACAGAAAATTTGGCTGATTTTATAGCAGTTTATTCAGCAGGTTTTGGCAGCATTTGGGACTGCTATATGTTGCTGTTTTTTTTGGGACTGTTTGTAGCATTTTTACAGCACTTTTTTGGGACTGTTATTGTTGCATTTTTGGAAATGTTTTGCTTCATTTTTGGATAGCAAAACACTACAAAAATTAGAATTTTATTGCATTGTAACAGGGCTTGAAAATATGGGCAGCAACATGATATTGGGCTGGAATTTAGGGCATTAGAAATACTAGTTTGTACAACTTATAATCCCTTGTAATTTTGCAATGATAAATCCAAATGAATTTGTAACATGGATGGATACTTATTCTTCAATATAATTCTCAATTCTTTTGTAATTGTAAACATTTGGATCTTTATTTGAAATTTTGAATCTTGATATCTCTTGATGAAAATTCAAAATCTTCCATTTGAACATGGAAAAGAATCGAATAATACTTGAATTCATTTGGTGAATGATGAATAAATAATAATGCAAGTCTTAAGACTTTAATCTTGCATTTTGTAATATAGATCCAAATAAATTCCATGAATTGATCTTATAATAAAGTTGTAACCATCATGTATTTATTCTTGCGATGAATGATTATTTGAATCAAGTTTCCTTTTCCAATATATTCTTGAATAAATGCCTTATGTAAATTCAAATGGCCATGGTGTGAATCCATCAAAATAATCATAAAAAAATAATCTTGAATAAATGTTTAATGTGGTGAACTATTATTCTTGAATGAGTCCTTTTTGACAACTTTTATTTAATTATTACTTGAATTCACATGATAAAAATTCAAGCATTCCGAATAAATTCTTCCAAAACGATCTTGAATTTAATCAACCCACTCTAACGAAATTCACCCTGTGTCATGTAAATATAAGAAATCTAACCATGCTTAAAAGCTTCGAATAATCACTAGAAAATGAATTTTAGGAGAAATGTTATCGCATTGAGAAATTGGCACAATGAACTAAACTCGGAGATCCAAAAATTCTCAAATCATGACAGGCGTCCCATAAAGGTTTTTCGTGACTTTCTAGACACAATTCGTCTTCAACTTTTAAAGAAAATTTGCAGATGATTTTTGGTCGAAGCGTTCAGATTTGACTTGCATAGCTTGATCTTTTCTATATTTCAAGGAAAGACGAAACACGCTTAAATTATTGATCATGGAACCTTGACTGTTTCTTTTTAAATTTCGGAGACGCTTAAGACCACCTGCTGAAACATAGCATGGAAATAAACACACGTCTCTCTTGATGAATCAGCCTTCGAGAACGAACAATTAACTATACTTATGGATTGAGAGGCTCAAAACCCTAATTAAGGTGTGACGCCTGATGCTCTTAATTCAGACCTGTTTATGCACATGAAATCAAAGAAACAAACACATACACTTTGTGCTTTATTAGAAGTTAGTCATGCAGAAGATAAAATGCTCACAACACTCGATAATCTCTACATAGGCAATGCCCGAAGGTGAAACGTTCGAAACCTACCATATTTGTGACCTTGATGTATATAACAAAAAAATGCAAAATTGGAGATGGGATCTTAGGTAAAAAATTGGGGTATGACAGACTGCACCAAAGCCAGCTATCTCACTACCTTCTAATGGCCAAGTTGGGTCAATTAAGGTTCTAAAGGTCAGTTAATGCTTATGACACCATGTGACATCCTAGTATTCTCCTCGACTGACTTGAGAGACACTAGTACAAACCAAAGCGTCACACTAACATAGCCATCACTTAAACCATATCGATCTACGTCGTATAATTTCCATGATATGTAGCCACTAACCTAAGGGTACCCCCAGATCCAGGTGTAGGTTCTTTGCAAGAAAAGTAACCCAAGCAACCCTCAAATGTAAAGCATACAAAGAAAACAAGGAAAGCATTTAAAATTGATCTAACTCTAAAATTAACCCCTCTTTTAAATAAGTCCCCAACAGAGTCGCCAGTTTTTCAATACGGTGGGAGAACTGACTTTGTTTTAGGTTTTATCACAAATGTTGCAGATAGTAAGAGTCGCCATCGACTTTTTTTATCCAATAAGGAAAGGGTGAAAAGAACAGGAAAGACCTTGATATTATTGAGTCTGGGGGGTAGGTTTTGAAAAGGGGAGGTGTTAACACCCTTTTCATCCGTAATTATCTACGGGATCTTAATCTCTAGCTCACTTTGTTTTGAAAATGCTTTGTGAATGTGTGTTTTGGAAAGTATTTTAAAAATGTGAACTTTATAATGATTCTCGTATCTTTCCTCGAGAACACGCACAAAGTGTTTATTTGAAAATATTTTTGAAGAGTGTTTATGAAAGATGTTTTTGTTTTGAAGAGTTTGTGAGCAAGCGATTATGAGTGTTCTACCTATTCAAAGTCTTTGTTGTCATTTTCCTCCTCCTTTAGATAGTGCTATCTTACCATTAGTTAGTATAAATCCCTATCATTTCATAAGAAGGGACAAGTGTGGGTCATCATTTAGTCATAGAAGGCAACTTGTGACGACGCTTTAGCAATTTATCATTAAGGGACTAGATCGTTTACCGAAGGAAACATCGAAAGGGTCATCGAGGGACTACGATATTTGATTTCGAGGGATAATTCTTAAGTGTCCCCACATTCGAGGGACATGACTGTTTTTATTGAAAGGTATCAGGGGAGGTTACCTTAGAGGTGCGCGTGCGTGAAGTGATTGCTTTCAGTTATGATTATCTTTGAGATTAGGGTTTGCTACCGTTTACTTTTATCTTTCCATACAATCCTATTAGCTAAGAAATTATATATACAAGGTGTTGTAATCCAAAATTTCCCCTCTCATTTATCAAACATTTTCTCACAAAGACCTCTCTTGGTTCAAGACTGCATTAGGGTTGATCAGCTCAAGACATCTCCTCAAGCATTGATGACCAAAATTAGGGTTTGAGATTGCACAAGGATATTTGAACTTTTAATGCCCCATATGACTTTAATGATTCATTATGGACCCCCAAGATTACTCATGTCAAGTTTCAAGCTTTGGATCACACTTTTGCTCAGTCAATTGAGCAGTTGACCTAAAATCAATTGTATTGGGGAAAAAGTCAACTATGGCCAATTTACAGTCAAACCTCATGATTTTTGATCCACGTCAACATTATAAACTCACATGTATCATTTGATCAAGTTTGGACCAAAATTCCTCAAGAAATATGATCAAATCATCAAAGGGGCAAAATGGTCAAAATTAGGGTTTTGACTGAGAAAGGGCAATTTCTGATTTTTGACCTAGCAAATGGTCAATTAGTTTGAAGCATGATTTAAAGAGTTAAATTTCATCATTTTGACCTAAGGGCATGACCTAAAACATTGCTCAAGATCAATTGGACTGATAGTGAATTTTCAGTCAACTGATCAAAAAGTCAACTATACACTGAAAAGTCAAACTTTGACTTTTTGGTCAAAGTTCAATGTCAAAGATCACAATTCATCAAAACATGTCAAAATATGAAACTTATTCTTCAATAAATCAAAAAGTCAAGATTTCATTTTGAAAAGTCAATGTTTTCCAACTTAGAAATTTTTCTAAGTGTTTAAACTTCATGTTTTTTTTATAACTTTGGGCAAATTTTTCACCATGATGCAAGAGGATTTTGAAGAAACTTTCAACATGAAAGTTATAGATCTCCATGATATATACAACATTTATTTACACAAATCCTTATAAAAATGCTTGGATCTCAATTTATTAATTCCTAAAGTCTAGGTCTTGAAATTGGACACGTAGTAATATTTTACCCTAGTTTTGGTCAGGATTTTGACCTAACTTCATGGAACTTTTTCATATAGTTACAAGGGGAATTTTCAAAAGTTATTCAAAGAGGAGTTGTAGGGCATATTACAAGTTTTCCAAAATGTCCAAGAACTCCTTGAGAGCATTCTTGAGCAGGGAGAATCGAAGAGATGAAGTTAGGGTTTTCACACTTGAAATACAAGTCATTTTGTGATGAACAAGATTCATATCTCAGACCTATGCTGCATAATCTCTACTTTACATGCCTCAAACTTGTTAGGCACTCCATAATTAATTGTTTGCATAGCTGTTAGAGGTCTCAATTCAAGCATCCAATGCAAGGCCATGCTTTATATCCATTTTGGGAAGAAAGTGAACAATGCCATTTTGATAAAGTAGCTTTTTCCACAAAACTTGTTCTTGAGCCTTGTAATTGTTTTCTTATGATTATACATGTCCTATAACTCAAGAGAATTTTATCTAAACACTTACAATCACTCATCCCATGCTTGTACCTCCTCTTGGAACCATATTTCCCACTTTTCTTCAAAATCAAGTAACATAGCAATCAACCTATAACTTGTACTTCTGACTCTCCCAAGCACTCAAGCATTTTGCTTATACATACACAATTAATTTGTCACAAATCCCACGCATGCTTGAGCCCTGAAAACACCAAGAACTCAGATTTGCATCTCATACCTCCATTTTCACATAACTTGACCAAAATTTGAAACTCATAACTCCCTCGTGCGTTTTCAAGCCTCTTTTTTTTCTAAAGCTTCTAAACATCATTTAGAAGTTATCCCTTATCCTGTTACAACTCTGTAACACCATCTTCTTCCATTTCCAAGTTCAAAAACAGAGCACCGCAAGTGGACTTCTCCAGACCATTTCAGCCACTTTCCAACCTAGCTAATCATTGCATTAGCTTCCTAGGACCTCAGTGGAGCTATTATGATCATCACAACACCTTGAAGAGTGCTCATTTGAAGAACACGATTTCCAGTTTTGAAGTAAGTTATCTCAACTTTGAACTCTTCATACACGCATCATTAATGGTTTATTTGTGAATGAAAAATGTAGGTATCATTGCTCCAAAGCTAACCATGTCCATAATTTTTCATTTATGTTGCTTGAGCTTGGAGAATTTTAGGATTGAAGTTTCTGAAATTTTTAGGGTTCAGTTTAGGGCCATTAAAAATCATGCTTGTTTTTTATCTATAATTTTATTGCATTGCATTTCTGAAATCGTGAGGAAATTTTCCACAAGATTCATGTTTATATTTTTGCAAATGGATGAGAGATGAAAAGATGCAAGTACTCTGGTTGGGCATGAGGTTGAAGATGAAGTTCAGGCCATGCACTTGATTTCTAATATATATTTATTGTTTTGTTTATATGAACGCATGTATAGCCACCCCAGTGGTAAAGCGCGCGCCTATTAACCTTTGGGGTCTGGGTTCGAGCCCCAGTGGTACCCTTTTGCTTATTTTCTCACATTTTCTCATTTTTGACACTTGTTTGTAGCGCTGGGCCTCCCCCCTTTGGGCTTTATATTATTGCTACATTCTGACCCCCTGCTCACTATTCACACTTGGCCCATTTTATTTCTTTTTCTCATTTTTTCATTTATTTGTTTTCTTAAATATTTTATTTAACATTAAAAATCAGAAAATAATATAAAAACATTAGATTTATATTTTGATATAGTTTATTTATTTTTTACAATAAAAATTACTTTTATTTTAATCATATTTTATTTATTTTACTAATTAATCTACAAATTTAATTAGAAACTAGGTTTTTTAGTTATTTTCTTTTACACAATTAAAATATATTATTTTAAAATATAAAAAGACCAAAAATATTTTATAATACTATAAATTATTTTTAAGACAAAAATACCAAAAATATTCTTCTTACAAACTTAAATTCTTTTTTAATCAATTAATATTTAGATTAGAGTTTTATTTAAATTCTTTTCCTAGTAAATTTAGGTTTATGTTTTACTAATTTAATTAATTATTTTTCTTTTAGTTAATTAGGTTAAAACAAAACCCTTTTTCCTAAAAAATCCAAACAAAAGTCCATTTTCTTTCCATCTTACATTCTTGTATATTTACTCATTTTTGTACATTATTTATTCAAATTCACTATGGTTGTAATAGATAATTAGGTTTATGTTCTAGCAATCCCCATTTGTAATTTGTACACCCCCTCCCACAAGTATTGTAATAGCGTAGTAATTTTAAATTCCACAATTTATCGCTTTATACAAATGCTAGTAATTAGGGTTTGTATAGAAAGACTAAAATCAATCAAGTATCAAGCCCTAATCAAAGACTAAACAAAGCATGAAAATAAACACACTTGCACACAAGCACCCCCTAGGGTAAAATCCACTTGGTTGCCTTACAAAATGGCCATGTTACGCATGTGAGGTATCTTAGCAAAAACAAACAAACACAAGATCATAGTCCCTCGATGACTCTATCAAAAGTTGTCTTTCAAAATGATCTTAGTCCCTAGAGAAAGATGCTAAGATGCCTTGCAACATTGCTAATCATGGTTATACGATGATCCACGCCCGTCCTGTTTACATCCAAAGATAGGGCTGCTTACCAAATCAATGGTAAGATAACAACGTCAAAGGAAAAAGGAAATGAACATGAAATAATTTTGAGTAGGTAGAATGTTCCTAGTTGCTTGTTCAATTTCAAAACAAAAATATCCTTGCTATTTTCAAAACAAACACCAACACTTTCAAAACATATTTCAAAACTAGAAAACATTTTCAAAAGATCAAACACTATGTATACATTCTTACAAACGAGAATCATTACAAAGTTTGCCTAAACAATGCCCTCTTTTCAAAAATACTTTCAAAACCACACAAAGCACAATTTCAAACAAAAGTAAGTGATCTAGCAAGTAACTAAGATCCCATGGAAAACCATGGATGAAAAGGGTGCTAATACCTTCCCTTTTCATAATCTACCCCCCGAACTCAAGAAACAATCTCAAAGGTCTTTCCTGCGCTTTTTCACCTTTCATTTTGGATAAAAGAAAAGTCGGTGGAGACTCTTGCTAACCGCAACATTTGCGATAAAACACAAAACACCCAAGTCAGTTCTCCCATCGTATCATAGAACTGGCGAATCTGTTGGGGAGTTATTTTAAAAGTGGGGTTACCTTAGGGCTAGATCACACTTACTTGCTTTCTTTGTTTTACTTGTATGCTTTACATTTTTTGTTCTTTGTTTGGGTTTGAATTCTCTACACAAATTTGGGATACCTTATAGGTAAGTAGCAATACATTGTGGAAACTGTGTGGGGTATACCGACACAATCTAAGCAATAGCTATGTTAGTGCGACATATTTGTGGGTACCGGTAGCCCTTGAGTAGTCAAGGAGAATACAGGGCCGCTGAGTGATGTCATGAAGCACTAATGAACTTTTAGAATCTTTACTTGACCAACTTGGACATTAGGACGTAGTGAGATGATCGACTTTGGTACAGTCCGAAGTTGGTAGATACTCGATACTACACTCATTGAGGTTTTTTTTTTTTGGATATTTTGGTCTTCATTTAAGAAGCTTGGCTGATACAATGCCCAAGAAAACAAATCAGTGATATTGAGCTCCTTAGAACCCAGTTACTATTACTAGGACAGGTTTGAGCCAACTAAACTTCAAGAGGGTACTTACCTATGAGACTCTATGCAAGCCTAAACCTAAGGGCTTGTTTGGTTTGTTTGTGTATATTTACTTGTACATAACATCATAATATCATACTCATACTCACTAACCATTTCAAGGATTTTTGGGATTTATCTTTGCTCTATTTTGTAGGACACGGATTCTATTCGCAGGAAAACCATTTAAGTCAATCTCGTAAGGATCCCTCCTCAACTCAAAGAGTTAACATAAAGGATTCCTGAAAATTCTCCATTTATCGAAAGACATGGTCGTCTACTAAATTTTGTTACCTTCAACACAGATGAAGACATGATGAAAGTTCTTTTTTAGTTCTTTGATCCTCTACACCAATTCTTCACATTTCCCGATTATCAACTTGTGCCAACTTTGGAATAATTCTCCCAACTCTTGAGGATTCCCATTCTCAATCAACTACCTTTCAACAGTACGAAAAGAGATCCAAAGCCAGAAGAGATTGCTCAAGCTCTACACTTGCAACCATCTGATATCACAACTAATTGGGAAACAATGAGTGGTGTCAAAGGTTTGCTAGCAAAGTTCTTGTTTGAGAAAGCCCAAAATTGTTTGAACTCTTTGAATTTTCAAGCCTTTGAGGAAATTGTGGATCTCCTCATCTATGGGATGGATTTGTTTCCAAATCCTGACCAACTCATAGATGTGAACACCGTCAAAATCTTCATGTCTCGTAACCCGGTGCCTACTTTGCTAGGGGACATCCTACATTCCTTTCATACCCGCACAATGAGGAAAACAGGTATCCTTATGTGTTTTACTCTTCTCTTGGAAAGATGGTTTATTTCGCATCTTTCCCAATCTGTATTAAAGAACGAACAAGGTTCAAGGTGGTCACAAAGGTTGATGACGCTCAGACATTCAGATATTCGTTGGTGTTCCCACTCTTTGGAGAATGTTACTATCGTTGACCGTTGAAGAGAATTCCCTAATGTCCACTTACTTGGCATTAGAGGAGGTATCACCTACAACCCTTTCTTAGCCTTAAGACAATTTGGTTACGCCCGAAGGGATGGTCCACACGAGATGCTTATTCATGGTTTGGTATTTGACTACGAGAGCGATGATCAAGGTTATCGTTAAAGGTTTATCCGAGCTTGGAGGATGTTGAACAAGGTGGATAGCAAGACGCTAGGACACAAGAATTCCATTCCCCTCGAGCCTTACCTTAAATGGGTGTGAGCTCGTGCTCAGAAACTTGTGATGTCTTACCAGTCATTGTGGAGCATGTGGTCGACAAAGATGTTCCCTACACTATCCTCCATCCAGACATGCCTACCTCTCTCGAAGACTTGCAAAAGGGTTGGGTCCAGCTAAAGGAAGAACGAGATGCTTTAAAGGCCCAATTCTATGTTAGTGAGAAGAGAGTCTTGGAGCTTATGAAGCAGTTATAAGAAGAGAAAAGTGTGAACGCTTATCTCGCGCTAAAGAGGATACGCTCAGTATTTTTATCTTATAAAGCTATTTTGTAAGCCCAAGAGGCATGATGTAACCTTTCTTGATTTATCTAAATGAAAATTAACGTTTGCTCATTATGTTGTCTACACAAATTTAAATTTCATTAATCCTTGAAATCATTTGCATGAACATATTCCATTCATCATGCCACGACAAGTTTTTGCATAACAGGTTTCCTTATCTTTCTGTTGTTTATTTCAGCAAGATGGATCTAGAGAAGACTGTGACGGATCTCCAAGCTCAGAATTCTCAGTTTCAAGAAGCTCTACTAGCCCTAGCCAAGGGGCAGCAAGATATGATGGCTTTGCTGGCTGTTAAGAAGAAGCCAAAGAAGAAAGCTCTACTCAACATGGGTAGAAGGTTCAAAGAGACAATATGACAAATCCCAGTAGAAGAAGATTCATCTGAAGAGTACGAGAACCAGATTGGTGAGGTCAAGAGTACTCAGGCTGACTGTATCAATGATCAAGTATCCGATGATGATTATTTCAATGAGCAGTATCCACCCACTGATATCAAATACAAGTAGTTAGAAGACAAATTGAAAGTTGTTGAAATCCAAGCCGTCCCCGGTTTAGATTTTGATGATTTGGGTTTGATCTTTAGGGTAGTCATTCCCCATAAATTCAAAATACCAATCTTTGCAAAGTACGATGGGGTTTCTTGTCCAAAACTCTATTTGAAATCTTATGTGCACAAGATACAGCCGCACACTGCCGATAAGAAGTTATGGGTTCGCTTTTTTAAGACAGCTTGGCTGGAACACATCTTGAATGGTTTTATCAGTTAAATGGTTCTCATATCAACACTTGGGAGGATTTAGCTACTGCCTTCTACCATCAATATCAGTACAACACCGACTTGGCGCCAACGAGGGTTCAATTGTAAGATATGACCTTGGGAAAGAATGAAGGATTTAAGGAATATGCATAAAAGTGGAAAGACCTTGGTAGTAGGGTCCAACCTCCCTTGACCGATAGGGAACACATCGACATGTTCATGGGCACCTTATCTGGTCCTTTCTTTAATTTGTTGGTAGGCTGCTCTTCTTTTGGTTTCACCGAATTAATCTTAATCGGTGAAAGAGTTGAGAGTGGCATCAAAAGTGGGAAGATCTTTGTGGCGTCTACCTCCACCACCAATTCTACCAAGAAACCTTTTGCTGCAAAGAAGGAAGTTAATGATGTATATGGGGAAAGGGCCCATACCAAGAAGAATGATCGTCTGTCTGTCAATGTTGTCCGAATCTACAATCCAACTCCTACACCAAGACAATCTGCAAATCATCAATGTTTTGAAACTCCAAGAAGACAATTTACAAGGTTAGGCATGTCACTGTCTCAATCCCTTCAACATTTGCTCAAGGCTAATTTAGTGACATTGCATGATCCTCCCGCCAACCCTGACACCTCGTCACCAAAGTATAATCTAAACGCAAAGTGTGCTTACCATTCAAACAGCCCAGGGCACGAGACTGACCAGTGTTGGGCCTTGAAGAACAAGATCCAGGATTTAATTGACACTAAGACTATTGAGTTTGATCCTCTCCCAACACCGAATGTAATTACCGCTCCTATGCCGAAGCATGACAAAGGTGTTAATGCTGTCGAAGATACAATTTTTGTTGCCTCTGTTGAAGAATTGACTACTCTGCTGAATGTAATCAAAAGCAATCTGTTGAAAGTTGGGATCTTCCCTGGCTGTGAAGAAGACTGTGTGTGTTGTATAAGACAACTCAATGGATGTGAAGGGCTGAAAAAAGGCATACAACGCCTGATGGATAGCCACGAAATTCTTTTTGAAAATACTCCACTTGCCAAGAGTTTGATGAATAAATGTGAAGACCTCTCCATTATTACTATCTCTAACAAACCTCTTAGGATCACCTCTAAAGGTCCATTTCAAATGAATCCACTATTGCTCCATTAATCATTACCAATCCCGGACCGATTCCCTATTCCTCAAATAAAGCAGTACCATGGAATTGCGGTGCTAAAGTGTTCTATCATGGGATTAAACAAGATGCCTGGATCGAGGAAGAAAAAGATGATGTCATCAACATAGGTGGATTAAGCAAAGTAACTAGAACCTGAAGAATATTTTCACCCAATATCTCATCACCAGTTGTTACAAGGACACCCATCCGCATTACTTCCTCCAAGCCAAGTACCGATACCAGAGGGAAGGAAAAGGTTGTTGAGCCGGTTGTGATTGAAGTACCCTCCAAGAGCGTAGCTGATGAAGAACCCTCTTCCCGTGAAATGGACGATATTTTGAAGATCATCAAGAGAAGCGACTTCAAAATTGTAGAACAGTTGCGGCAAACCCCTTCTAAGATTTCAATGTTGTCATTGCTGCTTTTCTCTGATGCCCATGCTCGAACATTAATCAAGTTCCTGAAAAAAGCTCATGTCTCCAATGAGAAAATAATAGATCAATTTGAGAATTGTGTGGCTAGCCTGACAGCTGATAATGGCTTGGGATTTTCAGATGCTGACTTAACACCTCTCGAGAAGAATCACAATAAAGCTTTACATGTTTCTATCGAGTGCAAAGGGACTACCCTAGCACATGTGCTAGTCGACACTGGTTCTTCTCTGAATGTATTACCCAATGGGGTGTTAGACCGTCTTGACTGTGAGGATTTAGTCTTGAAGCAAAGCGACATCATTGTAAGAGCGTTTGACGGATCAAAGAGGACTGTTCATGGGGAGGTAGATCTTCCAATCAATGTGGGTTCCAAAATCTTCAACTCCACCTTCTATATTATGGATATTCTCCATGTCTATTCTTGTATGTTAGGTCGCCCGTGGATTCAAAAAGTTGGGGCAGTGACCTCAACCCTCCACCAGAAACTCAAATATCCAGTCAAGGGCAGAATAGTCATCGTCTGTGGGGAAGAAGAGTTTATGGTGAGCCACCTTAACTCTTTCAAGTACGTAGATATGGAATGAGAATTCATTGAAACCCCATGTCAAGCCTTCGAGGTTGTACCACTGATGATTGCTGCTACTAAATGTTCTTCTGATGAGTTTAAAACTGTTAAGGCCACGCCAAAGATGGTTTCAGTCAAGGATGCCCGCGCGGCAATTGAAGAAGGAAACTGCGATACTTGGAGACAACTCCTGAATATCCCTTTTAAAATGGACAAGTTTGGTATGGGCTTCACCGTTAAAGCCCGGAAGGAAGTGAGGTGTGCTCGTGCTGGAAAACCGCCTCTCCGCATTGGAAGCAATGAAGTCAACGTCGTGGGTGATTCTGATGAAGAGGTTGCATTTAAGGAATGGGTGTATCCAACTAAAAAGGAGTTGAAGAATTGGCATACAAAGGACTTTGTGCCCATCTCCTTCATTGAGGATTAGTCTACTTGTTATTTCTTTTATTTCAATTCAGGAACTTGTTGTTTGTAATATTTTAAACAATGACTTTTCAACCATGTGCCTAGCCCGGGGCATTTTGGTCCGTTTGTCAAGGGTTTTATTTATATTCATCTAATCATATGATCATTTAGTACATTCGACTCTTTTGTTCAAATATTTGTGTTCATTGTCTTTCCTTTCTTTCAACTACATTTTCAAAAATAGCCATGTATCTTACATGCACACACACACACACACACACACACACACACTTTTGCAGGTCCACATCCACTATGGATCCTATTGCCAATGACTCTATTATTGCTGACTATGACTTTGAATTTCCTATCAACCAAGCCGAAGACGAAGGCGAGGAAGATTGTGACATACCGGGAGAACTAGCTAAACTTCTATTACAAGAGGAAAAAGCTATTCAACCGCACGAAGATTCAGTTGAAGTTATTAACCTGGGTACTGAGTCAGATAAAAAGGAAATCAGGATCGGCGCTAACTTAGAAAGAAGTGTCAAGAGCAGGTTGGTTCAGATGTTGCATGATTATGTGGAAGTATTTGCTTGGTCTTATGAAGATATGTTTGGGTTTGATACCGACATCGTAGTTCATCGTCTGCCGATAAGAGAGGATTGCCCTCCTGTTAAACAAAAGGTTCGTTGCATGAGGCATGATATGTCTGAAAAGATCAAAGTTGAAGTGATGAAACAATTTGATGCGGGGTTCCTAGCTGTGACATCCTATCCTTAATTGGTTGCCAATGTGGTGACAGTGCCAAAGAAAGAAGGGAAAGTTCGCATGTGCGTAGACTATAGGGATCTGAATAAGGCAAGCCCCGGGGATGACTTCCCTCTACCATACATTGACGTCTTAGTTGATAATACTGCTCAGCATAAAGTCTTCTCATTCATGGATGGCTTCTCAGGATATAATCAAATAAGGATGGCTCTCGAAGATATGGAAAAGACTACTTTCATTATGCAATGGGGCACCTTCTGCGACAAGGTCATGCCATTCGGATTAAAGAATGCAGCGGCAACATATCAAAGGGCTATGGTAGCTTTATTTCATGACACGATTCATCATGAGATAGAAGTATATATGGATGATATGATTACCAGATCACAAACCAAAGAAGAACATCTCGATCATCTGCACAAATTATTCGAGAGGCTGAAGAAGTACAAGTTAAGGTCAAATCCTAACAAGTGCATGTTTGGAGTACGATCTGGAAAGCTTCTAGGTTTTGTCATCAGCAATAAAGGCATTGAAGTTGATCCTGCCAAGGTGAAGGCCATCCAAGAAATGCCAGTCCCTCATTCTAAAAAAGAAGACATAGTATTCTTAGGTCGTCTCAATTACATTTCCAGTTTCATATCTCACTTGACTGCTACTTGTGAGCCACTCTTCAAACTCTTGAAGAAAGATCAGGTAGTCAGATGGAACGATGAGTGCCAGATTTCCTTTGACAAAATCAAAGAATACCTACAAGAACCTCTTATTCTCATGCCTCCAGTTGAAGGAAGACCCTTGATCATGTACTTGATGGTATTAGAGAACTCTATGGGGTGTATTTTGGGCCAACATGACGAGTCTGGCCGAAAAGAGCATGCTATTTATTACCTGAGCAAAAATTTTACCGACTGTGAAACCAGATATTCATTGCTCGAGAAAACTTGCTGCGCTATTGCATGGGCTGCTCGCGGCTAAGACAGTATATGTTGACTCATACATCTCTGTTGATTTCTAAAATGGACCCAATCAAATACATCTTCGAGAAACTTGCCCTTTCCGGACGAATAGCCAGATGGAAAATGATCTTGACTGAGTACGACATTCAGTATACAAATCAAAAAGCCATCAAAGGAAGTGTACTAGAAGATCATTTGGACCATCAAGCTATGGATGATTATCAGTCAATGACTTCGACTTCCCTGATGAGAACATCATGCTGGTAACCGACTGTGCGAAACCGAGACCGTATGACGGGCCTGAACAAGGATCCCGATAGACTATGGTATTCGATGGGGCTTCCAACGCCTTAGGTAATGGAATTGGTGTTGTGATTATCTCTCCTGAAGGTTGCCACACTCCTTTCACTTCCAGACTATGCTTTGATTGCACAAACAATATGGCCAAGTATGAAGCATGCATCTTAGGTCTGAAAGCTGCTATCAACTTGAGAATGAAGCATTTGGATGTATTCGGAGATTCCGCTCTTGTGATTAGTCAAGTAAAGGGAGATTGGGACACTAAACATTCTAATCTCATCCCTTACAAGGAACTTGTGCTATCCCTAATTCCTCACTTCGAAGAGATCACTTTTGAGCACTTTCCTAGGGAAGAAAACCAGTTGGCTGACGCTTTGGCAACCATGTCTTGAATGTTCAAAGTCAAATGGGACAACGAAGCCCCTATGATAACAATTGAAAGATTCGATGAACCTGCACATTTCTATGATCTTGACACTGACGCAAAAAAGCCATCGTACCATGAGGTGATGAGATACCTTGAAGCACAAGAGTATCCAGAGGGGGCATCTATCAATGACATAATGTTCTTGCGAAGATTTGTATATTCCTAAGTAACGGGATGTTATACAAGCGCAACCATGATTCAACTCTACTCCGATGTGTGGACAAGAAGGAGGCATAGGAAATCATTAAAGACATGCACAATGGTCTCTTCGGTACTCACTCAAGTGGACATACGATGGCTAAGAAAATCTTAAGAGACGGTTACTATTAGTCAACGATGGAGAATGTTTGCCATCAACATTCAAGAACTTGTCACAAATTTCAAATCTACACTGACAAGGTCCATGTGCCTCCTATTCCTCTGAATGTCATGATCTCTCCGTGGTCATTTGCAATGTGGGGCATTGACATGATTGGAGAAATCAAGCCCACGGCTTCCAACGGACATCGCTTCATTCTTGTTGCTATCGACTATTTTACCAAATGGGTCGAAGCCGTCTCATTTGCCTCAGTCACCAAGAATGTGGTAGCCATATTCATCAGACACAACCTCATATATCGTTATGGTATCCCCGAAAGGATCATCACCGACAATGGGACTAACCTCAACAATGCTATGATCACTGAGCTTTGCACTTAGTTTAAGATCAAGCATCACAATTCTTCTCTGTATAGACCAAAAATGAATGGCGCAGTCGAAGCGGCCAACAAAAATATCAAGAAGATTGTGCAAAAAATGGTAGTAACCTATAAGTATTGGCATGAGATGTTGTCGTTTGCTCTACATGGCTACCGTACTTCAGCTAGAACATCAATTAGGGCAACTCCCTTTTCTCTAGTCTATGGTACGGAAGTTGTTTTGCCAGTAGAAGTTCAGATTCCCTCTCTAAGAATTATGAATGAGGCAGGCCTAGGCGAAGACGACTGGATTCAAACGAGATTGGATCAACTAAACTTGATCGACAAAAAACGATTAACTACTAGTTTCCATGGTCATACGTACCAAAAACGGATGATCAAGGCTTTCAACAAAAAGGTCAAGCCTCGAGTATATAAGGTTTGTGACTTGGTGATAAAGCCCATCATTTTACCACAAGGTGACCCCAGAGGAAAATGGACTCCCACCTATGAAGGGCTATTTGTTGTCAAGAGAGTTTTCTCTGGCGGTGCCATGATGCTGACTACCATGGATGGTGAAGATTTGCCACATCCTATAAACGCAGACATAGTTAAAAAATACTACGCATAAGAGACCCGTTAGGTTGACACACCTAAGCAAAATAAGGGCATCCCGGCAAACCAAAAGGTTTGGGCAAAAATTAGGGATATATGAAAAAGATGGTACACCCGACAAGTTGAAAACCCGAAAGGGCGACTTGGGCAAAAAGGGGTATCCTGGTGGGCTGAAAACCCGAAAGGGTGGTCCAGGAAAAAGTTAAGGATTAAAAGCGTATGACTATCTCCCGTGGAATCAACACAGTCAATTTTATCACCAGGGTCCAAGTTCAACGGTCCAAGATCAATCCAATCAACTTCTATCAACGGTAAGGGACATTCAAAGGCATTGGGGCAATAGTAGAGTCGGAAGGAAATGAGATCATTTCACATGGCTATTTGTTTTCATTCTCAGTTTTGTTTTCCTTTAGAAGATTTCCTCTTACTAGGATCTTCGTCTCTCTGTACAAAAACGCCTATTCATGGGCAAAATATCAATACAAATATACTTTGAAGTGCAAAATTTCTGTCTTTGTTTTGAATGCAAATTTGTCCAATGACTAAAATTTAATGAACATATGCATATGAACATAATTAAAACTATTTGGCACATGTGTCCTGCTAAGCAGCGGCAAGCATCTCTTTAATGTATATGAAATATCCCTACATAGCTATCTCATTATCATTATCCCCACGAGGACGGTTGCAATAAACCTTTCACCAACAGGTTTTATTTCCCAAGCAATAATCAAGGAATCATATAACTTCCTAGCCGAGTTCAAATTTCCCCAACATACAACAATCAAGACACTACGAAGTTCCCCAGCTGAGCATATCTTCCCCGGCCAAGGTTGTTATCCCCAAGCGGAGTTTATCCTCCCCAGTTGAGTGTATCCTCCCCAAGCTGAGTCTGTCCTACTCGAATGAGTCCACACTCTCCAGTTTGAATTTTCTCCTCATATTATTGCAAATCATAGGGCTACAACCCTCGATCCCCAGTAAAGCCGTCAGCAAAGCCTTTACTATTTCCAAAAAGATGCTATGAAGCCTGGACCCGACCAGATATTAGCACAATTTTCAAGTTGTTACTAAAGCCTGGATCCGACCAGATATTAGTTTGACTTCGTCAAATCGCTGAAACCTGGACCCGACTAGATAGCAGTTGATCTCAATTTCAGGATACTATGAAACCTAGACCCGACCAGATAATAGTCTAACTCTTCAAAGATATAGAAGAACCTGGACTCAACCCGACCAAGGTTTAACTTCTTTTCCCCAGTAGAATTTTCCTCTGTCCCAATAAATTACTGCGAAACTTGGATCCGACCAGATATCAGTTTTCAATTTCATCTTTTCAAGCAAGTTATTGTGAAGCCTGGATCCGACCGGATAGAAATTACCCTCAGAGATTCATTATGAAACCTGGAAACTGACCAGGTAACAACCATATCCCCAAATAGTTTATTGTGAAACCTGGACCCGACTAGATAGCAATGGACCTCATCAATCTCAGAAATCTGCAAAGACTGGACCCGACCAGATAACAGTTTTTCAAATAGTTTATTATAAAGCCTAGACTCCGACCAGATAACAATTAACTGTGATCCCCACAGAGACATTATGAAGCTTGGACTCGACCAGATAATAGTACAACTTTCCAAAACTATGAAACCTGGACCCAACCAGTTAGTAGTTATCCCTTCAAGTTATTACGAATTCTGGATCTGACTAGATAATAGCTTAAACTTCTGTATCCTCGGTAAGTTTTTGTGAAGCCTGGATCTGACCAGATAACTATTCAATTTCAAGAAATTTTCTGCAAAGCCTGGAATCTGACCAGATAGTAGTTAATTCGTCTCTTCCTCCAGTAAGTTATCGTGAAGCTTGGATCCGACCAGATAACAGTCGACTACTTCTTCCTCATCAATTGTGAAGCCTGGATCCGACCAGATAACAGCTGACATTCAAGCGATATTCCCCAGCGGAAGCATTCTTTCAACAAAATTTGGAGATATGCATATTCTTCATCATCAACGGCAATCAGGGATTCAACCCCCCAAAACTTCCTCAGCAGCGGTCAGGGATTTATTTTCCCGGCCAAAAACATACATCTCAAATTCATACATCATAGCATGTACATACCATATGCATTTAGTGAACATCATGCAGGCATCTGCATTTTACTAACTATTTTCTCACAGGTAAAATATCAAGTTTTAGTATAAATTAACAAGAGATTTGTGTTGATACTTCTTTCGGTGTTTACCAACCTTCCTCCAAATGGCATCTATAAGCCCATTCACCATCAATCTTTGAGTGCAAATTTCTGGGCACTCTAGTGTTCAATCATCTTTCACCTTCAAGTCGCGAATGGAGGATCCGTCAATCTAACTCTTCAGGTTTAAGAAGATTGAGCAGCGGAAGTTGTTGTACCCTAAAATTTGCTCTCTCATTTATCAAATATTTTCTCACAGAGACCTCTCTTGGTTCAAGACTGCACTAGGGTTGATCAGCTCAAGACATCTCCTCAAGCACTGATGACCAAAATTAGGGTTTGAGATTGCACAAGGATATTTGAAATTTCAATGCCCCATATGACTTTCATGGGTCATTATGGACCCCCAAGATTACTCATGTCAAGTTTCAAGCTTTGGATCACACTTTTGCTCAGTCAATTGAGCAGTAGACCTAAAATCAATTGTATTGGGGAAAAAGTCAACTATGGCCAATTTAAAGTCAAACCTCATAATTTTTGATCCACATCAAAATTATAAACTCATATGTATCATTTTATCAAGTTTGGACCAAAATTCCTCAATAAATATGATCAAATCATCAAAGGGGCAAAATGGTCAAAATTAGGGTTTTGACTGAGAAAGGGCAATTTCTGATTTTTGACCTAGCAAATGGTCAATTGGTTTGAAGCATGATTTCAAGAGTTCAATTGCATAATTTTGACCTAAGGGCATGACCTAAAACATTGCTCAAGATCAATTGGACTGATAGTGAATTTTCAGTAAACTTATCAAAAAGTCAATTATACACTGAAAAGTCAAACTTTGACTTTTTGGTCAAAGTTCAATGTAAAAGATCACAATTCATAAAAACATGTCAAAATATGAAACTTATTCATCAAGAAATCAAAAATTCAAGATTTCATTTTGAAAAGTCAAAGTTTTCTAACTTAGAAATTTTTCTAAGTGTTTAAACTTCATGTTTTTTTATAACTTTTGGCAAATTTTTCACCATGATGCAAGAGGATTTAGAAGAAACTTTCAACATGAAAATTGTAGATCTCCGTGATATCTACAACATTTCTTTATACAAATTCTCCTAAAAATTCGTGGATCTCAAGTTATTAATTCCTAAAGTCTAGGTCTTGAAATTGGACACTTAGTGATATTTTGACTTAGTTTTGGTCAGGATTTTGACCTAACTTCATGGCACTTTTTCATATAGTTACAAGGGGAATTTTCAAAATTTATTCAAAGAGCAGTTGTAGAGCATATTACAAGCTTTCCAAAATGTCCAAGAACTCCTTGAGATCATTCTTGAGCAGGGAGAATCGAAGAGATGAAGTTAGGGTTTTCACACTTGAAATACGAGTCATTTTGTGATGAACAAGATTCATATTTCAAACCTATGCTGCATAATCTCTACTTTACAGGCCTCAAACTTGTTAGGAACTCCATAATTAATTGCTTGCACAGCTGTTAGAGGTCTCAATTCAAGCATTAAATGCAAGGCCATGCTTTATATCCATTTTGGGAAGAAAGTGCATAATGCCATTTTGATAAAGTAGATTTTTGCACAAAACTTGTTCTTGAGCCGTGAAATTGTTTTCTTATGATTATACATGTCCTATAACTCAAGAGAAGTTGATCTCAACACTTACAATCACTCATCCCATGCTTGTACCTCCTCCTCTTGGAACCATATTTCCCATTTTTCTTCAAAAATCAAGTAACATCGAAATCAGCCTATAACTTGCACTTCTGACTCTCCCAAGCACTCAAGCATTTTGCTTATACATACACAAATAATTTGTCACAAATCCCACGCATGCTTGAGCCCTGAAAACACCAAGAACTCATATTTGCATCTCATACCTCCATTTTCATATAACCTTACCAAAATTTGAAACTCATAACTCCCTCGTGCATTTTCAAGCCTCTTTTTTCCTAAAGATTCTAAACATCATTTAGAAGTCACCCCTTATCCTGTTACAACTCTGTAACACCATCTTCTTCCATTTCCAAGTTCAAAAACAGAGCACTACAAGTGGACTTCTCTAGACCATTTTAGCCACTTTCCAACCTAGCTAATCATTGCATTAGCTTCCTGGGACCTCAGTGGAGCGATTCTGATCATCACAACATCTTGAAGAGTGCTCATTTCAAGAACACGTTTTCCAGTTTTGAGGTAAGTTATCTCAACTTTGAATTCTTCATACACGCATCATTAATGGTTTATTTGTGAATGAAAAATATAGGTATCATTGCTCCAAAGCTAGCCATGCCCATAATTTTCATTTATGTTGCTTGAGCTTAGAGAATTTTAGGATTGAAGTTTCTGAAATTTTTAGGGTTCAGTTTAGGGCCATTAAAATTCATGCTTGTTTTTTATCTATAATTTTATTGCTTTGCATTTCTTAAATCATGAGGAAATTTGCCACAAGATTCATATTTATATTTTTGAAAATGGATGAGAGATGAACAAGATGCAGGTACTCTGGCTGGGCGTGAGATTGAATATGAAGTTCAGGCCATGGACTTGACTTCTAATATATATTTATTGTTTTGTTTATATGAATGGATGTATAGCCACCCCAGTGTTAAAGCGCGCGCCTGTTAACCTTTGGGACCTGGGTTCGAGCCCTAGTGGTACCCTTTTGCTTATTTTCTCACATTTTCTCATTTTTGACACTTGTTTGTAGCGCTGGGCCTCCCCCCTTTGGGCTTTGTATTATTGCTACATTCTGACCCCCTGCTCACTATTCACACCTGGCCCATTTTATATCTTTTTCTCATTTTTTCATTTATTTGTTTTCTTAAATATTTTATTTAATATTAAAAATTAGAAAATAATATAAAAATATTAGATTTATATTTTGATATAGTTTATTTATTTTTTACAATAAAAATTACTTTTATTTTAATCATATTTTATTTATTTTACTAATTAATCTACAAATTTAATTAGAAACTAGGTTTTTTAGTTATTTTCTTTTACACGATTAAAATATATTATTTTAAGATATAAAAAGATCAAAAATATTTTATAATACTATAAATTATTTTTAAGACAAAAATACCAAAAATATTCTTCTTACAAACTTAATTTCTTTTTTAATCAATTAATATTTAGATTAGTGTTTTAATTAAATTCTTTTCCTAGTAAATTTAGGTTTACGTTTTACTAATTTAATTAATTATTTTTCTTTTAGTTAATTAGGTTAAAACAAAACCCTTTTTCCTAAAAAATCCAAACAAAAGTCCATTTTTTTTCCATCTTACATTCTTGTATATTTACTCATTTTTGTACATTATTTACTCAAATTCAATATGGTTGTAATAGATAATTAGATTTATGTTCTAGCAATCCCCATTTGTAATTTGTACAACCCCCCCCCCCCCCCTCCCACAAGTATTGTAATAGCGTAGTAATTTTAAATTCCGCAATTTATCGCTTTATACAAATGCTAGTAATTAGGGTTTGTATGGAAAGACTAAAATCAATCAAGTAGAAAGCCCTAAACAAAGACTAAACAAAGCATGAAAACCAACATACTTGCATACAAGCACCCCCTAGGGTAAAATCCACTTGGTTGCCTTACAAAATGGCCATGTTACGCATGTGAGGTATCTTAGCAAAAAAAAACAAACACAAGATCATAGTCCCTCGATGACGCTATCAAAAGTTGCCTTTCAAAACGATCTTTGTCCCTAGAGAAAGATGATAATATACCTTGCAACATTTCTAATCATGGTTGTACGATGATCCACGCCCTTCCCGTTTACATCCAAAGATAGGGCTGCTTACCAAATCAATGGTAAGATAACAACGTCAAAGGAAAAAGGAAATGAACATGAAAGAATTTTGAGTAGGTAGAATGTTCCTAGTTGCTTGCTCAATTTCAAAACAAAAACATCCTTGCTATTTTCAAAACAAACACCAACACTTTCAAAACATCTTTCAAAACTTGAAAACATTTCCAAAATATCAAACACTATGTATACATTCTTACGAACGAGAATCATTACAAAGTTTGCCTAAACAATTGCCTCTTTTCAAAAATACTTTCAAAACCACACAAAGCATAATTTCAAACAAAAGCAAGTGATCTAGCAAGTAACTAAGAGCCCATGGAAAACCAAGGATGAAAAGGGTGCTAATACCTTCCCTTTTCATAATAAACCCCCCGAACTCAAGAAACAATCTCAAAGGTCTTCCCTGCGCTTTTTCACCTTTCCTTTTGGACAAAATAAAAGTCGATGGAGACTCTTGCTAACCGCAACATTTGCGATAAAACACAAAACACCCAAGTCAGTTCTCCCACTGTATCATAGAACTGGAGAATCTGCTGGGGAGTAATTTTAAAAGTGGGGTTACCTTAGGGCTAGATCACATTTACTTGCTTTCTTTGTTTGACTTGTATGCTTTACATTTTTGGTTCTTTGTTTGGGTTTGAATTCTCTATGCGGATTTCGGATACCTTATAGGTAAGTAGCAATACATTATGGAAACTGTGTGGGGTATACCGACACAGTCTAAGCAATAGCTATGTTAGTGCGACATATTTGTGGGTACCGGTAGCCCTTGAGTAGTCAAGGAGAATACGGGGCCGCTTAGTGATGTCATGAAGCACTAATGAACATTTAGAACCTTTACTTGATCAACTTGGCCATTAGGACGTAGTGAGATAATTGGCTTTGGTACAGTCCGAAGTTGGTAGATACTCGATACTACACTCATTGAGGTTTGGTTTTTTGGGATATTTCAGTCGCCATTTAAGAGGCTTGGCTGAAATAATGCCCAAGAAAAAAAATCAGTGATATTGAGCTCCTTAGAACCCAGTTACTATTACTAGGACGGGTTTGAGACAACTAAACTTCAAGAGGGTACTTACCTATGAGACTCCATGCAAGCCTAAACCTAAGGACTTGTTTGCTTTGTTTATGTATATTTACTTGTACATAACATCATAACATCATACTCATACTCACTAACCATTTCAAGGATTTTTGGGATTTGTCTTTGCTCTATTTTGTAGGACATGGATTCTATTCGCAGGAAAACCATTTAAGTCAATCTCGTAAGGATCCCTCCTCAACTCAAAGATTTAGCAACAAGGATTCCTGAAAATTCTCCATTTACCGAAAGACATGGTCGTCTACTAAATTTGGTTACCTTTAACACTGATGAAGACATGATGAAAGTGCTTTTTCAGTTCTTTGATCCTCTACACCATTGATTCATATTTCCCGATTATCAACTTGTGCCAACTTTAGAAGAATTCTCCCAACTCTTGAGGATTCCAATTCTCAATCAACTACCTTTCAACAGTATGGAAAGAGATCCAAATCCAGAAGAGATTACTCAAGCTCTAGACTTGCAACCATCTGATATCACAACTAATTGGGAAACAAGGAGGGTGTCAAATGTTTCCTAGCAAAGTTCTTGTTTGAGAAAGCCCAAAACTGTTGGAACTTTTTGGATTTGCAAGCCTTTGAGGAAATTGTGGCTCTCCTCATCTATGGGATGGTTTTGTTTCCAAATCCTGACCAACTCATAGATGTGAACGCCGTCAAAATCTTCATGTCTCGTAACCCGGTGCCTACTTTGCTAGGGGACATCCTACATTCCTTTCACACCCGCACAATGAGGAAAAGAGGTATCCTTATGTATTGTACTCTTCTCTTGGCAAGATGGTTTATTTCGCATCTTCCCCAATCTGTATTAAAGAACGAGCAAGGTTCAAGGTGGTCACAAAGGTTGATGACGCTCAGACATTCAGATATTTGTTGGTGTTCCAACTCTTTGGAGAATGTTACTATCATTGACCGTTGAGGAGAATTCCCTAATGTCCCTTTACTTGGAATTATAGAAGGTATCACCTACAACCCTTGTTTAGCCTTAAGACAGTTTGGTTACGCCCGAAGGGATGGTTCACACGAGATGCTTATTCAAGGTTTGGTATTTGACTACGAGAACGACGATCAAGGTTACCGTCAAAGGTTTATCCGAGCTTGGAGGATGTTGACATAGGTGGATAGCAAGACGCTAGGACACAAGAATTTCATTCCCCTCGAGCCTTACCTTAAATGGGTGCGAGCTCGTGCTCAGAAACTTGTGATGCCTTATCCCTCTGTCTTACCAGTCATTGTGGAGCCTGTGGTCGACAAAGATGTTCCCTACACTATCCCCCATCCAGACATGCCTACCTCTCTCGAAGACTTGCAAAAGGGTTGGGTCCAGCTGAAGGAATAACGAGATACTTTCGAGGGCCAATTCTATGCTAGTGAAAAGAGAGTCTTGGAGCTTACGAAGCAGTTACAAGAAGAGCAAAGTGTGAACACTTATCTCGCGCCAAAGAGGATACGCTTACTCTTTTTATCTTAGAAAGCTATTTTGTAAGCCCAAGAGGCATGATGTAACCTTTCTTGATTTATCTAAATGAAAATTAACGTTTGTTCATTATGTTGTCTACACAAATTTAAATTTCATTAATCCTTGAAATCATTTGCATAAACATATTCCATGCATCATGCCACAACATGTTTTTGCATAACAGGTTTCCTTATCTTTCTGGTGTTTATTTCAGCAAGATGGATCTAGAGAAGACAGTGACGGATCTCCAAGCTTAGAATTCTCAGTTTCAAGAAGCTCTACTAGCCCTAGCCAAGGGGCAGCAAGATATGATGACTTTGTTGGCCGTTAAGAAGAAGCCAAAGAAGAAAGCTCTACTCAACATGGGTAGAAGGCTCAAAGAGACAATATGTCAAATCCCAGTAGAAGAAGATTCATCTGAAGAGGACGAGAACCAGATTGGTGAGGTCAAGAGTACTCAGGCTAACTGTATCAATGATCAAGTATCTGGTGATGATTATTTCAACAAGCAGTATCTACCCGCTGATATCAAATACAAGCAGTTAGAAGACAGATTGAAAGCTGTTGAAATCCAAGCCGTCCCCGGTTTAGATTTTGATGATTTGGGTTTGATCTCTGGGGTAGTCATTCCCCACAAATTCAAAATACCAATCTTTTCAAAGTACGATGGGGTTTCTTGTCCAAAACTCCATTTGAAATCTTATGTGCACAAGATACAACCGCACACTACCGATAAGAAGCTATGGGTTCACTTTTTCCTAGTGTGATACTTGGCAGAACAGACTGTTATACTGGTTTATGTTTTTTGTTCGCAAAATTTTGCGGTAAGCAAGAGTCGCCACCGACTTTTATTTTATCCAACAAAGGAAAAGGAAAAAGAACAAAAAAAACCCTTTTTCAAGATATTCTGAGTGTGGGGGGTAGATTATAGAAAGGGAAGGTTTTAGCACCCTTTCTATCCATGGTTTTCCATGGGCTCTTAGGTACTTTCTCATCTTTTTAAAATTGCTTGTGTATGTGCTTTGTTTTTGAAAAGTATGACTTCGTGATAACCCTTGTATCAGTCCTCAAAGGTGTGACGAAGTTGTTTTGAAAATTGTTTGAAAAGTGTAAGTGTGAAAAGATTTGTTTTGAGCAAGTACCTACTAGCATCTACCTACTCGAAAAATATTGTTTCTATTCTCGTTTCCTTTAGACAGCGCTATCCTACTATTGAGAAATAGGTAGCATCGTCGTTGGAGTTGTAAGGGTCAATTCGAAAGGGACGTACAATCACTAAAGCAATGTTCGGATGACTTAGTAATAACCCTAGAGTCTTAAGATCGTATTCGAGGCAACATTTCCGAGGCAACCTTTCCGAGGCAACATTCCGAGGCAATATTCCGAACGGGACATTTGATCTTTTTTAGACCGAAGGGTAACCACTAAGACACCTTATGCTTGATGATCATTTACCGAAGGCAACCGAAGTGAGAGTATACCCTAAGAGTGATATGTGCGAGTGATTTGTTTTCAGTTATTTATCTTTGCACATTAGGGTTTTCTAACTGTATTAAATTATCATGCAATCTTGTCATACAATCCTATTAGCATACATCTAAACAGTCAAATCTTTAGAGAAATTAAGATGCGAGAAAGTAAATCTACGTTATTACAAGGCTTCGGGGAAGGGGATTAATTACATTGCCAAAAACAAGGAAAGAAGCGATAAGTAAAAGCCCTAAATTAAACTATTACAAACCAGTGAGCAGTTACAACAATATTGGCAAAAATAAATGATAAGCGCGCGGCGAATTAAATGCGAGGCGGTTAGGGTTTTGGCCCTTGACTAAACCTAATTGCGATTGATTAAAAAAAGGTTTTTGTCATGTTTTTGTTATTTAAGAAAAAAAGTGAAATAATTAAATTAAGAAAGAAAAATCCTAAGTTCTAATTAATTTTAAATTAAGAAACATTAATTCATTCTAAAACCTATTTTTGTACTTTTTATCTATTTGAGAAAGAAAGAAAAATTAAATCGAAAGTTAACCTAATTTTCAAATTGAATTTTAATTGTGAAAGGAATTAAAGTTGCCCTAAATTAATTAAACAAATTAATTTAAAAAACATTTATTAAGAAAAACAAGTATTTTTTGTGATTTTTGGTTGGTTAATTTTAGAAAATAATTTTGGTGTTCATAAAAAAACAGAATAATTAAAGAAAAGAATTTAAAGCAAAATAATAGAAATAACCAAAGGGGCCTACTGTCAGCGGATCTGGCTCTGGCTGCCGGATTCAGAAGATGATGACTTGTACGTGTTGAATCGGGTTCTGACTGGGATCCAGAAGATAATGGCTTGCTCGTGCAGAATCTGGTTCTGACTGGGATCCAGAAGATAATGGTCTGCACGTACTGAATCTGGTTCTGACAGGGATCCAAAAGATAATGTCCTGCACATGCTGAAGCTGGTTCTGACTGGGATCCAGAAGATAATGGCATGCTCGTGTTGAATCTAGTTCTGACTGGGATCTAGAAGATAATGGCCTGCATGTGCGGAATTTGGTTCTGACTGGGATCTAGAAGATAATGAACCTCAGGAGGTGCACGTGCTGGCTCTGGCAAAAACAAAGGAGAAAATGCCAAAAGCTCGCGCCTAGGATCGAACCCAGGACAATGAGCTTCTAACTTCCTTCTTCTGACCAACTGCGCTGGATGGTAGTTTATTAATATAATAAAAACAAATAGTATATATCAGAACAGCGGGTTTCTGGCCAGAATAACGCGCCAGAATTTGAATCACTCAATCGAGTTGTGCCACGCTATTGTCTTCTTCCCTGGAACCGTCGTTTTAAGTTCTGATTCTATTACCTACAGACACAAGTCTGTTGCTGAAACATGTGTCATTCAAAAATCAAGTATATGCAATATGAATTCAATTGGGGACTATGGATCAGCTGGATTTGAAACTTTGACCATCATAGTACCCATTATTCTATTTGATTTCGCTTGAAAACCAAAACCCCAAATTGGAGCACAAAACCCTAACAATGGAAAAAATTGATGCATGCATTGTAACTCAAATTAAACTATCCAGACACATTGCAAATATGCTGATGAACACGAATATGTAATTTAGACACGCTGAATATGCAAGAATTATAACAATTGAATGTGGATAATTTTGCAAACCGTGAGAATAGTAGGACGCGATTTTGGATGTGCTAACTCCAGCAACTGGTTGGGAATGCTTCCTGCAACGTTAGGGAATTTATTTCTAGCTTTGAAACTCCTCGATTTGCCTTCTATTCCAGAGTTTGGATCTCACTTTTTGTCAAGAATTCTGAGTTCCTTTTCTGGCAGTTTCACGCCTCTAACCTCTTTCTTTGATCTGCAAACCTTCTTATATAACCTAGCCTGAACTAGGTTAACAAACTTGGATTAAATCTTGAAGCTTTGATGAGATTTGATTTGATTTTCAATTTGTATGATATCCTTCCAAATCTGGCCTAATCATGCCAATTTCGTACCAATCAGCCTTGATATGATCTGATTCTGATATGCCAGCATAATGAGCTTATGATTCTGTTTAAAAATTCAATCAAAACAAATCTTTTCTATTATTTACCAATTATTTGATTTAATTCAATTTTTAATAAGTAAAAAATCAAAATAAAATAAATAATGAAGAAAATAACATATGAGTGAGCATTTGGGTCGTGGACCAAGTTATAAGTGAGGTGCAAGCATAAAAAGTTATGCCCATTTAGCAAAAAATGCAAATTTGAGCACATTTAACTTTTGGCAATTGTGCAAAAAATGGTCAGCTTGGCCAATGCATAACTCTCTTAATTTTGACCCTAGAGGGGTGTTCTTGGACTTTTTAGAAAGCTTAGGATGTCCTCTAAGAAACCCTTTTAGTCTTATCTCAACTGAGTCTTCCATGTTCATGTATGAAGCTTTAACCCAAAAGGTACTTTTGTTGACTTTTCAAAATGACCTATAATGTCAAAATTCATATCTTCTTGTGAGTGCGTATTCTGAACTTGGGAGATGAATATGAATTGTAGGGAATTGCATCCTATTCAAAATGAGCTTTGGATGGTTCATTATTGATAAAGTATGAGAAAGTTATGCTTGGTCAAATTTGAGTTGACTTTTCCTACAAAACCCTAATTTAGCAACTTTCAGGCTTTGATGAATTTTGAGCAATCCTTGATGAATCATGATCAACCCTTGATAAAATGATGAATGATACTTCAAAATGAGGATGTTGACCAAAATAATTGAAGTTTGACTGTAAGTGGGCGTGTCTTCCTGTTCAATCTTCTTAAACCTGAGGATGTAGATTGGTGTGTCTGCCTTTCGTGATCTGAAGGTGGAAGATGATTGAACACTAGAGTGCCTAGAAATTTGCACTCACATAAAGTGATACTTGTCTTGTGATATCGGGAATGAACTTATAGATTCCATTTGGAAGTCGATGACGGAATATGGGCTTAAAGATGCCATCCGAAGATGTGTCGGTCGCATAAGAGATTCCTTTGCAAGAACTTGTATACTGTTGTTGAGGAGGACTTCGCTGGGGAATGCTGGTCTTTGTATTGAGATAAATAGAGTTTTTTTTAGGAGCTTCAGTTGTTTGTTACTCTTACTAGGGACTAATTCCAATTTGGGAAGCGGAAGTGATCTTGTGTTTGGTCGGGGTATATGTTGCACCGTGACTTTCTGGGGAAATGTGAAACCAGTTGTGTTCGCTTGGGTCCCGGTCTTACAGTGTTGTGGACTATTGTCTGGGGATAAGGGAGGAAAAAGCCCGGATAGTAAGGTTATGAGAAGGAACCTGGATAGTAGGGTTACTTCGATATGAAAGCCTGGATAGTAGGGCTGTGAGAAGGAACCTGGATAGTAGGGTTGTGAGAAGGAACCTGGATAGTACGGTTTCTTCGATATGAAAGCCTGGATAGTAGGGCTATGAGAAGGAACCTGGATAGTAGGGTTACTCCGAGATGAAATCTTGGATAGTAGGGCTGTAAGAAGGAACCTGGATAGTAGGGTTTCTTCTATATGAAAGCCTGGATGGTAGGGCTTGAGAAGGAACCTGGATAGTAGGGTTACTCCAAGATGAAAGCCTGGATAGTAGGGTTGTGAGAAGGAACCTGGATAGTAGGGTTACTTCGGGATGAAAGCCTGGATAGTAGGGTTGTGAGAAGGAACCTGGATAGTAGGGTTACCTTGATATGAAAGCCGGGATAGTAGGGCTGTGAGAAGGAACCTAGATAATAGGGTTACTCCGAGATGAAAGCCTGGATAGTAGGGCTGTGAGAAGGAACCTGGATAGTAGGGTTTCTTCGATATGAAATCCTGGATGGTAGGGCTTGAGAAGGAACCTGGATAGTAGGGTTACTCCGAGATGAAAGCCTGGATAGTAGGGTTGTGAGAAGGAACCTGGATAGTAGGGTTACTTCGGGATGAAAGCCTGGATAGTAGGGCTGTAAGAAGGAACCTGGATAGTAGGGTTACCTTCATTTGAAAGTCGGGATAGTAGGGTTGTGAGAAGGAACCTGGATAGTAGGGTTGCTTTGAAATGAGTTTGGGTAAAACTGCAGAGGGAACCTGGGTAAGGTTGCTTTTGTTGCACCGATGATTACTCTATTTAGCTTCGAGTGTTAATCATGGACTTGCTAGAAATTGTTGATAATAATGCCTTTCCTGAAAGAAATACAGGGTTAGTTATGTGAGATGCATGAGATGCATTGTATGATGACGTTCTCAAAATAAATGAGACTATGTTATATGTAATGTATGCACATGTCATGATGTATGATCATGAAATGCTAACGTGAAAATCTGAGTCCGGGAAAATAAATCCCTGACTGCTGCTTGGAGAGTATGAGGAATGGTATTCTTGACTGTTGTAAAAAACCATAGTTCCTCTATTTCTGTTGGAGATGGTGAACAAAGATGACTAACTGGGGATTCACCCCTCGTTTACGGATATTCTGCCGATGAGAGACTCTATTTGAGAACAACTCTGCGGGAGAATAACTCCGTTGGAGAGGAGATACTCTGTTGATAGATCTGCTGATTTAGGAGAAATAAACTCAGCTAGGGATGAGTTTCCGTTGCTGGTGATAATGACTTCTGTTGGAGATTGAATTTCTGCTTACGAGAGAAATAAACTCTGCTTGGGGAAAAATTTACTGACTCACTCGCGATTGTGAACCTCAACTGAGGAGAGTTATATCATGTTCGGGAAAGCTAACGCCAATGTCTTTGGATACTTCTTACTCTGTGGGGAGTGTATGTACCACTTCTCATGTTCTCCAGCTGGCTCTGTCCCTGTACCTGATGGGCAGAGTAACTGTAAGGCTTGGACACTTCTTGTTTGTCCCTGTACCTGGAATTATGAGTAATCGTCTTTTGTTTTTTTATGTAAATATTTTGTGAGCAGCAATTATTTCCAAATGCATATATAAAAAATGAATCATTGGACGTTCTTGCAAAACAAAACAGAAAAAGAAAAACAATTTGAAATCTCTTGTAAAAATGAATTGTATTGATTTTTGAAGTCGGCCTGTAATAAGCGTTTTGTACAAAGAGGCTGACGTCCTAGTAAGAGAACGTCACCGACAGATAGAAATTACAATTTGCGTAAAAGAAAGAAACACAGCTATGTGGAACAATCCCGTCGGTTTCAACTCTGCTATTTCCTTTATATCTTCAAGCGTCTCATCACTTTGTTGCTTGGTCGAAGGTGGGTCAGATTGATTGGCGCCGTCCGAGCTTGATAGTCGATACCGAAGTCTGGTTGCAAGATGATCCAATGAGACATAGTGTTACGCTTTGATCCCTAATTTTTTCCTGGACCACCCTTTCGGGTTTTCAGTCCACTGGGATACCCTTTTTTTCCCAAGTCGCCTTTTCAGGTTTTCGACTTGCCGGGTGTACAGTTTTTTCATTTTCATCCCTTAATTTTTCCCGAACCCTTTTGGTTCACCGAGAAGCCCTTATTTTTCCTAGGCCAGTCAACCTAGCGGGTCTTTTATTATGCGTAGTATTTTTTCACTATGTCTGCATTGATGGGGTGAGGAAGGTCGTCACCATCCATGGTGGTTAGAATCATAGCTCCTCCCGAGAAAATGTTCTTAACCACAAATGGCCCTTCGTATGTGGGGGTCCATTTGCCCCTGGGATCACCTTGCAGTAGTGTGATGCGTTTGATCACTAGATCCCCGACTTGATATTCTTGACGTTTGACTTTCTTGTTAAAAGCCTTGATCATTTGCTTTTGATACGTCTGACCATGACATATAGCAGTAAGTCTCTTTTCATCAATTAGGTTCAGTTGATCAAGTTAGGTTTGGATACAATCGTCTTTGTTTAAACCCGCATCCTTCATAATCCTGAGAGAGGGTATCTGGACTTCGATGGGTAGGACTGCCTCCATGTCGTACACCAAAGAATAGGGTGTTGCCCCTGTCGACGTCCGTGCTGAGGTACGGTACCCATGAAGAGAGAATGGTAACATCTCATGCCAGTCTTTGTACGTCACCGTCATCTTCTGCACAATCTTCTTGATGTTCTTGTTAGCCGCTTCAACAGCCCCATTCATCTTCGGCCGGTAGGGAGAAGAATTGTGATGTTGTATCTTGAATTGTTTGCAGAGCTCAGTGATCATTGTATTGTTGAGATTTGTACCATTGTCAGTAATAATCCTCTCTGGTACACCATATCGACAGATCATATTGTGTCAGATAAACTACGCCCCGACGTTCTTGGTCACTGTAGAAAAGGAAGTTGCCTCAACCCACTTTGTGAAATAATCAATGGCTACTAAGATGAAACGATGCCCATTAGACACAGTAGGTCTGATCTCGCCGATCATGTCGATGCCCCACATTGCAAAGGGCCAGGGAGCTGTCAAAATATTTAGGGGAACCGGAGGTACATGCACCTTATCAACATAGACTTGCCACTTATGACAGGTTCGAGAGTGATGATAACAATCGGCTTCCATGGTGGACCGGTAATATCCCGCCCGTAGGATTTTCTTCGCCATGGTATGTCCACTGGAATGAGTTCCGAAGGTACATTCATGTAACTCTGCCATGATCCTTTTTGCCTCGCTCTTGTCTACACACCGTAGTAGTGTGGAGTCATGGTTACGCTTATAGAGGATCCCATTACTGATGAAGAACTTTGTAGCGAACCTTCTCAGAAACTTATTATCATTAACAGATGCCCCCTCGGGGTATTCTTGAGCTTCAAGATACGTCTTTACCTCATGAAACTAGGTTTTATCCGCTACCTCTTCAGTATCAATGTCACAGCAATGTGTGGGTTCATCCAACCTCTCAATGGTAATCTGGGGAGCTTCATTGTCCATCCTAACCTTGAACATAGAAGACATGGTAGCTAGCGCGTCTGCCAACTAATTCTCTTCTCTTGGGAAATGTTCAAAAGTTATCTCCTCAAAGTGTGGGAGCAATGTCAGTACATATTCTCTGTAAGGAATGAGATTCGGGTGCTTTGTATCCCACTCGCCTTTGATCTGACTTATCACCAGAGCGGAATCTCCGAATACACTCAAGAACTTAATCCTCAGGTCAATAGCAGCTCCAAGACCCATGATACACGCTTCATACTCCGCCATATTGTTGGTGCAGTTAAAACATAATCGGGCGGTGAACAGAGTATGACAGCCCTTAGGAGATATAATTACAGCACCAATGCCATTACCCAAAGCGTTCGAGGCTCCATCAAAATACATAGACCATCGGGATCCCTCCTCAGGTCCTTCATCCGGTCCAGGTTCTTCGCAGTCGGTTACCAATATGACATTCTCATCCAGGAACTCGAAATTCATGGACTGGTAGTCATCCACAGCCTGATGCGCCAAATGATCCACCAATATACTCCCCTTGATTGCTTTTTGGGTTGTGTATCGGATGTCGTACTCGGTTAAGATCATTTGCCATATTTCTATCCTTCTGGAGAGAGCGAGCTTCCCGAAAATATACTTGATCAGATCCATTTTTGATATCAACAAGGTGGTGTGAGTCAGCATATACTGTCTCAGCCGACGAGCAGCCCATGCCAAAGCGCAGCAAGTTTTCTCGAGCAATGAGTATCGGGTCTCACAGTCGGTAAACTTTTTGCTAAGGTAATAAATGGCGTGCTCTTTTCGGCCAGACTCGTTATGCTGCCCTAGCACACACCCCATTGAATTGTCCAGCATTGTCTAGTATAATATCAAAGGTCTTCCTTCAACTAGAGGCATCAGAATTGGTGGTTCTTAAAAGTATTCCTTGATTCTTTCGAAAGCGGTCTGACATTCATCATTCCACTTTACCACTTTATCTTTCTTCAGCAGCTTGAAGATTGGCTCACAAGTAGCAGTCAAATGTGAAATGAACCTGGCAATGTAATTCAAACGTCCCAGGAAACCTCTAACTTCCTTTTCTGTGTGGGGGGCAGGCATCTCTTGTATGGCTTTTACCTTTGCAGGGTCCACCTGAATACCTTTATCACTGACGATAAAACCCAGAAGCTTACCATACCTTACCCCAAAGGTACACTTGTTCGGATTCAGCCTTAGCTTGTACGTCTTCAACCTGTCAAAGAGTTTCTGGAGATGATCAAGATGCTCTTCCTCAGTCTGGGACCTAGCTATCATGTCATCAACATAAACCTCGATCTCGTGGTGAATCATATTGTGGAACAAAGCGACCATGGCGCTTTGATAAGTTTCCCCAGCATTCTTCAATCTGAACGGCATGACCTTGTAGAAAAAGGTGCCCCATTGCGTAACGAAAGTAGTCTTCTCCATATCCTCAGGAGCCATCTTGATCTGGTTGTAGCCATAAAAACCGTCCATTAAAGAGAAGACCTTGTGTTGCTCGGTGTTGTCGACTAGAACATCAATGTGAGGAAGCGGGAAGTCGTCTTTTGGGATTGCCCTGTTCATATCTCTATAGTCCACACACATCCGTACCTTACCGTCCTTCTTAGGTACAGGAACAACATTGGTAACCCACTACGGATAAGAAGTGACAGCTAAGAACCTTGCGTCGAACTGTTTCATGACTTCTGCTTTGATTTTCTCTGACATTTTGGGGCGCATACGGCGGACCTTCTATTTTACCGGAGGGCAGTCTTCCTTAGTCGGCAGGCGATGTACCACAATATCAATGTCCAAACTAGGCATGTCTTTATAGGACCAGGCGAAGATCTCAACATAGTCGCGTAGCATCTGTATTAACCGTTTCTTAACACTAGGCTTCAGATTCGCACCTATTTTGACCTTTTTCCTGTCTTCCTCTATACCCAAATTTACTGATTCAACCGGCTCTTCATGAGGCTGTATGGCCCCCTCTTCCTGATGTAACAGTCTAGTAAGTTCTCCAGGCACCTCACAATCATCCTTACCTTCGTCCTCAGCTTGGTTGATCGTATTTTTTATGTCATAACTGGCAGTAGCAGAACTGTTGTCAACGGGATCCATAGTGGATATGGATTTGCATTATGATACGTGAGTGTGTGTAAGAGAATAGCTGTTTTGATAAAGTGAGAGACAGAAAAGAAAAAAAACACAAGGAGCGCAAAATTTGTAAAGAAACGTCCAATGTTCTATTAATGATATATGAAAATGACAAGTAATAAGCCCTCACAAGCAGAGCCAAGGTGCCTCGGGCAAGGCACCGGGCCACAAAGTTTCAAACTATTTATTACAAATCTTAAAACAAAAAGTCAATTACCGTGGAATAAAAGAAACAGGTATGAAGTCCTTCGCCGTCCAGTTGTTCAGTCCACCGTTGGTTCTTGGGTAGATCCAGCTGTCGATGTCTGAATCTTCTTCACCGTCTTCAATTGCATTAACTCCCTGATTGCTTATGTGCAGAGGAGGTCTTCCAATCCGTGCATGCCTAACAGCCCTTTGAGCCCCTGTAGTAAAGCCCAAACCAAATTTGTCAGTTTTGTGAGTGAAGTCAGGGAGTTGACCCCAATTGGTACACGCACCTTCTTCAATTACAGCCTTGGCGTCTTTGAGAGATGCCATCTTCAATGGAGGTTTGTTGGTATAAACTTCAGTTGATACCGAGAACTGAGGGACCTCTTCGAAATTTTGGCAAGGCATTTCTATGAATTCCCCCTCCATCTCCACGTAGCAGAAGGAATTGAGATGACTCACCATATACTCCTCTTCACCTTGTACCGTGACAATCTTTCCCTTCACTAGATATTTCAGCATTTGATGGAGCGTGGAAGTAACTGCCCCAGCCTTATGAATCCAAGGACGAACCAGTAAGCAAGAATATGATGGTCTGATAGCCATTACATATAAGGTGGACCCAAAGGTCTGAGAACCCACCTTGAAAGGGATGTCCACCTCCCTATGCACCATCCTTTTTGACCCATCAAAAGCCCTTACCACAATGTTGCTCATCTTTAGAATCAAACCTTCACAATCCAGACGGTCTAGCGCTTTCTTCAGTAGAACATTCAGTGAGGATCCGGTATCTACTAGCACATGGGCCATGGTGGTGCCCCTGCACTCGATCGAGACATGCAGAGCATCGTTATGAATTCTCCCCTTAGCAGTCAGATCCGCATCTGAAAACCCTAACCCATTGTCAGCAGTTAGGTTGGCCACACAATCTTCGAACTGATCTACAGAAGTTTCCTGCGGCACATGCGCAGTCTTGAGAAACGCAATCAATGCCTTCGCATGGGCTTCAAAACATAACAATAAGGATAACATGGAGATCTTTGACGGGGTCTGCCCCAGTTGCTCGACCATATTGTAGTCGCTCTTCTTGATAATCTTTAGCATTTCCTCTATCTCTAGTTTAGAGGTTTCTACAATGATCTTCTTAGGTGCCTCTGTCTGGGAAGGCTCACCTATGATTTCTTTGCCCCGAGTCCCAAATGGCTTGGCGACAGGGGTGATAACTGGAATAGGAACTGGGGCAGTAGTTGACGTATTAGCAGACGGAGTGACAACAGGTTTGTGGACAGTCAGAGGGGCAATCTTAGGAGAAAAGAGTCTTCCACTTCTGGTGACCTTGATTGTCCCAACAATATTACTGATATCCTTGTCAACTTCTTCAACACTCAGATGTTGTTTAACACCATGGTAATATACATCAACATTATAGTTCCATGGGATAGCCTTATCTAAGGTATATGGGATGGGACTCGGAGCGGTGATTATTAATGGAGCAATTCTTGGAACAGGTGTAACCCTAACAGGTTTTCTCGAGGAAACCTTAGAAGGATTGGCAGAAATGGTTAGGATGGCAACATCTTCAAACAAAATCATAGTCTTCTCAAACAAAATTTCTTTATTATCCATCAGGCGCTGAACACCTGGCTTCAATAAACAGCAATCGGAAGGCAGAATTGAACACGTGTGGAAATCTTCACGACAAACCGTAAATAAACCGGCCAACAACAAATTCTTCTTAACCGTCATAAAAGGAGTAGAAATTTCTTCCATAGAGGTCACAAACGAATCGGTGTCTGTAGCATTGAATCCCCGACCATGTTTGGGCATAGGAGCAGTTATAATGGTTGGCTTTTCCGGAGCATCAAACTCAATCTCTTTAGCTTCCAGCAAATCTTGTACTTTATTCCTCAGAGCCCAGCAATCGTTTGTGTCGTGGCCAGGACTCTCTGAATAGTAGGCACATCGCGCGTTGGGATTGTATCTGGAAGAAGCAGTGTTTGGATTCTTGGGAGCCTCTTTCAAGGTTACCAAGTTGGATTTTAACAGATGAGGCAGAACTCCTGCCAAAGTCATGTTGATGCAGGTAAACTGCCGTTGTGGTCTTTCCACCCTTTGCTGATTGTTGTGTTGTGGAGAAACCGCGGGTCTTGGTATCACTACAGCATTTACCGATTGACGATGTTCAGATCTGCTTTAGCCCCTCGGGCCGTAGACTACGCTAGCTTCCTTCTTACCAATGAAAGGCTTCTTCACCGAACTCGAAGAGGCATCCTTCTGTATTTTACCACTTTAAATGCCAGCTTCTACTCTCTCTCCAGTCAAAATCAAATCAATAAACCCAGACGACAAACTGTCGATCAGATGATTGAAAAATGGACCATATAGCGTCCCTAGAAACATGTCAACCAACTCCCTATCAGACAAAGGGGGTTGGACTCTTCCAGCCAAGTCTCTCCACTTTTGAGCATAGTCCTTAAAACCTTCACTTACACCCATGGACATACCCTGGAGCTGAGTACGAGTGGGAGCAAGGTCGGTGTTATACTGATACTGCTTGTAAAAAGCAGCAGCAAGGTCTTCCCAGTTTTGGACACTGGCTCCTTCCAACATATAAAACCATTCAAGTTGAGTCCCTGATAGACTATCTTGAAAGAAGTGTACCCACAAATTTCTACCAGCGGTGTGAGGTTGAATCTTTTTTACGTAAGAGCGGAGATGGAGTTTTGGACTGGATACCCCATCGTACTTGGCAAATACTGGAGCTTTGAACTTATGAGGGATCACCACTTCCAATACCAGTCCCAGTTCTCTGAAATCCAAACCAGGGATCTTCTGAATCTCCATAGCACTAAGACGGTCTTCTAGCTACTTGAATCTATCCTCAGCGGGAGGATATTGCTCGTTGTCGTAATCTGTATCTTCATCAGAAACTACTGGACTAGGGTCCTTTACCCTTTCTTGGTTCTCCCCGTCCTTGGATGAGGAGGTCAGATCAGACAGATGTCTCAACCTTTCTCCGAATCTTCTACCCATGTTCAGAACACCAACCTTCTTCTTCTTCTTCTTCTCTTTAAGAATAAGGGTTTTCAAATCCTCTTGCCCTTTAGCCAGACTCATGAACATCTGTTGGAAATGGGCGTTCTGTGCTTGAAGATCTTTGATAGCTTGATCGGAAGACATTTCGTGCTGAAATAAACAGCGAAGAAGATGAGAAACCTGTAGTGGTACCTGTAATGATGTTCATGATAATGGGATGCATGTAATGATTTCAAAGACTTTAGGAGATTTAAATTTGCAAACCAAAAATAAACAAACTTTATTAGATTAACTTTGAAAGGTTCAACAATGCCTTTAAGGCGTTACAAAGAAGTAAATAGAAAACAAATCTAAAACTAGAAAAGAAAAATCAAAAGTCCCATGGACGCTTCCTCTTTGTGCCGATGTAGTCATTGATCATTATTTCTTCCTTGAGCTGCCTGGAGAGCTTCAAAGTCTTCCTTTCTTGCTCATGGTACTTTTCTCGGTAAGTATCCCGCTCATTCTTCAGCTGAATCCAAGACCTCTGCAACTCCCCAGGATCAGTGGGCATGTAAGGATAGAGAACCATGTAAGGAATGCCCTCTTCATTAGTGGGCTCCACAATCACTGGTAATACGGCTTCATAGGGCATCCCCAGCTTCTGGGCAAGAGCTTAGACCCATTGGAGGTAAAGCTTCATAGGAAGGTAGTCTTTAGTCCCAACTCTTTGGGGTCAGATTTGTTCACCATACCTCAAGCTCGTATAAACCTCCGGCGGTGCTCCTTAATGCCCTCCTTGTAGTCAAATGCAATGTCCTCAAGAAGTAGCTCATGGGGACCATCTCTCCGAGCGCGACCAAATTGTCGTAAAGCTAGACAAGGATTGTAAGTTATACCTCCTCTGATTCCAAGCAATGGGACATTAGGGTATCCCCCACAACGGTTAATAACTGTAGTGTCTTCCATAGCCCGGGAACTCCGAAGAATATCTGTATGGGCAAGTGACATTATCCTGTAGGACCAACCCAAACCTTCTTCGTTCTTCAGCATAGACTTAGGGAGGTGAGAAATAAACCACCTCGATAGCAGCGGCATGCAACACATAAGAGTCCCTCTTCTTCGCACGGTACGAGTATAGAGGGCATGCAAGATATCACCTAGCAGGGTAGGCACAGGATTGCGAGAAAGGAAAATCTTGACAGCATTCACATCTATAAAGGAATCCAGATTCGAGAGAACCAAACCATAGATAAGGAGAGCCAAGATATCTTCAAAAGCCTGAAAATCCAGATTATCCCAGAATAGCTGAGCTTGGTCTATCGGGAATTTGGCTAGAAAACCTTCGACCCCGCTTCATGTTTCCTAATTGGATACTACATCAGCCCGTTTCAAATGCAGAGTTGAGGCAATGTCTTCTGGTCTAGGAACTTCTTCCATACCTATGAAGGGCACCTGTTCAATAATGGATATGCCTAATAGGTGAGAGAACTCTTCCAAGGTGGGAACCAGCTGGTAATCTGGAAAGGTGAAGCAATGATGCACAGGATCGAAGAACTGGAAAAGTACACTCATCATCTGCTCATCAAGATTTGAAGTGACCAGGCTGAGAAGTTGACCATGTCTCTTGATGAACATAGGAGTCTCGTAAACTCATGAGACTAGCTCTTTAAGTTGGGCAGGTATTTTCCCAAAGTTGACTCGGATGGTATTTCTGCACCCGGAAGCCATAATCTGCAAAACAGAACAAAGATAAATTCCCTTGGTATTTGAAATGGTTAGTGTAATGAAACATGAATGCCATGTTATGATGCATGATGTCATGATAAACCACAGGTATAGCAAACACATATATTGCAAACACACTCAAATCACACAAAGCCCTTAGGTTTAAGGCTTGCATGAGGTCAAAGGTAGTACCCTCTTGAAGTTAAGTTGGTTTCAACCTGTCCTAGAAAAAGTAACCAGGTTTTAGAGGATCTCAATATCACTGACCATCCACCATCGGTCATGGTTTCAGCTTACGCAATCTTTTCTTGCGACCGGAACTATCTCGAGAGTATGGTCTCAATGAGTGTAGCATCAAGTATCAACAAGTTCTCAACTTTACACCGAGGCCGGCTATCTCACTACTTTCTAATGGCAAAGTTGGTCGATTAAAGGTTCTAAGGTCAGTTGATGCTTAACGACACCATACAGCGGACCCATATTCTCCTTGTTTCTCCACAAGGGGTACTGGTGCCAACCAATGTGCCACATCAACGTAGCTACTGCTACAACTGTATCGGTCTAAGCCGTACAGTTCCCTCACAGTCTATTGCTACTTACCTAAAAGGTGTACCTAGATCTGAGTTAGGATCTATAGTAACTCCCAAACAAAAACCCTTAAAAGTAAAGCAATCAAGAGAAGCAATTATGATGAACTAGATCCTAAGGTATACCCCACTTGTTATTCCCCAGCAGAGTCGCCAGTTCTGGTGATATGGTGGCAGAACCAACTGTTATACTGGTTTGCGATTTTTGTTCACAAATTTTCGCGCTAAGCAAGAGTCGCCACTGACTATTATTTTATCCAACAAAGGAAAGGGAAAAAGAACAGAAAAAACCCTTTTTTGAGATATTCTGAGTACGGGGGGTAGATTATAGAAAGGGAAGGTGTTAGCACCCTTTCTATCCATGGTTTTCCATGGGCTCTTAGGTACTTGCTCATCTTTTTAAAATTTCTTGTGTATGTGCTTTGTTTTTGAAAAGTTTGACTTCGTGACAACCCTTGTGTCAGTCCTCAAAGGTGTGACGAAGTTGTTTTGAATTTTTTTTTAAAAGTGTAAGTGTGAAAAGATTTGTTTTGAGCAAGTACCTACTAGCATCTACCTACTCGAAAAAGATTGTTTCTATTCTCGTTTCCTTTAGATAGCGCTATCCTACTATTGAGAAATAGGTAGCACCGTCGTTGGAGTTGTAAGGGTCAATTCGAAAGGGACGTACAATCACTAAAGAAATGTTAGGATGACTTAGTAATAACCCTAGAGTCTTAAGATCATATTCGAGGCAACATTTTAGAGGCAACATTCCGAGGCAACATTCTGAATGGGACATTTGATCTTTTTTAGACCGAAGGGTAACCACTAAGACACCCTATGCTTGATGATCGTTTACCGAAGGCAACCGAAGTGAGAGTATACCCTTAGAGTGATATGTGCGAGTTATTTGTTTTCGATTATTTATCTTTGCACATTAGGATTTTCTAATTGTATTAAATTATCATGCAATCTTGTAATACAATCCTATTAGCATACATCTAAACAGTCAAATATTTGCATAAATTAAGATGCGAGAAAGTAAATCTACGCTATTACAAGGCTTCGGGGAAGGGGATTAATTACATAGCCAAAAACCGGGAAAGAAGCGATAAGTAAAAGCACTAAATTAAACTATTACAAACCAGTGAGCAGTTACAAGAATATTGGCAAAAATAAATGATAAGCGCGCGGTGAATTAAATGCGAGGCGGTTAGGGTTTTGGCCCTTGACTAAAACCTAATTGCGATTGATTAAAAAAAGGTGTTTGTCATGTTTTTGTTATTTAAGAAAATAGTGAAATAATTAAATTAAGAAAGAAAAATCCTAAGTTCTAATTAATTTTAAATTAAGAAACATTAATTCATTCTAAAACCTATTTTTGTACTTTTTATCTATTTGAGAAAGAAAGAAAAATTAAATCGAAAGTTAACCTAATTTTCTAATTGAATTTTAATTGTGAATGGAATTAAAGTTACCCTAAATTAATTAAACTAATTAATTAAAAAAAAATTTATTAAGAAAAACAAGTCTTTTTTGTGATTTTTGGTTGGTTAATTTTAGAAAATAATTTTGGTGTTGATAAAAAAACAGAATAATTAAAGAAAATAATTTAAAGTAAAATAATAGAAATAACCAAAGGGGCCTGCTGTCAGCGGATCTGGCTCTAGCTCCCGGATCTAGAAGATCATGACCTGTACATGCTGAATCGGGTTATGAAGGGGATCCAGAAGATAATGGCCTGCACGTGCGGAATCTGGTTCTGACTGGGATCCAGAAGATAATGGCCTGCACGTGCTGAATCTGGTTCTGACTGGGATCCAGAAGATAATGGCCTGCACGTGTTGAATCTGGTTCTGACTGGGACCCAGAAGATAATGTCCTGCACGTGCTGAATTTGGTTCTGACTGAGATCCAGAAGATAATGGATTGCACGTGCAGAATCTGGTTCTGACTGGGATCCAGAAGATAATGAACCTCAGGAGGTGCACGTGTTGGCTCTGGTGAAAACAAAGGAGAAATTTCCAAAAGCTCGCGCATAGGATCGAACCCAGGACAATGAGCTTCTGACTTCCTTCTTCTGACCAATTGCGTTGGATGTTAGTTTATTAATATAATAAAAACAAATAGTATATATCAGAATAACGGGTTTCTGGCTAGAATAACGCGCCAAAATTTGAATCAGCCAATCAGGTTGTGCCACGCTATTGACTTCTTCCCTGGAATCGTCGTTTTAAGTTCTGATTCTTTTACCTTCAGACGCAGGTCTGTTGCTAAAACATGTGTCATTCAAAAATCAAGTATATGCAATATGAAATCAATTGGGCACCATGGATCAACTGGATTTGAAACTCTGACCATCATGGTACCCATTATTCTGTCTGATTTCGCTTGAAAACCAAAACCCTAAATTGGAGCACAGAACCCTAACAATGGCAAAAATTGATGCCTGCACTGTAACTCAAATTAAACTATCCAGAAACATTGCTAATATGCTGATGAACACGAATATGTAATTTAGACACGCTGAATATTCCAGAATTATAATAATTGAATATGGATAATTTTGCAAACCATGAGAATGGTAGGAAGAGATTCTGGATGTGCTGACGCCGACAACTGATTGGGAGTGCTTCCTGCAATGTTAGGGAATTGATTTCTGGCTTTGAAACTCCTCAATTAGCCTTCTATTCCAGAGTTTGGATCTCACTTTTTGTCAAGAATTCTGAGTTCCTTTTCTGGCAGTTTCACGCCTCTAACCTTTTTCTTTGATCTACAAACCTTCTTATATAACCTAGCCTGAACTAGGTTAACAAACATGGATTAAATCTTGAAGCTTTGATGAGATTTGATTTGATTTTCAATTTGTATGATATCCTTCCAAATCTGGCCTAATCATGCCAATTTCGTACCAATCAGCCTTGATATGATCTGATTCTGATATGCCAGCATAATGAGCTTATGATTCTGTTTAAAAATTCAATCAAAACAAATCTTTGCTATTATTTACCAATTATTTGATTTAATTCAATTTTTAATAAGTAAAAAATCAAAATAAAATAAATAATGAAGCAAATAACATATGAGTGAGAATTTGGGTCGTGGACCATGTTATAAGTGAGGTGCAAGCATAAAATGTTAGGCCCATTTAGCAAAAAATGCAAATTTGAGGACATTTAACTTTTGGCAATTGTGCAAAAAATGGTCAGCTTGGCCAATGCATAACTCTCTTAATTTTGACCCTAGAGGGGTGTTCTTGGACTTTTTAGAAAGCTTAGGATGTCCCCTAAGCAACCCTTTTGGTCTCATCTCAATTGAGTCTTCCATGTTCATGTATTAAGCTTTGACCCAAAAGGTGCTTTTGTTGACTTTTCAAAATGACCTATAATGTCAAAATTCATATCTTCTTGTGAGTGCATATTATGAACTTGGGAGGTGAAGATGAATTGTAGGTAATTGCATCCTCTTAAAAATGAGCTTTGGATGGGTCATTCTTGATAAAGTATGAGAAAGTTATGCTTGGTAAAAGTTGAGTTGACTTTTCCTACAAAACCCTAATTTAGCAACTTTCGGGCTTTGATGAATTGTGAGCAATCCTTGATGAATCATGATCAACCCTTGATAAAATGATGAATGATACTTCAAAATGAGGATGTTGACCAAAAATTTTGAAGTTTGACTGTAAGTGGGCCATAGTTGACTCTTCACCTAGCATAGTCGATTTCTAGGTATTTGAGCAATTGACTGAGCAAACTTCCTCTGCAAGGCTTGAAACTTGACATGGATGATCTTGAGAATATATTACGACAATGGTGAGCATTTGGGATCCTTTGGACTCAAGCATCTTGATGCAAAATGAAACCCTAATTTGAGGTAGACTGCCTTAGGAGAGAGTTTGTCTGGTCAACTCTTTGACTTCCTTGAGCAATTTGAGGACCTCACTTGACATGTATTGAGAAATATGGGAGAGAAAATTTTGGGGTACAACACCAAGATAGCTTGGCTGGAACCCATCTTGAATGGTTTTATCAGTTATATGGTTCTCGTATCAACACTTGGGAGGATTTAGCTACTGCCTTCTGCCATCAGTATCAGTACAACGCCGACATGGCGCCAACGAGGGTTCAATTGCAAGATATGAACATGGGAAAGAATGAAGGATTTAAGTAATATGTGCAAATGTGGAGAGACCTTGCTAGTAGGGCCCAACCTCCCTTGACCTATAGGGAACACATCGAAATGTTCATGGGCACCTTATCTGGTCCTTTCTTTAATTTGTTGGTAGGTTGCTCTTCTTCTGGTTTTACCGAATTAATCTTAACCGGTGAAAGAGTTGAGAGTGGCATCAAAAGTGGGAAGATCTTTGTGGCGTCTACCTCCACCACCAATCCTATCAAGAAACCTTTTGTTGCAAAGACGGAATGACCGTTCGTCTGTCAATGTTGTCTGAATCTACAATCCAACTCCTACTCCAAGACCATCTGCAAATCATCAACGTTTTTAAACTCCAAGAAGACAATTTACAAGGTTAGGCATGTCACTATCTCAAGCCCTTCAACATTTGCTCAAGGCTAATTTAGTCACATTGCGCGATCCTCCCGCCAACCCTAACACCTCGTTACCAAAGTATAATCTGAACGCAAAGTGTGCTTACCATTCAAACAGCCCAGGGCACGAGACGGACCAGTGCTGGGCCTTGAAGAACAAGATCCAGGATTTAATTGACAACAAGACTATTGAGTTTGATCCTCTTCCAACATCGAATGTAATTACCGCTCCAATGCTGAAGCATGACAAAGGTGTTAATGTTGTCGAAGATACAATTTTTGTTTCCTCTGTTGAAGAATTGACTACTTCGTTGAATGTAATCAAAAGCAATCTGTTGAAAGATGGGATCTTCCCTGGCTGTGAAAAAGACTGTGTGTGTTGTACAAGAAAACTCAATGGATGTGAAGGGCTGAAAAAAGGCATACAACGCCTGATAGATAGCCACGAAATTCTGTTTGAAAATACTGCACCTGCCAAGAGTTTGATGAACAAATGTGAAGACCTCTCCATTATTACTATCTCTAACAAACCTATTAGGATCACCTCTAAAGGTCCTATTAGGATTTCAAATGAATCCACTATTGCTCCATTAATCATTACCAATCCCGGATTGATTCCTTATTCTTCAAATAAAGCGGTACCATGGAATTACAGTGTTGAAGTGTTCTATCATGGGATTAAACAAGATTCCTGGATCGAGGAAGAAAAAGATGATGTCATCAACATAGCTGGCTCAAGCAAAGTAACTAGAACTGGAAGAATATTTTCACCCAATATCTCACCACCAGTTGTTACAAGGACGCCCATCCGCATTACTGCCGCCAATCCAAGTACCGATACCAGAGGGAACGAAAAGGTTGTTGAGCCGGTTGTGATTGAAGTAACCTCCAAGAGTGTAGCTGATGAAGAACCCTCCTCCTGTGAAATGGATGATATTTTGAAGATCATCAAGAGAAGCGACTTCAAAATTGTAGAACAGATGGGCAAACCCCTTCTAAGATTTCAATGTTGTCATTGTTGCTTTGCTCTGAGGCCCATGCTCGAACATTAATCAAGTTACTGAAAAAAGCTCATGTCACCCATGAGACAACAACAGGTCAATTTGATAATTGCGTGGTTAGCTTGACAACTGATAATGTCTTGGGATTTTCAGATCCTGGCTTAACACCTCTCGGGAAGAATCACAACAAAGCTTCACATGTTTCTATCGTGTGCAAAGGGACTACCCTAGCACATGTGCTAGTCGACACTGGTTCTTATCTGAATGTATTACCCAAGGGGGCATTAGACCGTCTTGACTGTGAGGATTTAGTCTTGAATCCAAGCGGCATCATTGTAAGATCGTTTGACGGATCAAAGAGGACTATTCATGGGGAGGTATATCTTCCAATCAAAGTGGGTTCCCAAATCTTCAACTCCACCTTCTATATTATGGATATTCTCCCTGCCTATTCTTGTCTGTTAGGTCGCCCGTGGATTCATAAAGTTGGGGCAGTGACCTCAACCCTCCACTAGAAACTCAAATATCCAGTCAAGGGTAGAATAGTCACCGTCTGTGGGGAAGAAGAGTTTATGGTGAGCCACCTCAACTCTTTCAAGTACGTAGAGATGGACGGAGAATTCATTGAAACCACATGTCAAGCCTTCAAGGTTGTACCACTGATGATTGCTTCTACTAAATGTTCTTCTGATGAGTCTAAAACTTTTAAGGCCACGCCAAAGATGGTTTCAGTCAAGGATGCCCGCGCGGCAATTGAAGAAGGAAACTGCGATACTTGGGGGAGACTCCTTGATATCCCGTTTAAAGCGGATAAGTTTGGTCAGGGCTTCACCGTTAAAGCCTAGAAGAAAGTGAGGTGTGCTTGTGCTGGAAAACCGCCTCTCCGCATTGGAAGCAATAAAGTCAACGTCGTGGGTGATTCTGATGAAGAGGCTGCATTTAAGGAATGGGTGTATCCAACTAAAAAGGAGTTGAATAATTGGCATACAAAGGACTTTGTGCCCATCTCCTTCATTGAGGAGTAGTCTACTTGTTATTTCTTTTATTTCAATTCAAGAACTTGTTGTTTGTTATATTTTAAACAATGACTTTTCAACCATGTGCCTAGCCCGGGGCATTTTGGTCCATTTGTCAAGGGTTTTATTTATATTCATATAATCATATGATCATTTAGTACATTGGACTCTTTTGCATTTAAATATTTGTGTTCATTGTATTTCCTTTCTTTCAAATACATTTTCAAAAACAGCCATGTATCTTACATGCACACACACACTTTTGCAGGTCCACATCCACTCTGGATCCTATTGCCAATGACTCTATTATTGCCGACTATGACTTTGAATGTCCTATCAACTAAGCCAAATACGAAGGCAAGGAAGATTGTGACATACCGGGAGAACTAGCCAGACTTCTATTACAAGAGGAAAAAGTTATTCAACCGCACAAAGAGTCAGTTGAAGTTATTAACCTGGATACTGAGTTAGATAAAAAGGAAATCAGGATCGGCGCTAACTTAGAAAGAAGTGTCAAGAGCAGGTTGGTTCAGATGTTGCATGATTATGTGGAAGTATTTGTTTGGTCTTATGAAGATATGTCTGGGTTGGATACCGACATCGTAGTTCATCGTCTGCTGATAAGAGAGGACTGCCCTCCTGTTAAACAAAAGGTTCGTTGCATGAGGCCTGATATGTCTGAAAAGATCAAAGCTGAAGTAATGAAACAATTTGATGCGGGGTTCCGACCTGTGACATCCTATCCTCAATGGGTTGCCAATGTGGTGCCAGTGCCAAAGAAAGAAGGGAAAGTTTGCATGTGCGTAGACTATAGGGATCTGAATAAGGCAAGCCCCGAGGATGACTTACCTCTACCATACATTGACGTCTTAGTTGATAATACGGCTCAGCATAAAGTCTTCTCATTCATGGATGGCTTCTCAGGCTATAATCAAAGGGGCAACATATCAAAGGGCTATGGTAGCTTTATTTCATGACATGATTCATCATGAGATAGAAGTATATGTGGATGATATGATTTCCAGATCACAAACCGAAGAAGAACATCTCGATCATCTGCACAAATTATTCGAGAGGCTGAAGAAGTATAAGCTAAGGTTAAATCCTAACAAGTGCACGTTTGGAGTATGATCTGGAAAGCTTCTAGGTTTTATCGTCAGCAATACAAGCATTAAAGTTGATCCTGCCAAGGTGAAGGCCATCCAAGAAATGCCAGTCCTTCATTCTGAAAAAGAAGTCATAGGATTCTTAGGTCGTCTCAATTACATTTCCAGTTTCATATCTCACTTGACTGCTACTTGTGAGCCACTCTTCAAACTCTTGAAGAAAGATCAGGTAGTCAGATGGAACGATGAGTGCCAGATTGCCTTTGACAAATTCAAAGAATACCTATAAGAACCTCTTATTCTCATGCCTCCAGTTGAAGGAAGACCCTTGATCATGTACTTGACGGTATTAGAGAACTCTATGGGGTGTGTTTTGGGCCAACATGACGAGTCTGGCCGAAAAGAGCATGCTATTTATTACCTGAGCAAAACTTTTACCGACTGTAAAACCAGAAATTCACTGCTCGAGAAAACTTGCTGCGCTCTGGCATGGGCTGCTCACCGGCTAAGACAGTATATGTTGACTCATACCACTTTGTTGATTTCTAAAATGGACCCAATCAAATACATCTTCGAGAAACCTGCCCTTTCCAGATGAATAGCCAGATGGAAAATGATCTTGACTGAGTACGACATTCAGTATACGACTCAAAAAGCCATCAAGGGAAGTGTACTAGCATATCATTTGGCCCATCAAGCTGTGGATGATTATCAGTCAATGAACTCCGACTTCCCTAATGAGAACATCATGCTGGTAACCGGCTGTGCAAAACCGGGACCGTATGACGACCCTGAACAAGCATCCCGATGGACTATGGTTTTTGATGGGGCTTCCAACGCCTTAGGTAATGGAATTGGTGTTGTGATTATCTCTCCTGAAGGTTGCCACACTCCTTTCACTGCCAGACTATGCTTCGATTGCACAAACAATATGGCCAATTATGAAGCATGCATCTTAGGTCTGAAAGCTGATATCGACTTGAGAATGAAGCATTTGGATGTATTCGGAGATTCCGCTCTTGTGATTAGTCAAGTAAATGGAGATTGGGACACTAAACACCCTAATCTCATCCCTTACAAGGAACTTGTGCTATCCCTAATTCCTCACTTCGAAGAGATCACTTTTGAGCACTTCCCTAGGGAAGAAAACCAGTTGGCTGACGCTTTGGCAACCATGTCTTGAATGTTCAAAGTCAAATGGGACAACGAAGCCCCTATGATAACAATTGAAAGATTCAATGAACCTGCACATTTCTATGAGCTTGACACTGACGCAAAAAAGCCATGGTACCATGAGGTGATGAGATACCTTGAAGCACAAGAGTATCCAAAGGGGGCATCTATCAATGACAGAAAGTTATTACGAAGATTTGTATATTCCAAAGTAACGGGATGTTATACAAGCGCAACCATGATTCAACTCTACTCTGATGTGTGGACAAGAAGGATGCAGAGGAAATCATTGAAGACATGCACGATGGTCTCTTTGGTACTCACTCAAGTGGACATACGATGGCTAAGAAAATCTTAAGAGACGGTTACTATTGGTCAACGATGGAGAACGGTTGCCATCAACATTCAAGAACTTACCACAAATGTCAAATCTACGCTGACAAGGTCCATGTGCCTCCTATTCCTCTGAATGTCATGACCGCTCCATGGTCATTTTCAATGTGGGGCATTGACATGATTGGAGAAATCAAGCCCACAGCTTCTAACGGACATCGCTTCATTCTTGTTGCTATCGACTATTTTACCAAATGGGTCGAAGTCGCCTCGTTTGCCTCAGTCACCAAGAATGTGGTAGCCATATTCATCAGACACAACCTCATCTGTCGTTATGGTATCCCCGAAAGGATCATCATCGACAATGGGACTAAGCTCAACAATGCTATGATCACTGAGCTTTGCACTTAGTTTAAGATCAAGCATCACAATTCTTCTTTGTATAGACCGAAAATGAATGGCGCAGTCGAAGCGGCCAACAAAAATATCAAGAAGATTGTGCAAAAAATGGTAGTAACCTATAAGGATTGGCATGAGATGTTTTTGTTTGCTCTACATGGCTAACGTACTTCAACTAGAACATCAATTAGGGCAACTCCCTTTTCTCTAGTCTATGGTACGGAAGTGTTTTTCCAGTAGAAGTTCAGATTTCGTCTCTAAGAATTATGAATGAGGCAGGCCTAGGCGAAGACGAGTGGATTCAAACGAGATTGGATCAGCTAAACTTGATCGACGAAAAATGATTAGCTACTATTTTCCATGGGCATACGTACCAAAAACGGATGATCAAGGCTTTCAACAAAAAGGTTAAGCCTCGAGTATATAAAGTTTGTGACTTGGTGATAAAGCCCATCATTTTACCACAAGGCGACCCCAGAGGCCAATGGACTCCCACCTATGAAGGGCCATTTGTTGTCAAGAGAGTTTTCTCTGGCGGTGCCATGATGTTGACTACCATGGATGGTGAAGATTTGCCACATCCTATAAACGCGGACATAGTTAAAAAATACTATGCATAAGAGACCCGTTAGGTTGACACACCTAAGCAAAATAAGGGATATATGAAAAAGATGGTACACCCGGCAAGTTGAAAACCCGAAAGGGCGACTTGGGCAAAAAGGGGTATCCTAGTGGGCTGAAAACCCGAAAGGGTGGTCCAGGCAAAAGTTAAGGATTAAAAGCGTATGGTTATGTCCCGTGGAATCAACACAGTCAATTTTATCACCAAGGTCCAAGTTCAACGGTCCAAGATCAATCCAATCAACTTCTATCAACGGTAAGGGACATTCAAAGACATTGGGGCAATAGTAGAGTCGGAAGGCAATGAGATCATTTCACATGGCTATTTGTTTTCATTCTCAATTTTGTTTTCCTTTTGACGATTTCCTCTTACTAGGATCTCCGTCTCTCTGTACAAAAACGCCTATTCATGGGTAAAATATCAATACAAATATACTTTGAAGTGCAAAATTTATGTCTTTGTTTTGAATGCAAATTTGTCCAATGACTAAAATTGAATGAACATATGCGTATGAACATAATTAAAACTATTTGGCACATGTGTCATGCTAAGCAGCGGCAAGCATCTCTTTAATGTATATGAAATATCCCTACAGAGCTATCTCATTACCATTATTCCCATGAGGACGGCTGTAATAAACCTTTCCCCAACAGGTTTTATTTCCCAAGCAATAATCAAGGAATAATATAACTCCCTAGCCGAGTTCAAATTTCTCCAACATACAACAATCAAGACACCACGGAGTTCCCCATCTGAGCATATCTTCCCCGGCCAAGGCTGTTATCCCCAAGTGGAGTTTATCCTCCCCAGTTGAGTGTATCCTCCCCCAAGATGAGTTTGTCCTACTCGACTGAGTCCACACTCTCCAGTTTGAATTTTCTCCTCATATTATTGCAAATCATAGGGCCACAACCCCCGATCCTCAGTAAAGTCGTCAACAAAGCCTTTACTATTTCCAAAAAGATGCTATGAAGCCTGGACCCGACCAGATATTAGTACAATTTTCAAGTTGTTACTGAAGCCTGGATCCGACCAGATATTAGTTTGACTTCGTCAAGTCGCTGAAACCTGGACCCGACCAGATAGCAGTTGATCTCAATTTTAGGATACTATGAAACCTGGACCCGACCAGATAATAGTCTAACTCTTCAAAGATATAGAAGAACCTGGACTCAACCCGACCAAGGTTTAACTTCTTTTCCCCAATAGAATTTGTCTTTGTCCCAACAAATTACTGTGAAACCTGGATTCGACCAGATATCAGTTTTCAATTTCATCTTTTCAAGCAAGTTGTTGTGAAGCATGGATCCGACCAGATAGCAATTACCCTCAGAGATTCGTTATGAAACCTGGAAACCGACCAGATAACAACCATATCCCCAAATAGTTTATTGTGAAACATGGACCCGACCATATAGCAATGGACCTCATCAATTTCAGAAATCTGCAAAGACTGGACCCGACCAGATAACAATTTTTCAAATAGTTTATTGTAAAGTCTGGAGCCCGACCAGATAACAATTAACTGTGATCCCCAGAGAGACATTATGAAGCCTGGACTCGACCAGATAATAGTAAACCTTTCTAAAACTATGAAACATGGACCAAACCAGATAGTAGTTATCACTTCAAGTTATTGTGAAGCCTGGATCCTACCAGATAACAGTTTAAACTTCAGTATCCACAACAAGTTGTTGTGAAGCCTGGATCTGACCAGATAACTATTCAATTTCAAGAAATTTTCTGCAAATCCTAGAATCCGACCAGATAACAGTTAATTCGTCTCTTCCTCCAGTAAGTTGTCGTGAAGCCTGGATCCGACCAGATAACAGTTGAATACTTCATCCTCATTAATTATAAAGCCTGGATCCGACCAGATAACAACTGACATTCAAGCGATATTCCCCAGCGGAAGCATTCTTTCAACAAAATTTGGAGATATGCATATTCTTCATCATCAACGAAAATCAGGGATTCAACCCCCCAGAACTTCCTCAACAGCGGTCAGGGATTTATTTTCCCGGTCAAAAACATACATCTCACATTCATACATCATAGCATGGACATACCATATGCATTTAGTGAACATCATGCAAGTATCTGCATTTTACTAACTATTTTCTCACAGGTAAAATATCAAGTTTTAGTATAAATTAACAAGAGATTTACGCTGATACTTCTTCCGGTGTTTACCAACATTCCTCCTAATGGCATCTATAAGCCCATTCACCATCCATCTTCGAGTGCAAATTTCTGGGCACTCTAGTGTTCAATCATCTTTCACCTTCAAGTCGTGAATGGCGGATCCGCCAATCTAACTCTTCAGGTTTAAGAAGAGTAAACAGGGAAAGTTGTTGTACGCCAAAATTTTCCCTCTCATTTATCAAATATTTTCTCACAAAGACCTCTCTTGGTTAAAGACTGCACTAGGGTTGATCAGCTCAAGACATCTCCTCAAGCACTGATGACCAAAATTAGGGTTTGATATTGCACAAGTATATTTGAACTTTCAATGCCCCATATGACTTTCATGGGTCATTATGGACCCACAATATTACTCATGTCAAGTTTCATGCTTTGGATCACACTTTTGCTCAGTCAATTGAGCAGTTGACCTAAAATCAACTGTATTGGGGAAAAGTCAACTATGACCAATTTACAGTCAAACCTAATTATTTTTAATCCACATCAACATTATAAACTCATATGTATCATTTGATCAAGTTTGAACCATAATTCCTCAAGAAATCTGATTAAATCATCAAAGGGGTAAAATGGTTAAAATTAGGGTTTTGACTGAGAAAGGGAAATTTCTGATTTTTGACCTAGCAAATGGTCAATTGGTTTGAAGCATGATTTCAAGAGTTCAATTGCATCATTTTTACCTAAGGGCATGACCTAAAACATTGCTCAAGATCAATTGGACTGATAGTGAATTTTCAGTCAACTGATCAAAAAGTCAACTCTATACTGAAAAGTCAAACTTTGACTTTTTGGTCAAAGTTCAATGTCAAAGATCACAATTCATAAAAAGATGTCAAAATATGAAACTTATTCATCAAGAAATCAAAAATTCAAGATTTCATTTTGAAAAGTCAAAGTTTTCTAACTTAGAAATTTTTCTAAGTGTTTAAACTTCATGTTTTTTTATAACTTTGGGCATATTTTTCACCATGATGCAAGAGGATACATAAGAAACTTTCCACATGAAAGTTGTAGATCTCCATGATATCTAAAACATTTCTTTATACAACTTCTCCTAAAAATTCTTGGATCTCAAGTTATTAATTCATAAAGTCATGGTCTTGAAATTTGACACTTAGTGAAATTTTGCCCTAGTTTTGGTCAGGATTTTGACCTAACTTCATGGCACTTTTTCATATAGTTCCAAGGGTAATTTTAAAAATTTATTCAAAGAGGGGTTGTAGAGCATATTACAAGCTTTCCAAAATGTCAAAGAAATCCTTGAGATCTTTCTTGAGCAGGGAGAATCGAAGAGATGAAGTTAGGGTTTTCACACTTGAAATACAAGTCATTTTGTGATGAACAAGATTCAAATTTCAAACCTATGCTGCATAATCTCTACTTTACATGCCTCAAACTTGTTAGGCACTCCATAATGAATTTCTTGCACAGCTGTTAGAGGTCTCATTTCAAGAATTCAATGCAAGGTCATGCTTTATATCCATTTTGGGAAGAAAGTGCACAATGCCATTTTGATAAAGTAGCTTTTTGCATAAAACTTGTTCTTGAGCCTTGCAATTGTTTTCTTCTGATTATACATGTCCTATAACTCAAGAGAAGTTGATCTCAACACTTACAATCACTCAGCCAATGCTTGTACCTCCTCTTGGAACCATATTTCCCACTTTTCTTCAAAATTAAGTAACATAGCAATCAGCCTATAAATTGTACTTCTGACTCTCCTAAGCACTCAAGCCTTTTTCTTATACCTACACAAGTAATTTTTCACAAATTCCACGCATTCTTGAGCCCTGAAAACACCAAGAACTCAGATTTGCATCTCATACCTCCATTTTCACATAACTTGACCAAAAGTTTGAAACTCATAACTCCCTCGTGCGTTTTCAAGCCTCTTTTTTCCTAAAGCTTCTAAACATCATTTAGAAGTCATCCCTTATCCTGTTACATCTCTGTAACACCATCTTCTTCCATTTCCAAGTTCAAAAATAGAGCACTACAAGTGGACTTCTCTAGACCATTTCAACCACTCTCCAACCTAGCTAATCATTGCATTATCTTCCTAGGACCTCAGTGGAGCTATTCTGATCATCACAACACCTTGAGGAGTGCTCATTTGAAGAACACGATTTCCAGTTTTGAGGTAAGTTATCTCAACTTTAAACTCTTCATACACGCATCATTAATGGTTTATTTGTGAATGAAAAATATAGGTTTCATTGCTCCAAAGCTAGCCATGTTCATAGTTTTCATTTATGTTGCTTGAGCTTAGAGAATTTTAGGATTGAAGTTTCTGAAATTTTTAGAGTTCAGTTTAGGGCCATTAAAATTCATGCTTGTTTTTTATCTATAATTTTATTGCTTTGGATTTCTGAAATCGTGAGGAAATTTGCCACAAGATTCATGTTTATATATTTGCAAATGGATGAGAGATGAACAACATGCAGGTACTCTGGTTGGGCGTGAGGTTGAAGATGAAGTTCGGGCCATGGACTTGATTTCTAATATATATTTATTATTTTGTTTATATGAACGGATGTATAGCCACCTCAGTGGTAAAGCGCGCGCATGTTAACCTTTGGGACCTGGGTTCGAGCCCCAGTGGTACCCTTTTGCTTATTTTCTCACATTTTCTCATGTTTGACACTTGTTTGCAGCGCTGGGCCTCCCCCCTTTGGGCTTTGTATTTTTGCTACATTCTGACCTCCTGCTCATTATTCACACCTGGCCCATTTTATTTCTTTTTCTCATTTTTTCATTTATTTGTTTTCTTAAATATTTTATTTAATATTAAAAAATCAGAAAATAATATAAAAACATTAGATTTATATTTTGATATAGTTTATTTATTTTTTACAATAAAAATTACTTTTATTTTAATCATATTTTATTTATTTTACTAATTAATCTACAAATTTAATTAGAAACTAGGTTTTTTAGTTATTTTCTTTTACACAATTAAAATATATTATTTTAAAATATAAAAAGACCAAAAATATTTTATAATACTATAAATTATTTTTAAGACAAAAATACCAAAAATATTCTTCTTACAAACTTAATTTCTTTTTTAATCAATTAATATTTAGATTAGGGTTTTATTTAAATTCTTTTCCTAGTAAATTTAGGTTTACTTTTTAATAATTTAATTAATTAATTTTCTTTTAGTTAATTAGGTTAAAAGAAAACCCTTTTCCTAAAAAATCCAAACAAAAGTCCATTTTCTTTCCATCTTACATTCTTGTATATTTACTCATTTTTGTACATTATTTATCCAAATTCAATATGGTTGTAGTAGATAATTAGGTTTATTTTCTAGCAATCACCATTTGTAATTTGTACACCCCCTCCCACAAGTATTGTAATAATGTAGTAATTTTAAATTCCGCAATTTATCGCTTTATACAAATGCTAGTAATTAGGGTTTGTATGGAAAGACTAAAATCAGTCAAGTAGCAAGCCCTAATCAAAGACTAAACAAAGCATGAAAATCAACACACTTGCACACAAGCACCCCCTAGGATAAAATCCACTTGGTTGCCTTACAAAATGGCCATGTTACGCATGTGAGGTATCTTAGCAAAAACAAACAAATAAAATATCATAGTCCCTCGATGACGCTATCAAAAGTTGCCTTTCAAAATGATCTTAGTCCCTAGAGAAAGATGCTAAGATGCCTTGCAACATTGCTAATCATGGTTATACGATGATCCACGCCCGTCCCGTTTACATCCAAAGATAGGGCTGCTTACCAAATACATAGTAAGATAACAACGTCAAAGGAAAAAGGAAATGAACATGAAAGACTTTTGAGTAGGTAGAATGTTCCTAGTTGCTTGCTCAATTTCAAAACAAAAACATCCTTGCTATTTTCAAAACAAACACCAACACTTTCAAAATATCTTTCAAAACTTGAAAACATTTTCAAAAGATCAAACACTTTGTATACATTCTTACGAACGCGAATCATTACAAATTTTGCCTAAAAAATGGCCTCTTTTCAAAACCACATAAAGCACAATTTCAAACAAAAGCAAGTGATCTAGCAAGTAACTAAGATCCCATGGAAAATCTTGGATGAAAAGGGTGATAATACCTTCCTTTATCATAATCTACCCCCCGAACTCAAGAAACAATCTCAAAGGTCTTTCCTGCGCTTTTTCACCTTTCCTTTTGGATAAAAGAAAAGTCGGTGGAGACTCTTGCTAACCGCAACATTTGCGATAAAACGCAAAACACCCAAGTCAGTTCTCCCACCGTATCACACAAGGCATAAAGTTTAAGTGCGGAAAAGTAAAGTTCTACGCTATTACAGGGCTTTGGGGCAGTTACATGATAAAAAGATGCGGAAGAGTAAAACCCTAATTACTATTACAAACCGTGAGCAGTTACAATAATCGAAAAAAAAGTGTGAAAATAATAAACTACGCGAAAATGTAAGATAGGAAAGCGAAAGGTTTTTTAGTGATTTTTTGTTTTTAAAAAATGGTTTTTGATGATTAACCTAAAAAAACTTAATTAATTTTAACTAATAAAAAAAGGGGTTGATTCATTAAGTTAAAAAACCTAAAAAAACCTAAATTGATTTTAATTTTAAAAAATGATTAATTAGTGAAAAAACCTAAATTGATTTTAATTAAAACACATAAAAAAACTAATTAGGGTTGATTAAAAAAGTTTGGTTAAATATTTTTTGATGAAATTAAGGAAAACAAAGGGAAAGAGTAAGAAAGATAGAAAATAGAGGAGAAAACCAAAATTGTCAGGGGTGGGTGTTGAACCCACGCCCTTTGCACTTTCACCCAACACGTTCACCACTAGGCCAGGCGCTCGCCTGTGTCAAGGAATGTAAGCCAGCATGTTTTGTAATCTACAAAATAAGGAAAATCATGAAAAAATATTAAAATGCCAAAAGGTTGGGATTGAACACACGCCTTGGCATAGTGGTGTCTTATCGTGCGTGCTCCAATCATTGGGGTGGTAATACACCTGTTATTTAAACTAAAATAATTAAAAAATATATTAAACAAAAACGCATAGAACAGAGAGAGGTCGGATCCTTAGCTCCGATCGTCTTCTCCGGTAGCTCCCTTTTATTCAACCTGCGAAATAAGAGATATTAGCAAATCGGGGGGGAACCTATCCCGCTAAATCAGGCCCTACGAATCCAATGGAGCAATTATTATGGGCTAAAACAGACTGATTTGAGAGCTGTGACAAAATACATGGAATTGGTCCAATCATGGTGATGCACGATTCTGGTAGCATGGGACGCATGCGATAGTCCAGTCTTGCACTAGTGAACCTCATAAACGCATTAACAACGTTAGCTTCAATCAAAACAATAAGAAAATTAAAATATGAATTTATGAAATAATAATAGGACGGTGATGCATGCAAGGGTGTTTTGAGCCCTTTAGATCGTTGCAAACGATCTCATCTTATCCTTTGATCTTCCTGAGAATGAATAGGATGGTTATTATATATTGAAAACGGTTGCAGTTAGGTTTTGCAGGTTGCCCTAGATTTAAAAATTTTATGATTTTTTGGAGTTTTCTTGGACAAAGTTTTTCGTGGCTTGTTTGTCTGTATAATGGAGGATATATAGCTTGCATTTTAGGTCAAATAACATTGGCTTGGACTTGTGTAGTAAGGCTTGTCTTATTTTATCTTATTTTGACTTTTAAAAATAATAAAAATCAAAAATAAAATATAATAATCCAAAGGGAGGTGTATGAACAAGTCTTGAGGTGCATATGGAGTGTAGAACATGTTTGGACTCTGAAACAACATCCCAATAGCCCAAAAGTTTGCTCAATTTGAACTTCATGCATTTGCTCAAAATTTCCCAACTTGCACTAGTCACAACTCTCTCAATTTTCATCATTTGAAGGTGATCTTTGAATTTTTAGAAAGCTCGAGATGTTTTTTCCGATCTCTATGTTTACCATTTTTGCATTGGAATAAATTATCTTGATGCAAGTTTCTTTGACAAAAAGTGTCTTTTTGTTGACTTTTGAAATGACCTATAATGTTTTGGCCCATATCTCTCAAATGAAGCATTTTTTGGACTTGAGCTTATAAAGACAAGGTTGTAGAGAATTGAATTTCCTTCTAGATGAGATTTGGTTGAGGAAAATCTGATGAAGCATGTGAAAGTTATGCCTGGTCAAAGTTCAGTTGACTTCTCCTAAGGAAAACCCCAATTTGCCAACTTTTGACTTTTAATGATTTGGGGGTTTCCTTGATGAATCATGATCAACCCTTGATCAAATTATGAATGTGATTTCAAAATCTTGATGTTGACAAAAAATCTTGAGGTTTGATTGTATGTTGACCATAATTGACTTTTTGTCCAATATAGTTGATTTTTAGTCATCTGAGCAATTGACTGAGCAAACTTGTGATACAAGGCATGGAACTTGGTATGAGAATTCTTGGAGACATATAAGAGACCATGTAAACAACTTGAGACCTTAGAAACCTAATCTTCATTGATAAACACAAAACCCTAGTTGTAAGTCCATTGCTTAGGAGGAGAATTTGTCTGATCAATTCTTGAGTAACCTTGAACATTTGAGAACCATAGGAGAATGTCTTAAGTAAAAGGGAGGGTAAATTTTTTAGTACAAAAACTATGTTTCTTTTTACTATTCCAAGAAACTTTATTGCTTCCAAATAAGTGACACGTACCACTAGTACTTTTCCTATCAACTTACACCCCATGTAATCGAAATCGAATTAACGTACTAAGCTGTAAGCATTACCCTACCAAAGACGGTGTTGCGAAGTTCCATTAAGATGCCTCAAATACGTTTTACGATCTTAAAATTTGATTTCTTAGGTTATGTTTAAAATCTAGAACACATACACACGCTAAACATGATATATGGCCTACTCGAAGTTAAATAGAGTAAGGATCCGATTATACCTCTATATCTGGTAATGTTGAAGTCCACTCCTTGTTAGTGTTTGTCAATAAGAACATTAGATGCCATGGGTGTTGAGATAATCCTTGAATATTTCATATCGAACTTCTTTAAAAGCTCTAAGTATTTGTTTTAACTTATAAAGGTTCCTTCTTCAGCTTGCTTGATTAGCAATCCCAAGAAATAAGTCAATTCTCCCATAAGATACATCTCAAACTCTCCCTGCATTAAACTATCAAATTCTCGACAAAAAGACTCATCAGTAGAATTGAGTATGATATCATCTACATATATTTAAACTAAAATAATATGTTTGCTTTAGGCCTAATAACCAAAGTGGTGTCTACTTTCCCATGATTGAATCCTTATTTGATCAAAAATCCACTCAATCTCTCATACCAATCTCTAGGAGCTTGTTAGAGACCATAAAGGGCTCTTTTAAGTTTGAAAACATAGTTAGGATTCTCGTGATCCTCAAAACCTAGGGGCTATGAGACATACACCTCTTCGTTTATATGATCATTAAGAAAAGAAGATTTAACACCCATTTGATAAAGCTTAAAATCCAGGCAGCAAGCAAATTCCAAAAGGAGTCTAATAGCTTCTAGACGAGCTATCGAAGCATAGTAGCCTCATAGTCTATTCCTTATGCTTGATTATATCCTACATGAACTTTGCAACACTATGTTTCTTTTTACTATGCCAAGAAACTAAATTACTTCCAAATAAGTGATAGGTACCACTAGTACTTTTCCTATCCGACTTACACTCTATGAAATCGGAATCAGAATAACCTACTAAGCTACAAGCACTACCCTTAGGATACTAACGACCGTGTTACGAAGTTCAGTTAAGATGCCTCAAAAAACATATTACAATCTTAAATTATGATTTCTTAGGTGATGTTTGATATCTAGCACACATAAACACGCAAAACATGATATTTGTCCTGCTTGAAGTTAAATAGAGTAAAGATCCAATTATACCTCTATATCTAGTAATTTTGAAGTCCAATCCTCATTCTTCTTTGTCAATAAGCACATTACATGTCATGTGTGTTGAGATAATCCTTGAATCTTTCACATTGAACTTATTAAAAATCTCTAAGAAGTATTTATCTTTACTTATATAGTGCCTTCTCCGGCTTGCTTGATTTGTAATCCAAAGAAAAAGTCAATTCTCCCATAAGAGACCTCTCAAACTATCCCTACATTAAACTAGAAAATTCTCGACAAAGAGACTCATCAGTCGAACAGAATATGATATCATTTACATATATTTGAACTAAAATAATATGCTTTCCTTTACTACTAATAAAAAATTGGTTTCGATTTTCCCACGATTGAATCCTTTTTTGATAAAAAAATCCACTCAATCTATCATACCAAGCTCTAGGAGCTTATTTGAGATCATAGAGGGCTCTTTTAAGTTTGAAAACATGGTTAGGATTATCATGATCCTCAAAACCTAGGGGTTATGAAACATACACTTATTTGTTTATATGATCATTAACAAAAATAGATTTAACATCCATTTTATAAAACTTAAAATCCAGGTAGCAGGCAAATGCCAAAAGGAATCTAATAGCTTCTAGATGAGCTACCGGAGCATAAGTTGCCTCGTAGTCTATTCCTTCTGCTTGATTATACCCTATAGAAACTTTGCAACACTATGTTGCATTTTACTATGCCAAGAAACTAAATTGCTTCCAAATAAGTGACACGTACCACTAGTACTTTTCCTATCTGACTTACACCCTGCGAAATCGGAATCAAAATAACCTACTAAGCTACAAGGTCTACCCTTAGGATACTAAAGACCATGTTGTGAAGTTCAGTTAAGATGCCTCAAATATGTTTTACAATCTTAAATTGTGATTCCTTAGGTGATGCTTGATATCTAGCATACGTACACACGCTAAACATGATATTTATCCTGCTTAAAGTTAAATAGAGTAAGGATCCAATTATACCTCTATATCTGGTAATTTCAAAGTCCATTCCTCGTTAGTCTTTATCAATAAGAACATTACATGTCATGGGTGTTGAGATACTCCTTGAATCTTTCATATGGAACTTACTTAAAATCTCTAAGAAGTATTTTATTTGACTTATATAGGTGCCTTCTCCGACTTGCTTGATTTGCAATCCCAAGAAATAAGTCAATTCTCTTATAAGATACCTCTCAAACCCTCCCTGCATTAAACTAGAAAATTATCGACAAAGAGACTCATCAGTCAAACCGAATGTGATACCATTTACATATATTTGAACTAAAATAATATGCTTTGACTTACGTCTAAAAAAAAAGTGGTGTCGATTTTCCCACAGTTAAATCCTTGTTTGATCGAAAATCCACTCAGTCTCTCATACCAAGCTCCAGGAGCTTGTTTGAGACCATGGAGGGATCTTTTAAGTTTGAAAACATGGTTAGGATTCTCATGATCCTCAAAACCTAGGGGTTGTGAGAAATACACCTCTTCGTTTATATGATCGTTAATAAAAAGAAGATTTAACATTTATTTGATAAAGCTTAAAATCCAGGCAGCAATCAAATGCCAAAAGGAGTCTAATAACTTCTAGAAAAGCTATTGGAGCATAAGTCTCCTAGTAGTCTCATTGTTCCTCTTGATTGTACCCTTTCTCCACTAATCTTGTTTTATTTCTAGTAATTATGTCATTTTCATCCATTTTGTTCCTAAATACACATCAAGTGCCAATGATGGTTTATCAACTGGACGCGAAACAAGGTAACTTACATCATTATGTTTAAATTAGATAAGTTCTTATTGCATAGAAAGTAACTATCCCTCGTCAAGTAAAGCATCAGATATTTATTTAGGTTCAATTTAGGAAATGAAAGCATAATACATACAAAAATTGTTAACATGTAATCTAGTATTTGATTCCCTTTTGATGTCTCAGGGGATTTGATCTAATGGTTAATCCTTTGTGATTGTCCAATCTTGAAGCAGTTGGTTCGAGGTCTCTTGCTTTCATCCTCATGTAAGATTTTCTCTTTATCACTAGTAATGTCCTCATATTTTTTTGACGGAGGATCCTCTTTGGGACTCTCTGTTAGAACAAGATTTGGTTCTGTAATTTTATCTGAGTTTTGATGACAACAAATGAGTATGCTTGTATGAATAATTTTTGTACTCTAATGTTGGTATTTTGAGTATTTAACAAACAGGTTCTGCTTCTGCTGAAAGGAACTGTCAATACATTAGAAGAGAATAAGTTTTGCTCCTAGCTACACAAGTTTTGATGAACATTAGCAAAAGCTTCAGAAGACTCTGAAGTTATGACTCTGATACATGTCCAAGAAACCAAGTTCTGAAGATCTGAAGACAGAAGTTCTAACTGAAGTCCAGATGCTGAAGACTTATGATTCTGAAGACAAAGGGTTTTCAAGACCAAGTGCTGAAGATTCTAATAGACGAAGTTATAAAGATTCTGAAGACTTGAAGTTCTGTTATCCCAAGGTTCTACAAAGGGTTCTAAATACCAAGCGCTGAAGATTCTGAAGAAGAAGTTCTGAAGACTCTGAAGACCTGAAGTTCTGAAGACCCAAGTGTTATTCTCATTCTTCCAACGCATGCTCAGAAGCCTCTGACGTCAGAAGAAAAAATGGATAAGATTGTGTGGTAAAAAAATTACATGGTACAAACAAATCATTTCATTCCACTACCATGAAGAACGAACATTTCGTACGATCTTATCTCCAACATAATTATTCAAGTTGCCAACTTTCTGGAAGTTCCAGAAATACCCTTCAACCGTTATAATATTTTATTGGCTATAAAAGGGCTTTAAGACTATGAGAGAAGGCTGCTAATTCATGTTCTCCAAAGACAGTTCATACGCTTTCATTTCTCTAGTCTATTTTTGTTGAAAATCTGCTTACATATCAGCTTGTGTAGAAGCATATTTTTGTAAACAAACTTTGTTCAAACAGTTGTTTGATTTTTCCTTAAGGGTTCAGTTGGAGAGAATCCTAAAGAATTCTAAGATTAGTGTGTCTTATAAGTTGTAACGTTAGTCACTTGCAGTTAGCTTATGCATCGTAATAATCTGTTTGATTATTTGATTAAGTCCTTGTTGAGAAGGCGAAATCACCTTGGCAGATGGACTAGACTAGCTTGATAGTTTTTAAGTGAACTAGTATAAACATAACTTGTTCTTTCCTTCTTGCATCATATTACTATTATCACTAAGTGAAGTAACTTGGTACGGTTTAAAGGGGATTTTAAAAGGAAAAGTTTTTTATTTAAAACCCAATTCAACCCCCCCCCCCTTCTTGTGTTTTTCACACCTTCAGTTGGCATCAGAGCTCTGGTTCTGAGGAGTTGGTAAAAAGTTTTAATTTTTATCAAGCACCTAATAGTATTCTGTACCAATCCGGATTATGTGAAAAACAAAGGTAGATAAAGGTAATAATGTTACTGTAACTGGTGATAATAAGGATAACGATAGAGATCAGTATAGTGTTAAACCTCCTATGTTTGATGGAGAAAAGTTTGACTATTGGAAGGACAGGATTGAAAGTTATTTTCTGGGATATGACTTGGTTCTATGGGATTTGGTAGTTGATGGATACACTTACCCAATAGATGATAAAGGTCTAAAGATTTCAAGAAGTGCAATGACGGATGCTCAGAAGAAGGTTCATCGAAATCACTACAAAGAGACAACAATTCTTCTAAGTTTTATTTCTTACAATGAGTATGAGAAGATCATAGATAGAGAGACTGCAGTGTCTATTTTTGATTCTCTTCAAATGGCTCATGAAGGCAATGATCAAGTTAAGGAGACAAAGGCTCTGACCTTAATCCATAAATATGAAGCCTTCAGAATGGAAGATGATGAATTTGTGGAAACGATGTTATCGAGATTTCAGACTCTTGTTGCAGGACTGAAAGTTTTGAACAAAGGATATTCTATGGCAGATCATGTTAAGAAGATTATCAGAAGTCTGCCTAAGAAATGGAGACCAATGGTAACTTCTTTGAAGTTGTCAAAGGATCTTAACAACACCAGTTCTGAGGAACTAATCTGTTCTTTAAGAAGTCATGAGATAGATCTTGAGGAACATGAACCTCAGAAAAGAGTTAAATATGTGGCTTTGAAGTCTAAGTCTGGAAGGACCAAGGCTTTTCAAGCAGAAGAAGAATTAAAAGGATTTAAAGAAGATTCAAATGAAGATGGACTTTCTCTGATATCCAAAAGGATAAGTCAGATATGGAAACATAGACAGAGCAAGTTCAGAGGATCAAGAAGAAAAAACGCTAGATCTGAATCTACATCAGGTCAGAAGAAAGCTTCTGGAAAATAAGTTATATGTTATGAGCGCAAGGAGCCTGAACATTATAAGAATGATGCCCAAAGCTCAAGAAAGACAAGAAACCTAAGAAGGCATACAAAGCCAAGAAAAGTCTCATGGAAACATGGGATTATTCAGAGTCAAAAGACGAAGATTTTGATGAAGAACATGCCAACGTAGCATTCATGGCAAAGACCAGCACGAGCGAAGCAGTATCAGAGGACAGACTGACACTTGATGATGAGTCGGACTCTGATGACAACAAAGATGTACGTTTTTCCTTATCTTGATCTAAACTTGAACTTGGTTTATCCGAATTAATGGAAAGGTATCAACATCTTCTAAGAAAACAAAAAACTATGAAAAGGACTTTTGTGGTTGCTTTTGAGAACTCTACTAAGAATGAGCAAAACTTTTCTGATTTAAACGAAAAATTATTTATTTTAGAAAAATCAAATCTTGCTCTAAAAAGTAAAGTCTCAATGTTAGAAGAAGAGGTTATCTCTAGCACATCGATTACTGATGAAGTAATCAGATATAATAGAGCTTTTCAGCACTTCCTAGCTAAAAGCATAGATAGAAGTAAGATGGCTTCAATGATCTATGGAGTTAGTAGAAACAGAAGTAGAGGCTTGGGATATTCAGGACCATCAAAGATAATTGATGAGACTCTGAGTGTCAAACCAAAACCTCTTTCTGAACATTTCGTGCTTGCTGGCACAGAATTGAAATGTCCAGAACAAGAAGGTTATGATTTAATTGAAACATAACCACAAACATAGAAGGAAACTTCTAAGCCTAAATATCATGCATAAATTTCACTTGATCATCTTGTTGCACAAGATTCTAAAGGGGTAAGAACCTATGGAACTGCTAACAAGAAAGGAGCTAGAAAGTGGGTACCTAAGGATCATATAATATATGTTACAGATGTCCTTGATGGCTCCACTGAAACACCAGTCATGGTATATGAACAGTGGATGCTCGCGACACATGACGGGCGAAAGGCATATGTTCCAATATTTGGAACTTAAGTCTGGAGGTGTTGTTTGTTTTGAAGGAAATCAGAAGGGAAATATCATTGGCTCTAGAACTATTATTAATGGTAAAATTCCTTCTATTAACAATGTTCTTTTAGTCGAGGGTCTGATGCATAACCTCTTGTCAATTAGCTAACTTAGTGACAATGGTTATGACAACATTTGCAATCAAACGTCTTGTATAGCTGTTAGTCAGAAAGATGGATCGGTTCTGTTTAATGGTAAGAGAAAGAACAATATTTACAAAATCAGATTATCAAATTTAAAAAATCAGAATGTAAAATGTCTTCTGACTGTTCAAGAAGAGCAGTGAGTCTGACACAGACGTCTGGGCCATGTTAGCTTAAGAAAAATATCTCAACTAAATAAGCTTGGATTAGTCAGAGGCTTTCCCAATATGAAGTATTCTTCATATGCTCTTTGTGAAGCATGTCAGAAAGGAAAATTTTTAAAAACCTCTTTCAAAGCTAAAAAGATTGTTTCTACCTCTAGGCCATTCGAACTTCTCCACATTGACTTATTTGGACCAGTGAAAACTGCTTCTGTCAATGGTAAGAAATATGGACTTGTCATCGTTGATGATTACAGCAGATGGACATGGGTAAAAATTTTGAAACACAAGGATGAATCACATTCTGTGTTTGCTTCTTTCTGCTCCCAAGTGAAAAATGAAAAGAATTGCAAAGTAGTCAGAGTTAGAAGCAATCATGGTGGAGAGTTTGAAAACAAAGATTTTGAAAAAAAAATTAATTCTAATGGCATAATCCATGATTTCTCCTGCTCTAGAAATCCACAACAAAATGGGGTTGTAGAGAGGTAAAATAGGATATTGCAAGAAATGGCTCGCACCATGATACAAGAAACTCAGATGGCTAAGCACTTTTGGGCAGAAGCAGTAAATACAACGTGTTATATTAAAAATAGAATCTCTATAAGACCTATTTTGAGTAAGACTCCATATGAGTTATGGAAGAATAGAAAGTCCAACATTTATTATTTCCATCCCTTTGAATGTGTATGTTTAATGTTGAATACTAAAGAGAATTTGGGCAAGTTTGATTCCAAAGCGCGGAAGTGTCTATTGTTAGGATATTCTGAATGATCAAAAGGTTTCAGAGTCTATAACACAGAATCACGAATCATGGAGGAATCAATCCATGTCAGATTCAATGATAAGCTTGACTATGAAAAGTCAAATTTGGTTGAAAAACTTGCAGATGTGAAGATAACGTTCACAGAACCCAAGAAAAAGATACAAGGAGATAAAGACTCAAGCTCCTACTTCCGATATTGTTGTTGTTCCTTTTGATCAACCACAACAAAGGAAAAGCAGAATATCATCACCTCATCCTGAAGATTTAATTTTGGGAAACAAAGATGCTCCTGTCATAACAAAGGTATTGTATTTCTTTCAGAAACGCAATCATCAGAAGATGTTTCAGTCAGAAATGTCTCTGATCAGATGGAAACCTTTTATTCATCCAGATTCTGAGGATATCAAATGTGTCACTTAGTTAGATGTAGTGATTAACGTGTGAAACTCCTGGTTACCCCTAATCATCACACACTACTTAAGCTAGACTTTGAGGAGTGAACTCATTTCTTGTATTTGATTTATCATGATTACATTCATTAATTACTCTTCTTTATTGTGTTTTATTTTCAAATTGTTTTTCTCTCTCTAAAAAACTTTATACAATTCCACACACAACCTGACTTCACTTCCCACACTTGCTAGAAACCCTAAACCCTTTTCTCTCAATTGTTTATCAATTTCTCTCGGTGTTCATCATCTTCTTCAAACCTTCTTCATCAACGTTCTTCATCATCTTCATCATTCTTCAACAATGATGACCCCAAATCAACAAGAAGTTTTCAAGTTCGCAAGTGAAGTGGAACAAGTTGTGAATCCAAGTGTTTCATCACCATTAATTATTGCTCCATCTCTTCTAATTTTAGCTCCATCATCTTCAAATGTTCCTCCCTCAACTTCATCTGCTCCTTCATCATTCTCAAACCCTATTGGTGAGAATCACATTACGCAGAAAAGTTCTCAAGTTCATTGCAATTTAAAACCAGAAGGATGATCGTTCTTAGAGAACTCACGGTTGATTTCAAAAACTTAGCTTCTAATGAGTGTGACCTAAAGAAGGAACTAGGTGTTCAAGGCTTGGAAAACTACTTCAACAGGCTTCATGGTCCAATTTATGGGGCGTTAGTGAAAGAATTCTGGAAAATGGTTGATTGTGACGATTTTCACATTGTCTCTAATGTGATTGGGAAAAGAATTATTATTACTGAAGAATCTATCGCAAAACTCTTGGGATTGAAGTTTCTGGAAGGTAAACGTGTTTATGGAATGAATGCTAAATAAAAAATTGCAAAGGAATCTCTTAACCAACTATTGTTTAAGAATTATTCTACTAAGAAGACTGAATACAAGAGCAAAGATCTTCATGATCATCTCAGAGTTTGGCACAATATTATTGTGGGTTGCATAAACCCTAGACCTGCTTCAAGCTCTTATGATTATTTCAACATCAATCAGAAGTTCATATTGTACTTTCTGCTAACTAAACAGAAGATAAATATTCCTTTTATTTTGTTTAATTATCTGATGGACTCTATCAGAAAGACAAGAACCACTGCCAATCCAACTAAAAAGGTCTCACCTAATATTCCTTATGGACGTCTTCTGACGAATATTTTTGTGGAAAGTGGTTTAGTAAAGTTTTTGGTTGAAGAAGCCAATAACACAGAGGATCTGGCTTCAAGCATTGGAGATTCTTTCAATGGACAAATTCTGAAGAACATGAAAATAATAAAGGAACTCATTGTCAAGCCTCGGATTGAGCCTTCTGAAATTATTCATCACAGAAGAATTCCTATAGACAACTATCCTCTGTTCTCCAAGAAAGATCATGTATCTAGTGTTACTACCTATGTTATGATGATGCAAGAAGAAGGACATGATCTATTCAGTTTCAATTACCGAGATCTACCTGTTGAGGGTGTTGATTATTTTATAAGAAAAAGGAAGAATAGTTCAGAAACTTCTGAACCTGAGAAGAAGAAGAAGAAGAAGAAGAAGAAGTCTGGATTTCTTAAAGATGTTATTCTGGGTACTGGAACTTCTAAATCTACAAGTAAGTTTACTTCTATACCTGTTTCTATAGTTGTTTCTAATATTATTAATGTTGTTTCATCCATTCCCAATTCCATCACACAAACATCCTCCTTCACATCCTTTTCTGCTCCACCATCCTTCATCACCACTTTTGTTTCTGTTCCTACAACAAAAATCTCATATGTTTCTGATACCGTCTCAACAACAATTCTGTTAACCACAAATGTGACTGTTTCACCACCAACCACCACCATATATACATCTGACCCTACCATCACCATAATTGATCAAATTCCTATTGTTTCTGCTCCTATTCCTATTCCACCTCTCACTACAACCATTCCATCAAAACCTATTCAAACTATCACATCTCCAATAACCTCATATCAATCATTCATCGAAACTCTGAATTTTTCTAGTTTTGATAACAACCCTCATTCGTATTTTTCAACAAAGAATCTACTCTCCATGACTCACCCAATATCCATCCTAATACACAATCTCCTTCTGATCAAGAAATGTCTGAAAGGACAGTTTTTGATACTCTTGAAACTATTGAAATCCTCACCAAACAATTCAGTTTTTCTGAAATTGTTGATATTGTTGATCAACAATATTCTGAACCACAACTATTACTATAAAACCCTCCTGAACAAACTATTGAACCAAACCATCCTGAACCTTACCTAGCCTTAGTTGTCTATGAAAAACATACTCTAAAAACCTTGGATGAATGCACTAACATGTTTAGAATCAAGGCTAAGAAAAAGGTTGTGAAGCTTAGTGCAGAGGAAAGCACTTCTAATAAGCCTCCGGATCTGAATGTTTCTTGGAAGTTGTTTCAGAAATGGATGTCTTTTGATTTTGATCGTATGAATACCTTTTCTGAAGCATCCAGAGTTTGGGATGTTCAAATGGTGAAAGAAAGGGCATAAGTAATAGAAAGAGTCAGACTCTTTGAACTGCTTACTGCAAAACAAAGAGAAGCTAGAGCTAAAGCACTGAAAGAGGAAGAGGAAGCCATACTTAAAGCTCAACCAGAAAAGATGAAGAAACCAGGTTGGCTAAAGAGGCAGAAGAAGCTGTTAAAGAAAGACAAGATGTTGTAGTGGTATCCTCTTCTGATTCTGCCATTGCATGTCTGGAAACTACAACTGGTGAAATTAGAGAAGAACACCAGGTTTTCCGAGAGAGCATCGCTCAACAGAAGTTTGTCAACAAGAATGTTCAGAGTATGTTGAAGATGATTCTTGACAAGATATCTACTCCAACACCGCTTGCATCTGGACCCTATGCTCTTAGGCTTTTATTTGCCCTTTTCTTTTAAACCTTAGAACTACTTGCTTCTTATATTTTAGTTCTTATGTTTTTTTTATAACTTATGATCTTTTAAACTTAATGAAGTTTATTTTGGTTTATCACTTCTTGTTTTACTTGTTATTTATTCTGTTTTTATGTTTTTCTTACATAATTACCTTTTTGATTATGACAAAAGGGGGGGGGGGGGGGGGGTAAATAAATGAATGTAATTTTGATTCAAATAATCAATTTCTGGAAAACGTTTCTGAAAAGAGCTGTTTACATTCTAACCCAGTTAAACTCTCTCTTAGAACAAGATTTGGTTCTGCAATTTTATCTGAGTTTTGATGACAACAAATGAGTATGTTGTATGAACAATTTTGGTACTCTAATATTTGTTATTTTGAGTATTTAACAAACATGTTCTACTTCTGATGAAAGACGCTTCCAAGATATTAGAGGAGAATAATTTTCGCTCCTAGCTACACAAGTTCTGGTGAACAGTAGCAAAAGCTTCAAAAGACTCTAAAGTTGTGACTCTGATACATATCCAAGAAACCAAGAAGATCTGAAGACAGAAGTTCTAACTGAAGTCCATATGCTGAAAACTTATGTTTCTGGAGACAAAGGATTCTCAAAACCAAGTGTTGAAGATTCTAATAGACGAAGTTCTGAAGATTCTGAAGACTTGAAGTTCTAGTAAGCCAAGGTTCTACAAAGGATTCTAAAGATCAAGTGTTGAAGATTCTGAAGACACGGTTCTAAAGACTTTGAAGACTTGAAGTTCTAAAGACCCAGGTGTTATTCTCATTCTTCCAACGCATGCTCAGAAGTATCAGATGTTAAAAGAAAAAGAGGATAAGATTGCATGGTACAAACAAATCGTTACATTCCACTATCATGAAGGACAGAAGTTGCTTACGATCTTGTCTCCCACGTAATTATTCAAGCTGCCAACTTTCTGGAAGTTCCAGAAATACCCTTCAACGGTTATAATATTTTATTGGCTATAAAAGAGCTTGAAGACTATGAGAGAAGGCTGCTAATTCATGTTCTCCAAAGACTATTCATATGCTTTCACTTCTCTAGTCTATTTTTATTGAAAATATGTTTACATATCAGCTTGTGTAGAAGCATATCTTTTGTAAACAAACTTTGTTCAAACAGTTGTTTTATTTTTCCATAAGGGACGAGTTGGTCAGATTCCTTGAGAAGTCCAAGATTAGTGTGTCTTGTAGGTTGTAACATTAGTCACTTGCAGTTAGCTTGTGCATTGTAATAATATGTTTGATTATTGGATTAAGTCCTTGTTGAGAAAGACGAAATCACCTTGGCGTGTGGACTAGACTAGCTTGATAATTTTCTAGTGAACTAGTATAAGCATAACGTGTTCTTTCCTTCTTGAATCTTATCACTATTATCACTAAGTGAAGTAAATTGTTACGGTTTAAAGGAAATTTTAAAAGAAAAAGTTTTTAATTTAAAACCCAATTCAAATTCCCCATTTCTTTTATTTTTCACACCTTCGCTCTCATCTTCGATCAATCTTTCCTTTATCACACCTGAAACATCAGAACCAGTATCTTTTCCCAACTTAAGGGATAAGGTGTCATCAAATGCAACATGAATTGATTCTTCTACGAAAGCAGTTCTATGATTATAAACTCTATAAGCCTTACTTGTAGATGAGTATCCAAAGAATATCTATTCATCAGAGTTAGCATCAAATTTACTAAGATTGTCCTTTCCGCAGTTTAAAATAATGCATTTGCAACCGAAAATATGAAAATGTGAAATATTTGATTTTCTACCTTTAAGTAACTCATAGGGTGTCTTCTCTAAAATGGATCGTATGATCACCGTGTTTAAGACATGGCATGAGGTGTTAATCGCATCCGCCTAAAAGTACTTAGGTATGTACATCTCACTTCCAAAACACAATTTTTACGCTCAACAACACCATTTTATTGTGGAGTTCTTGGACATGAAAAGTTATGAGCAATCCTATTTTCGATGCAAAAGTTTTGAAACTGATGGTTAATGAATTCAACACCATGATCACTATAGAGAGTGATGATTTTCAAACCAAAAACATTTTGGACAAGCTTAGCAAAATTAACGAATGTTTCATCCTTATGGGCTAAAAATAACATCTAAGTGAATCAAGAATAGTCATCAACAAGCACAAATCTGTAATGATTGCCTCCTAAAATTCTTATCCTCAAAGGCTCAAATAAGTCTAGATGATGAAGCTCGAGAGGTTTTGATGTCGAAACAACATTATTCGATATAAACGATACTCTCATTTGCTTTCTCATTTGGAAAGCATCACACAATTTATCTTTTAAAATTTTCATTTTAGGAAGACTAATTACTAGATGCTTGGATCCTATTTTATTTAGCAATTCAAAATGCACATGACTCAAGCGTCTATGCCATAACCAAGAATCTTCACCCTTGGCTATTAAACACTTAGTTACATGCATCTACATGTCATCTAGATCAAACATATAGATGTTATCAATCCTAGAACCCTTAAACACAAGGTCCTTATTTTCCTTATGCTCAATTAAACAACTAAGAGCATCAAAAGTAATGATGTACCCTTTGTTGCATAATTGGCTAACGCTAAGGAGATTGTGTTTAAGCTCTTTAACTAAAAGCACATTTTTAATAGTAATTGTGGAGGGATTTCCAGCAATACCTTCTCCTAGTATGTTACTTATTGTGTTGTCTCCATAGGTGACGTGAATGCTCTCTTTCTAATCGAACTTGATGAACATGGAAAGTGCTTCAGTTTCATCAATCAAATTGTTGTCAAGATTAGTTGTTTAATTTGTGTCTAAACTCATGAATTATCAATTGTTTCTTGCTTACAGGTATCTGGCTCCAGAATATGCAGCAAGTGGAAAACTTACAGATAAATCATATGTTTTCTCTTATAGAGTCATGCTCCTTGATATATTAACTGGACGTCGACCAGTTGATAAAAATCAAACATACATGAATGATATTTTGATAGAATGAGTAAGTGTTATGTGACCATCCTCCTCTTTTCTCGAGGGATAAATACAATTTGCAACTGAAAATACAATTTACAATCTGCAGCTGTGGAAAACAGTTTTAACAAGTTCAAATTGTTCCAAACAGTTCTAATCGCAAATTCAGTAACTTGCGATGTCAGGTTGTCTAAGTACATTGTCCTTCCAACTCTCTCTTTAAAATTAGCATTCTCTTCAACTGACTATATTCTTCCATAATATGATGATATTTCAGATCCCTCACTTATCGAAGTTAAACTCTATAATTTTGTGACACGGTTTAACTGAAACTTATCAAAAATAAAATATAAGCACATGGTTGAGTAATGCTAATCCCACGAATGTAAATGTACATGATATTTGAAATGAATAACGTTTAAGTAATGCTAATCCCACCATAACATGACTCTAACTCTTTTACTCCATAAATACTTCTAAAAAAACCACCTCGCCATACATGAAAATATGAATATGGGAACATTGCGCCAACTAGCCACTTGAAAATGGCCAAACTCAACTTAAATTTTGTTGAATGCGACAATATCGCAACTATAGACATACTCATTAATTGGCTCAACTATAAGTCTCTCCTCAATGAGGTCATCTACAGAGACAATATCATCAATAATTGTCATCATGATCTGTAGCTTCTTGATACCGTATCCGACAGCAACAAGCTTGGCTGTAACAAATAGAAACAAATCGATTTAATCACATGTTAACTTATACTTTATAGAAAATATATTGCACCATATATATGAGAAAAATTGATAAGTTTTTATCATACATGCTCCCCAAGTTAACCCGGGAATCTCAACGCTGCGAACAACCTCTTCCAGCTTCTACATGAAAGAATTTCTTGAAAAGATTGATAAGTTGCAAGAAGAAATGAATTTTTTTTATTAATAACCATGTATTAAAATAATATTTCACAAATAACCGGGTTTCAGAAAAAATTACGCAAATAACCATGTTTCAGATGACTCCCCAAAGGAGGAGCCATCTGAAATGGCGCATGCACCTACAATTTTGTCCTAGGCGCCATCTCACTTGGCGCCTCCCTTGGCTTTTAGTCAAGTGAGATGGCGCATGCTCCTTAAAAGTGAGAGGAGGCACCATCTCACTTGGCTCCTAGGGCAAAACTAGGACAAAATGCTGTTTTATAAATAATTCGTCTGTTTCTCTGAAATTTCTCACACTTTCTCGCACTGTATTTTTATTTTGTACTCTGTTATTTGCGTCATGACGTCGCCTATGATTTTTAGCAGAGATGATTACGTTATCTTCTCCGCCACGAACCTGCGATGAAAATGAAATTCTGGCACATTCACTCCATGGAGCGTCTGAAGCGGGAGTTGATGCGATGGCTAGATGGAGACATTGCGGAGGGGGGAAAAATTCGAAGGATCCGGCGAAAACGAACAACAACCTCACATGCGACAGGAAGACCTAATGTGTGGTTGGAGGAAGTCAAAACAGACAGCGATGTAATGTTGATGATGCATGGGTCAGATGAAATTGTGTTAACAATTGTAATTTCCTATATGGAATATCGTTAATTATTCTTGTACGCGTTTTATTAATTGTAGCAAAATCTGTTAACGGAAAACCCAAATGTTTACAACACAATTAAGAAAAGATTTTATGTATTACAATATTTATGTGGTCGAGCCAGACGTCCGATTCGGACAGTTTTTGCGATTGTGTCCGACCTGACGGCATAAACCACACTTTCTTTTCAACCTGTCAAGATCGTCCATTTCTGTTGTGATGCGCTTACTTTTGGGACGACCCTTCTTGTTCCTTCGCATTTGGTCATTGTGCCACACTATTTCTACGTCGTATGCAGGCCAATAATCTGGTTTTGCTACCAAAGGAAAGTTGTTGTTGTAAACATTAAGCGACGTTTCAGATTTGTAAATGTTTGACAGAAGTTGCAGTGCGTCTTAATGGGTATGAGCACAAGCGGCAATGACATGAGAGCAAGGCATACGAAATGCTTGAAACCTGCCACAATCTCACCATTGAGAAGGTAGCATGACCCTATATTCTTGTCTTGGCAGGCCTTCATTGTGGTCGATTGTCTCTTTCACAATGAAGTTATGGCTGTGTCGGTCAAACCGTATAACCATATGAGTGTTGGCTTTAGCACTTTCAGCCTTAATGTATTTCATGCAGCTTTCACTCCATAGTTGTCCAGATTGCAACACTGCATTACACATTTCACCTCTTTTGGCAAATAACGCAGCCATCCTAAAATACGTAGATTTTACCAAGGCAGTGATTGGGAGGTTTCGTATGCCTTTCAATAGCCCATTCATTGATTCAATAAGATTTGTTGTCATATGCCCCCATCTTTGGCCATTATCGTATGACCTAGTCCATTTTTCCACCGGAATATTGTCGATCCACCTACCGGCTTCCGGATTTGACAAACGGATCTCGTTGCGGTAATATTTGAATGTGGGATGTGTCAATGCATATCTCGCATTCATAACCGCTTTCCTCAATGTTTTGTCCTTGATCTCCCTCGAGAAATTCTGGACGATATGCCTAACGCAATAGACATGCGTAGAAGGAGGGTCATGCCAACCATTTGCTGGATTATTGTAGGCACTTTCAATGGAGGCATGTCTGTCCGAGAACAAACAGAGATCTGGTTGAGGAGCCACGTGTGTCCGCAGATTTTTCAGGAAAAAGCTCCAAGCACCACCGGTCTCCCCCTCGACAAGGGAAAAGGCAATGGGGAAAATGTTGTTGTTGCCATCTTGTGCAACTGCCATCAGTAGTGTGCCTTTGTACTTCCCATACAACCAAGTCCCATCAATTTGTATAATTGGTTTGCATGATGCAAACCCTGTGATGCATGGTTGAAATGCCCCAAAACACGCGACTGAGTATTCCGTTGCCATTTAGTAGACTACCATCTTGGGCGTATGCTGACACTGTTTCCAGAACGTAAACACTACCTAGAGAATACGTCTTGAGTGCATTCAGGTAGCGGAGAAGTTGTTGGTATGACTCCTCCCAGTTTCCATACACCTTTTCAATCGCCTTAGTCTTTTCTAACCACGCCTTACGGTAAGACGGAGTGTAGTTAAAAACCGTGGTGATGTGGGAGATGATTGTTTTCACCTTCAAAGATGGGTCGTTGCTGACTAGGGGTAGGATTTCTTGACAGATGAGATCATAGTTGAGTTTTCGGTGGTCCTGTGATTGAGTGGAACTTACATAAGTGTGGGTAGTCATGGAACCTATGACCCAGCAGTCACCCCTTAATATATATGATGCGGTCAGCTTGAACATACAGTCAGGGTGGACACACTTGATCTTGTACCTTTCCGGGTTGACACGATCCACCTTAAAATCAACCGAGTTGAGCATGAGGAATTTTTTAATGGCCCTGATGCATTCCTCTTTGTTACAAAACTTGTCCTTCTCTTTTAAATTTTCATCCGACCGCATATACGGATTGAAAAATAAGTCAGTAGAAGGTTCATCTCTGCCCATGTTGAAGTTTGTCATGTGCGTAGGTGGTGTGTAGATTTTGTTTGCAGGAATACTAGGGATGCCATCATCGTCGGAATCATCATTCACCATTTCATCAAACTCTAACTCGTTATCTTCTTCTTCATCATCAACTGCATCTACCTCAGCTTGTTCATTCTCCAAAGGATCAACCTCTTGTGTCACCTGAGGCTCTCGCAGCATAACGTATAACTCAAAAGAGTCGTACCCAGAATAGACATGGCAGGAAAACATATTCTGGAGATCCTCATCATCTTGAACTTCAACCTTATAAAAAATTACTTGGGTGTTTCTAAAGAAAACTGGATTCTGATAAAATATCTGGGACACCGGGCCTCGTTCAAGTTTGGCCTCCAATCTTTTTTTGAAGTACGAGAAATTGGCTTTCCCGTTTAAGAGAAATCGGATGTTGTCTGTGTGTAGCGATAAAAAATGTAGCGGGGTAAATCGGAGATCGAATTATTGATTAATTCGTCTCACAAAAGCAAGAGTCGTCACCGCGCTTTATTGTTTCCAAAGGAAAAGGGAAAAGAGCGAAATAAAACCCTAAATATGCAATGTAAATAATAATAAAAATACAAAGCGTTTTTGAAAAGAGATCTTATGGTTCGGGGGTTGGTTATACAATGGGAAGGTATTAGCACCCAATGCATCTATAGTACTCTATAGGAACCTTTTGAAATATCTGTTTATTTAAAAATTGATCGCTCGATTGAAAATAAATCGTTTGGCCGAAAAGGGATACGGACGGGTTTTTGAAGATACGACAACCTAACGTCGAAGTTTTGACTTAAAATGGTATAAGCTTTGAAAAGATTGAATATTTGAGGAAAAATTACCCTAAGCTTTTAATGAATGAGAGTATTCGCTCGATCGTTTTTTGAGGACATGAAGTCAACAAAAATTAGACAATTCCCTTGGATTGGCGCAAACAGAATAATAAAGTACGATGAAATAATTGACAGAAAATTATGCGGATAATGACATACAACAATTAAATGTGAACATGCATTTTTATATGATTTTGTTTAATATGTGAAAAGAAAATGTTTAATTGGTTTTCATTTTTTACGCATTTTTTTAATAGGGACAAAGCATGAGAATTAATTAAGGAAATAGAAATGTTTTTTTAAGTTTTTTTAAGTTTCTATTTTTATGTTTTTGTATTAGTATTTAACTAAAATGAGGGGAGTAATTTAAAGAAAAATAGCATGTTGTTTTTTTTAATTTCTCATTTTTTCTACTTTTATATATTTTTAGAGGTATTAAATATTTTCAAACTAAATAAAACTTACAAGTCATGAATTTAAATCTAATTAGAAATAAGGAAGACTAAGATTATTAAATAAACCTAAACTTAAACTAAATAAGATTGGGTAAAATATTAAAATTTGTCTAATTAAAACTATATGTTTATTTCTAAGAAACTAACTAATCTAGATTAGATAAGTTTAGCTAAGAAAATGAATAGAATTAAACTAAAGAGCATATAAAAAAAGGGGTGTGAATTTAGGTCAGGGAGTATGATCAGAAACAGAGGTGCAAGGCCCAGTAAAATTGCAACTCAGACCCATCAACTCTTTTGATATTATATTCTGATTATTAAAAAAAGAAAATAAGAAAGTTAAGAGGAAAAAAATAATAATAGTGATGAAACGGCAATGTTTAGGGGTCTAGGACTGAAAAGAAGTGACTATTGGCAGAGATGAGAGGAGTTTCACGGAAAGTGTGAAGGGCAGAAGAAGAGGTTTGTGTGTAGCTTGCGGAATTTGAAGGGCGATTTTGAGATGATAGCGGAGTGTCGTTGGTTGTTAAGGGATGTAATCGGTGAGGAGGGTCACGCATAGGTTATCAATTTGATGAAAGAAACTGAGGCGGAGTGCGGCCGGTGGTATCCCTCCTTTGTCCTGGATCCGGAGATGTTGGACGTGAGGGTGATGGGTTTGTCGCGGGAAGCGGTGACAACGTCGGTGTGAGCACGCATGGTGCCGCGAAGAACGAGACCCTCAGCCATGGTTGCGGTGGTGAAGAAATTGAGAAGCTGCTATGGTTTGGAGTCGCGGATTTGAGAGTGGCAGAAGAATTGAATGAAGATGATAGTGGTGAATCGTGAAGTCCGAATGGGTAATTGAAAAAAGGTTTGTGAATTTTATATATTATTTACAAGTTGATTTTAAATTAATGGTGTGTTTATATGATTGTGTATCGGTCTTGCAACATTTATGAATTTTGAAATTTCGATTGAATTATTGCCGGTGTTTAAATAGGGATTTGATGTGTTGCTGTAGCAGAACAGGGGTAGGGTTGATGAAGTTGAGATTCATGTTAGGTCTCTAATACCTGTTGGAGAGGACGAGAATGGGACTGATGGTGGGATTATCGAAGTTGTGCAGCCGGAGAGGATACTGGTATAAACTGGTTTTAGGATCTCTCGATCTATCAGCCTTCTCTCATGGTAGCAACATCGTCATCAACTCTTAGCGATTCGAAATTATTACCCCGACTCAAGGTTTCAAACGAACGAACATGGAAACACGAAGATAGCTATGCAAAAATATAAGAAAATGTAAGGGTGATGAAGAACTTACAAGTTCAAGAGTATTCTGATGGGTTTACGCTTCCACCAAGATGGATAAACGGCTCAGGTACGGTGCCTTAAATCATCTCTTCCAAACTATCCTGCTTCTTTTTTTTGAAAATTTTGTGTTGCACAATCATGTGGTTTTGTGGATATTTCATGGTGAACAGAGGTTAGTAGAAAAAGGTAAAAGGCAAAACAAAGAGAGACTTTCGTGAGAGAGATAGTGAGGGAAGATTTGCTGTTGTTGTTGGTTCAGAAGCGTGATACAGAGATGCGAACCAAATTATTGAAGATGTATGAAGGTTTGAAGAAGAGATTTGGTTCAGAACAGCTTCAGGTATTATCCGATTCTCCTTCTGGATTCTTTATTCTGTTTCAGAATTTCTTATGTATCTCCTCTTCTTTGGTCATGGTCTGAGACTTATGTATTAAGAGAGAGTGAAGATATTTTCGTTGTATGGTTAAGGTTTATAGATTTCAGTTCTATTGATGAGTATGAAGGTGAACATGAATTTGGGTTTAGCCAAGGGTTATGGGTTATGCAGATAACATTTGGTTTCTGGTTTATGGTTTAGCAATATGCTATGGTTTTGAATGGTTTTGATGCAGGTTACGTGGTTTAGCAATATGCTATGGTTTTGAATGGTTTTGATGCAGGTTACGTGGTTTAGCAATATGCTATGGTTTTGAATGGTTTTGATGCAGGTTATGTGGTTTAGCAATATGATATGGTTTTGAATGGTTTTGATGCAGGTTATGTGGTTTAGCCTTGGAGCAAAAAATGGTTTTTGCTTTGATAGTCTTGTCTAGAAAAAAATCCTCCCTGCAGGTTATGACCTCCTCTCCTCTTGAAGGGGTTTTTCTTCTCATATAACCGTTGCTTTCCATGTTGATGGCTCAGATTTGAATATCTTATTATATTTTTCTGATGCTCTGCACATATGCTGCTACATATGGTTTGTCTCTATTCCTATTTCATGCTTAAACCAAAACTGCAAAACCAAACTTTTCTCTCTCTCTCTCAAGTACATATCGATACATAAAAATGATATCTTGTACTGCTGTTCTGAAAAAGCAATAGGCAGGAATATGATGAAAAATGGAAACATATATTGCTTGCATACATTGTTTAAAACTGCATATTACTCTGTCCACTGCATTGTACAGTAGAGGAGCCTATGCCACTCTCCTATATGGTTGCAGGTTAACGTTGGCTTTTGTTGTGTACCTTGCATATGTTGTTTGAAATTATGCATGGAAATTGTATGCTGTGTGTACTTTGGAATATGCATTGGGCTTTTTTTGACAAAATGCAATTGATTTTGAAATGTGCTATTTGACAAGAAAATGATTTGTGCATGTTTTAATTGCATTCATAAAAATTCCTCCTTTTTTGTGAACCGGGAGAAATCCCGTGATTTGCGAAAAGGGTAAACTGATTCCAGCCGTTTGCTTTTAATGATGAACATAAAATTTATTTTCTGCTTTTAATTGTTTACTTCTGACTTTTTCTTTTAATTGTTTTTGCAGGTAAAATTAAATGAGCAGACAAAAGGCATTGGATAGAAGATGAAGATTTAGAATTTAGGAAAATAGTTTTTATTTTACTTTAAGCATTTATGTAATTGCCATTATAAATATTTTGTAATAACACAATATTTAAATGATAATTGTAATAAATAGAATAAAGTGAATAAAATTCCATTATTTCCCAATTATTTCTTTTTCTTCCCAATTATTTATTTATTGTTTATAATTCTTTAAATTATATAATAATTGAAAATCAAATCTAATCATTTAAATTCAGAATGATAAACAAATAAATAAACATCATTGACCAATTAAAAATTTTAATTATTTAATTCATTATTCATAATATTCTAAATTATAATAATTAAAAAATAGAATTTTAATTATTTAACCCAGAATGATAAAGAATTAAATAATCATTGTTGACCAATAAACCCATTCTCAAATGTTTATTTCATTATTCATAAGTCTTTAAATTATATAACAATTGAAAATAGATTCCAATTATTTAAATTTAAGATAATAAATAATTAATAAACGTCATTTAAGTCTTGATCTGTTAACAAATTTAGCGTTCAACAAATAAACAGCTCCCGACTCGAAAAAGTTATGAATTTTTACACTGCTTTAAAAATTTGATAAAATATGTCAAAACCCTTGCAATGCGAATGATGCAGATGGGAGACGGTATCTTAGGTCAAAACTTGGGGTACAACAGCTGCCCCTATTTAAGTTCCTTCTATCCGGAGATATGAAGATTAAAATCTTCGTTTCGACGAGATTGAAGGTACTTAAATACATAATTACGCGAATTTTGTCCTAAGATGCCGTCATCATGCAGTGATATGAATGTAGTGCTTGAATTCACCGAGAAAGATATTGCATGAAACAAGACAATGCTGGAGGAATCGAACAACAACAAAACACAGAGACATGAATTATACGCTACTGGGGAAACGAGCTATCGACTTCAAATGACAGACTCTTGACAGCGAATAAAATTGAGGGAATATGACCTCTGACCCTAACAAAGAAGGCATCTTGCATAGGCCATAAACAGATTATTGACCCAAAACAGTGAGTTCGCAACTCGAGGTCAAAGATAGACATAGAGTATCAAATTGCCGATAACAGATTACCGATTTCTGAAGGTAATGATTCCTGACAAATTTTCTGCGAAATCTTCGGAGATAATACTCACTAATGCTGGTATAATAAGGTTATAGATGTGCAAGTTGTTCAAATAAAGAAAACTGCCACTTGCTGTCGCCCAAAGAAAATACCGATAACATACAAGCTGCTCAAATAAAGAGGCTACCACTTGCTGTCGTCCAAAGAAAACCGATAACATACAAGCTGCTCAAATAAAGAGGCTACCACTTGCTGTCGTCCAAAGAAAACCGATAACATACAAGCTGCTCAAATAAAGAGGCTGCCACTTGCTGTCGTCCAAAGAAAATACCGATAACATACAAGCTGCTCAAATAAAGAGGCTTCCACTTGCTGTATTCCAGAAAAGTAATAACGTACTGGTAACTCGTTAAGAGTTTGCTGCTTGTCGCTTTCAGAAAAATAAAATGACGCACTAGTAGCTCGTGAAGAACTGCTGCTCGGCGCTTTCAAAAAGTAATAACGCACTAGTAGCTCGTGAAGAACTGCTGCTCGGCGCTTTCAGAAAAATAAAATGACGCACTAGTAGCTCGTGAAGAACTGCTGCTCGGCGCTTTCAAAAAGATAAAATGACGCACTAGTAGCTCGTGAAGAACTGCTGCTCGGCGCTTTCAAAAAGTAATAATGCACTAGTAGCTCGTGAAGAACTGCTGCTCGGCGCTTTCAAAAAGTAACGTACAAGTTGCTCATGAAGAGCTGCCGCTTGTCGTTTTCCAACGGTGTCTATAACGTACAAGTTGCTCATGAAGAGCTGCCGCTTGTCGTTTTCCAAAAACCAAACAGAAGGAAATTGCGATGATATTGGCAGAGAATAAAATCCTCGTCAAAGAGAACCATGAATCAATCCTTCCCGAGGAGATCACCTACTTAAAGGTGCGACATAAATGCACCAGCCGTCTAGGTCACGAACTTACTGGGGAGAATCAAAGAAAAAGCCTATGCAAGAGGCAGCAACTTCATCCAGGGATAACCTAGAGAGAAAACAGTCAAACAAGACTCCACCCAATGAGAAAGTAACTCGATTGGGGAATTCATCTTATCCAGAAATGGACAAGGTAAGCTGAATCAAAAATCATCCACGAGGGTTAGCTCCGTTGGGGAATTTAGAGAGGAAACACATTTTCTGCCTAAGCTAACCTTCTACTTGGAAGGACAAAAATGTATATTGTTCGAACAAACAAAGTACGACCCAAAATCAACGGCAAATGTGGATATGCATGCTGATATAAGTGTAAATGAGTGAATGAATGTTATGCTGACAAAGACAGACAAATGGACTATCTTGAAGATAATATGCTATCACAGCAAAATAGATACTCGGCCAATCTTAGAAAGACGGAAGATAAACGGAACTGGACACGCAAAGCAACGTCGGAGAGTATCACGCTACAAGGCTCAAGTCTTCTGAGGAGAAAAGCATCCAAATCCAATCTTCTAACACCAATAGACCACGGTATGAGACAAAGTACCAAACTTCAGAAAACGCCCAAATAGAGATAGCCAAAACAAAGCTCAACTGGAACAGCTGGGGAGTCACCAAACTTAGTACCCCGAGAAACACAAGTTTACACAACCAACACCTCATGACGATTTTGAAATGAAACATGCTCATCATGCAAGGATGAACTACTGTACTGTTTTGCATTTCATGACTTGACCATCCTTGGAACAAACTGTTAATATTCCTTTCGTTATTCACGACACATTTTTTTAAAATAAGAACATTTTAAGTAAATTTGTTTCAAGTATTTCCATAAAAATTAAAATTTTGCCCACAAAAGGTAAATGCTCAAATTTCATTAATAAGATGGTAGTTCGCTAACAATGCGACTCCAACGGTTTACAAAAGCTTGGGAAATAGTACATGAAATAAAAGGTTATACAAAAACAATGATCACTATTCTCCCTAACAACTTTGAATTCCAGAATTGCTCGGATGCCAAGACTGATTTGACCAGAAATTTGCCTAAGCGAAATACTTCTTGACTGCATCGGCGTTCATGGGACGCGGAAGATCTTCACCGTCCATATTGGTGAGAATCATGGCACCTCCAGAGAAGACTTTCTTAACAACATACGGTCCTTCATAATTCCGAGCCCACTTGCCCCTAGAATCAGGTTGGAAAGATAATATTTTCTTGAGTACAAGGTCACCTTCTCTGAACTCGCGTGGTCGAACCTTCTTATCAAAAGCCTTCTTCATCCTCTGCTGATACAATTGATCGTGACACAAAGCTGTCAATCTCTTCTCTTCGATTAAATTCAACTGATCATATCTACTTTGACACCATTCGGCCTCAGAAAGTTTAGCTTCCATCAACACTCTCATAGACGGAATCTCAACCTCCACGGGGAGTACTGCTTCCATACCATAAACTAGGGAAAAAGGGGTCGCACCCGTTGAAGTTCGAACTGAAGTACGGTACCCATGTAAAGCAAACGGAAGCATTTCATGCCAGTCCTTATAAGTTACCACCATCTTCTGGACAATCTTCTTGATATTCTTGTTCGCAGCTTCAACAGCCCCATTCATCTTTGGTCTGTAAGGAGAAGAATTATGATGTTCAATCTTGAACTCTTCACAAAGTTCTCTCATCATCTTGTTATTCAAATTCGAACCATTATCAGTGATGATCTTGCTCGGGATACCGTATCGACAAATGATCTGATTCTTGATAAATCTGACTACCACCTGTCTGGTTACATTAGCATAAGATGCTGCTTCCACCCATTTAGTAAAATAATCGATCGCTACCAAGATGAAACGATGACCATTTGAAGCTTTGGGTTCAATCATTCCAATCATATCAATGCCCCACATAGAGAAAGGCCAAGGCGAAGAGATAACATTGAGGAGGGTCGGCGACACGTGCATCTTGTCCGCATAAATTTGGCATTTATGACATTTCTTCACATACTTGCAGCAATCAGATTCCATTGTCATCCAATAGTAACCAGCTCTCAACATCTTTCTAGCCATCGCATGTCCATTGGCATGAGTGCCAAAGGATCCTTCATGTACTTCTTGCATCAACATGTCTGCTTCACGTCTGTCTACACATCTGAGCAAGACCATGTCGTAATTCCTCTTATACAAAACTTCTTCATTGAGAAAGAAACTGCTTGCTAATCTTCTCAACGTCTTCCTATCTTTATTGGATGCCCCAGGCAGGTACTCTTGAGTTTGAAGAACACGTTTAATGTCATAGAACCACGGTTTGTCATCGGTGACCTCTTCTACTGAGAACACATGAGCAGGTTTGTCGAGGCGCATAACTCGGATTGTAGGCACGTCGTTCCAATCATTCACTTGAAACATTGAAGACAAAGTAGCTAAAGCATCAGCCAATTGATTCTCATCTCTAGGGATATGATGTAATTCCACCTTGTTAAAGAAAGTTAACAACCTTCTAGCATAGTCTCTGTAAGGGATCAAACCAGGATGACGAGTCTCCCATTCTCCTTTGATTTGATTAATCACCAATGCCGAATCTCCATAAATATCAAGAATTTTAATCCTTAGGTCCACTGCTTCTTCGAGACCCATAATACATGCCTCATATTCCGCCATGTTGTTCGTGAAGTCAAACTTCAGTCTTGCCGTGAACGGGATATGAGTACCTCGGGGAGTAACGATGATTGCCCCAATTCCATTTCCATAGGAATTCCCAGCTCCGTCAAATATCAAACCCCAACGGGATTCAGGATCAGGTCCTTCTTCAGGTAACGGCTCTTCACAATCTTTAGCTTTCAAGTACATAACATCTTCGTCTGGGAAATCAAACTTGATGGATTGATAGTCGTCAATTGGTTGGTGAGCCAAATGATCGGCTAAAATACTCCCTTTGATTGCTTTCTGAGTGTGATACTCAATGTCGTATTCGGATAACAACATCTGCCAATGGGCTATTCTTCCAGATAAGGCGGGCTTCTCAAAGATATACTTAATCGGATCCATTTTGGAGATCAACCAAGTGGTGTGGTTAATCGTATACTGGCGCAGACGGCGAGCAGCCCAAGCTAAAGCACAACAGGTTTTCTCAAGCAATGAGTATCGAGACTCACAGTCTGTGAATTTCTTACTCAGATAATAAACAGCATGTTCCTTTCTTCCAGTCTCATCTTGTTGACCAAGCACACATCCCATGGAATCTTCCAATATAGTTGGGTACATAATCAAAGGTCTTCCTTCCACCGGAGGAATCAAAATGGGAGGTTCAAGCAAATATTCTTTGATGCTATCAAAAGCTCTCTGACAATCTTCTGTCCACACACATCCTTGGTTCTTCCGGAGAAGCTTAAAAATCGGCCCACAGGTAGCAGTCATATGAGATATAAACCTAGAAATGTAATTCAGTCTCCCAAGGAATCCTCTTACTTGTTTTTCCGTCTTGGGTGCAGGAATTTCCCGAATAGCTTTGACTTTATCAGGATCTACTCCAATACCTTTCTGACTGACAATGAAACCCAGAAGTCTTCCAGAACGAACACCAAAAGTGCACTTGTTGGGATTTTGTACTTCCTCAAATGCTGGAACAACTTCAACAAATGTTCCAAGTGATCTTCCTCAGTTTGTGATTTGGCAATCATATCATCCACATACACTTCGATCTCCTTATGCATCATGTCATGGAACAAAGCAGTCATGGCCCTTTGGTATGTTGCACCAGCATTCCTCAAACCAAACGGCATGACCCGATAACAGAAAGTTCCCCAAGGTGTAATGAAAGCGGTCTTCTCCATATCTTCCGGCGCCATCTTGATTTGGTTGTAACCAGAAAAACCATCCATGAAAGAAAAGACTTTGAACTTGGCGGTACTGTCGACCAATACGTCAATATGAGGTAATGGGAAGTCATCCTTTGGACTAGCTCTATTCAGATCTCTGTAGTCTACACACATCCGAACTTTGCCATCTTTCTTAGCAACAGGCACTATGTTGGCTAACCACTGAGGATAGACCGACGTAACAAGGAAACCTGCATTAATCTGTTTCTGAACCTCCTTCTTGATCTTGTCAGCCATGTCAGGACGAGTCCTTCTCAACTTCTGCTTGATCGGCGGACACTCAGGTCTCAACGGTAAACGATGCTCCACAATGTCATTGTCCAAACCCGGCATATCTTGGTAGGACCAAGCAAACACATCAACATACTCTTTGAGAATCTTCAACATTCTCTCTTTAACTTCCGGGATAAGCAATGCTCCGACTTTAACATCCTTTCTATCCTCTTCATCACCCAAATTGACTAACTCTAAAGGTTCTTCAAATGGTTGAATAATCTTCTCATCATGCTCAAGCAAACAGGAAATCTCAACAGGAATCTCTTCATCATCCTCTTCTTCGGCTCTGAACACAGGGAATTCAAAGTTGGGAGAGGGCATAGGATCACTGTTTTCGATGGTTAAGTCATGGATTAATCTGCACATATGATTATGCTTTATTTTAGAAATCGATTTGTGCAAATAAAACAAAAGGTTATTATATTTCCTATTACTACCAATTAATTTTCATTACTATTTCCAAAAAAGTGAAAAATAAAACAGTAGTGGACAAAATAACATTTTTATTCATTGAAGGAAAATACTTGAAACAAAAAGCCCAGACACTTCTCTTTTGCCTTGGGCAGAGCAAAGGAATTATTTTTCATAGCCCGACACAAAATACTCTTCGCCTTGGGCAGAGCGAATTTTTCAAAGAAAAACAAAGCAAAACATTACTCGGAAATGTGCATAACGACAGGGACATCAACAGCTATCCAGTTTTGGCAAGCCAGTCCAGGCGTCACAAAATCCAGTTTTAGAAGACATGTGAAGTGTTGGATGATACATGATATGCAAAAGAAAGTTTTTATTTGACTTTCACGGAACTCAAGATATTAAGTTGTAAACATCAAAGTGTGAAGATAGAAGATGAATTTTGAATTGGATCAAAGCGTCGATCAAGTTATTATCAAGATCAATCATCCATTTTGGTGGATTAGGGTTTTCACCCTATCAACACCCAAGATCCATTGAGCTTGACGAAACTCGTGATGTTTACAAAGAAAGACCTCCAAATTCCTTGAAAGTCAAGGGAAAAGGGTTTTATGGATGCATGAAAGCATGGCTATGCAACAACCACAAGCAAGGTCACAAACATGGGGTTAAAAGGTTCAACGTTCCGCATGGAGTCGAGGGTAAAGCCCACCCCAAGGTATGTACTAATGGTTCAATCACACCTGTAAGACAAGGTTCTAAGAGTTCCCAGAGTCCACATTCCTCCTTCGGATATTGCCAACGTCTTGATTACTCGATAATTAGCAATATTCTCAAGAGAAACTCATCTGAGCGTAGCATCGCGTGACAACTACTTCCGAATTACTCTGTGATAGTCTCCGCGCTACACCTAAAAAGGCCAAGATGGGTTAGGGTTCTACGGTCCTCAACTTCTCGGGCTCCTAGGTCGAAAATAATAATGTCTTCCCGATTACTCGGTAAACAAATATTAAGTTCAAGAGGGCCTTCCATTGAGTGGGGGATCTCATGCCTCCTTCTTCGGGATTACTCCCTCAAAGTTAACATGACTATATCGCCCGTCCTATTCCTTAAGTGTTACTTAGTCCGGGTATAGGATTCGTCCTTTGCAAAAAAACCCAAACACCCCAATTTAAACATATAATCAAGCAAATCAAATAATAGTAAACAGATAAAACAAATTAGGCTTAACCCACTTAGGGATGGACCAGCAAGAGGTCAATCTGTCCCCAGCAGAGTCGCCAATTCTGTAGCGATAAAAAATGTAGCGGGGTAAATCGGAGATCGAATTATGATTAATTCGTCTCACAAAAGCAAGAGCCGCCACCGCACTTTATTGTTTCCAAAGGAAAAGGGAAAAGAGCGAAATAAAACCCTAAATATGCAATGTAAATAATAATAAAAATACAAAGCGTTTTTGAAAAGAGATCTTATGGTTCGGGGGTTGGTTATACAATGGGAAGGTATTAGCACCCAATGAATCTATAGTACTCTATAGGAACCTTTTGAAATATCTGTTTATTTAAAAATTGATCGCTCGATTGAAAATAAATCGTTTTGGCCGAAAAGGGATACGGACGGGTTTTTGAAGATACGACAACCTAACGTCGAAGTTTTGACTTAAAATGGTATAAGCTTTGAAAAGATTGAATATTTGAGGAAAAATTACCCTAAGCTTTTAATGAATGAGAGTATTCGCTCGATCGTTTTTTGAGGACATGAAGTCAACAAAAATTAGACAATTCCCTTGGATTGGCGCAAACAGAATAATCAAGTACGATGAAATAATTGACAGAAAATTATGCGGATAATGACATACAACAATTAAATGTGAACATGCATTTTTATATGATTTTGTTTAATATGTGAAAAGAAAATTTTTAATTGGTTTTCATTTTTTACGCATTTTTTTAATAGGGACAAAGCATGAGAATTAATTAAGGAAATAGAAATGTTTTTTAAGTTTTTTAAGTTTCTATTTTTATGTTTTTGTATTAGTATTTAACTAAAATGAGGGGAGTAATTTAAAGAAAAATAGCATGTTGTTTTTTTTAATTTCTCATTTTTTCTACTTTTATATGTTTTTAGAGGTATTAAATATTTTCAAACTAAATAAAACTTACAAGTCATGAATTTAAATCTAATTAGAAATAAGGAAGACTAAGATTATTAAATAAACCTAAACTTAAACTAAATAAGATTGGGTAAAATATTAAAATTTGTCTAATTAAAACTATATGTTTATTTCTAAGAAACTAACTAATCTAGATTAGATAAGTTTAGCTAAGAAAATGAATAGAATTAAACTAAAGAGCATATAAAAAAAAAGGGGTGTGAATTTAGGTCAGGGAGTATGATCAGAAACAGAGGCGCAAGGCCCAGTAAAATTGCAACTCAGACCCATCAACTCTTTTGATATTATATTCTGATTATTAAAAAAAGAAAATAAGAAAGTTAAGAGGAAAAAAATAATAATAGTGATGAAACGGCAATGTTTAGGGGTCTAGGACTGAAAAGAAGTGACTATTGGCAGAGGTGAGAGGAGTTTCACGGAAAGTGTGAAGGGCCGAAGAAGAGGTTTGTGTGTAGCTTGCGGAATTTGAAGGGCGATTGTGAGATGATAGCGGAGTGTCGTTGGTTGTTAAGGGATGTAATCGGTGAGGAGGGTCACGCATAGGTTATCAATTTGATGAAAGAAACTGAGGCGGAGTGCGGCCGGTGGTATCCCTCCTTTGTCCTGGATCCGGAGATGTTGGACGTGAGGGTGATGGGTTTGTCGCGGGAAGCGGTGACAACGTCGGTGTGAGCATGCATGGTGCCGCGAAGAAGGAGACCCTCAGCCATGGTTGCGGTGGTGAAGAAATTGAGAAGCTGCTAGGGTTTGGAGTCGCGGATTTGAGAGTGGCAGAAGAATTGAATGAAGATGATAGTGGTGAATCGTGAAGTCCGAATGGGTAATTGAAAAAAGGTTTGTGAATTTTCTATATTATTTACAAGTTGATTTTAAATTAACGGTGTGTTTATATGATTGTGTATCGGTCTTGCAACATTTATGAATTTTGAAATTTCGATTGAATTATTGCCGGTGTTTAAATAGGGATTTGATGTGTTGCTGTAGCAGAACAGGGGTAGGGTTGATGAAGTTGAGATTCATGTTAGGTCTCTGATACCTGTTGGAGAGGACGAGAATGGGACTGATGGTGGGATTATCGAAGCTGTGCAGCCGGAGAGGATACTGGTATAAACTGGTTTTAGGATCTCTCGATCTATCAGCCTTCTCTCATGGTAGCAACATCGTCATCAACTCTTAGCGATTCGAAATTATTACCCCGACTCAAGGTTTCAAACGAACGAACATGGAAACACGAAGATAGCTATGCAAAAATATAAGAAAATGTAAGGGTGATGAAGAACTTACAAGTTCAAGAGTATTCTGATGGGTTTAAGCTTCCAGCAAGATGGATAAACGGCTCAGGTACGGTGCCTTAAATCATCTCTTCCAAACTATCCTGCTTCTTTTTTTTGAAAATTTTGTGTTGCACAATCATGTGGTTTTGTGGATATTTCATGGTGAACAGAGGTTAGTAGAAAAAGGTAAAAGGCAAAACAAAGAGAGACTTTCGTGAGAGAGATAGTGAGGGAAGATTTGCTGTTGTTGTTGGTTCAGAAGCGTGATACAGAGATGCGAACCAAATTATTGAAGATGTATGAAGGTTTGAAGAAGAGATTTGGTTCAGAACAGCTTCAGGTATTATCCAATTCTCCTTCTGGATTCTTTATTCTGTTTCTGAATTTCTTATGTATCTCCTCTTCTTTGGTCATGGTCTGAGACTTATGTATTAAGAGAGAGTGAAGATATTTTCGTTGTATGGTTAAGGTTTATAGATTTCAGTTCTATTGATGAGTATGAAGGTGAACATGAATTTGGGTTTAGCCAAGGGTTATGGGTTATGCAGATAACATTTGGTTTCTGGTTTATGGTTTAGCAATATGCTATGGTTTTGAATGGTTTTGATGCAGGTTACGTGGTTTAGCAATATGCTATGGTTTTGAATGGTTTTGATGCAGGTTATGTGGTTTAGCAATATGCTATGGTTTTGAATGGTTTTGATGCAGGTTATATGGTTTAGCCTTGGAGCAAAAAATGGTTTTTGCTTTGATAGTCTTGTCTAGAAAAAAATCCTCCCTGCAGGTTATGACCTCATCTCCTCTTGAAGGGGTTTTTCTTCTCATATAACCGTTGCTTTCCATGTTGATGGCTCAGGTTTGAATATCTTATTATATTTTTCTGATGCTCTGCACATATGCTGCTACATATGGTTTGTCTCTATTCCTATTTCATGCTTAAACCAAAACTGCAAAACCAAACTTTTCTCTCTCTCTCTCTCTCAAGTACATATCGATACATAAAAATGATATCTTGTACTGCTGTTCTGAAAAAGCAATAGGCAGGAATATGATGAAAAATGGAAACATATATTGCTTGCATACATTGTTTAAAACTGCATATTACTCTGTCCACTACATTGTACAGTAGAGGAGCCTATGCCACTCTCCTATATGGCTGCAGGTTAACGTTGGCTTTTGTTGTGTACCTTGCATATGTTGTTTGAAATTATGCATGGAAATTGTATGCTGTGTGTACTTTGGAATATGCATTGGGCTTTTTTTGACAAAATGCAATTGATTTTGAAATGTGCTATTTGACAAGAAAATGATTTGTGCATGTTTTAATTGCATTCATAAAAATTCCTCCTTTTTTGTGAACCGGGAGAAATCCCGTGATTTGCGAAAAGGGTAAACTGATTCCAGCCGTTTGCTTTTAATGATGAACATAAAATTTATTTTCTGCTTTTAATTGTTTACTTCTGACTTTTTCTTTTAATTGTTTTTGCAGGTAAAATTAAATGAGCAGACAAAAGGCATTGGATAGAAGATGAAGATTTAGAATTTAGGAAAATAGTTTTTATTTTACTTTAAGCATTTATGTAATTGCCATTATAAATATTTTGTAATAACACAATATTTAAATGATAATTGTAATAAATAGAATAAAGTGAATAAAATTCCATTATTTCCCAATTATTTCTTTTTCTTCCCAATTATTTATTTATTGTTTATAATTCTTTAAATTATATAATAATTGAAAATCAAATCTAATCATTTAAATTCAGAATGATAAACAAATAAATAAACATCATTGACCAATTAACAATTTTAATTATTTAATTCATTATTCATAATATTCTAAATTATAATAATTAAAAAATAGAATTTTAATTATTTAACCCAGAATGATAAAGAATTAAATAATCATTGTTGACCAATAAACCCATTCTCAAATGTTTATTTCATTATTCATAAGTCTTTAAATTATATAACAATTGAAAATAGATTCCAATTATTTAAATTTAAGATAATAAATAATTAATAAACGTCATTTAAGTCTTGATCTGTTAACAAATTTAGCGTTCAACAAATAAACAGCTCCCGACTTGAAAAAGTTATGAATTTTTACACTGCTTTAAAAATTTGATAAAATATGTCAAAACCCTTGCAATGCGAATGATGCAGATGGGAGACGGTATCTTAGGTCAAAATTTGGGGTACAACACTGTGTCTCTAAACAAAAACCCAGCGGTGGGACAAATGTATGTCTCACCGTTGAAATGTGCTTTGACGATAAATTGTGGTGCAGAGGCCATTGTGTAGAATTGTTTTAAGGTTTGAAGGTTGGAATGTTTGAATTTTATGAGTGATTCAAAGGTTGGAATGTTTGAGGTTTATTGATTGTATGAAGGTTTGAATGCTGTAAGGTTTATAGGTTGGAATGTTTGAACTTTATGAGTGATTCGAAAGTTTATATGTTTGATTGTTTGAAGGTTTCAAGGTTTGATTGTAAGAACGTTTGAAGGTTGGAAGGTTTGACAGATTAAGTGAATGAATGTTATGATAAACGTAAGACTAAAAATTGCAATTAAGTAAGGATGCAACCCTCAAGGCTGCCAATATTGTTACATGCAAGGAATCCCAAAGGCTGTCACGTAGCCTGAGCCTAGCCTGCAACAAAGGACACCTCTTATTCGCCAATTGGGGTGGCGACACCATTCATTTTTGTACTCTTTCGCCAAGTCCAATGGCGCCTCCCTTACGGTCCAATCGTGATACATGCATGCAGATATGTAACCCCCTAGGCTGCCACCTAGTCTGCGCCTACTCTGCACCTATATTGTATGTTGTAAGTCTCCTCCCATCACCTCCAATGGGCTTACATGCATTCAGGCAAGGAATCCCAAAGGCTGTCACGTAGCCTGAGCCTAGCCTGCAACAAAGGACACCACTTATTCTCCAATTGGGGTGGAGACACCATTCATTTTTGTACTCTTTCGCCAAGTCCAATGGCGCCTCCCTTACTGTCCAATCGTGATACATGCATGCAGATATGTAACCCCCTAGACTGCCACCTAGCCTGCGCCTACTCTGCACCTATATTGTATGTTGTAAGTCTCCTCCCATCACCTCCAATAGGCTTACATGCATTCAGGCAAGGAATCCCAAAGGCTGTCACGTAGCCTGAGTCTAGCCTGCAACAAAGGACACCTCTTATTCGCCAATTGAGGTGGCGACACCATTCATTTTTGTACTCTTTCGCCAAGTCCAATGGCGCCTCCCTTACTGTCCAATCGTGATACATCCTTAGGCTTCCACCTAGCCTGCAAGAGTGACATCTTTCATTTTTTGTACATGCATGCATGCATATATGTAACCCCCTAGGCTGCCACCTAGCCTGCAAGAGTGACACCTTTCATTTTTTGTACATGCATGCATGCATATATGTAACCCCCTAGGCTGCCACCTAGCCTGCAAGAGTGACACTTCACATCCATGCAAGCACCAGCAACCACTATATGAAATTTATTTGCCTATAAATACATACCATATCATACATCTCTCACACCCACACAAGTCTCACTCTCTGCTACGAAATCTTTCATAATCTCTTACACTTTCTAAGTCTTTCATACCCTCTATCTCTTCCTAAGTCTTTCATAATCTCAAGCATTTTAAACAATGGCTCTTCTAACAATGGGCGATACTCACAGAGGCACAAGGGAAAACATTGCCGCATTTGTAAGTTTCTATTTTGGTTATACATTTTTCATACTTCAGATAATGCGTTGTTCGTCTTACTTAATCTTACACATGTTACATTATGAACTCAAGACACAAAAAGATTCAGAATCCGTCCTCACAACTACCTGGCTCCCGACCAATTTATCGTACCATATCTGGAATATGCAGGTTTTGGACATGTCATAAAGATCTCCAACTGCACCATTGACTTGAAGTTCATTCTTGCAATGTTGGAAAGGTGGAGACCAGAGACCCATACATTTCACCTACCAATAGGTGAATGTACCATCACACTAGAGGATGTGTACATGCTACTAGGTCTCCCTGTCGATGGTAAGGCCGTGAACGGGTCGGTTCAACAACCCAACTCTCAGTGTGAAGAACTATTGGGCAGGGATATGGTAGAAGGTGGTGGTGCGAGAGGTCAGGAAATACTACTCACTGAGCTGAAAAGTCATTATGCAAGTTTGGAATTAAACGAAAATTCCTCCGAGAATGACAGGGTAGTAAAAGCCAGAACTTATCTTATGATACTATTTGGTACCTTTTTATTTCCCGAAAGTACGTGAAATAGTGTAAATTTTACGTATTTACATTTACTAAGAAATTTTGAAAAAAAACAAGAAAATATAATTGGGGTTCTGCAGTTTTAGCCCACCTATACAGTTCCTTGTGCAAAAATGCAATCAAGGAAAAATGTACATTTTATGGGTGCGCTTTTTTACTACAAGTCTGGGGTTGGTGGAGGATGGATTCCTTAAACCCCGTCAACAACAACACTTTCGGTTTCCCGTACGCAACAAAGTAAGTCATCAAGTTATAGCATTTATTACTATTCATCTCTTCCCCAAATATATGCTAAGAATAAAATGTTTTTCATTTCCTTTAGGTACTGCGTGAGGGGTATGGATTACGGCAAGAATCCAAGATTCAATGTCGCACTATACCGCAATCTGTTGGATCACTTAGGCCCGGATGACGTACGTCGTAGCTTTTAACTTTTCTTCATTTAAATTATTTATACATTACTTTCGCGTTAACCTGATTTAAATTTTATCGCAGTTCGTCTGGAGACCATATTTGAGTTTGGGCCATGATCCAAACCCGGAGGATGCAGCAACTTGGACCGCGAAGACTGCAATCATTCGGTTCAACATTGTGGAGATGCACCACAGCGATCGTGTGAAGATGCAGTTTGGAATGCATCAAGAGATACCAAGTGATCCAACTTGTTTGTCCCCATGGCATCTTAAAAGGGTCGACGCCCAGTGGGGTCTTACCAACTGGAAAGACTTCGCTCCGGAATGGTGTAAGATGTGGCAGAGGCGTCACCGCTATGTCTTGCAATTCCAGGTTTTCCTTAATCAAGGTAATATGCGACACACGGATCAATATTTGTCTTGGTATAAGTCGGTTAGTGTGATCGGTGGATCTGGAACTGACTGTTTAAAGCTGGATCGCGTATGTCGCGAAAGCAAGAGTCGCCACCGTCTTTTATTTTCTCCAAATGGAAAGGACAAAAGCACAGAAAAATTCCTTAAAGAGATTGCTCTCGGTTCGGGAGGTAGGTTATAGAAAGGGAAGGTGTTAGCACCCTTTCTATCCATGGTTATCCATGGGCTCTTAGATACTTGCTCATTTGTGTTTTCAAAAATGGTTTGTTTGCTTTTCAACTGTGGGTTTTAAAAAGTTTCTTTGAAAATTCCAGTTCGACTCTTGTATCGGTCCTCAAGAGTGTTTGAAAAAATGCTTTCGAAAGCTTTTTGAAAATGTGTCGGTGTGAAAAGTATTTTTGATTTGTTTTGAAATTTAGAGCAAGTATCTAGAGTCGTCTACCTACCCTAAGGAATTCGTCTGTGTAAATGTCCTTTAAAGTAGTGCCATCCCACCATTGAGAGGTAGGTAGCACCACCGTTGGAGGTGTTCGGGTCAATTCGAGGTTCGGGACATGGTGATCACCGGAGCAATAGGAAGACACCTTAGAAGCTACCCTCATGCCAGGTTCCCGGATCATGAGGACTTACTAAGACATCCTCTACTCGACGATCACCTTTCGAGGCAAGGCAACAGTGAGGCGTACCCTAGGGGTGGTGTGTGATTTGTGTGTCATGTTCATTTATTTTTATCTTATTCATGTCATGGGTGATCTACGCGTTATTTTTATTTTTTTGTCATTCATTCTTGCATGCATTTATTTAATAGTTAAAAGAGATGCGGAAATTGAAAGTTCTAAACTATTACAAAGTCGCGGGTCCACATCGCCAAAATTAAAATCCAGGACCCGATTTGACGGAAAATAAATAAAGAAATAAAATAAAGTGCGAGAAATTAAGTTTACAAGGCTTTGGGAGAGATACATAAATATTAAACGAAATAAAATAAATATGCGAATAAGAATTAAAAACGAGGGCATTGGACCCTTTTTTTTGCAAAATTAAATTAAATGAGGGAATTAATTAATAAAAAAAGAAAAGAAATTGTTTTTGGTATTTTTTAGTATTTTAGGATTTTAATGAAACAAAGAATTAATTGAAATTAAACCTAATTCTACAATTTTTATTTGTTAAAAAGAAGATTAAAGTTTTACCCTAAAATTAACCCTAATTAATTTACATGCAATTTTAATTACAAAAAATACATATTTAATATTTTAATTATTTATGGAAGAAAAATAAAAAGATGAAAATTAATTAAACCCTAATTCTATGTTTTTTTTTAGATTTTTATTAAAAAAAGTTAAAATTAAAACCTAATTAAAAAACTAATTAATTTATGAATTTATTTACAAAATATACATACTAAAATAAAATATTTATTATTTTTTTTCTCTTTTCTGATTTTTATGGTATTTTGTGTTTTTATGAAAATATTAAATTAACAAAAAAACAACAATTGAAAGAAAGTAAAATAAAATAAAGGAAAATAAAGAAAGTTTGCAAACCTAGGGGGTTCAGACCCCAAACAGGAGGTATAGCCCAGCAATTTGAGCCCATCAACCTTCAAGCCTGATTGACTTTCATTGGCCAGCGTATGGCTTTGTTGACTAGTGTGCACTGAGCTCATCAGATCATGGCCTTTGGTTTGATGCCCTGGTACGCGTGGCATGCTTGATTTTGTGGATGCATGGTGGACACCACTACTGAAATTGCATGTGAACATTAATTGAAAAAAAACATATGGAAAGAGTGAGGACCTGGGGCTCGAACCCAGGTCATTAACATTACCAACCACTGTGTTTACCACTGAACCAATTCACGCGCGTTTGACATATAATAACCAACAAATATTATAAAAGAAAAATGGTCAGTGGCTTGAAAACGCGCGAAGAATTTGAATGCTCCAATCAGAGCCTTCCACATAATCATCTTCCTCGTTGGTAATTTCCTGGAAAAAAATTAACAAACATTTAACGGGGGTTTTGAACCCCCTTAAAACATGCTTATTTGGATAATAGCGATTAGGCCCCCTTGGCATATAAATTAAGCGCGAGCACGCCATTGTTTTCGTCCAAACCCCCTGAATCCATTCCTGGCATCGTGGTGGTCTAATTTTGTTGTATTCAAAAACCCCCAATTTAAAGGTTGAAGAACCCTAAAAAAGAAACATGGTAGATTCGCGTACGATGCCCAAAACTTCAATCAAGTTATGTGGTTAGCTTCAGAGCAAAGTAATTAGTACAAATATACAAACAAAATGCTATGTGAATGCTTAAATATGGAAACACGATTATGCATATTATTTGAAACAGTTTGAACCCCTTGTACCAATTCTGGGCGTGTAAAGGTTGGAAAGTTATCCAGTTAGCTTCAGTGAGACACAAGGAAGCTTTTGCAATTGGTCTTGTGCTCTGAATCCACCTAAAACCTGGTTTTCAGTTTTGAGTTTTTGGCAAAATTTTCAAGTTTGTGTTTTGGTCTCTTGCGCAGCTCAGTGGTCCATTAGCATTAGGGTTGTGCTTGGTACTTATGTAGGAATGATTTAGGGTTGAAAAAACAATCAAAATCCTTGGCTTTCATGGTTTTTGAGATTTGATTTTCAAAGATCTTTTTTTCAATATTTTTCATGCACTTTTGCTCTCAATCATATCCAATCAATTCAATTCCTTCCATATCTGATCATGCACGAATTATTGAGTATATTTCATGCACAAAAAGATTGAAAAACTTAGGTTAAATATTTTTCATGTATTTAATTGATTTAAATGAATTATTATTAATAAAAATTCAAATAAATAAATAAAAAATGAATAAAAACTTCCCTTTGGGCCAAGTGGTCGTGCACATGCCTTGTATGATGAATTGTGGAAGAAAAATAGGCCCATTAGCAATTTTAGGTCATTTGAATCAATGTTGACTTTTCAAAATATCCAAAAATTTCCCAACTTCCACAAGGCATAACTTGCTCAATTTCTAAGCTTTGCTCATGTTCTTGGACATTTTGGAAAGGTCTTTGAGTCCTCTAACCAATGTCTTTGTTCCCATGTCATTTTGATTTACCAATCTCAAGTTATGGCCTTTGACTTAAAGTCCCTTTTTGTTGACTTTTGAAAATGACCTATAATGTTGAAATTGATAAATTTTTGTGAGAGCATTTCTTGGACTTGAAGTATGAAGATGAGTTGTAGGAAATGTCTTTCTCTTCAAAATGAGCTTTGGATGGAATTTTTCTGATAATCCATGTGAAAGTTATGCCCTGGTCAATTTACAGTTGACTTTTTCAACTGTCCAAATAAGGAAACTTTTGCATCTTGATGATTTTTGAGCCAAGCTTTGAGAATCATGATCAAGCATTGATCAAATGATGTTTGTGGCTTCAAAATGAGATGTTGACCAAAAATTTGAACTTTTGACAGTCAAATGACCATTTTGCCCCTGCAGTTGACTGTAGTGCAATTAGGGTTTTTGACTGTGCAATTTTGAGCTAAAAGTCTTGAAACTTTATATGAGGATACTTGACCATATTTGTAGGCATGTGAGACTTGATTGGACCTTTGGAAACTTCATTTTCTTGATCAGAACCAAAACCCTAATTTTGACTGTTCAGGAGGCTCTTGCACAGTGCAACCCTTGGGGAATTTTGAAGCTTGACTTGGCAAATCTTTGAAGAATATGGGCGGGAAAATTTTGGGGTACAACAGTTGCCCCTGTTCAATCTTCTTAGACCTGAGGATGCAGATTGGCTGACGTGCCTTTCGTAATCCGAGGGTAGAAGATGATTGAACACTAGAGTGCCCAGAAATTTGCGCTCACATAGTAGCGTGATGGGGGAATGGGCTTATAGATGCCATTTGGAGATTGATGGATAGGATGATGGGCTTATAGATGCCATCTGGATGTTGATCGCGTAAGAGATTCCTTAGCGAGAACTTGCGTACCTGCAAAAGAAAAATGAGTACCTGACATGTTGCAGGAGCTGGATCAGGAGCTTCAAACGGCGATGAATGAACCAGGGATAATTACTACCTCAACAGGAACGGTGAGAGAACCTTTAAGCAATTATGATCTCAAAAGCAAACATTGAGAAAAACCTGGAATGGAATTATCGTCTCCGCAGCATTGGGGAGAGAACCATAGGAAATTATAATCTCAAAAGCGGACGTTTGAGAAAAACCTGGGATGGAATTATCGTCTCTGCAACATTGGGGAGAGAACCATAGGAAATTATAATCTCAAAAGCGGACGTTTGAGAAAAAACCTGGGATGGAATTATCATCTCCACAACATTGGGGAGAGAACCATAGGAAATTATAATCTCAAAAGCGGGCGTTTGAGAAAAACCTGGAATGGAATTATCATCTCCACAACATTGGGGAGAGAACCATAGGAAATTATAATCTCAACAGCGGACATTTGAGAAAAACCTGGAATGGAATTATCATCTCCACAACATTGGGGAGAGAACCATAGGAAATTATAATCTCAACAGCGGACGTTTGAGAAAAACCTGGAATGGAATTATCATCTCCACAACATTGGGGAGAGAACCATAGGAAATTATAATCTCAAAAGCGGATGTTTGAGAAAAACCTGGAATGGAATTATCATCTCCACAACATTGGGGAGAGAACCATAGGAAATTATAATCTCAACAGCGGACGTTTGAGAAAAACCTGGAATGGAATTATCATCTCCACAACATTGGGGAGAGAACCATAGGAAATTATAATCTCAACAGCGGACGTTTGAGAAAAACCTGGAATGGAATTATCATCTCCGCACCGTTGGGGAGAGAACCATAGGAAATTATAATCTCAACAGCGGACGTTTGAGAAAAACCTGGAATGGAATTATCATCTCCACAACATTGGGGAGAGAACCATAGGAAATTATAATCTCAACAGCGGACGTTTGAGAAAAACCTGGAATGGAATTATCATCTCCACAACATTGGGGAGAGAACCATAGGAAATTATAATCTCAACAGCGGACGTTTGAGAAAAACCTGGAATGGAATTATCATCTCCACAACATTGGGGAGAGAACCATAGGAAATTATAATCTCAAAAGCGGACGTTTGAGAAAAACCTGGAATGGAATTATCATCTCCACAACATTGGGGAGAGAACCATAGGAAATTATAATCTCAACAGCGGACGTTTGAGAAAAACCTGGAATGGAATTATCATCTCCACAACATTGGGGAGAGAACCATAGGAAATTATAATCTCAACGGCGGACGTTTGAGAAAAACCTGGAATGGAATTATCGTCTCCACAACATTGGGGAGAGAACCATAGGAAATTATAATCTAAAAAGCGGACGTTTGAGAAAAACCTGGAATGGAATTATCATCTCCACAACATTGGGGAGAGAACCATAGGAAATTATAATCTCAACAGCGGACGTTTGAGAAAAACCTGGAATGGAATTATCATCTCCACAACATTGGGGAGAGAACCATAGGAAATTATAATCTCAACAGCGGACGTTTGAGAAAAACCTGGAATAGAATTATCGTCTCCGCAGCATCGGGGAGAGAACCATAGGAAATTATAATCTCAAAAGCGGACGTTTGAGAAAAACCTGGATAACTTCTACTGAATCTTCATCAGAAAAATCTGTTTGGGGTCGATTTAGCTGGACTAGAGAAGGTCTTGGACTGGATAAGAAATCTTTGGAGTTGATTAACTGAACCGGTCTAGGTCTTGAAATGTGATTGAGACTTTAACTGGATCTTTCCTGAAAGGTAAAGGTCAGTCATATGCAATGCATGATATGGATCAAGCAATGATGTTCTCAACATAAATGAGATTTGTAAGATATGATGCGTTTAAGCATGCTATAATGATGTATGTGATGTTTATGAATATTATGTTTTCGTCTAGGAAAGTAAATCCTTGACGGGTGCCGGGAAGTCACTCATGGGCTGATGTTGGAGAATAGATTTTGCTTCCGCTGGGGATGATAATTGCAAGAATACCGGTAGGAGAAGATAACTCCGTTGGGGAATAAACTTGGCGAATGGAATAACTCTGCGGGGAGGAAAGTACTCTAACAATCTTGCTGGGAAGCAATACTCTGTGGGGAGAGAGATACTCTGTTGAATTGTTGATAATAATTTGCTGAGGGATACCCTTGTTGTGTTGGAAGTGCTGATAGACTTCGCTGGGGATAAGAGAACTTCGTCGGGGACGCTCTTTCCATGGCTTTTGGCTGAGGATAACCCAGTTATATCCTGTTAAGGAAATAACTCTTTGAATAAAGCCGGACGACGCGTTCGTGCTCTGCGAGGATAAGCTTCCAGAATCTACTAGGGATAAGCTTACTGCTTGGGGAGATGGCTTCCAACTTTCCTGGGGAACTAGATTGGACTCTCCTGGGGAAGTTTTGATATGCTGGGGAAGTGACTCCGCTGAATGTTTGATATACCGCCGGGGAATAATCTTTAGGTCAAGATTGCCGGGGATGCTTGTTAAGAATATATGTATACCGCTGGGGAATGTTGAGATCTGCTGGAGGATACCCAACTTCCTTAAGCTTGATAGTGGCTTAGCTTGAGGAGAGTGTATTGACTTGCTGACTCGCTCTCTAGGGAATTAAGATATGCCGGTTATGTTCTTTAGCTGAACCTACCTTGGTACCTTGGAGGATAGAACAATTAGATTGCTTGGACGGCTCATCATTGCCCCTGTTTCTGAGGTGGGAGAGGAAGACCTGTGAAGGAGTCTTTGACAACTGCCGTTTGACAAACCTTCCTTCTGATAGGCAAGTGACAAGAGGACGGGACATAGTCGTACGCTTTGATCCCTAATTTTTGCCTGGACCGCCCTTTCGGGTTTTCAGTCCACCGGGATACCCATTTTTGCCCAAGCCGCCTTTTCAGGTTTTCGACTTGCCGGGTGTACATATTTTTTCATTTCATCCCTTCATTTTGCCCGAATCCTTTTGGTTCGCCGGGAAGCCCTAATTTTTTCCTAGGTACGTCAACCTAGCGGGTCTTTGATTTTGCGTAATATCTTTTCGACTATGTCCATGTTCTCAGAATGTAGGGAGTTTCCCCTGTCAGAAGTGTTTTGTCATGCCACCAGAAGGTATTTGATCAGGCAAGGTTCGTAGCTGGAACTCATGTCCAATGCCCTAAGTGACTCAGACGGAGATTTTCCCCAAGCTATTTGACCTTTGAGAGATTCTCTGAATCTTGATTGGATTGCCCCAGATGATGGACCATGATCATGTCTGCCCCTTGATTGGAGGTACTTCTGTTCATTAGGCATTCGTCGTGCGAACTTCTATGCTGTTCAAACAAAAAGTCATATGCAAACAAAGTCATGTTAAAAATGCAAAGCTTATGTCTGTCTTGAAGATTTTGAAAAATGCATTTTTCAGTAAAACCAGCAAATTTTGTAAAATGTGATGTCAACTCAATATTTTATAGCAAGCCTTAAGGAGTCAGGATACCTTTTGTAACAGTTTGCTTTCGAACTAACCCATGCTTCAGCTAGGACTTTTAAGGGTTATAACGTGACCTGGTTCACGATTTAAGAAACAAAGGATAAAGGCTCAAATTATTTGTACCCACCCACTATTCGTGATGTTCTCCAAACCTAAACTCAGTTGATCATACGTTAGACCTTGTTTGAGTCTTTGCTCTGATTTTCCGGTGATGATTCGGATGTTGATAACTTATTTTGAATAGGCAGTCATTCCTTTTTGTCGAGGGTTTGTAGGACCTCTTTCTTTTTGATTTCGTTATCCCTATTTTTTTTTCCTGAGCTATTTCCTTTTTGGAATTACAGTCAGCGAGATGCCCCAGTTTTGTAAGTCTCCTTCATGGGTTTTGACTTAATGGGTTTTTTTTATTTTTTGAGATAATGACTGCCTTTCTTTATTGATTATTCGGAACCATCACTGTCTTTCTTCGTTTTGTAAGGACTTCTTTGGTGCCATTTGTTATGCACTTGGATCAACTGAGAGACTACCCTGCCCCAGGTTATGATTGAGGGTTTTAAATTTCGAAAAGAAAAAACTCCTACTTCTTTGGCTCGGATGGGTTGACGAGGGATTATCATCCTTATAACTCCAGTGTTTAGGGATTGAAACAATGCCTGTACCTCATCAGCGGGGTCTGTTCAAAAGCATACTGTAAAGATTGCGGTATCGTTTTCGTCATCCTCCCTCAAGAGGCTTAGAATTTTAGATCAAGAGTTGACAAAAAAATATGAAAATAATTTGCATTTAGTGAATATGAATATATTGTTTCAGAACAGACATATGCGATGCATTAATGAAATAACAATGTTTAACATGAGTAAATGTTTGAACAAAAGAGAATTGCAACTTGAACATTCGAATGAACAAAAATTTCTCAATCCTAGCCATGTTTTGGCAAGGGAGCAGTGATCACGTGGGGAGTCTTGGGTACTTTAAACTGAATCTCTCCAGCGTCGATCATGTCTTGGATCTTATTTTTCAAGCTCCAACAATCATCTGTAGTATGCCCCGGGCTGTCAGAGTGATAAGCGCAGCGGGCATTGGGGTTATACTTCGGTGACGTTGTATTTTGACTCTTCGGAGCTTCTTTTAGAGTTACCAGCTTGGTCTCCAGCAACTGTGGCAATATCTGGGATAAGGTCATGCTGAGCCGAGTGAACTGCCTTCTCTCGCTCTTTCGTTGGTTGCGATGTTGAATTTGTGACACTGGGGCCATTTGAGGGGCTCTCCCCTTGCCTCCTTGTCTCAAAGGTGGTTGAACGATGACTGGCTTTTTACCCTTAGACTTTTGCCCCAGTTGGTTACCCTGAAGCAGTTGGTTGACGAGAAACCAGAGCTCATCTTGTCTTTGAGCTAACCCTTGACTGGTAGTCACCTGCCCCAGCATCTGGACCTTCAATGCATCCACCTCAGCTTGTAGGTGTTTCAGCCTTTCATCCTCAGCACTGTTCCTGACCAAAGTCTCCATGAGAAGTGTCCTTAGCTCTTCCTGCCCCTTGGATAGATTCAAGAGGATTTCCCTGAACCGAATCTCTTGAGCAAGAAGGTCCTGGTTATCTTGTTGGGAAGCCATTGCTGAAATAGACAGCGAGAAGGGTAAGTGACCTGCAACAAGGGTACCTGCAATGCAATGATATGTATGATATGCATGCGATGTTTTCAAGGATCTCGCGGGATAAACAAGAAAATTTGTTAGCATTTGAATTTGTAGCTTGATTGAAAGAACTTCATATTTGTTGAGAGTCTTTCTTTCAAGGGTCAAAGGCTCACCATATCTAGTGGGTCATAGCTCCTGACTTTAGTCATCATGTCTGGTTTTGATTTCCAAACAACCTTGGTTAGGGGAACCTTCTTCAGGAGTCAGAGCTCACCATATCAAGTGGGTCATAGCCCCTGACAACCTTGGCTAGAGGAAAATAAATCCTCTTTGCCCCTTGCTGGGATAGTTGATTCACCCTGACCTGCATCATAAGCCCTTGAGATCCTTGAAATGGGTTAGGATGTATGCAATGGTATGATGTTATGCTATGCATGGGGTAATGTACGTAACCCTGTTATGAGTCCCGATTAAGGACTGCAAACCAAAACCTGCAAGAAACTCAAGTAAACCTGTCATGAGTCCCAGTTAAGTACTAAAACCAACCCTGCAAGAAACTCGGTAAACCTGTCATGATTCCCAGTTAAGTACTAAAACCAACCCTGCAAGAAACTCGGTAAACCTGTCATGAGTCCCAGTTAAGGACTAAAACCAACCCTGCAAGAAACTCGGTAAACCTGTCATGGGTCCCAGTTAAGGACTACAAACAAAACCTACAAGAAGCTCAAGTGTCAGGCAACAAGCATGCAAATAGTCAAGTACGAAGGCACACAAGTCACACAAGAGAAACCCTTAGAGTTTAGGCCAGCATGGGGTCTGGGTACTACCCTCTTGAAGTTGGTGGGCTCAACATGTCCTATCAAAGTAACCGGGTTCTAAGGGTCCCAATATCACGGGATTGCTTTCATTGTTCATCGTTTCGATTTAGCCACTGAACTGGCGACCGAAATATCCCAGGAAAGCAACCCTCAATTGAGTGTAGTATCGAGTATCAACCAACCTCGGACTGCACCAAAGTCAGTTATCTCACTACCCTAAAGAGGCCAAGATGGTTCAATTAAGGTTCCTAAGGTCTGTTGATGCTTCACGACACCACGCGGAGGCCCCGTACTCTCCTTGACTGAACTCAAGGGTTACCGGTACACACCAAAGTGTCACATCAACGTAGCAGACTGTTTCAACCATGTCGGTATACCCCGCACAGTTCCCTCACAGCCTTGTTGCTACTTTCTAAGAAGGTATCCCCCAGATCCGGGTTAGGATCTATAGAACTCCCAAGCAACCCACAATTTTAAAGCAAGCAAAGCAATACAATTGAAAACACAGTTATGAACTAAGCCCTAAGGTTCACCTCACTTTTATAAGATATCCCCAGCAGAGTCGCCAGTTCTGTGATCGGTGGATCTGGAACTGACTGTTTAAAGCTGGATCGCGTATGTCGCGGAAGCAAGAGTCGCCACCGTCTTTTATTTTCTCCAAATGGAAAGGACAAAAGCACAGAAAAATTCCTTAAAGAGATTGCTCTCGGTTCGGGAGGTAGGTTATAGAAAGGGAAGGTGTTAGCACCCTTTCTATCCATGGTTATCCATGGGCTCTTAGATACTTGCTCATTTGTGTTTTCAAAAATGGTTTGTTTGCTTTTCAACTGTGGGTTTTAAAAAGTTTCTTTGAAAATTCCAGTTCGACTCTTGTATCGGTCCTCAAGAGTGTTTGAAAAAATGCTTTCGAAAGCTTTTTGAAAATGTGTCGGTGTGAAAAGTATTTTTGATTTGTTTTGAAATTTAGAGCAAGTATCTAGAGTCGTCTACCTACCCTAAGGAATTCGTCTGTGTAAATGTCCTTTAAAGTAGTGCCATCCCACCATTGAGAGGTAGGTAGCACCACCGTTGGAGGTGTTCGGGTCAATTCGAGGTTCGGGACATGGTGATCACCGGAGCAATAGGAAGACACCTTAGAAGCTACCCTCATGCCAGGTTCCCGGATCATGAGGACTTAATAAGACATCCTCTACTCGACGATCACCTTTCGAGGCAAGGCAACAGTGAGGCGTACCCTAGGGGTGGTGTGTGATTTGTGTGTCATGTTCATTTATTTTTATCTTATTCATGTCATGGGTGATCTACGCGTTATTTTTATTTTTTTGTCATTCATTCTTGCATGCATTTATTTAATAGTTAAAAAAGATGCGGAAATTGAAAGTTCTAAACTATTACAAAGGCGCGGGTCCACATCGCCAAAATTAAAATCTAGGACCCGATTTGACGGAAAATAAATAAAGAAATAAAATAAAGTGCGAGAAATTAAGTTTACAAGGCTTTGGGAGAGATACATAAATATTAAACGAAATAAAATAAATATGCGAATAAGAATTAAAAACGAGGGCATTGGACCCTTTTTTTTGCAAAATTAAATTAAATGAGGGAATTAATTAATAAAAAAAGAAAAGAAATTGTTTTTGGTATTTTTTAGTATTTTAGGATTTTAATGAAACAAAGAATTAATTGAAATTAAACCTAATTCTACAATTTTTATTTGTTAAAAAGAAGATTAAAGTTTTACCCTAAAATTAACCCTAATTAATTTACATGCAATTTTAATTACAAAAAATACATATTTAATATTTTAATTATTTATGGAAGAAAAATAAAAAGATGAAAATTAATTAAACCCTAATTCTATGTTTTTTTTAGATTTTTATTAAAAAAAGTTAAAATTAAAACCTAATTAAAAAACTAATTAATTTATGAATTTATTTACAAAATATACATACTAAAGTAAAATATTTATTATTTTTTTTCTCTTTTCTAATTTTTATGGTATTTTGTGTTTTTATGAAAATATTAAATTAACAAAAAAACAACAATTGAAAGAAAGTAAAATAAAATAAAGGAAAATAAAGAAAGTTTGCAAACCTAGGGGGTTCAGACCCCAAACAGGAGGTATAGCCCAGCAATTTGAGCCCATCAACCTTCAAGCCTGATTGACTTTCATTGGCCAGCGTATGGCTTTGTTGACTAGTGTGCACTGAGCTCATCAGATCATGGCCTTTGGTTTGATGCCCTGGTACGCGTGGCATGCTTGATTTTGTGGATGCATGGTGGACACCACTACTGAAATTGCATGTGAACATTAATTGAAAAAAAACATATGGAAAGAGTGAGGACCTGGGGCTCGAACCCAGGTCATTAACATTACCAACCACTGTGTTTACCACTGAACCAATTCACGCGCGTTTGACATATAATAACCAACAAATATTATAAAAGAAAAATGGTCAGTGGCTTGAAAACGCGCGAAGAATTTGAATGCTCCAATCAGAGCCTTCCACATAATCATCTTCCTCGTTGGTGATTTCCTGAAAAAAAATTAACAAACATTTAACGGGGGTTTTGAACCCCCTCAAAACATGCTTATTTGGATAATAGCGATTAGGCCCCCTTGGCATATAAATTAAGCGCGAGCACGCCATTGTTTTCGTCCAAACCCCCTGAATCCATTCCTGGCATCATGGTGGTCTAATTTTGCTGTATTCAAAAACCCCCAATTTGAAGGTTGAAGAACCCTAAAAAAGAAACATGGTAGATTCGCGTACGATGCCCAAAACTTCAATCAAGTTATGTGGTTAGCTTCAGAGTAAAGTAATTAGTACAAATATACAAACAAAATGCTATGTGAATGCTTAAATATGGAAACACGATTATGCATATTATTTGAAACAGTTTGAACCCCTTGTACCAATTCTGGGCGTGTAAAGGTTGGAAAGTTATCCAGTTAGCTTCAGTGAGACACAAGGAAGCTTTTGCAATTGGTCTTGTGCTCTGAATCCACCTAAAACCTGGTTTTTAGTTTTGAGTTTTTGGCAAAATTTTCAAGTTTGTGTTTTGGTCTCTTGCGCAGCTCAGTGGTCCATTAGCATTAGGGTTGTGCTTGGTACTTATGTAGGAATGATTTAGGGTTGAAAAAACAATCAAAATCCTTGGCTTTCATGGTTTTTGAGATTTGATTTTCAAAGATCTTTTTTTCAATATTTTTCATGCACTTTTGCTCTCAATCATATCCAATCAATTCAATTCCTTCCATATCTGATCATGCACGAATTATTGAGTATATTTCATGCACAAAAAGATTGAAAAACTTAGGTTAAATATTTTTCATGTATTTAATTGATTTAAATGAATTATTATTAATAAAAATTCAAATAAATAAATAAAAAATGAATAAAAACTTCCCTTTGGGCCAAGTGGTCGTGCACATGCCTTGTATGATGAATTGTGGAAGAAAAATAGGCCCATTAGCAATTTTAGGTCATTTGAATCAATGTTGACTTTTCAAAATATCCAAAAATTTCCCAACTTCCACAAGGCATAACTTGCTCAATTTCTAAGCTTTGCTCATGTTCTTGGACATTTTGGAAAGGTCTTTGAGTCCTCTAACCAATGTCTTTGTTCCCATGTCATTTTGATTTACCAATCTCAAGTTATGGCCTTTGACTTAAAGTCCCTTTTTGTTGACTTTTGAAAATGACCTATAATGTTGAAATTGATAAATTTTTGTGAGAGCATTTCTTGGACTTGAAGTATGAAGATGAGTTGTAGGAAATGTCTTTCTCTTCAAAATGAGCTTTGGATGGAATTTTTCTGATAATCCATGTGAAAGTTATGCCCTGGTCAATTTACAGTTGACTTTTTCAACTGTCCAAATAAGGAAACTTTTGCATCTTGATGATTTTTGAGCCAAGCTTTGAGAATCATGATCAAGCATTGATCAAATGATGTTTGTGGCTTCAAAATGAGATGTTGACCAAAAATTTGAACTTTTGACTGTCAAATGACCATTTTGCCCCTGCAGTTGACTGTAGTGCAATTAGGGTTTTTGACTGTGCAATTTTGAGCTAAAAGTCTTGAAACTTTATATGAGGATACTTGACCATATTTGTAGGCATGTGAGACTTGATTGGACCTTTGGAAACTTCATTTTCTTGATCAGAACCAAAACCCTAATTTTGACTGTTCAGGAGGCTCTTGCACAGTGCAACCCTTGGGGAATTTTGAAGCTTGACTTGGCAAATCTTTGAAGAATATGGGAGGGCAAATTTTGGGGTACAACAGTTAGTAACTCTGAAATGCACGTGTCTCATCCAAGGTACTTTGTAGACCCACGCACACAATGGTAACAACCCTCGTTTCCCCAACAACAAACCCAAAACTCATCAACCTCCCACCAACCCCCAAGAAGAAACAGACCCACAAACACCCAACCACAGTCCCCACCACAACATAATTACACTTAAATGCCATGCAACCAACCACAATCACCACCACACTACCAATACCCCGATATGCCTCACACCCAACCACAATACCAATCCCAGTACCAGCACACCCACATACCCCACACACAATTTTAGTCTTCCGTATATCCCAATATGGGCCCCTCAACATCCAGCCTTAGCCCTGATATGGGAACGCCGGAAGATTACGAACAAACCGACCCAGCCTACCATCAACCACAATATTACCAAACCACCCAACATCCTCAATACCAAACACCCCAAGATCCATTTCCTTTCTACCCACCGTACTCAGATGACCAATGCTACATACCCACTATGGAACCCCACCCACCGCCAACACGACCAAACTTTGAGGGTATGGGTAACCGACTGTACCAAAGAGGATCTTCTAGATATGGAGATCTGACTGATTTTATGGATCCGAACCGCATTGACTTTACTGGGCCATAGACCTTGCCGCAACAGGAAACGCGACGACACCCAGCACGAGAAAGACGAGGACGGGGATGCGGAACCGGGGGACATTACCGGGTTCCGGGAGATCACTGATTTATCTGTTTTTTTTTCCTATATTTTTTTATCCGTTTTTTTTATCTGTTTTTTTTAATCTGTTATTTTAATGTAATACAGTTGGATGTAATTTTTTTTTTATAATAAAAAGTCCATTTGTTGATCCTGTATCCAACACGCAACGCACTGGACAAAAAAAATCACATTTTATCCTAAAATAACACCTAGGCGCCATCTCACTTGGCTTAGGGCATGCCCTAAGCACATAGGCGCCAAGTGAGATGACGCATCCCCTTAAAAGATAGGTGCATGCGCCACTTCATATGGCTCCTCCTTTGGGGAGTCATCTGAAACATGGTTATTTGCGTAATTTTTCCCGAAACGCGGTTATTTACGAAATATTATTTTAATACATGGTTATTAATAAAAAAAATTCGAAGAAATGGATGAAGAAACAAATAAGATAAATTTTTTGAAAATTTCTAAGGAGTTAAAGCCAAATGAATTCATGATAAGAAATTCCCCTAAGGTATGGTTTAGTCAAATCTTTGAACTATTGCACATAATCATAGAACAACCTCATAAGTAAATGTAATTAATGTTTTATTTTCCTGTGTGTTTCAGTTTAATGTTGAAAGGAGAGATCAATGCACAAGGATTAGCATTTGTGTGCCCCAAAGCCAGGTTTATTATTGTCACAAGTGAACACATGAGAAGCTTTAGGCCTTGAGATTCACCAGTGTATTGTAGGCAGTTTCAATGATTTTTCAGTGCAAACATCTTGTTCAGAGGTTAGTGAAATGTTTTACTACATGTTTACACTTTAGAGTTTTCTTGTGTATGTTTAATTACACTTTTTAGGAAGGTAAAATTGATTTTAAAAATTTAATACTCTTTTGATCAAGTATATTAATTTAAATTTTGTTTTCATTTTATTTTTTAATTTAACAACTGTAGCAGGTAAATCTGAATGTATCTATGAGATATTAATTGTAAACTGTTTATTTTAATGTTTATCTCCAAAATTTTTCTTTCCCATAAGTCAACAATGATTCATGAAGCTTTTAGTCTCATTTCAGAATAACAATAATACAAACACTTAAAACTTAAAGCATACCAATGGATCCTCAGCGTTTTTGTTTAGTGAAGAAGGATATGGGTGAAAGGACTCGGAGACGGAGGTTTGAGTAGGGAAGAAAGAGTCTCAGCGTTTTTGTTTCGCAATTGAATCTACCCCCTAAAATCATCCTTAATTTAACACTTATATACAAAAACAACTTAGGGTTAGTAATTTAATTAAATTCCCAAAACACTTTGATAAAAATAACATAAAATTAATACAATTTAAAATATTTTTGTTTTAATTTTTCGAAATAAAAAGACATCTAAAATAATCAAAAACGATAAAAATAGATATTTAATTAATCGAAAAAAATAAATGAATACGTTAAAATAAATTATAGATCTCAAAGATTAATAAAAAATTTCTCAAATAGTCAAAATCGAAATAAAATGAGAATAAAAATACGAAGCTGAATAAACACTGACAATTAAGAAAGAGACTGCAAACTGTACCGAAAAAATAAAGCGAACACACCAACATGATCTACGTGAAGCGCAGATTCATAAAATGGTCAGTTAAAGGTGAAAATTTGAAATATTTTCTCGTTAATTTTTCGTGCAGCGTCGAATCACTTTTAACGGTCTGTCAGTAAAATCGAAATGTCAAAATTATCAACATATAAACAACTTGACACAATGCATGAAGCGGGTAAAGAGATAAAACTGTATGAATTGAAATATCATGTATTTTTTAACTATAAAATGATGTCAATGTCGATTTTAACTGACTTTTGGTCAACTTAAATACGACTAATGATGCAAAATATGATGAACGAAGTTGTTTATTGAAGATTGAGATTAAATAACAAAATATGATATGATAATGCGACTAAAAAATTTAAGGGGCGAAATTTAGGGTGCAACAACTCCTCAGCAGTACATGGACTTCAAAATCTTCACCCAGATATTTCTTGACCCATAAGCTGAGGGCTGCACTAATTATGCAAAAAAATCTCCTTAAATCTTGAAACAAAATATCAAGTTTCCTAAATTGTCTCAACGTCCAATTTTAGAAACTTATGTTTAGTTGGAGATCAAATCAATTGTTCCAGATTAAATCTTCTTGACCTGCGCAAACAAATGAGATATATCCAAAGGAAATTTCACAGAATCAAGTCAAATTTGTCAAGAATAATAACAACATATACTGATGTTCTGGTACAACATGTCACAATATTTGTCAGAATATTTTTCTTCAATGTAGACTGACCAACATGTTAGGACATCTCACACAATATCTTGTTGTGAACCATGTTTTAGCAAGATTGTTTCTAATCCTAAAACCATGGATCTAACAAAGTGGAGGAATATAGTTTAAATGGATTCCACAGGTTCTCTGAGTTCCATACGAAACAATTAAAACTCCTATGTAAACATATTGATTTTAGAATCCTTCACGTCTTTTGTTCCCTCATAGAGATTTTGGACAACGTCCCACATACCTTTAGCACCCGTAAGATATGAAATCGAGTAGAATACTTTGGCTCATAAAGCGGATATAAGTATGTTTCTCACTTTCAAATCTTATGAAGCCCTTTTGGTTTCATTATCCATCCAATTCTTGGGATGTTTTACAACACCACCTTCACCCGTAGGAATAAAAGGTCTCTCGGTGACAGTAAACCACAAAGTTTTCTCAATTGATAGTAAGTGTACATACATAATTGATTTTCAATAAGTATAATTTTTACCTTTGAAAACCGGTGTTCTAATGTACGCTCCCTTTAGATCGTTATCGTCTGCCACATTCTCAAAACTTTTGGAGTCGATTAGACTTAATCAAAAGACTAGCTCTTGATACTAATTGTTGGGTGAGAATATGACAATAGAAAATAGTCTAGAGGGGGATGAATAGACTTTTAAAAAACAAAATCAAATGATTCTTCAAGTGAGAATAATCAGAGGTTTTGTAGAGTTTGTGCGCGGAAGTTTATAGAGAGAAAATATAAAATTATACTCAATTGACAATTATTCAGTAGAAACTCAAAACACTTTACAAATATCGTAATGTCTAGATGAAGAAACACAACATATGCAATTGAATTAATTGGATAAGTCACGAGATGTGGTTAAGCAATTAATTTACTAGGCGAATTCTAAAAGTAGGATGTTTCTCAGATTTTAATCACCACTAAAGGTCTTGATAGGTTTCCAACTCCAACAAAATCTAAGCTTATCAATTAAATCGGTAAATCAAAATATAAACCTAAGCATGCATGTTCTACGAAATTCAAATTCAAGAGTAGCTGATAGAGAGATGACACCGAGATTTATAGTGGTTAGACTCAATCATCCTTACGTAAGCCTACGTCCACTTTAATAGTTGTTTCTTTATTTTGACAAATATCTTGAGAGTATATAAAATCACTAGTTCAAGATAATGCTAAATAAAAATAAAAAATAAAGTTTTCAATCTGGATCTTGACTTGTATATGGCCAAATTCCAAACTCTTATGCGGAATCTCTACTCGATCAACGCTTTCGATATTTCAATATCACAAATTCTTCTCCAAGCCTATGAGTAGCAATCAATCTCTTGATCCTACTGATTCTTGAGCGGTGAATTGTCTGAAGATGTAAAAGAAATTTGCCTTATCCGCATCCTTCCACACAGTCACTACTAAGACAATTCTGGAAATAAAACCTTCTTCTTTTTACTAGATTTTATGAGCACCAATGGAAACAACCCCAATCTTGCAAGAACCTAGAAATATTTTACCCAATATTCAAGAAAGATTAGTTTCAAGACAATGTCTCCCTCAAACAATTAACAATCACTCATGATTAAGAAATGAAATTGAAACTGCGGTTGAAAATGAAAGAAATTCAATGCAAAAGTTTCAAAAGAGGTTGTTGATTTTCACAGAAAATCACATGAATATGAAATCCACTTCAATTCTCTTGTTTTTAAAAGTGTTGACAAAAGCTTATATATGTGCTTGAGATGAAACACAAAAAGACTGAAAAAGATTGGTTAGATTCGAATCAAAGTCAATGTATGTAATGAGTGAAGTGAGCAAGTGAATGGAATAAAAGAGATTCATATTTTTGACCCATTTTACATTTGATTCGAATCAAGTGCAATGTGTAATTAAAATCATAGGATACATGATTCGAATCATGTGCAATAATTAATTTGAATCAATTGCTCCACAGAACTTTAAAAAATGCTGAAAAAGTTGTGAGATTCGAATCATGTGCAAAGTATGACTTGAATCAAATTGGGAAGAGGTGACATGAAAATTTTTTATTCGAATCATGTGTAAAACTTGATTTGAATCAAATGGTTTTTGAAAAGTTTTGGTCACTTCTGATAGATTTGATTCGAATCAAATTTAGTGTGTAAATATTGATTTAAATCAAATACATCAAAACACATTTTTTCATGATTTTAAAGTGTTTCTTTGCACCTGGCTTGAATTAAGCCCACATGGTTTCTATTCCACAAGCTCGTGCACTTGACTAAGAACATGTTGAGTAGGTTCAAACCTAACCAAAGATTTATGCATGCTAAAGTATTTATGAATCAATTTTAAACATGATTCACGGTGTGCAATTTATGAGGGAGACTCAATAAAAGATAATAAACAAAAGCGATAAGACAAAATACAAAATAACTGTATCGGGGGTGCTCCCCTGCATATGATAGGACATGCAACTAACTCCCCTTAGGGATATGTAGATACACCATACTCAACAACTCTAAATTGTTATGCACTTCTTCCTCCCCAAAAATGAAGATGAGTCTTATGTCTACAAGAAGGTTAGTGGGAGCATGATCGCCTTCCTGGTACTATACGTAGATGATATATTACTCATTGAAAACGATGTGCCTACCTTACAACAAGTGAAAAATTGGCTAGGGAAATGTTTTTCTATGAAGGACATGGGTGAAGCAGCCTATATATTAGAAATTAGGATCTATGGAGATAAATCACAAACATTGCTTGGTCTAAGTCAGAGTACATACATACACAAAGTGTTGAAACAATTTAATATGCATGATTCCAAGAAAGGATTCATCCTATGCAACATGGCTTGTGTCCATGGTTATCAAACTCGCGGTTAGACTCGTAAACTCGTACGAATTTACGAGTCTAGGAAGCAAAAACGAGTAGACTCACGCATATAATGTGTTTTTGATAGGCTCGGGTAGACTCGCACAAACTCGTATAGACTCGCGAGTCTATGGTGAGTTTACAAGTCTATAAGTTTTTCTAAATTTTGTTTTTATTTTTTAAAATCCCAAAAAAGGCCCAAATTCTCCAAAATATTTTATTTTATTTTAAAAAAACCCCTTTATTTTGCTTGTACAAGAATTAGAAAGTCTCTCTCTCATAGTCTCTTGTTTTAGAAATGTTTCTCCCCCCCTTCATCGACGACGTGGTCACGTTTGTTCTGTCTCTTGATTTTTTTCTCGTTCGTTGTCTTAAATCAATCCTTCGTTTTGTAAGTATTTTCTTGTATGTTTTACTTGGATGCTTCCTTGTATATTCTCTTATATGTTCTTTTGTATAAAAGTGATGCGCCATAGTTCAATTAAGTCATCTAATCCTGATCCACCTGTATCAATTTGCACGCGATAAAATGGTTTAGAAGATTTATGATTTATTGCAAAAAATGTTTTAGTCTATTTTGAAATAATGCATTGCTCACATGAAAATTTGCTACAATTTTTCCTAATTAATTAATTATTAATGATCACTATAAGGAATATGCGTACAAGTGTTGTAAGAAAATCTATGGTGAGTGGAAGACTTTGATGATAAAGACATAAAACACCTCAATTCAGAATATGCTTTGTCATAAGGCTAGCACAGTTTGAGAAGAGGCATAATTTTAAATTATGGTCGCGAGGGTGGTTGTAGTTTCAAATATTGCGATTGCACTAGAGCTTTAAAGCATCTCAAGATACTGATGAAGGTGATATTGATGATATTGGTGGTGATGATTTCACTGTAGCTTTGAATGTTTGAATCCATTAGCATATCAGTTTTATGATTTTTTTTAAATTTATTTTGTGTACTAGCCACTAGCCAATTAAGAAGAGGTTAGTACTTTAAGTCCTTAACTATATACTATGATATTTTGTTTGTTTTATTATTGAGTTTTTTTGTTAAGAAATTTATTACTGAGTATGAGATTTAAATTTTGATGTTAATTGATATTCTATTATATAAATTTATGTCATATATGAGACATTTACAGGTTTAAAGATATGTGTGTGCCATATATCTGTCACTTATAGGTTTTTGAAAGTCATTTTTAATTTTTGCATAGACTCGTACGAGTTTGCGAGTCGAGTCTATATACCCTTTACGAGTTTGAGTAGACTCATGAGTTTGACAACCTTGCTTGTGTCTATCAAAAACATAATCCCCTTCAACTAAGGAAGAAAGGGATTGCATGAGTAAGATTCAATATGCATTTTCAATAGGATCTATCATGTATGCCATGTTATGTACTTGACCAGATGTCTCGTATGCTTTAAGTGCAGAAAGTAGGTAATAATTTGATCTCGGTGATGCTCATTGGATGGCTGTCAATAATATTTTTAAGTACCTAAGAAGGACAAAGGACTTGTTAGGGGCAAATTGTTTTAATATTTAGTATAGTTTAGTTGTGCCTTTTAACTCAATCATTGCATATTCATGTTAAAACCTTAACTTTAGTGTAAATAATAGCTTTGTAGTTGTATAATATAAATATTTTATAGATTAATCATTGTTTTCCTTATTTTGTCGAACTGTTCGCAATATTAAAGCATTGAGCATTGAAAGGAAAATAAAGCTTCAAGATATAATTTTTGGATGGAAATAAAGAGCAGCAGATCAGGATAAGCATGATCCTAGCAGCTGGCAGTTTTCTGGACAGAAGGTAGCACGCTTAGCGCGCTTTTAGGGCTAAGTGTTCCCTTCAACATAAGGCGGTTTAAGTGTTTTAAGTGGAAGCGCGCTAAGCACAGAAAAGTGGGATAAGCGTGATCTGCGATTTTAGATGTGTATAAATAGAATTCATAACAGTTTTTTTAGGGAATCCACCATTTTTTAAAGGTGTGATCACCATTATTTAAATATAGATGCTTAGAAAACAACGTTAGAGGTTGCATCTTGATGATTCAGAGTTGGGTTTTCATCAATCATCTTTACAACGCTAGATTTGTCGGTTCATCTTCCTTCTTCTCTTTGTATTCTTTATTGTTTGGGTTCGTTTTTAAGTTTACTATGATTTTATGTATATGTATTTATCATGGTGTTGCATAACATATATTTTAAAAATCTATATCGATGTTATCCTTGTTTACTTGCTTTATGTTTAGATTTGAGTTGCTATAGGCATATACTCTTGAAATCTGGATTTAGGATGAACATATATTAGGTTCTAAACTCTATAAATAGATGTACATCTGATATTCACAGTGGGTATTAGTTCTTAATTCTTTGTATTGTTTAGTTGAATGAGACATCACTGGTGAGACAATATGGTAGAACTCTCATATGTGCTTCAGACATGAACACTGATGTGAGGGATATGTGATGATATTGACGAGTGTTTTAGGTTCCGTACAACTGATTGATAGATTTAAGTATTTGACAGGTAGATGAAATCCAATCCTGACGAGTTCTCTCCTCTCTAAAGAATGCATTATTTACTTGTTCATACGTTTTACTTTCCACACTTTATGCTTTTAAACCATTCAAAAATAAGCTTAGAAACATGGATATTATTTAACGACATTTGATCCCTCGCACTAATACATGTGGAGACAATAAAACAAAATACTTACTTTTGCTTGCTGTTTTACTACAACAACAAAGTGGTGTCGTTGTTGGTGATTGGTGTTTAGATATTGAAAGCATTGCAATCATTTCTATATTTTTGAGCTTTGTACATATTGTCTATATTGTATTTACACTTTTATATTTATACATGCATATTTATACATGTATATTTACTTGTCTATGTTTTCTATACTTGTATATTTGTACATGTTTTCCATAACTGTCTATAGTGTATATATTTGATTTGCACATGTTTTCTATACTTGTGTATATTGTATATGTTTTTGTTTTCTATCACATTTGCTAGAGTAATTGGTTAGGAGTATTTGTTGGTGAACAACTAGCCAAGAAAAGAGGTAACATAAAGGAGCATCTATGCGTAAATAAAGGTGCCGAGTTAACAACATAAAACAAGCGCTTGTTGGGAGGCAACCTAACTTTTTAATGTTTTACGACTTTTTAATTCAATAGTATATGAAGTAGATGGTGGAAGTCGATTAAGAAAGCTGAGTTTTGATGTATTTTTGAAATACAAAACAACAGGTATTGCACTTAGAGTGACTAGAGGGCGCTTAGCGCGACTAGAGGGTGCATAGTGCACTCTGCTGCTCCAGTCAAAATTTATCATTCCACTTAACCATGTTTACCCAACCCATTTAGAGTGGTAAACAATAGTAGTTAATTTCTAATATTTTTGTTTGTTGTTTGTATTCTAAAATTTGTCTAATGATTTGAAGAAGCATGGAGTGACTATTTCAAGTTTAAATGTTTCAACATGCAAATGTGTGGCAATGATAGTGTTTGAAATTCTGGTACATTGTCATTGTGATACGGTGGCCAAAACCGGGACTGTTTTAGGAATGCTGGTTTGCGTTTTGCGTTTGTGTTTGCAAAATGTCGCGGTAAGCAAGAGTCACCACCGACTTTTATTTTATTCAGCAAGGAAAGGAAAAAAGCATAGAAAAATTCCTTTTTTCGATATTTCTGAGTACGGGGGGTAGATTACAGAAAGGGAAGGTATTAGCACCCTTTCTATCTGTAGTTATCTACGGGCTCTTAGGTATTTGCTCATCATTTTAAAAATTGCTTCTGTGTGTTTGTGTGATTTGAAAAGTTTTTGTTTTGACTTCGATTTAACTCTTGCTTCTGTCTTCAAGAGTGTTACGAAGTGTTTTTGAAAGCTTTGTTTAAAAGAGGAGTGTAAGTGTGAAAAAGTTTGTTTGGATTGAGCAAGTACTTAAGAACTAATCTACCTACTCGAAAAAAGAGAATTGTTCTATGTTCGTTTCCTTTAGACAGTGTTATCCTACTATTAGTGAGTAGGTAGCATCGTCGTTGGAGTTTGAGGGTCAATTCGAAAAGGGACGTACGGTCATTAAAGCAATGTTAGGACGTCTTAGTAGTAACTCTAATGTCTTAGATCAATCATTCGAGGAAACAATTCTAAGGCAACTATTCTGAGGCAACTTTTCTGAATCAGGACTTTGATCTTTGTTTAGACAAGAGAGCGACCACTAAAGCATCTTATACTTAATGACCATTTACCGAAAGGCAACCAAGTGGGAGTATACCCTAGGAGTGCGCATGTGCGAGTGATTCAGTTTCAGATTATTATCTTTGCGCATTTAGGGTTATCTAACGGTTTTAAAGTTTTACATACATTCTTGTCATGCATCCCTAATATTCATACATCTAACAGTTAAATATTTTGCGGAATTTAAAGTGCGGAAATTAAACTACGCTATTATAAGGCTTCGGGTATTTACATAGCAAAAAACAAACCCTTAAAAATAAAGCGATAAATGAAAATAAAAGACCTAATTAAACTATTACAACTTGTGAGCAATTACATTAATATGGTAAAAAGTAAAACAATAAAGTGCGCGCGATGAAATTAGAACGAGAGAGAACTAGGGTTTTGAACCCTTCTAACCTAATTAAAAGAGAAAATTGTTTTTGTTGTTTTTAATTATTTTTTAGGAAAATAATTAGGTTTTAAAAATTAAATACACAATTAATTAGTTAATTAAATTAATTAAAGAAAGTAATTACATGGCCTATTTTTTATATTTTGTTATTTTAAGAAAAAAGAAAAATAGAATTAAGCTAGAAACAAAACCCTAATTATTCTAATTGGTTTTAAATTTATTTACAAAAAGAATTAAAGTTATCTAAAATTAACAACCTAATTAAATTAATTTAATTTTTGATAAAAAATAAATATCCTAAGTTTAATTGGATGAAAATATTTTTTGTGATTTTTTTGATAAAAGAATTATTATTTTGTGCTAGTAAAACAAATAAATAAATAAAATAGAAAAAGATAAAAAGAAAAAGAAAAGAAACTTGGGCCTGAGAAGAGCAGTTTGGGGGGGGGTGCAGATAGCATTTTTCTGGGCCCAAAACCAAAGGTCCACGTTGACCTTCTGAGATCCCATGCATTTGCTTTGACCATGCCTTTGGTGTTCCTTCATTGATGGCTTTTGGATCTGGCCATCTGGCCACTTGGCAGGCTGGATGATAAGGTCACATGGTGGACCTTGCCCTTGTGTGCGCGCTGGATCCTGAAAAGGAAAATAATATGCAAGAATGGGGGGACCTGGAATTCGAACCCAATCCCTGATGCCTTTTCCACACATTCCACTACCAACTGCGCCACTTGTTCTATTTGTTCATATAATATAAAACAATAATTAAATATTAAAAAGGCCAAATATGTTAATTCCGCGCGCGTTTTTTGAATAGGCCAATGGTTGTTTGCCATGATATCTTCTTCCTCATTGTTTTGTGGCTAAAAGATACAGTCTTTTACCTACGGCACCATGTTCGTTGCTATAGGTCCTGCAATCCTCAAAATCTCATACAAACGTGATAAATAAAAACTAATTCCATGGATAGGTTCGTCTGGACCTTCTGAGTACAATGGTGGCCCTTTCATGGCCCAATTTTACCTATATGAAGAAATCCCAAATCGAAGCACAAAAACCTAACAATGGTGAAATCTCATACATGCCATAAAAATGAAATTAAATGTTACAGAAAGCTTGGAAATGTGATGGTGAACAAGAATATACAACTATTTCATGCTAGAGATACCAAGATTGTGAAATTCGAATTCAAGAAAGAGCCCTTGTCGTGGCTGACTTACAGTGCGTTATAGGGCCTGATATTGCTTGATCTGGATTGGTTTTGCTTGCCAACACTCCCAGGAAGCGATTGGAATGGTCAGGAGGCTTTGAGGATGCCTGGAAATATGAGTTCAAATTACCACTTTTTTTCTTTCTGTTTTTTGCAAGTTTGTTCTGATCTTATGCGCCTCCCTCTAGCCTCTTTTAGGTCTGCCAATACTCCTTATGTATTGAAGAATGAATTAGGATTGAAAGAGTGTGCTCAATCTTCCTCCATCATTGTATTTGATTTTGATTTGATTCCTTTGAATATCCTTCCAAAAATAGGCCTAATCCAATTTTTTTGTGCACACCAAGCCTTTACACGAATTCAATCTCATGCTAGCTGGATATTAAGACCTGAAACATGTACAAAATCTTGAGATTTCAATGTTTTGGATTTTCTATGATTTGTTTTGATTTAAATTAATTTAATTCAAATAAAAATCAAAATAAATAATAAAAATAAGATAATGACAAGTGGAAAAGGCTAGGGCTCGTGGACCATGTTGCCAACTCAAAATAAGTGCAAAAGATTGGGCCCATTTAGCAAAATTTGCAATTTTAGGCATAGTTGACTTTTGACAATTTTGCAAAAAGGGCCAACTTCACCAATGCACAACTTCCTTAATTTTGACCCTTTGAAGGTGTCCTTGGACTTTTTATAAAGCTTGAGATGTCGTCTAAGCAACTCTTTTGGTCTCGTCTCAATTTGATATTCCATGCTCATGTATGAAGCTTTGACAAAAAAGGTGTTTTTGTTGACTTTTCAAAATGACCTATAATGTCCAAATTGATAACTTCTTGTGAATGCATATTTTGAACTTGGGAGATGAATATGGATTGTAGATAATTGCATCCTCTTAAAAATGAGCTTTGGATGGGTCATTTATCATAAATTATGAGAAAGTTATGCTTGGTCAAAGTTGAGTTGACTTTTCCTACAAAACCCTAATTTAGCAACTTTTGAGTCTTGATGAATTATGAGCAATCCTTGATGAATAATGATAAACAATTTATCAAATGATGAAATATACTTCAAAATGAGGATTTTGACCAAAAATCTTGAAGTTTGACTGTATGTAGGCCACAGTTGACTTTTGCCCTAGCACAGTCGATTTCCAGGCCTTTGAGCAATTGACTGAGCAAATTTCCTCAGCAAGGCTTCAAACTTGACATGGATGATATTGAGAACATATTAGGACATTGGTGAGAATTTGGGATCCCTTGGACTAAAGTATCTTGATGCAATATGAACCCCTAATTTGAGGTAGACTGCCTTAGGAGAGAGCTTGTCTGGTCAACCCTTGGGCTTCCTTGAGCAACTTGAGGATCTTTCTTGAAATGTTTTAGAGAAATATTGGAGGGAAATTTTGGGGTACAACAACTTCCCCTGTTCAATCTTATTAAACCTGAAGATGTAGATTGGCTTGCGTGCCTTTCGTGATCCGAAGGTGGAAGATGATTGAACACTAGAGTGCCCATAAATTTGCACTCACATGAAGTGGTGTCTGTCTTGCGATGTCGGAAATGGGCTTACAGATGCCATTTGGAAATTGCTGACAGGGGATGGGCTTAAAGATGCCACCCGAAGGAGTGTCGATCGCCTAAGAGATTCCTTAGCGAGAGCTTGCATACCTGTTATTGAGGAAGATTTCGCTGGGGAATGTTGATCTCTGTCTTGAGAGAAATAGAATTTTAGGAGCTTCGGTCGTCTGTTAATCTTGTTAAGGAACTGTCTCTTCGTCGAAGAGGTGAAAATGAACTACTATCTGGTCGTGATCCAGGCTTCATAGTGATAAGATTGACTGCTATCCGGTCGTAATCCAGGCTTTATAGTGACTTACTGGGGAAATGAGATTAAACTTGCTATTCGGTCGTAATCCGGGCTTCAAAATTTCTCGATTCTTATCTGGTCGTGATCCAGGCTTCAGAAGGAAATAAGTTGTTATCCGGTCGCATCTGGGCTTTAACTTGAGCTTAGGGCACACTAATATCCAGTCGACTCTGGGCTTCTTAGTAATTGTCCAAGTAAACTGCTATTTGGTCGAAATCCAAGCTTCGCAGGGTCTTGTACTGTTATCTGGTTGTAATCCAGGCTTCAGTCCTTTTATCGTTATCTGGTCGTAATCCAGGCTTCACGATGTCTTATACCATTATCTGGTCAAAATCCAGGCTTCATGGTGTTCTTTACTTCTATCTGGTCATAATCCAGGCTTCACAATACTTTACTTATTATCTGGTCGTAATCCAGGCTTCAAAAGATATCAAATGGTTATCCGGTCGTAATCCAGGCTTCCCTTTGGCTTTGGGCCTACTAATATCCGGTCGTAATCCGGGCTTCATAGTATTTACTGGGTAAACTGCTATTTGGTCGTAATCCAAGCTTCATAGTGTCCCTTACTGTTATCTGTTTGTAATCCAGGCTTCACAGTGTCTTTTACCACTATCTGGTCGTAATCCAGGCTTCGCGATGTCTCATACCACTATCTGGCCAAAGTCCAGGCTTCATGGTGTTCAGAGGAAATCAAGATATTATTCGGTCGTAATCCGGGCTTTATAACTTTTGTTAAAGATATACCACTATCTGGTCGTAATTCAGGCTTCGCGGTGTCTTTGGCTGCTATCTGGTCGTAATCCAGGCTTCATAGAAACTTGTATTGCTATCTGGTCGTAATCCAGGCTTCACAATAACTTGCTGGGCTGTTATCCGGTCGAAATCCGGGCTTCACGGCTTGTGTTTATGACATACCACTATTTGGTCGTAATTCAGTCTTCATGGTACGTCACACTGCTATCTGGTCGTAATCCAGGCTTCACAGTAACTTACTGAGCTGTTATTCGGGCGTAATCCGGGCTTCATGGCTCGTTGGGGATTAAACTACTATCCGGTCGTTCTCTGGGCTTCATAGTTTAAAGATAAACCACTATCTGGTCGAATCCAGGCTTCGCGGTGCTTGATACTGCTATCCGGTCATAATCCGGGCTTCACAATATGTTGTAGAAATCAAGATACTATCCGGTCGGATCCGGGCTTCATAGCTTGAACTTTGTGAGAATTTGATTGTATCTTTCCTGAAAGGTAAAGGGTTAATCGTATGTAATGCATGACATGTATCAAGCAATGATGTTCTCAAAATAAATGAGATTGTGTTGTATGATGTGTATGCATATGTCATGATATATGGATATGTAATGTTTTTATGATGATCTCTAGCCGGGGAAGATAAATCCCGGATTGCTGCTGGAGAAAGAAAAAGTTGAATTCTTCGTTCTCGCTTGGGATAGCGAATGAAGATGATTGTGAGAATAATCCTGCTGGAGAATAAACCGGCGAGAAAATGATTCTGTGGGAAAGAGATGCTCTGCTAGAGGACATGTTGATTTGTAGGAACAACCTTGGCTGGGGATGAATTATCATTACTGGCGATGATGCAGTCTGTTGGGAATTGAGTTTCTGTTTGTGAAAGGAATGAACTCCGCTGGGGATGATTTTCCAGTGGCGACTTCACTGGGGATAATCTTTTAGACTCTACTGGGGACAATCCTCCAGTGCTGATGATAGATAAACTCTGCTTGGGGAGAATATTGCTGACTCATTCGCGGTTGTGAGCCTTAGCTGGGGAGAGTGGGGTCCGGTTCGGGACTGCTAATATCACTGTCTTTTCTTACTCTGCATGGAGTGAATGTACCTTTAATCATTTTTTCCAACTAGGTTTATCCCTATACCTGGTGGATAGAGCAACTGTACGGTTTGGACATTTCTTATTTGCCCCTGTTTTTGATATTACGAGTAACCGTCTTTTGTTTCGCATGTGAATATTTATGAGCAGCAATTATTGTCAAATGCATATATTAAAAATGAACCATTGGACGTTCTTGCAAAACAAAACAGAAAAAGAAAACAATTTTGAAATTTCTTTGTGAAAATGAATTGTATTGATTTTGAAGTCGGCCTGTAAATAGGCATTTTTTGTACAAGAGGATGACGTCCTAGTAAGAGAACGCCGCCGAATAATAGAATTTATACAATTTGTGTAAAACAAATAAAAACAGCTATGTGAACAAATCCACCGGGTTCCAACTCTGCTATTGCCTTTATATCCTCGAGCGTCTCATCACTTTGCTACTTGGTTGAAGGTAGATCAGATTGATTAGTGTCGTCCGAGCTTGATAGTCGATACCGAAGTCTGGTTACAAGATGATCCAATGAGACATAGTGTTACGCTTTAGTCCCTAATTTTTTCCTGGACCGCCCTTTCGGGTTTTCAGTCCACCGGGATACCCTTTTTTTCCCAAGCCGCCTTTTCAGGTTTTCGACTTGTCGGGTGTACAGACTTTTTTTATTTTCATCCCTTATTTTTGCCCGAACCCTTTTGGTTCGCCGGGAAGCTCTTACTTTTTCCTAGGCCAATCAACCAAGCGGGTCTTTGATTATGCGTAGTATTTTTTCACTATGTCTGTATTGACGGGGTGAGGAAGGTCGTCACCATCCATGGTGGTTAGAATTATGGCTCCTCCTGAGAAAATGTTCTTAACCACAAATGGCCCTTCGTACGTAGGGGTCCATTTTCCCCTAGGATCACCTTGAGATAATATGATGTGTTTGATCACCAGATCCCCAACTTGATACTCTTGTCGTCTAACTTTCTTATTAAATGCCTTGATCATTCGCTTTTGATACGTATGACCGTGACAAATAGCAGTAAGTCTCTTTTTATTGATTAAGTTCAGCTGATCAAGCCGTGTCTGAATCCAATCGTCCTCGCTCAAACCTGTATCCTTCATAATCCGAAGAGAGTGTATCTGAACTTCAATGGGTAAGACTGCTTCCATGCCATACACCAAAGAGTAGGGTGTTGCCCCTGTTGACGTCCGTGCTGAAGTTAGGTACCCATGAAGAGAAAACGGTAACATCTCGTGCCAATCTTTGTATGTCATCGTCATCTTCTGCACAATCTTCTTAATGTTCTTATTAGCTGCTTCAACAGCCCCATTCATCTTCGGCCGGTAAGGAGAAGAGTTGTGATGCTGTATCTTGAACTGCTTGCAGAGCTCGGTGATCATCGTATTGTTGAGATTTGTACCATTGTCCGTAATGATCCTCTTTGTACACCATATCGATAGATCAGATTGTGCCGAATAAACTATGCCACGACGTTCTTGGTTACTGTAGCAAAGGAAGCTGCTTCAACCCACTCCGTAAAGTAATCAATCGCTACCAGGATGAAACGATGCCCGTTGGACGCAGTAGGTCTGATCTCACCAATCATATTGATGCCCCACATTGCAAAAGGCCAAGGTATCGTCAAAATGTTCAAAGGAACTGGAGGTATGTGCACCTTATCAGCATAGACTTGTCACTTATGACAGGTCCAAGAATGCTGATAACAGCCGGCTTCCATAGTAGACCAATAATATCCTGCCTGTAGGATCTTCTTTGTCATGGCGTGTCCACTGGAATGAGTCCCGAAAGTACCTTCATGTAACTCTACCATAATCCTTTATGCCTCGTTCTTATCTACACATCGCAGTAAGGTTGAATTATGATTACGCTTGTAAAGGATACCATTGCTAATGAAGAACTTTGCAGCGAACCTCCTCAAGAACTTCTTATCATTAACAAATGCACCCTCGAGATATTCTTGAGCCTCAAGGTACCTCTTTACCTCGTGAAACCATGGTTTATCTGCTACCTCTTTAGTCTCAATATCACAGCAATATACGGGTTCGTCCAACCTCTCAATGGTAATCTGGGGAGCTTCATTGTCCCACCTGACCTTGAACATAGAAGACATGGTAGCTAGAGCGTCCGCTAACTGGTTCTCCTCTCTCGGGAAGTGTTCAAAAGTTATCTCCTCGAAGTGTGGAAGCAATGTCAATACATATTATTTGTAAGGAATAAGATTTGGGTGTTTCGTATCCCACTCGCCTTTGATCTGACTGATCACTAGAGCGGAATCTTCGAATACACTCAAAAACCTAATCCTCAGGTCAATAGCTGCTCGAAGGCCCATAATGCATGCTTCATGCTCCGCCATGTTGTTGGTGCAGTTAAAACATAATCGGGCGGTGAATGGATTATGACAGCCTTCAGGAGATATGATCACAGCGCCAATGCCATTACCCAAAGCGTTTGAAGCTCCATCAAAATACATAGACCATCGGGATCCCTCCTCAGGTCCTTCATCTGGTCCAGGTGTTTTGTAGTCAGTCACCAACATGATGTTCTCATCCGAAAACTCGAAGTTCATAGACTGATAATCGTCCACGGCCTAATGCGCCAAATGATCCTCCAACACACTCCCCTTGATTGCTTTTTGGGTTGTGTACTGGATGTCATACTCAGTCAAGATCATTTGCCGTCTTGCTATTCTTTCGGACAAGGCAGGCTTCTCGAAGATATACTTGAATGGATCCATCTTTGATATCAATAGAGTAGTGTGAGTCAGCATATACTGTCTCAGCCGGTGAGCAGCCCATGCCAAAGCGCAGCAAGTTTTCTCAAGCAGTGAGTATCGGGTCTCACAGTCGGTAAACTTTTTGCTAAGGTAGTAAATAGCATGCTCTTTTAGGCCAGACTCATCATGTTGCCCCATCACGCACCCCATTGAATTGTCGGGTACTGTCAAGTATAAGATCAAAGGTCTCCCTTCAAGTGGAGGCATCAGAATTGGTGGCTTTTGGAGGCTGTATGGCCCTCTCTTCCTGTAGTAACAGTCTAGCAAGTTTCCCAGGCACTTCACAATCATCCTCACCTTCGTCCTTGGCTTGGTTGATTAGATTTTCGAGGTCATAACTGGCAGTAGCAGAGTCGTTATCAGTGGGATCCAGAGTGGATGTGGACCTGTATTACGATATGTGAGTGTGTGTAAGACTATAACTGTTTTAATAAAGTGCAAGATAGAAAAACAAGGAGCGCAAAATTTGTAATGCAAGAGAACGTCCAATGCTTTATTGATGATATATGGAAATGACAAACATTAAGCCCTCATAAACAGAGCCACGGTGTCTCGGGCAAGGCATTGGGCCGTAAAGTTTTAAACTGTCTGTTACAAATCTCAAAAACAAAAGTCTATTACTGTGTAATAAAAGAAACGGGCACGAAGTCCTTCGCCGTCCAATTGTTCAATCCACCGTTAGTAGTTGGGTAAATCCAGCTGTCAATATCTGACTCTTCTTCATCATCCTCAATTGCATTCACTCCCTGATCCTGTTTGGGCATATGGGCAGTTATGACGTTGGGCTTTTCCAGAGCGTCAAACTCGATTTCTTTAGCTTTAATCAAATCTTGCACCTTATTCCTCAAGGCCCAGCAGTTGTTTGTATCATTCCCTGGGCTATCGGAGTGATAGGCGCAATGGGCGTTCGGGTTATACAGCGGAGATGTGGTGCTGGGATTCTTCGGGGCTTCCCTTAGAGTTATCAAGTTGGTCTTCAATAACTGCGGTAAAATTTGAGATAAGGTCATACTGAGCCGAGTATACTGTCTTTGTGGTCTCTCTACTCTTTGTTGATTGTCGTGTTGTGGGGTAACAGTTGGTCTTGATATTACTACTGTGTTAACTGCTTGGCGGTGTTCGGGTCGATTTTGGCTCCTCGAGCTGTAAACTGCACTAGCTTCTTTCCTGAATGGCTTCTTCTCTGTACTTGATGAAGCACATTTCTGTATTTTGCCACTTTTAATACCAATTTCCACTCTCTCCCCAGTCAAAATCAATTCAGTGAACCCAGATGATAAACTTCCGATCAAATGATTGAGATACGGACCAGACAAAGTCCCAAGAAACATATCCACCAACTCCCTATCAAACAGAGGGGGTTGGACTCTCCCAGCCAGATCTCTCCATTTCTGAGCATAGTTCTTAAAGCCTTCGCCTGTACCCATAGACATACCCTGAAGCTGAGTACGCGTGGGAGCAAGGTCGGTGTTATACTGGTATTGCTTGTAAAACGCAGCAGCAAGGTCTTCCCAGTTGCGGACGTTAGCTCCTTCCAGTTGATAGAACCATTCAAGTTGAGTCCCTGACAGACTATCTTGAAAGAAATGAACCCACAGGTTTCTATCAGCAGTATAGGGTTGAATCTTTCTGACGTACGAGCGGAGGTGTAGCTTCGGACAAGATACTCTATCATACTTAGCAAAGACAGGAGCTTTAAACTTGTGTGGGATCACCACCCCAGATGCCAGACCCAAATCTCCGAAGTCCAACCCAGGTATCTTCTGGATCTCCATTGCACTCAGCCGATCTTCAAGTTGCTTATACCTATCCTCGGCAGGAGGATACTGGTCTTCATCAAAATCAGTGTCATTATCAGAGACCACAGGACTAGGCCCCTTTCTTTCCTCTTGATTCTCTCCACCTCCAGATGAATGGGACAAATCAGTTTCCTGTCGCAAATTTTTTCCAAATCTACGACCCATATTCAGGAGGACCACCTTCTTCTTCTTCTTCTCCTTCAAGATGTGAGACTTCAAATCTTGCTGCCCTTTGGCCAGGTTCAGGAACAGCTCTTGGAATTGAGCATTCTGAGCCTGAAGAGCCTTGATGGCTTGATCAGTACGTGTTTCAGAAGACATGATTGTTGAAATAAACAGCAAAGAAGATGAGAAACCTATAATGGTACCTGTGATGAGGTGCATGATAATGGAATGCGTATGAAATGATTTTAAAGACTTTGGGAGATTCAAATTTGTAAACCAAAATAAAACACACTTTATTAGATAAAACTTGTAACAATGTTTAACAATGACTTCGAGGCGTTACAAAAGAAATAACTGAAAAGAAAATTTAAACTAGAAACAATAAAAGACATCAGAAATCCCATGGTCGTTTTCCCTTCATGCTGACATAATTATTGATTGTCCTTTCATTCGCAAGCTGCCTTGTAAGCCTCAAGATCTTCCTCTCCTGCTCGTGATACTTCTCTCTGTAGGTATCCCTTTCTTCGTTCAACTGAATCCAGGATCTCTTCAATGCCCCAAGATCAGTAGGCATGTATGGATGGAGGACCGTATAAGGAACACCTTCTTCATTAGTATGCTCTATAATCATCTGCAAGACAGCTTCATAAGGCATCCCCAACTTTTGAGCTTGGCCTGAACCCACTGGAGATAAGGTTGCATCGGGAGAGAAGTATTCAATCCTAGCTCTTGAGGGTCAGACCTATTCACCATGCCCTAGGCTCGTATAAACCTTCGGCGATGCTCATTTACGTCCCCCTTGTAGTCAAAGATAATGTCTAGAAGAAGCAACTCATGGGGACCGTCTCTCCGAGCGCGTCCAAACTGTCTTAGAGCCAAACAAGGATTGTAGGTTATACCCCCTCTAATTCCAAGCAATGGAACATTAGGGTATTCCCCACATCGATCAATGATAGCTACCCTCTCCATATCTTTAGAACTCCAAAGCATGTCCATATGAGCAAGGGACATGATTCTATAGGCCCAACCTACACCTTCCTCATTCTTCAAAACATAGTTAGGGAGGTGCGAAATAAACCACCTCGCCAATAGTGGCGTGCAACACATGAGGGTTCCCCTTCTTCACACGGTACGAGTATAGAGATCATGTAGGATGTCACCCAAGAGAGTAGGCACTGGATTACGAGACATGAAGATCTTGACCGCATTCACATCTATGAAGGAATATGGATTTGGGAAAAGAACCTAGCCGTAGATGAGGAGAGCCAAGATGTCTTCAAATGCTTGAAAATCCAAGTTATCCCAGAACAGTTGAGCTTGATCCATTAGAAACTTAGCCAAGAAACCTTTAACCTCACTCCGTGTCTCCCAGTTAGACACTACATTAGCCTTTGTCAAGTGTAAAGCTAAAGCAATGTCCTCAGGTGTAGGAACCTCCTCCAAACCTGTGAAGGGTGCCTGCTCGAGGATAGATATGCCTAATAAATTAGAGAACTCCTCCAAAGTAGGGACTAGCTGATAATCTGGGAAGGTGAAACAATGATGCAACGGATCAAAGAAATGGAACAACACACTCATCATTTGCTCATCCAACTTTGAAGTGACCAAACTAAGGAGATGACCATGTCTTCTAACAAATGAAGAAGTATCAGGAACCTTTGAGACTAACTCTCTGAGCTGAGCAGGGATTTGCACGAAGTTGACTCGAATGGTATTTCTGCGCATAGAAGCCATGATCTGCAAAACAGAACAAATATGAATCCCCTCGGTCTTTGAAATGGTTAGTCTAATGAAATATGCATGTTATGTCATGATGCATGATGTCATGATAAAAATACACAACAGGTATCACAGATAGCAAACATGGTAAAGGCAAACAAGTCACACAGTAGCCCTTAAGTTTCAGGCTTGCATGGAGTCTAGGTACTACCCTCTTGAAGTTCAGTTGGTTCAATCTGTCCTAATAATAGTAATCGGGTTCTAGAGGTTCTCAATATCACTGACCACCCTCCATCGGTCATGGTTTCAGCTCACGCAATATTTTCTTGCGGCCGGAACTATCTCGAGAGTATGGTCTCAATGAGTGTAGTATCGAGTATCAACCAGTTCCCAGCTCTATGCCAAGGTCGGCTATCTCACTACTTCCTATGGCCAAGTTGGTCAATTATAGGTTCTGAGGTCAGTTGATGCTTAACGAACTATATAGCAGCCACATACTCTCCTCGTTGCTCCACAATGGATGTTAGTACCAACTAATGAGCCACATCAACATAGCTACTGCATCAACCGTATCGGTCTACGTCGTACAGTTCCCTCACAGAGTATTGCTACTTACCTAAAAGGTGTCCCCCAGATCCGGGTTAGGATCTATAGTAACTCCAATACAAAGCCCACAAAAATAAAGCAATCAAATCAAACAATAGAAAACAATATGATGAACTAATCCTAAGGTATACCCCACTTATTTACTTCCCAGCAGAGTCGCCAGTTCTGTGATACGGTGGCCAGAACCGGGACTGTTTTAGGAATGTTGGTTTGCGTTTTGCGTTTGTGTTTGCAAAATGTCGCGGTAAGCAAGAGTCGCCATCGACTTTTATTTTATCCAGCAAGGAAAGGAAAAAAGCACAGAAAAATTCCTTTTTTCGAGATTTTCTGAGTACGGGGGGTAGATTATAGAAAGGGAAGGTATTAGCACCCTTTCTATCAGTAGTTATCTACAGGCTCTTAGGTACTTGCTCATTATTTTCAAAATTTCTTCTGTGTGTTTGTGTGATTTGAAAAGTTTTTGTTTTGACTTCGATTTAACTCTTGCTTCTGTCTTCAAGAGTGTTACAAAGTATTTTTGAAAGCTTTGTTTAAAAGAGGAGTGTAAGTGTGAAAAAGTTTGTTTGGATTGAGCAAGTACTTAAGAACTAATCTACCTACTCGAAAAAAGAGAATTGTTCTATGTTCGTTTCCTTTAGACAGTGCTATCCTACTATTAGTGAGTAGGTAGCACCGTCGTTGGAGTTTGAGGGTCAATTCGAAAAGGGACGTACGGTCATTAAAGCAATGTTAGGACGTCTTAGTAGTAACCCTAATGTCTTAGATCAATCATTCGATGCAACAATTTCGAGGCAACTATTCTGAGGTAACTTTTCCGAATCGGGACTTTGATCTTTGTTTAGACAAGAGAGAGACCACTAAAGCATCCTATACTTAATGACCATTTACCGGAAGGCAACCAAGTGGGAGTATACCCTAGGAGTGTGCATGTGTGAGTGATTCAGTTTTAGATTATTATCTTTACACATTTAGGGTTATCTAACTGTTTTAAAGTTTTACATACATTCTTGTCATGCATCCCTAATATTCATACATCTAGCAGTTAAATATTTTGCGGAATTTAAAGTGCGGAAATTAAACTACGCTATTACAAGGCTTTGGGTATTTACATAGCCAAAAACAAACCCTTAAAAATAAAGTGATAAATGAAAATAAAAGACCTAATTAAACTATTACAACTTATGAGCAATTACATTAATATGGTAAAAAGTAAAACAATAAAGCGCGCGCGATGAAATTAGAACGAGAGAGAACTAGGGTTTTGAACCCTTCTAACCTAATTAAAAGAGATAATTGTTTTTGTTGTTTTTAATTTTTTTTAGGAAAATAATTAGGTTTTAAAAATTAAATACACAATTAATTAGTTAATTAAATTAATTAAAGAAAAAAATTACATGGCCTATTTTTTTATATTTTGTTATTTTAAGAAAAAAGAAAAATAGAATTAAGCTAGAAACAAAACCCTAATTATTCTAATTGGTTTTAAATTTATTTACAAAAAGAATTAAAGTTATCTAAAATTAACAACCTAATTAAATTAATTTAATTTTTGATAAAAAATAGGATGAAAATATTTTTTGTGATTTTTTTGATAAAAGAATTATTATTTTCTGTTAGTAAAACAAATAAATAAATTAAATAGAAAAGGATAAAAAGAAAAAGAAAAGAAACTTGGGCCTGAGAAGAGCATTTGGGGGGGTGCAGATAGCATTTTTCTGGGCCCAAAACCAAAGGTCCATGTTGACCTTCTGAGATCCCATGCATTTGCTTTGACCATGCCTTTGGTGTTCCTTCATTTGTGGCCTTTGGATCTGGCCATCTGGCCACTTGGCAGGCTGGATGATGAGGTCACATGGTGGACCTTGCCCTTGTGTGCACGTTGGATCCTGAAAAGTAAAATAATATGCGAGAATGGGGGGACCTGGGATTCGAACCCAGGCCCTGGTGCCTTTTCCACACATTCCACTACCAACTGCGCCACTTGATCTATTTGTTCATATAATATAAAACAATAATTAAATATTAAAAAGGCCAAATATGTTAATTCCGCGCGCTTTTTTTGAATAGGCCAATGGTTGTTTGCCACGATATCTTCTTCCTCATTGTTCTGTGGCTAAAAGATACAGACTTTTACCTACGGCACCATGTTCGTTGCTACAGGTCCTGGAATCCTCAAAATCTCATACAAACGTGATAAATAAAAACTAATGCCATGGATAGGTTCGCCTGGACCTGCTGAGTACAATAGTGGCCCTTTCATGGCCCAATTGTACATATAGGAAGAAATCCCAAATCGAAGCACAAAAACCTAGCAATGGTAAAATCTCATACAGGCCATAAAAATGAAATTAAATGTTACAGAAAGCTTGCAAATGTGATGGTGAATAAGAATATACAACTATTTCATGCTAGAGATGCCAAAATTGTGAAATTTGAATTCAAGAAAGATCCTTTGTCGTGGCTGACTTACAATGCGTTATAGGGCCTGTTGTACCCCAAAATTTGCCCTCCCATATCCATCAAGAATTGTCAAAGTCAAGGTCACAAAATGCCCCAAGGGTTGTGCAGCTCAACTGTCTTCTATACAGTCAACACTAGGGTTTGAGTTCTGGTCAAGCAAATGAACTTTTCAAAGGCCCAATCAAGTCTCACATGCTTATAAAGATGGTCAAGCACCCTCATATCAAGTTTCAAGGCATTCAGCTCAAAATTGCACAGTCAAAACCCTAAATTGCACTACAGTCAACTGTAGGGGCAAAATGGTCATTTGACAGTCAAAAGTTCAAATTTTTGGTCAATATATCATTTTGAAGCCACAAACATCATTTGATCAATGCTTGATCATGATTCTCAAAATTTGGCTCAGAAATCATCAAAGATGCAAAAGTTGCTATATTTGGACAGCTGAAAAAGTCAACAGAAATTGACCAGGGCATAACTTTCACATGGATTATCAGAAAAATTCCATCCAAAGCTCATTTTGAAGAGAAAGACATTTCCTACAATTCATCTTCATGTTCCAAGTCCAAGAAATGCTCTCACAAAAAGTTATCAATTTCAACATTATAGGTCATTTTCAAAAGTCAACAAAAAGTGACTTTAGGTCAAAGGCCATAACTTGAGATTGGTAAATCAAAATGACATAGGACCAAAGGCATTGGTTAGAGGACTCAAAGACCTTTCCAAAATGTCCAAGAACATGTGAAAAGCTTAAAAATTGACCAAGTTATGCCTTGTGGAAGTTGGGAAATTTTTGGAAATTTTTGAAAGTCAACATTGATATAAAAGGCCTAAAAATGCAAATGGGCCCAAGTTTCTTCCAAATTTCTTCATGCCAAGCCTATGCACGACCACTAGGCCCAAAGGGAAGTATTCTCATATTTTTTTAATTATTTATTTGAATTAATATTAATTTATATTCATTTAAATGATTTTAATTCATGAAAAATATAAACCTTAACATGAAAAATCTTTTTATACACATTATAGGCTCAATATTTCGTGTGAAGGCAAATGAGGAAAGATTTGGTATGATTGGAACTAATTGACATCAAAAACCATGAAAAAAGATTGGAAAAAGATATTAAGCAAATCAAATCTTAAACCATTGAATTAATGAGATTCTATCCAACTTTGTTGACCTAACATGTTCTATACATACTCAGTATCACAAACCAAAACCCTAGAGACTGCAAGCGGCGCCCTAAGTACACTCAAGCAACTCAAAAAACTCACATCCAAAGTGAATTCGAAATCCAATTTCCAGAGGTTCTTGATCAAAACAAAACACGTACACACCTTACACGAGGTCTTCTGAAGATAATCATACAATTTTCCAAGTCTGAAAGTACATGAAACGCAATATTGCATCTTGGTTTGCTTGTTTTTATTTTTGAATCGGTTTCATCGTTTCATGCATCTACACATCATAAAAATTACATATTATTCATCCTTGAGTTCGTGCGATCCTGTATATATATATATTGTTGAGTTTCGTGCAGGATTGAGAGAGCCACCATTAATGACCTAGAACTTGAGGTTTTGGGGTCTTCTGAATCTGGAACAATTGGGACGTGTAAATGCTATAATTGAGATCGCAAGAACACATAGAACTAATCTAGGCAAGAATTTAAGATTGATATCGTGTGTTCTGGCCTAACGATTTTCGTAGGATTTTTGGGTTTTGTGTTTCGCAGGTATTTCCGCAGCTAAAACTGCAAGTGAATCCGCAGGAAATCTTAAACCCCATGAGGAAGACGATAACGCGCTGGCAAGCGGTGGTTGGTTATTTCAAAATCTGGCGCGCTTTCCTCCACTAACTCTACTTTTCTCTTATATTGTTTAATTGATATTATATGTTAAAAGTAGCGCAAGTGGCACAGATGGCAGGGACTAACGTGAATGACCCTCAAGACCTGGGTTCAAGTCCCAGGTCTGGCAAATATTCAATGTTATTTTTCAATATTCACTCCTATGCAGGCACGCTTCTAAGGACTACCATACTCCATCAATATTCACCATCCACGCGTCCAAGAAGATCTCATCAAGGGCTCAGATTGAAGGCATACCCTGGAAGCCGGTCAACGTGTCCCACGTGATACCAAAAGTCAAAAAGATTCAAGCTTGTTGGGCCCAGAATGTTAGGCTTGCACCTCCAAATTGGGGCCTGAAACCCCCCTGGTTTGCATTTTCTTATTCTTATTTATATTTTATTTTCTTTATTGCAATTTTATTTAATTTGTTATCTTAATTTAATTAATTAATTTTGTTTTACAAAAAATATAAAAACATCCTAAAATTCAAAAAGGGCCAAAAATATAATTTTTAGGTTATAATTATTTTCACAAATTAATATGTAAATTATTTAGTTAATTAGGTTTTCAACTTTAATTCCTTTCTTTTTAATAAAAATTCAAAAAATGTAGAATTAGGTTAATTGCTATTTTTATTCCTTTTGATATTTCTCCCTTCTTTTTTTTTTACAATAATAATTATTATTTATTTATTTATTTTCCTATTTAAATTGTATATAATGAATTAGGTTAATTTAGGCCATATTTTAATTCTTTCTTAACAAATAAAAAATATTAGAATTAGGGTTTGCTTCTTAATTTAATTTTAATTAATTCTCCTTTTTTTCATTGAATCTAAAAAATACAAAATAACAAAAAATATCATTCTCATTTAATTTTAATTTTCTAATCCTTATTAATTTTAATTATTTGCAAAAAGGGTCCAACGCCCTAGTTCCGTCATTAATTATTTAATTCGCGCATTTATCTTTTATCGTTTATTATAATTATGTAATTGCCCCGAAGCCATGTAACTTTAAAATTCTTTGCATTTCTATTTCTTCGCATTATTTATTTTTCCGCTAAATCGGGTCCTGGAAATTTTGGCGATGTGGGCCCGCGCCTTTGTAATAGTTGTAGATTTATCTTTTCCGCACTCCTAACTGTTAACAAAAGCATGAAAGAATGTATGGACTTAAATAAAATCAAGCGTAGATCACAATGAACATGACAAGACAAATATCAATGAAGACGACATACAATTCGCACACACCACCCCTAGGGTACGCCTCACTGTTGCCTTGCCTCGAAAGGTGATCGTCGAGTAGAGGATGTCTTAGTAAGTCCTCATGATCCGGGAACCTGGCATGAGGGTAGCTTCTAAGGTGTCTTCCCATTGCTCTGGTGATCACCATGTCCCGAACCTTCGAATTGACCCGAACACCTCCAACGGTGGTGCTACCTACCTTTCAATGGTGGGATGGCACTACTTTCTAGGACATTTACACAGACGAATTCCTTAGGGTAGGTAGGTTCTCAAGGATACTTGCTCTAATCTCAAAACAAACTCAAAAGACTTTTCACACTGACACTTTTCAAAAGCTTTCAAAGCAAACTCTTCAAACACTCTGACGTACGAGTCGATCTGAAATTTTTCAAAAGAACTTTTTTAAACCCACATTGAAAAGCAAACAAACCATTTTTGAAAACACAAGTGAGCAAGTATCTAAGAGCCCATGGATAACCATGGATAGAAAGGGTGCTAACACCTTCCCTTTCTATAACCTACCTCCCGAACCGAGAGCAATCTCTTATAAGGAATTTTTCTGTGCTTTTGTCCTTTCCATTTGGAGAAAATAAAAGACGGTGGCGACTCTTGCTTCCGCGACATTTCGCGAACCAGCTTTAAAACAGTCAGTTCCAGATCCACCGATCACAGGGCCTGATATTGCTTGTTCTGGATTGGTTTTGCTTGCCAACACTCCCAGGAAGCGATTGGAATGGTCGGGAGGCTTTGAGGATGCCTGGAAATATGAATTCGAATTACCACTTTTTTTTCCTGTTTTTGCAAGTTTGTTCTGATCTTATGCGCCTCCCTCTAGCCTCTTTTAGGTCTGCCAATACTCCTCTGCAAGGCTTGAAACTTGACATGGATGATATTGTGAACATATTAGGACATTGGTGATCATTTGGGATCCCTTGGATTCAAGTATCTTGATGCAACATGAAACCCTAATTTGAGGTAGACTGCCTTAGGAGAGAGCTTGTATGGTCAACCCTTGGGCTTCCATGAGCAACTTGAGGATCTTTCTTGAAATGTTTTAGAGAAATATTTGAGGGAAAATTTTGGGGTACAACAGTCATGTACACATTTTTCGCTTTCTAGAATGTACCATGAATATGAAACTTGTAATTCTTAAAAATATCATGCCATTCACCATTTTGTACTACTTGCTCATGATTGAATCACTTTAGATCTTACCCCAAATGTGAGGAAACTTTCCATTGTTCACTATATGCACAGGAGACTAACATTATTGTTTTAAGTAGGTTTTATTATGTTTAATCTTGTATTTTTGTTGAATTATATGAAAGCATGAAAAGGATCAAGGCATTTTTTTTTAAATTGAGCATAACCATCTAACCAAAAGTAATTTACCTTATGAGTGAGCGAGAATTTGTTCAACCCTTTGAGCCTTTTTGTTAGGATCCATCTTGGTGTTGAACTGTGAACTTGTGCATGAGTAAGTAGTTCATCATAGATTCTGATTTTGTTTCTGAAGCACTTGAACCTCAACCATATATTGTGGTTGGTATTTTCCTTTACTTAGAAAGTTGGGAGCGTTCATGTCATGATGTTTGGTTTTATTCAAGTTGGGGAGGCAAAAGATTGATTGCTTAAAGGTTGGTTGCTATGTGGTTGACAAAAAATAAAGTGGTTGAAAAAGTAAGAAAAAGAAAATAAAAGAAATAAAAAGAAAAAATTAAGATCAAATTTGTAGCAAATGAGCAAAGAGGAAAGGGTGAATAAGTTTTGATTGCTTGAAATTGTGGGAAGTGATTTCTCTCATAGGATTAGATGATTTTGTTTCAAATACCTTTATATATGAACCTTATTTATGAAACCAAGCCCAATTACAATCCTTTAAAGTCCTTTTGATTCTTGTTTTTATGTTCTCAATATGATTTTTTTTGGATGAATTCATAATTTAATCTATTATTAGCAAGATTGTTGAGTTTAAGTTTAGTCCCTCGGGTTTGTTTTTCAACTATCGATGAAGTTGTATGTTAGGTGTGATTCATTCTTGAATATGTATTATGTTGTACCCCAAAATTTTCCCTCCCATTTTTCAATACAAATTAATTTAAGATACCTCCCCATGCTCTTAAGGGTCTCAAACACTCAAGACTACTCAAAGATTGATCAGACAAATCCTCTTCCTAAGCAGTTGACCTATAACTAGGGTTTCACTTTTATCAAAGGAAATTGGACTTCTAATTCCTCAAGTGGAATTCATGGTTTCTTATATGCTTTAAAGTACCCTCATGCCAAGTTTCAAGCCTTGCAGCATAAGTTTGCTCAATCAATTAGCCAGATGATTAAAAATCAACTGTATTGGACAAAAAGTCAACTTTGACCAATTTACAGTCAAACTTCAAGATTTTTGGTCAACATCAACATTTTTAAGTCACATTCATAATTTTATAAAGGTTTGATCATGATTCATCAAGAAAACCCAAGACTCGTCAAAAGTCAAAAGTTACTAAATTAGGGTTTTCTTAAGGAGAAGTCAACTAAACTTTGACCAAGCATAACTTTTACATACTTCATCATGAAATTATCAACCAAAGCCCATTTTGAAGTAAATTCAATTCTATACAACTTTGTCTCTCTAAGCTCAAGTCCAAAAAACGCTTCATTTGAGAGATATGAGCCAAAATATTACAGGTCATTTTAAAAGTCAACAAAAAAATACTTTTTCTCAAAGCAATTTACATCAAGATAAAGGCTTCAAATGAAAACATAACCAGCATGAAGATTGTAGGGGACATCTTGAGGTTTCCAAAAAGTCCAAGATCACCTTCATATGATAATAATTGAGTGAAATATGATTTGTACAAGTTGGGAAATTTTGAAAAAACGCATGAAACTCAAATTGAGCAAATTTGAATTTTTGGGTTAATGGGCTTATCTTTTAAGTTCCAAACGAGTTTCTGACCTCATAATAGACTCTTACATCCATTCATATTTTTTTTGTGATTTTTATTTCTTTTATTTTGATTTTATTCAATTAAAACCAAAATAAATCAAATAAAATAACAAATCAAAGATATAAAGTGCATGGCTTTTGTTTCGGACCAGAATTAAAACCCAAAATTCATGACAACCAAGCAAGAAATCGTGTGCATCTATTTTGTGAATCAAATCTTCATGGTTGTAATATTTCAACCTATTTTCAAACCAAATCAAAGATGCGTTTCATATGATGTTTAAGCCCATCTTTTAACCTAATCTCCTCCTCTATATAAACACTACATATTCAGACAAAAAAGAACACGTGTGGCTACCAAGAAACAAGGGTTTTTGAGAATAAAAAGTTGCAAAGAAGGTTGAATTAGATTTCTTGTTTGCAGCCATCCTTAAGGTGAAATAACCATCCAAAACGATCCTCGAGGTTTCATAGAGTAAGTTCTGATCATTCTTGATGATCAAATGTCCCTAAAACATGCATTCTAAACATCATTGGTCTTGCATATTTTGTGAAATTCATATTTTAATATTTGTGATGCTTTGATTTAAGTTAGCGATTTCAATGTGTTCCTAAGATAAATTAGTGCAGGTTCCATCCCTTGCATGAGGCTCATGATGCCTTAACACTCAACCACCATTATTACACAATTTTGCTTTATGTTGATCGTATCTCAATATACAGGTTGAATTATCCAAAAAGAAGGCCACCATTGGATTCACAAGGGGCAAATTAGGGGGATAGGGTCCCTTTTGATTTCTAACTTGTGTAGTTTTGGCAGGTTATTGTTTGGCCTTATCAGAGAAGACGACCAGAGCTAGGGCTCCGACGCTTCTCAGGTTCACATGTTTTATTATATATTTGTTTGTTTCTATTATGGTGATAGAATGGAAACGCAGCGCAGTTCGTTAGGACTGAGGCTTGTCAAACGAGATGGCTTGGGTTCGATCCCTGCGTCTTACAATTATTTTGTTTATTTTTCAAACCAACATGCAGGGTTATTACATAATGATCGGTTTCTATTTTCTATCACCAACAATGTATTAGCTTGGTGGCAAGGGAGGCGCCTGTGAAGCTAAGGGGCGTGGGTTCAACACCTGCCCTAGGCAAAAAAAATTTCTATTTTGTTTTCCTAGTCTAATTATTTTTCTATTTTCTTTTTTAAACCGTAATTAACTTTAAATCAATCATTAAACTAACCTAATTTTTTTCTTAATACTAATAAATTAGGTTTAAGGTTTTAACTATCATTTAATTTTATTGATATATTATTTATTTACTAAATTAATTAATTATTCAACTTATTTTCCTTAAATATTAAAATCAATTAGAATTTATGTTCTATTAATTACTTTTATCACTTAAATTTGTTTTTATAAAACATCAAAAATAAAATACCAAAACATTAACTTAGATCTTAGGTCTTCTAAAACATTTTTTTAAACATATTTCTTTTTTTTTCCTTTTGCTATTTAATTTTCTTAGACAAAGTGCATAGGGCACACTCTCTAATTTAATATCGTAGATTTATTTTCCACATCTTTTTAATTATTATGTAACTGCTCACGGGATGTAATAGCGTGTGACATTTATATCCTCGCACTTATTTTTATGCTATGATTAGTAACTAGGGTTTGTATGGCAAGATTAAAAACGAACGTAGAAAACCGTAATATTCAAGATAAAATAACTGAAAATAAACACTTCGCACACTTGTACCTCTAGGATATCCTCTCTTGTTGCCTTACGATATTGGTCACGTCCCTCAAAAGTGGGGATACTTTAGCAAAAGACCCTCGATCAAATCATCATGCCCCTTTCGAATAAAGATCATAATCCCTCGATGACCATTCAAGTTGCCTACAAAATGATCTATTTCCTACGAGTAAATGATGATAGTCCCTCTGATACAATTGTTAAAGTATCCTTATATGTTGCCTTCAATGACCATACGACGACCCTATGCATATCCCTTCACATCTAATAGATAGGGTTACCTACCAATTAATGGTATGGATAGCACTATCTCTAAAGGAGAAGTGAAAGAATAAGAAAGACTTTAGTGGGTAAGGAACTCTTAATTTCTTGCTAACAACTTTTCTCGAAACATTTTTCACACATCACTTTCAAACAAATATTTTCAAAACACTTTGTACGCATTCTTGAGGACTGATACAAGAATCATTACAAAATTAACCATAAATTGGCAATTTCAAAATATCTTTAAACAAATCACACACACAAAACAAGTTTTTAAAAGTGAGTTAAGCAACTAAGAGCCCGTAGATAACTACGGATGAAAAGGGTGCTAACACCTTTCCTTTTCATAACCTACCCCCTGAACTCAAAATATATCAAAGGTTTCTCCTGTTCTTTTCGCATTACCTAAATATTGGATAAAAGAAAAGTCGGTGGCGACTCTAGTTATCTGCAAATTTGGATAAAACCAAAAAATTCAGTTCTTCCACCGTATTACATAGGGCTGTTCATGGTAGAGTTTTGTCAAAAAACTGAACCGAACTGAACTGAACCATTATAGAAAGTCATCTGAACCGTACCGAACCGTTTCAATTTTTTAGAACCAAACTGAACCAAAACTTTTGGTTCGATATAACGGTTCGGAATTTCGAACCGCACCAAACCATTAGAAGGCAATTTTTCCAAATTGAACCATTTGTTAAGGAACTCAACCGTCATACTTGGTTTTGAATTTTTTTTAATAAAAAACTATTTAAATTTATTTGTAGTATTTTTTTTATAAATATTTTTAATATATTTTATTACATAATTTTTTAACTTATTCAAAATCAAAATCACAAATTAATTCAAATCAAAAGCAAATTTGAATAAACAGCTTGTTTACAAGTGTTTATAAAAATAAGCACTTATGAAATAACCAACTAATACTTAAAAGATGTGTTTCTATTAGTTTTCTTTAGAAAATTATGTATTTTTAACATTCAATTTTAAAGACTAATTTTTCAAATTAAATAGAATTACAATGATAAGTAAAACTATCATTTAAGAGAATTAAACATCGTTAAGTGTGTATTTAGAATTGAGTTCAAATTCAAGATAAGATTTAGACCTAGGTCTTCTTAAACTAAATAAGATAAAAGAGATTCCTTATTATATATAGTTTACATGTGTTTAAACTATAAAAACACTTAAAGATTTGCATTTTTATTTAGGAATGGAGTCTCATTGTATTTGCATATCACACTACATCATGCTTAGAAAAAATCATGTTTATTTATTCCTAACGTGAACATCGATTTTGACTAAAAGCTCGGGCTGACAAACGTGGAGTGAGAATGACTTGGAGAGGAGAGGCTTTGATGTTGGTTATTCCACTTTGTTCTGGTCCTTCATCTGGAGTCACAATGTCAAAACCATGCAAGTTACAACAAAGGCTTCATCATCATCAAGATTTCTTTTTAACTTGCAAAGCCTTCATCATCATCAATATTAACAACTGATGTATGAGATATTATCTCTACAAATAAAAAATAAAAAATTAACATACAAACAAAGTAAAAAATAGAATAAAGATCCATTTCATAACTCATTTTTACAAAACCAATAGTTATAACTTCATAACCAAGTGCACAAATAGATATAGTTATGGCATACATCAGTAAAAAAAATAAGTGATTCATGGAAATGTATTAATATCTTGCTATAGTATCAATAAAGATACAAAATCAATTCATACATTCATAACCGTGGAAACATGGAACAGGTAATGAAGAACCACCACAAAAGCATTGTCATCTATGATACTCTACTGCATTGAATTAATTTAGATGGCATATCAATTCCAATGCCATACCAATACTAAAAAACAGACTCACAAATTCACTTCCTCCTCTTCAAAACCTATTATACCACTAACTCAATCTCACTGGCAGTTGAGATTTTAATGAATAATGGCACCAGAAAAAAAACTAGTTAGAAACTCAAACTGATGGATCCTCTTATTCCAGAATCTAATAATGTTAGTGCAAGAATATTCATCCGGGTATTTCACTATTGATTCACTGTAACACAATGTTGTCTTGTCTTATACTGACTGGTATGGTATGATAAAGAAACTACAACAACTATTGCATCAGCTAAAGAAAAGATTAGAAAAAAATGAACTAATTCATGCCAACGATCTTTTAAGAAGAGTCATCAAAGAAAGAGATGAAGCCAGAGCAAAACGCCATAACCTAATGCTTGAAAAACAAGAGTTTCAAACCTCGATATTAAACATAAAGTTCTGAAAGAGAAGACTTCAATTTTTTTTTAAATCATTGACTTTTCTGGAGTTAACATATAAAATATCAATATAAAAATCTGCAATAGTCAATTCCACCCTTGGATCAAGAACAAAATCAATCAATAGTAAGATGTTTATTGTGTCAGGATTTACCCAATACTTGTTGAATTTACCTTTCATCTTATTCGCTATGTTTTTGATGTGCTGATTATTACTCTTTAAATGCTAATTTATCCCTTTTCCAATGGTGAATATCTCTGCCATATATGAAGCACCAGTGACATATAATGATCCAGACAAACGATTTGTAGATTTGTAAAACATCTCAAGCAAGGGAAGCACTGATGCAACATATGCGCAATCCTCTTTCTTAACTTCCCCATTCGTTTTGTCCATTTCTTTGTGAAATGTCTTATCTCGTGCATAGAGCAAGTCAAAAGCTTTTTGATACTGTAAGGCAACCTTCAACATTGAATAATTTGAATTCCATCTAGTTTCAAGATCAAGGATAACAACACCTTTGTATGTAACTTTTTCCTGCACCGCATATTCCATAAATTTGACTAGTCTACTAGGAGAAGATTTGACATATTTAACTGCATGACAAATTTTTTTAATGCAACTTTTATCCTCCTTCAATCCATATTTTACAATTAAGTTCAAGATATGCGCACAACAATGCATGTGAACATATTCCCCATTCAAAACAAGATTACTCCAAGACCACATCCTTATGCTGAGATACTTAATCATAGTGGTGTTTGCCGAAGAATTGTCAACCGTTATGGTCAAGATTTGACTCAACCCCCAACCTCTTAAGTAATCATCAACATATTTTCCAATCATGTGACCCGAGTGCCCCGTGATTTGACAAAAGTTGATGATTTTCTTATGCATCTTCCAGTCACTGTCCACAAAATGCACTGTCAAACTGATGTAACTTAAGTTTTGAGTTGAAGTCCAAGTGTCAGTAGTCAAACAAACTCTTCCACAATTTGACAAGAATTTTTTCAATTTCTCCTTTTCTTCAAGGTAGAGCGTCCAAATATCACGCCTTAATGTAGACCATGATGGGATATAAAACCGAGGCTGCAAAGTGATTAATAACTTTCTAAAGACTTCATTCTTCACAAAACAGAATGGAAGCTCACAACACACAAATGTTTTCACAAGTAGATCTAGACATTCCTCTTGATCAAATTTAGAATAGCTTGGCGAACAAACTACATTCCCTTCTGAATTGGTTTTTCTCCTTTTGTTTGGTTGGGTGGCTTGGGTTTTATCATATCATAAGCAGTGCATCTACCTAGATGAGTCCTCATACCACTTGTTCTGTTACTATACTTAATTAAGACTCCACGGTATTGACATTTAGCATTTTTCTCATCACCTTCCACCGCGGTAAAATGCTTCCACATACCAGACCGCAATTGACGCTTTTTTTCTTTGGGATGTGGTGGCAATATAACTTCATCACGAGTGCTAGCTGAAGTTGTAAGACTTATATGCTCTACATTCTCTGTCATCTATTTAATAAAAACAATAGTAAAATTAAAACTTAAACCATAAAGTAACATATCACCTTAAGAAACAATGCAAGACAAGCCAAACTGAGCTTCATCAAAAACTAAACTGACAAGAAAAGAAAATAGAAACCAAAAATTTCTCTTTTTTATTTTTTTTTTCCTCTTCTACAAATACAAAAACAAAATGATCAAATTGAAATTGAGCCTTAAATTGTTAGTCCTAAATAAAAGAGGAAGTCCAACTTCTAAAATTTCTGTTTTATCGTCAACAAACTAAACCCCACCGTGCATGCTATAAAAACTAAACATATAAAAATTTTGTAGTTTGTTAATTGAGATTACTACTCCATAGAAACTAGAATAAAGCATAAAAAATGAACAATTAGATCCTTTAATTAATATCACTATTTCTATCATAGATATAAAAACTCCAAATGCATATACCCTTCAACAATTTGACAACCCTGCTAATCCAAAGGTATCAATTCATTTGTTCTACAACTATTGCTAGTTAATGTTTGATGTTAGTCTTCTTGATGAAGTAGTTCAAGTAAGTTTCAATGTTTTCTGAAAAATTATAATGCCCCGTCATGTATCATATTAAAATATTTAAAGATAGAGCATTTTATTATATCTAAATATCTCTTAGTGACTTGAATTATAGTTTTTTTTTTGTTCGAACTTCTTTTATCTATTACCATTGGACTCCTAAAGCACTTCCTACCCAATCTTGATATGTGTGATTTGGTAGATACCAAGTGATGAAGAAATAGAAACTGCAAAGGCTCTCGCTCTTAAAGAAGGCCTATTTGTAAGTTCTAAAACTTTAGAAGCACCAAGAATTGAGGCTATAACGACAACACTACAAGAACTATTTAAAATAGCATGAAAATTCGTATAGACGCGGCGCTTCACACCTTAACATTCTTGAAGTCTGCAGCAGAATTAAATGCAATATGATATGCAGTAAATGGCCTGTTCAAGAATCCAGAAGGTACACATAGGTTTAGATTGAACATGTGCAACAATCAATTGCTCAGAAAGTTATGCAACATGAAAGCTGACTATATGACTCTTATTGTATAAAAATCTTACAAGCACTCCCCAGTCAATTTTCTCTCTCTCTCTCTTTGATACTTTAAGAACATGCAATTAGTTGATTACAATGAAATCACGGGTTGTCTCTCTCAACAATCCAATTTTTCTTTGCTGCCGAATTCAAACTTGATCTGAATGTTAGCCTCTGGTTACACTTTAGATTCAAGTAATCAACCTGTAAATGATTGAAACCATATCCAATATGTAAAAAAATTCAGAAAATACAACATAGCTTCATTTGGGACAAAATATCAGATGGAAGATTTGAACAGTTGGAAGAAACATTTTAACAAACAGTTTATGGGCATTCAAGTTAAAGCCATATATTCAGTAAATAGTAAAGTATTTGAATAAAAACATGTTACTAGATTCCATTGGGTAAAAAAAGACATAGAAATTAACGGCAATAGAAGATGTAGAGAAAAGGTGAAGTTGTAGAGAAGATGAATAACCTAATGTAAAAGATTTGGTAATGGAACAGAACAATCAAAGAGGGACTGTGGGTTTTTTCAGAATCACCACAAACGTGATTTTCAGAAGCCTTTGTTTGTTTCAGAGTCTAAGCTTCATGAATGCGTAAAAGCGCTTATTTTCATAATCACTTTTCAAATGCTATTAGCTCTCCAAACGAAATAGCTAATCATGAAAGTGGTGTTTTCAATTTCAAAGATAGAGTTTGGTTTTCATGTTTATTAATGATTCAGTTTTGGTTTATGTTTGGTTAATTTTAATTTGGTTTGGTTCTAGAACCGTTAGTAAAATAGTGGTTTAGTTCACTAACCAAATATAATGGTTTGGTTATTTTAACTTCAGTTCGGTTCAGTTTAGCGGTTCAGTTCAGTTCATAGATTTATTGAACAGTCCTAGTATTACATATTGCTTTAGAATTTTTTTTTATGTGTTTTGTACTTAGAATTTGTTTCATGTTCATGGTGTCTCTATAGTATAGTGGTAAGTATTACTTTGTGCTTTTTTAATTTTAAACCATGCTTTTTTTTTGTTTTTCTATGCTTGTTGATTCATGATTTATTGGTAGTTGATTTTGTTTCTTTAGGTTTGTGTGACTTTTGTTTGAGGACAAACAAATTTCCAAGTTGAGGAGAGTTGTTAGGGACCAAATTATGTTAATAGTTAGTATAGTTTAGTGGTACCTTTTAACTTAATTCATTGCATATTCATGTTAAAACCTCAACTTTAGTGTAAATAATAGCTTTGTAGTTGTATCATGTAAATATTGTATAGATTAATTATTTTGCCTTATTTTGTAGGATTGTTCGCATTATTGAAGCATTGAGCATTGAAAGGCAAATAAAGCTTCAAGATGCAATTTTTTTATGAAAATAAAGAGCAGCAGGTCGAACTAAGCGCGGTCCTAGTATGTTGGCAGTTTTCTGGACAGAAGGTAGCACACTTAGCGTGCTATTTGGGTTAAGCGCGCTCTGTAGCATAAGGCGGTTTAAGTGTTTTAAGTGGAAGCATGCTAAGCGTGGAAAAGTGGGCTAAGTGAAGTATGTGATTTCAGATGTGTATAAACAGAATTCATAACATATTTTTTAGGGCATCCACCATTTTTTAGAGGTGTGATCACCATTCTTTGAGTAGAGAGGCATAGAAAACAACATTAGAGCTTGCATCTTGAGGATTCAGAGTTGGGTTTGCATCAATTGTCTTTACAACGCGAGAGTTGCTGGTTCATCTTCCTTATTCTCTTTGTATTCTTTATTGTTGGGGATTATTTGTAAGTTTACTCTAATTTTATGTATATGTATTAATCATGGCGTTGTATAATACCTATTTTACAAATCTATATAGATATTATCCTTTTTTACTTGCTTTATGTTTAGATTTGAGTTTTTATAGACATATACTCTTAAAATATGGATTTAAGATGAACATTTATTAGGTTATAAACTCTAGAAATAGATTAAGATCTAATATTTAGAGTGGGTATCGGTTATTAATGCTCTATGTTGTTTAGTTGCGTGAGACATCACCAATGAGACAATACAATAAAACTATCATAGGTGCTTAAAACATGAACTCTCATTAGTGTTTTAGGTTGCGTACAACTGATCAGTAGATTTTAGTATTTGATGGGTATATGTAATACAATCTCGACGAGTTCTCTCCTCTATAAAGAATGCATTATTTACTTGTTCATACATTTTACTTTCCGCACTTTATTCTTTTAAACCATTCAAAACAAAGCTTAGAAATGTGGAGATTATTAAATGACATTTTATCCATCACACTAATCCCTGTGGAGAAGATAAAACAAAATACTTATGTTTGCTTGCTGCTTTATTGCAACAACATGACTCATTCTTGATATGTGGAGGTCAGGAAGAGCTTGTTGTAATTGGATACGCCGATGGTAACTTCCAGACAAATAAGGATGACTTTAGATCACAATCTGGTTATGTGTTTTTCTTAAATGGTTGTGTTGTGATCTGGAACAACTCAAAGTAAGATATAGTTGTTGATTCTACAACTGAGGTCGAGTACATTATTGCCTCGAATGCACTAAATGAATTTGTTTGGATCAAGAAGTTCATTAGTGAACTTGGCAAAGTACCTAGCATTGTGGATCCCATTGATCTTTATTGTGATAACAATGGTGCTATCGCACAAGCTAAGGAGCCTAGATCTCACCAACAATCTAAACACGTACTTAGGCGATATTACCTCATTCGAGAGATAATAGATAATGGATATGTGAATATATGTAGTGTACCTACATTTGACAATGTTGCTGACCTACTAACGAAGCCTCTTGTGCAGCAAAAGCATGATGGCCACACTAGATCTATGGGTATTAAGGGTATGCCTGATTGACTCTACTGCTAGTGGGAGATTGTTGGTGTAAGCCCTAGAGGCCAATACTTTTAGTACTTGTATTGAATTATTTATTAATAATAAAAGGCATTTCTTTATTATGTTTGTTTTTCCAAAATAATAAAGCCCCTAGAAGAACCAATTCATTTAATGAAATTTTAAGTGTGACTCAATGATAAGACCTCATTAAACATAAGAACATTATTCTTAAACCATCCATAGTCGAGCTTTATTGTGAATTGGGATAACATTAAAGCATCAAGACTATTATGCAGATAGACTGATGACCAAATCTCATGGAACATGGATAAGGAGTTATCAAGTCTTAACATAGGTATGAATATTAGGAGTAATATTTATACTGGATTGACCAGCTATGAGAATACTACATAGAATATTATGCAAAGTGTCATAAGTTATTCTCATGCTGATAATTGGTGTATACCACCCTTCGACCTGAAACCACTATGGAACCTATATATATAGATTTGAGTACTTTATTGATGATATATATATATATATATATATATATATATATATATATATATATATATATATATATATATATATATATATATATATATATATATATATATATATATATATATATATATATATATATATATATAAAGAACATATATGCTCTCTGTGATGCGGTGGGAGAACTGACTTGAGGGTTTTGCGTTTGATCGCAAATGTTGCGGTTAGCAAGAGTCGCCACCGATTTTTCTTTTATCCAAAAGGAAAGGTGAAAAAGCACAGGAAAGACCATTGAGATTATTTCTTGAGTTCGGGGGTTAGATTATGAAAAGGGAATGTATTAGCACCCTTTTCATCCATGGTTTTTTATGGGATCTTAGTTACTTGCTAGATCACTTGCTTTTGTTTGAAATTGTGCTTGGTGTGGTTTTTGAAAGTATTTTGTAAAGAAGTCATTGTTTAGGCAATCTTTGTAATGATTCTTGTTTGTAAGAATGTATACAAAGATGTTTGATGTTTTGAAAATGTTTTCAAGTTTGTAAGATGTTTGAAAGTGTAAGTGTTTGTTTTGAAAATAACAAGGATGTTTTTGTTTTGAAATTGAGCAAGTAACTAAGAACATTCTACCTACTCAAAAGTCTTTCATGTTCATTTCCTTTTTCCTTTGACATTGTTATCTTACCATTGATTTGGTAAGTAACCCTATCTTTGGATGTAAAAGGCACAGGCGTGAGTTATCGTATAACCATGATTAGCAATGTTGCAAGGTGTCTTAGCATTATTTTTAGGGACTAAGATCATTTGAAAGACAACTTAGATAGCGTCATCGAGGGACTATGATCTTGTATTTTCTTTGTTTTTGCTAAGATACCTTACATGCGTAATATGGCCATTTTGTATAAGGCAACCAAGTGGAATAACCCTAGAGGTGCTTGTGTGCAAATGTATTGTTTTCATGCTTGTTTTTGTCTTGAATTATGGTTTTCTAAGTATTGATTTTAGTCTTTCCATACAAAACCTAATTACTAGCATTTGTATATAAAAGCGATAAATTGCGAAATTTAAAGTTACTACGCTATTACAACATTTGTGGGGGAGGGGGTGTACAAATTGAATGGGGATTGCAAAAATATAAACCTAGTTAGTCTATTACAACCATATTGAATAGGTATTGATGTGAAAAGATTTAAATTTACAAGATGAAATAAATATACAAGAAATGTAATTGTTAAGAAAATGGGTATTTTTGGATTTTTATGAGAAAAAGGGAAATTGTTTTAACCTAATTAATTAAAGAAAATAATTAATTAAACTTGAATTTACTTAAGAAAAGAAAATAAGTTTAAGAAAAGTATTTTTTTAGTATTTTTATCTTGAAAATATTTATGACATTATAAAATGTTTTTGGCCTTTTTATATTAAAATAATATATTTAATGGGTGTAAAAGAAAATAAGTAAATAACCTAGTTTTAATTAAATTTACAAGATAATAAGTAAAAATAAATAAGGTATGATTAATAAAATAATTTTTGTGTGAGAAAAATAAATAAACTAGGTTAAAGTGAAAATCTAATATTTTTTGTATTTTTTATGATTTTTTAGTATTAGGAAAATATTTTAGGAAAATAAATAAAATGAAAATAAAGAAATAAAATAAAATTGGGCCAAGGTGCAAATAGCCTGCAGGGGGGTGAGGAATAGCAAAAAACATAGGCCCAAAGCTGGAGCACAGCGCCTGCAAAAAAAGTCAGAAAAAGCAAAAAAATGTAAAAATACAAATGGGTACCACTGGGGCTCGAACCCAGGTCTCATAGGTTACAGACGCGCGCTTCTACCACTGGGGTGGCTATACAACCGTTAACATAAGCAAAACAATAAATATACAAGGCAAAATGCGCCCTGATGACTTCATCTTCAACTTCCAGCCATGACCAACTGTAACTTGCTCATTTCTCATCAAAAATGAAAACTGTAAACATGAAACTTGTAACAAATTTTATCACGGTTTCAGAAATGTAAAACATTAAAACTATAGATCAAAGATAAGCATGAATTTTAATGGCCCTAATATGAACCCTAAAAATCTCAGAAATTTCAGTTTCAAAATTCTCTAAGCTCAAGCAAAATTAATGGAAACTATGGACATTGTTAGCTTTAGGGCAATGATATCTATATGTTTTGTTCATAAATAAACAATTGATGATTCCTGTATGAAGAGTTCAAAATTGAGAAAACTTACCTCCAAACTGAAAATCGTGTTTTGAGTTTGAGCTTGTTTTAAGTGATGGTGATGATCAGGTTAGCTTCCTTGAGGTCCTAGGAAGCTATGCAATGATTAGCTTGAACAATGGATGGCTGAAATGGTCTGGAGAAGTCAATGTGTAGAGCTGAGTTTTTAAAAATGGAGGATGGTGTTAATGGTGTTACAGTTCTTTAACAGGGTGTGGGATTGATTCTATGTGATGTTTAGAAACTTTAGAAACCAAAAGGCCAAGAAACGCACGAGTAGATTATGAGTTTCAAGTTTTTGGTCAGTTTGTATGAAAATGGAAGTGTGAAGTGTGATTCTGAGTTCTAGGTTCTTTCAAGGCTTGAGAATTCGCCCCTTTGTGTCAAATGGTTTGTGTATGTATAAACAAAAGTGTTTGAGTGCATTGGAAAGTCAGAAGTACAAGTTCTTAGCTTTTGGCTAGGTTACTTGATTTTGAAGAAAAGAGGGAAACAAGTTTCAAGGAGAGGTACAAGCATGGGATGGGTGATTGTAAGTGTTTGAAACATTTATCATGAGTTATAGAACCTATTTTATCAGAAGAGAACAAGTGCAAGGCTCAAGAACAAGTTTTGTACAAAAAGTCGCTTTATCAAAATCGCAATGTAACCTTTCTTCCAAAAATGGATAAAAAGCATGTCCATGCATTGAATGCTTGAAGTGAGACCTCTAACAGTTGTGTAAACCATTAATTATGGAGTTCCTAACAAGTTTGAGGCCTGCAAAGTAGTGTTTATGCAGCATAGTTTGAATTTGAATTTTGTTCATCACTAAAATGACTTCCAATTAAAGTGATAAAACCCTAACTTCATCTCTTCGATTCTCCCTACTCAAAAATGATCTCAAGGAGTTGTTGGACATTTTGGAAAGCTTGCAATGTGCTATACAACCCATATTTGAATTGATTTTGATTATTCCCCTTGGAAATATATGAAAAAGTGCCATGAAGTTGGGTCAAAATCTTGACCAAATTAGGGCAAAATTTCACTAAGTGTTTTGTTTCATGACCACATGTTCTTAAAATTATAACTTGAGATCCAAGCACTTTTTGGAGAAGTTGTGTGAATAAAAGTTATAGATTTCATGGAGATATACAACTTTCATATTGGAAGTTTCTCTTGAATCATTTTTCATCATGGTGAAGATTTTGCTCAAAGTTATGAAAAAATAAGAAATTTCCAACAGTTAGAAAAATTTCTAAGTTTAGAAATTTTGACTTTTCAAAATGAAATCTTGACTTTTTGATTTCTTGATGAATAAGTTTCATATTTTGACATGTTTTGATGAATTATGATCTTTGGCCCTTGAACTTGACCAAAAAGTCAAAGTTTGACTTTTCAGTATACAGTTGACTTTTGATCAGTTGACTGAAAAATTCATATGTCAATCCAATGGACTTGCAATGTTTTGAACCATGTCATTAGGTAAAAATGATGCAATTGGACTCTTGAGATCATGCCTTAAACCAATTGACCATTTTCTAGGTCAAAAATCAGAAATTGCCCTTTCCTTGTCAAAACCCTAATTTTGACCATTTTGCCCTTTTGAAGATTTGATCAAATTTATTGAGGAATTATGGTCCAAACTTTATCAAATGATACATATGAGTTTAAAATGTTTATATGGATAAAGAATTATGAAGTTTGACTGTGAATTGGCCATAGTTGACTTTTTCCCCAATACAATTGATTTTTAGGTCAACTGCTCAATTGACTGAGCAAAAGTGTGATCCAAAGCTTTAAACTTGACATGAGTAATCTTGAGGGTCCATAATGATCCATGAAATTAATATGGAGCATTGGAAGTTCAAATATCCTTGTGCAAACTCAAACCCTAATTTTGGTCATCAGTGCTTAAGGAGGTGTCTTGAGCTGATCAAACCCTAGTGCAGTCTTGAGCCAAAGGAGATCTTGTGAGCAAATTCTTGATAAATGAGAGAGCAAATTTTGGGGTGAAACACTCTATAATAAAGTATTTTAATATGCAGATAAGTTTTGATGTAAGAAGCATAGAAGATGAGAAAATATCTACTAGAACATAATATAAGTTCTAATGTAAGGAGCATAGAAGATCTACTAGAACATCTGGAAGTTATGATGTAAGAAGATGAGAGAGTTTCTTTTTGAAGATATGTTTAGAGACAACATACTTTGAAGCAAATCTGTGTAATACGCTAAATGAAGAAGTTATGTGTTACAACTTCTGAATGCACCAACGCTGTGAAATAAGAACTCTGATATTCTGATATGTGAATTTCTAGAAAGAAAAAGAGCCTCAATGGTAACATTCATCTTCTGATGTGAGCATGTTCTGAAGTGTTACAATTCACTTATGGATATTCAAAAGTAACAACTGAAAGGGGACAAGAATATCTATATTTGGAAAGCTCTTTAATTACTATTTATCAACATTCCAAAAGCTCCCACATGTGTTGCCTATATAAACAAAGCTTGAAGGAGAAATCGTTTAAAATTTAGTGCACACAACAAACGAGTCATCTTCTTCACCTTTAACATAATGAATTTCACTTGTCTAAAACACCACTTGTATGATATTGTTTTTGTTAGAAAACATTTTTGTACACTCTCTTAAATATTGTATAATGTAATTCCTTGAGAAAACTGGACTGTGGTTTAAACTTAAGAAGACTTTGACGGTTCTCATAGTAGCTGTGTAATCAAGTTTGATTAGTAGATTAAGACCTCGTTGGAGAGAGGCGAAATCACCTTGGCGGGTGAACTGGAGTAGTTTGAGTTCAAATGAACCAGGATAAAAACCAACTTGTTCTTTCAATTAAAGTTTTTTAAAACCCCAATTCAAACCCCTCTTTCTTGTGTTTTTCCATTCTTCAATTGGTATCAGAGCACCTGGATCTGGGTGCAAACACTTAACCGTGTCAGAAAAAGATCCAAGCAGGAAAAACACTATGGTTGGACCAAGTCAGAACATTAGCAATGACTATCATGATGAGAAGGACATAATCAGCTGCAGACCCACAATATTTGACGATGAAAAATTTGATTACTGGAAATACATAATCAAAAGTTTCTTTCTAGATCATGATGTTGATCTATGGGATATGGTGACTAACGGCTATATTCATCCGAGTGATGAAAATGGTCAGAAGATTGAAATAAAAAGAATGATAGATCATCAAAAGAGAGAATTCAGAAATCATCATAAGGTCAGAACGATTCTCTTGATGCTATCTCGTACACAAAGTATGAGAAGATCACAAACAGAGAATCAACAAAACACATGTTTGACTCCTTGAGAATGACATATGAAGGCAACACGCAAGTCAAAGAAACCAAAGCTCTTGCACTTATCCATAAGTACGAAGCTTTCAAATTGGAAGAAGAAGAAACTATTGAGACAATGTTCTCAAGATTTCAAACTCTGGTTGGGGATTGAAAGTTCTGGACAAAGGGTACTTCACAGTAGATCATGTAAAGAAGATCATAAGAAGTTTGCCCAAGCAATGGAGACCCATGGTCACAGCATTAAAACTAGCCAAAGATCTGGATAAAATTTCTCTTGAAGAACTTATCAGCTCCATAAGAAATCATGAGATAGAACTGGAAGAAGATGAACCCCAGAAGCAAGGTAAGTCTCTCGCTCTTATATCTAATAAAACTAAAGCTTTTCAAGCAGGAGAAGAAAGTTCTGGAGGATCTGCATCATAAGAATATGAATTATTTCTCCTCTCCATAAGGGTAAAACAATTATGGAAACACAGACAAAAATTCATAAATCCGAGAAGATCCAACGTTCATTCTGAATCAAACTCTGGGTACAAAAAATCCAGAAGAAAAAACATTATTTGCTACAAATGCAACGAAGCAGGCCATTACAAAAGATACTGCCCAAATCTACAGAAGGAAATGCCTAAAAAGAAGTTCTCCAAAGATAAGATGAAAAGCCTCGTGGAAACATGGGATGACTCAGAATCTTCTGAAGCTGAAACAGAATTAGAAGATGAACGAGCCAATATAGCCCAAATGGTCAACGTATCAGAAGACACTGGATCATCTGGATCAGAATCAGACTCAGGCAGAAGAGGTATTCTCTAACTTTTCTAGATCTCAATTATAAGAGAGTTTGTCAGAAATTCTTGAAAGATATCAGAAACTTCGAGTCATAAACAAGAACCTGAAAAAGGATCTAGTTTCTGACTCTGAAGAAACTAAGAAACTGAGATCAGAAAACTCTAAGCTGAAAGAAACGATTTTTAAACTAGAAAATAAATTACAAAATGCTCGGAAAGAATTTGTCTCAGAAGTTCCTAGTAACTCTGATGAGACCATAAAGGAATATGATCATAGCTTTCAAAAATTTCTTGCTAAAAACATAGATATAAGCAAGATGGCTTCAATGATATATGGAGTTAGCAGAAATGGAAGAAAAGGAATAGGATACAAGGGATAAGTATCTCAACCTAAGGAAATTAAGAATATGGTCATTAGATGCACATCTCTTTATTCTCACTTCACCTATGGACACGGATGATATAAAATATACTAGTAAGGTGTTTTCTGCTAAACCAAAATTCAAACATAATTTTGGAAACTCTAACAATCATGGACCCAAAAAGATATGGGTACCAAAGGATAAAATCATCTATGTTGCAGATATTTTTAACAGCAAGGTTCGAACACCAGTTTTAACAATTGAACTATGGATGCTCTCTACACATGACGGGAAGAAAGCATATGTTCCAAATCTTGGGATTTAAATATGGAGGATACACAGGTTTCATAGGCAATTAGAAAGGAAAGATTATTAGCTCTGGAACTATTGGTAAAAGTACTGAGGACACAACATCAGAAGAATCCCATTGAAATCCCAGTTAAATACAGAAGAAGATGAAACAAACATTACAGAAACATCTGAAGATCCCATCTAGAAAAGACAACTCAGAAGATCTGAAAAACTATTTTGTTTTTGCTCGCTGCTTCATTTTAATCTTCTATTTTTCCCGTGTTGTTCCTACTTTTTGATTCTTGACAAAAAGGGGGCGAATGAAAGATATTTTGACTCCTTCTCAAAACTCTGATCAGAAATCTTCAGGGAAGTGTTTTTTCTTCATCTGAGTATCCAACTCAAGGGGAGACTTATGCTTTATGTTCTTTAAGTATTCTATCAAAATATACAAGTTTTTGTCATCATCAAAAAGGGGGAGATTGTTAGAACATATTTTGGTTCTACATCCCTGTAAAAGTTTTAATGATAACAAACACATGATATATATATATATAAAGAACATATATGCTCTCTAATAAAGTATTTTAATATGCAGAGAAGTTCTGATGTAAGAAGCATAGAAGATGAGAAAATATCTACTAGAACATAATAGAAGTTCTGATGTAAGGAGCATAGAAGATCTGATAGAACATATGGAAGTTCTGATGTAAGAAGATGAGAGAGTTTCGTTTTGAAGATTTGTTCAGACACAACATACTTAGAAGCAAATTTGCATAATACGCTAAATGAAGAAGTTATGTGTTACAACTTCTGAATGCACCAACATTGTGAAATAAGAACTCTGATATTCTGATATGTGAATTTCTGGAAAGCAAAAGAGCCTCAACACTAACATTCATCTTCTGATGTGAGCATGTTCTGAAGCATTACAATTCACTTATGGCTATTCAAAAGTAATGGCTGAAAGGGGACAAGAATCTCTATATTTGGGAAGCTCTTTAATTACTATTTATCAATATTCCAAAAGCTCCCACATGTGTTGCCTATATAAACAAAGCTTGAAGGAGAAATCGTTTACGATATAGTGCACACAACAAATAAGTCATCTTCTTCACCTTCAACATACTAAATTTCATTTGTGTAAAACATCACTTGTATGATATTGTTTTTGTTAGAAAACATTTTTGTACACTCTCTTAAATATTGTATAGTGTAATTCCTTGAGAAAACCATGTTGTGGTTTAAACTCAAGAATAGTTTGATGGTTGTCATAGTAGCTATGTAATCAAGTTCGATTAGTGGATTAAGACCTCGTTGGAGAGAGGAAAAATCACCTTAGCGGATGGACTGGAGTAGTTTCAGTTCAAATGAACCAGGATAAAAACCAACGTGTTCTTTCAATTAAAGTTTTTTATAACCCCAATTCAACCTCCCCCCCTTCATTTCTTATGTTTTTCGATTCTTCAATAGCATGTTGAGGGACATGAGTGACATAGATGGAATTTCCCCATCCTGCATAACAGGACAAATGTCTAAGGGCCCAATATTGAACTGGATAAGGGTGACATGGTCTATGCCTTGTGTTCAATATAGACATAAGGGAAAAAAAGGTAATTGTACACATAAGTATCATCATGATAAGGTTTTATCAGATCACATGACATTTTTGTAACTTGGGTAGCAGTGATGTGTTGCTAGATACCGCTCACTGTGCATTATGTTAAATTTGATTTAATATAATTTCCAATGTCGCGAGAACCTACAAGGTCACACACATAAGGGAAGATTGATGAGAGATAGAGTAAATAAGGAACACTGTAAGGTATAGTGCACTTAAGTGAATTATAGAACACCGTAAGGAACGATGCACTTAAGTAGAATATGAAATATGGTAAGGTACCATGAGCTTAAGTGAAATATAGTACACCGTAAGGTATGGTGTGTGTGCATTTTAGTGAGCTTTTGGATTGCAGCCCACACAAGTGGTTCTATAAATAGAACCCTTATACAGTAGCATTCAGTCTTGATGAAAATTCGGTCTGTGAAATCATAACCGTGTTGTTTCTCTCTCTCTCTCTCTCTCTCTCTCTCTCTCTCTCTCTCACGCTCAAAGTCAACAACTAGCATTGAGACTGAAGAGGATTATGTTCATATGGACTGAGTAGAGGTGTTGTCCTTTATTAACGCTCTTGATCACTCCTTCAATTTTGCATCAAACTTTTAATCGCCACAAGATGTAACCATTTCTATCACTGATTATGCTCGTTCGTGAGGATCACTAAAGGAAAAAATTTGTTTTTCGTTGCGCATTGTATCACAATTTTTCTTCAGGAACAAATCCAACGATCTAATGAGCTTGGAGTAGATCTGGATGTTGTGGAGTTTATGTTACTCGATTTAGAACACCTCACGAAGGAGGTAGAGGTAGTATTGATGGTAGAAGTCACTTCGCGTGTTGGGTCAGAATGAGTAGTTTTAGATTCAGTCATTACTGATAAGTTTGAAAGTCAAGGATTTGGAAATTCAAGAACTCAAAGTTGATATAATGCTTAATCAAATTTATAGAGGTAGACCTTCAAGTTCAATTCAAGGAAATCTTGATACAATAAATTAAAAAGGTTTTAAATCGAGGAACTGAGGAGCGAACATGCGATTGTGAAAAACAAGGGAATCAGAAGTCGATTCCCACAGACAATGCTACTGTTTTGTTATAGAACCAGAAATAGAATGAAAATTGGTGACTACAAATGATTACGAGATATGTGAACTTTTGATGTGGTTGAGAGGGGGTTGGCCTACAAGATTTGTACTACAACGTTCAAGTCAATATGTGAGGGAGAAAAGTGAATGGAAATTAAATTTGAAACTATGTACCTGAAACTGGCGCAATATATATATATATATATATATATATATATATATATATATATATATATATATATATATATATATATATATATATATATATATATATATATATATATATATATATATATATATATATATATATATATATATATATATATATATATATATATATATATCATAGGGAGGTTATAGCAACTTGCTATTTGTTAGGCGTATAACACGGGGATCTGTTGGATGCATATGGGGCTTGGATCAACAATATTCGTATGTACAGTAGCTTTTATGCAATGAAAAGGTTCTAGACAAACGGTAACTCTTTCGAAGTGGTCGATCAGGGACCATTATGGTTGGCTGTTGGGGCGGTAAAGCGGCAAGCAAAAAGTAAGTTATTAATTTACCAGGTGATATTTAGGTTATATCGTATGGTGTCCACACAGATTAGTGTATTGAAATGCCATTCGAAAAATCTATCGTTAATGAGTTTTGGGGTTAATGGGTTGTATGAAAAAAGTACCAACAAAAAATAAATGTAAACAAAACTGTAAAAGGATAGACAACTTATCCAGTATGAATGTACACTACTCATCACAAATTTAAATCTATCGATCAGTTGCACTCAACCTAATGTACTCGTTAAAATCATCACAAACACCATGAGATGTACCCACAATGAAGGTTATGTCTAATGCCAAGTCGCGAGACCAACTGTATTACTCTATTGGTAATGTCTTGCACGCTACAACAACACATAGGCATTAAGCTTTAGCACCCAAAGTGAATATTAGCTCTAAATATATCTCTAGAATCTAGAAACTAATAGATATCCACCCCTAATCAATATTTGTGAGATATATGTCTATAACAACTCAAATCCAAACATAAAGTAAAAAGATCAAAGAAGACATCAAGATTGATTTGTAAAGCAAGTTTATACAACACCAAGATCAACAAATATACATGTTCAAAGTAAATATACAAAAAATACCTAACAAAAGAGAAAGACAAAGAGGGAGAAGAGATAAACCAGAAATCTTCCGGTTTGTCAGCGTCGGTCAAAGATAAATCCACCTCCAATCATCCATAAGCAAGGCCCTAATGTTGTTTTCTAAGCTAATCTATCAAAAAAATGAAGGTTTGATGAGTTTGGAACAAATACCCAAAAACATCACCTAAAAATGTGTATTTTGGCCCTTTTAACGCAATTATGTCCAGGGGACCGCGCTAAGCGTCATAATCACGCTAAGCGCGCTCTACTGTCATGAGAAAAAAATTAGCTTTTTGTTTTCACCATAACTTGAGAACCGTAACTCTGATTTACGCCCAGTTCTAAGTGTTGTAAATCTTATTCAATTATCTATCTAGCAATGCCTAAATATCAACCAAATTGATTACTTCTTATTCTTTGATTTTGAGCCTTATTCATTGATGAGTTGCTCAAAATCCTGTGTATGATGTCGTGTCTTCGACACTTTATTGCTCATGCTCCAAATACGCATCAATGCCTATAAAATGAATAGAAAACTATCAAACATTACACAAATACACAAAAACTCAATTAAATACAATTTATACATAATTATACAAAAAGCGGGGAATTATTCAATGATATTAACAATAATAAGTCGATAAGTGAAACAAAAAGTATATACAAAAATAGCTACAATTTTCACTTATTAAACTCTCCCCAACTTGAACTTGTTTGTCCTCAAATAAAGCCAAACAACTCAAAGAACCAAAAGTAATCAACCAAAATATCATGAATCAACAAGTTTTGAAAATGGAAAACAAATGCAATGGTTCAAATGAAAAATGGTACACGCGATGAAACATACTTACCACTAAACTACGACGATAACATAAACACAAAGCTAATGCTAAATACAAAGAACATGTCAAACATTCTAAAACAACCCAAGCTCACAAATGAATCACACCTAGAAAAAACAATTATTTATAGATGAAAAACACACAAAATAAGGTATTTTCACTCATCCAAAATCTTGCAAACACTAGACTAAATTATGCATTCATCCAAAAATTTACATTGAAAATATAAAGGCAAGAATTTCAAGGGCTTTTCAAGGTTGTAATGTGGCTTGGTTAACAAACAAGGGATAAGTCCTAAAGCTAATTGAAACAAAAACTTGCCTTAACCTAAGGGAGTGATTAACTCATAAAGACTCAAACAAAATAATTTCAATTAAACTTCTTCTTCATTTCAAATTTCAAACCAACACACATCACTTATTAGCACTATTATTCGAACTCTTTTTGTTTTTCTTTTTCAAAGCCTTTTTTTCATTTTTTCTTTCTTTTTCTATTCACTTATTTTTCACTTTTCTTTTCTTTTTCTTATCAACCTCATAGCAATCAACCAATAAATACACAATAATTTTTCTCTCCAACTTGAATTCAACCATACATTAAAGTGAATACTCCCTACTTTCTAAGGCAATGTAAAAATCCAAACCAAAACAATGGTTGAGGGTTCAAGAAAACAACGAATCTACATCCATGCAAAAGGGGAAACTAAACACTCATAGACAAGAATTTAGCAAATACAACATGGATTTCGACAAAAATCTCAAAGGGGTTACTAACAATCACAAACTCACAAGGTGAATTGACTTATTTGGCCAAGGGTAGTTATGCTCAAAATGGAACAAAAAAATTGCTTTGATCATTTCCATGCTTTCATACAACCAACACAAACAAAAGGTTAAGCATAATAAAATCCAATTAAAACAAGATTTGTGGTCTCCAGCATATGTGAACAACGGAAAGCTACCTCACAAAAAGGATAGAAACTAAAGTGATTCACAAATGAACAAGTATACAAAAGAATGAATGACATAAAAATTGTAAAAAGTCTAAGTATCATGAATATGCTAAAGTATATAAGGCGATAAACACATACCTCGAACGTGTACAAAACTTTTAACAAAATCATTACCATGCATTTGCAATTTGAAACACTCACACTTGGAAAATCACCAAAAGCGACTTCAAGCTATCAAACCAAAATTGAGTCCAAACAACAACAAAATAATTAACTATACAAATATTATTCACTATTTAAAGCCTAGGTGGAAGTGTGAAAAAGAAAAGCCAAGCAAAAAATTAAAAAGAATTCATTGGCTCTGCACAGCAGGGCACGCTAAGCGGCACAGAGCGCATTACACCAGTTGCAGAAAAATAGAACAGCAACTGGTGCAGCTGCTATGCAAGCTCCACTTACACCTACACAACCTCAATGTACAGAATACTTACAACATACAAACTTTCTCAAGTTAAACACGACAAGCTTGTGGAAAATGCAAATTGACATAACGAAACAAATGGGTGAAAGTGAATTAACAAGTTAAAAAGTGAAAATTTGAGAATTTAAAAACAGGTCCAATTTCAACTTGTTAAAACACAAGCCAACACATGCAAAAACGAATACAAACAAAACATGTTTGTTCTACTTCGTAAGTATGACACCTTTATTGTGCGAGCTAGTAACCTCCTCTCGTCATGCCATGGTATTGTCACACTGCGCAAACCTAAAGAAAGTATCCTAACATCCACACAACAAACGTTACAAAAACGAGACAATTCATGACAATACGTGAAACCAAAGAAAAACACATATATGCACAAGTATGGAAAGTAAAAATAAAACATGTACAAGTAAAAATAGATAAGTTTATGTACACATTCTATACAACATATACATTAATTACAAAACTCAAAAACAAAGAAACTATCGCAATGCAAAATAATAAACACCAATCCCCGACAATGGCGCCATTTTGTTGTTGCGGTAAAGCGGCAAGCAAAAAGTAAGTTATTAATTTACCAAGTGATACTTAGGTTATATCGTATCGTGTCTACAAAGATTGATGTATTGAAATGTCATTCTACAATTGATTCGTTAATGAGTTTGGGGGTTGAATGGGTTGTATGGAAAAGGTATCAACAAAAAATAAATGTAAACAAAAACTATAAAGGATAGACAATTTATCCGGTATGAATGTACACCACTCGTCACAAACTTAAATATATCGATCAGTTGCACTCAAGCTATTGTACTCGTCAAAATCATCACGGACACCACGAAATATACCCATAACTAGGGGTGTTTAAAACCAAATCGGGCCAATAGAAAACTGCAAAACCGAACCGAACCAAAGTGAAACCGCAAAAAACCGCATTTTGTTCGGATGTCTTTGGGTTATTTCCTAACGGAACCACACGGTTCGGTTTGGTTTGCGGTTTTGTTCGCAGTGATTTCTGGCGAAACAACCGCTAGTCTTCCAAACAAATTTGATATGTATGGTTACTCGTAGGATCAACTAGATTGATCCTAGGACATGTGTCTTAACATTAATTGTAACACTTACTTGACGGTTTATGTTAAACACGACGTAGTGCTTATGCATGTGTTTGTGTAAAGGCTTAAGACTTCTGGGATTAAATTCAAATGTAAAGGTTTGGACGAAACGTCTTAGTCAAAAAAGGTTTGAATGTAAATACTTGATAATGAAAAGACTTAAAACTGGAATTAAAGGACTTGATTGTAAAAGAAAAGAGCCTTTTAAAAGAAACTTGATACATAAGGCTTTGCAGGAGAATGAAGCAATTCGACAGAACATACAGAAATTAAGAACAATTGCAGGAGTACGTAAAAGAATGGTTCAAAAGGAATTATATTGATAAATGCATTTCAAAGATAAAATGTGTGATGTCATACGTACATTCTCAATGAACTCTTTCTCTGTAACTTGGTACTTGAGTATTTTATGAGTAATTTTGTACGAATTATGATCATGCTTTTTCCCTAACACTAAGGAACTATTTATAATGTTCTAACCATAACAATATTATTCTAATGAAAAGCCACGTCGCTTCTTGCATGTCTTTTGACACTCTAAGGATTCCACGCGTCTTTCTTATCCAACGAAACTATTTCGAATTTCAAACATTCCCGCTCAAGCCTTCAGCAACAACTTTCTCACGTGGTCGTCGAAACGCGCGTTTTTGACAAAACAAAAACAATTGTCCTTTCAAATTTTCTTCTTCGACTCAGATTGACCTTTCAAACTATCTTCTTCGACTCAGATCCAGTAACCATACTTCGACTATAGCTTTTTCAAGCCATGTTGTGTAAATTTAAATGAATGATTCCTTTATTATCCTAGTCGAAATTCCCAGCCAACAAATTGCCCCAATAAATGTCTGTTTTGAATATGTGCAGAAATAGGCATTTCTTGTGATTTACGTTATTTCGACCAGCAAAGAGAATCTTTTCGTATTTTAATGATATCAGCATGACATCTCTTCCCAAAAAAAGTCTCTTCAAGACGTGCGTGCAGCAGTTACAATGATGAATAACCATTCCCAATGTCAAGTGACTTGACAAACTTCTCACCTTCTCCTTCAGGATGCGAACACGTATCCTTTTGATGGACAATCACTCTTCACTATAAAAAGGTTGTTCTCCTTCCTCTCTCTTACTGGTTAATCTTTGATGCATGGTCGATGGCACTGCCCCCACCCCGTGTATCCACTCTCTCCCTAGCAGCAAATTATAATTCGCTTTTGCAGGAATCACCATGAACATAGTTGGTCTTGTCACAGACCCAACTGTCAAGTTTACTTGAATTACCCCCAGGGTGTGACCTATTTTCCCTTCATAGTTAGACAACACCATATTGTGAGGTTTAATGCTCGTGTCGAACATCCCAATTCTTTTCAACATATAATGAGGCATCAAGTTAACTGCAGCCCCTCCATCCACCAGTACTTTGTTAATACCAGTGTTTTCGATCTTGGCCCTTATATACAAAGGTTTCAGATGGTTTCTCATAGCTCCATCATGCCTTTCGAAGAAGGCATTTTGCTCTTCGACTGCTCCATTATTGAGGACGTAGTAACATGCTGGTCTGTGTTTCGCCATCTCCTCTTCATCAGCTTCTTCGCAGTCTTCAACTTCAGTTTCCTGATAGTACTCATGGGGGATATTGGATACCATGTTGCAATTCATGTTCAGAGACGACACGCCATCAGATTCGAAATCGTCTGTCAACATATCTTCAGATTTTATGGGATTTTCTTGAGTCACTTCTTTCATTTTCTGTTGTTCGTCAGTGAACAACCTTCGTCCTACTGGCGGTTTGACGAATGTCGATGTTCCAGATACTGCTTTGGTATTTCTTGATTCACCTACCTCTTTCTGCTTTGATTCTCTTTCTGTTTTCCTTGCTCTCTGGTGTCTACGCCACTGGGATCTTGACATGGGGTTTTTTCCTTTGTAATTGTCTAGCCTGTGAGCCTCCCTTGTTGATGCCTGGAATTTCCTTCTATAGGCGAAAGTTGTTCTGCCTCCCTTGTCGAAACTCCTCCACTTTGATTTCTCATCATTAACATGCATCCATCGGTCAGTTGGTATCTCAGCAGGTAATTTGAACGAGACTCTTCTTGCCTTGGGATGTGGGCTATCTGGCCTTTTCGACGTTCCCCTTTTGTCAAACACGTACATCATTGGGTTTGCTTCCCTTGGCTCCCAGCTACCATGGAAAGGGATTCGTTCAAACATTTCAACAATCTCCTTGTCATATATTGCGCCACATCTTGGGCACATCAGGATTCCTGATTCTGCTTTGTAACATCGGAGTATGAAAACCAAAAGCGTTTCGCCTGGCCTTGGGTATACTCTCATCAGTTGACTTTCTTGGCACCGATTTCCTTGGGTGTTGATGTGGACCCTCTCATAATTTTTAGCCACTCTTCGACTCAACATAATGGAGCACCTTGGGCACAGCAACATCTTGTGGGCATTCCTCTCATGGCATCTCCACAAGTATTCGCGCAGATTCTCATTTGCCTTTGGGTAGCCAAAACTCTTCTTCTTCTGTTGCATCAGCAGGCAGTTTTCCAATTCTTCCATCTCCGAAGCGGGTTGGTCCAGATTGACCATGTTGACTCCCATGGGTACTTCAGAGATTTCCATTTCTTCGAACCTAACTCTGAGACCTTCAGTAGTCTCATTAGTGGTTTTCAAAGAAACCTCAGTAGTCCTAAATTTGATTTGTCCAGCCTGGGGGTCTTCAACGTCAGTGTCGAAGGATCCTCTGGTGTTTAGGCTATCAGTAGCCTGCTTTCCATCTTCCACGATCTTTTCTTGGTCAGTGTTGAGTATGTCCACCATATTGATATCCAAAGGTTCAGCGTAGTTGGTGGCAGCCACATTCAAAGGATCAACATCCACCTTCATAGGACCTTTTCCTTTATCAGCGAATTTCAGACGTCCATCCTTGATAGCATTCTGAATTAAATCCCTGAAAAGAAAACAAGCTGATGTTTTATGGCCAAGAAAACCATGGTATTTGCAATGACCTCTTTTCTTTCGTTGTTCTAACGGAGGAACTTTAGTGTTAGGAGGCACTATCATTTGGCCATCCTTTACCAGTAAATCAAATATTTCGTCACATTTAGTGACATCAAAAGTGTAAGTTCTTTTAGGATATTTATCACTATTTTCCTCTTCGAAGGGGTTCTTCCCATTCAAAGGTGTTAACATTTTACAAGAGTAAGGGGGTGCCTCTTTTAATTCAGTCAAATCTATTTCTACTTCTTCAACACCATAAGGGTTGTTATACGGCTCATATTCTTCATTTTCGGCTTCGACATAGGCTACCCTTTCTTTTTTATGATTTTTACTTGCCCTGGCCTTTTCAGCTTTCAGTTGTTCGACCTGTCTAACTCTATCTGCCAACTGAGCCATATCTCTCAAGTGTTGAGTATCTAACTTCTTTCTAATGGAATAATCTAATCCACCTGCAGCCATTTCGACTAACTCATGCTCAGGCACCACAGTAAAGCATCTAGATTTCAGAAGACGGAAACTATTCAGGTAGTCATCTATGGGTTCCGTGAATTTCCTCTTTACGCTTGCCAATTCCTTCAAACTTATCTTTGTTTGTCCCACGTAAAACTGTTCATGGAACAGTTTCTCTAAGTAAGACCACGTATCTATGGAACTAGGAGGTAATGTGGTGAACCATGTAAAAGCATTTTTGGTTAGTGAACTAGGGAAATATTTTATTCTTAGGTCTTCATTGTTTTCCAAGTTTCTTAACTCTGTCAAATATCTGGCTATGTGCTCAATAGTGGATTCATTTGTATCCCCTGAAAAATTGGTGAATTTCGGGATCTTGTGACCCCTTGGCAATTCTGTTTGCAGAATAAATTCCGCTATAGGGGAAGTGTAGTTGGGGCGTCGAAACCCTGTGTTTAAACCATTATTAGCCATGATTCTTTTGACTATATTTGTTATATTATTTTCAACCAACAGGTTGTCTTGTCTCATTCTATGAACAACTTCATCTGCATCTTGGCCTCTATTGACCATGGCTATTCTCCTGGGTGGTTCCTCAGGATTTGGCTGTCGAATACCTACTGGTTCAACTCTTGGTTCTTTGACAATATTTTGTCTAGGTTGTTGAACCTGGTTTATGGTTGGTTCTTCTTGAACTCCTATGATATTCTGCGTGTGTCGAACAGGTGGTTGGGGGTTCCCAAAGAAATCCGTTATTCGCGCCATATGCGCTGACAACTGTTGGTATGCTTGGGTGTTTTCTTGATTGGTTCTGTTTATATTCTAGATTAGGGGAGAAAAAATAGTATTCATTTCCCTCGCCAATATTCCAACCATATCATGGTTACTAGCGTCCATTTGTTGTCTAAGTGATGCCTGGGTATTTGTTGTTAAAGCAGGCATCTGGGATGACATGCCTTGGTTTTTGGCGCTTCGACCAATTGAACCAACATTTTGAATCGGCGAAAAAGTACTTACGTTAGGTTGCGTATATGCGGAAGTTCCATTGTGTAAACCACACATGAATGATGATGAGGGCCCTCCATATGATTGTTCTGTCCAAGGCCTAAAATTTTCGAATCCCGGTGGCCTGGGGGGTGTCGAAGGCGGTACTTGGCCTCCTACATATGTCAAAATAGGGCCATTTTGAGTATTCGAAAGAGACTCGGATGTACCCCAAAGGGGGGCACGTTGATCACACTAGCCACAGAAGCAGTTACCGTGTAAGGTGGATTCGAATTAGTTGCGGCCATTGATCCTATTGATGTTGGAATGGCCTGGGAACTAGTTGTCGAATTTGTACCGACCGTTCCTGATCCTTGTGGAGGATTTTGTCCTCCTTGATCATTAGTTGTGTTAACCATTCTTCTGGTATGTTTTTTCTTAGGTATTGGTTGATATTCACTAATAATTCTGCCACTCCTAAGGTTCATACAACGCTTTTGCGTATTTTACCAGAAAATAGTCTTTTAAACCGTCTGTTATGATTACAATTGGTTTTTTCTTAAAACGTTATGACACAGTCCCACCGGGTGTGCCACTTTGTTCGCCGTGATTTTTGGCGAAACAACCGCTAGTCTTCTAAACAAATTTGATATGTATGGTTACTCACAGGATCGACTAGATTGATCCTAGGACATGTGTCTTAACATTAATTATAACACTTACTTGACGGTTTATGTTAAACACGACGTAGTGCTTGTGCATGTGTTTGTGTAAAGGCTTAAGACTTCGGGGATTAAATTCAAATGTAAAGGTTTGGACGAAACGTCTTAGTCAAAAAAGGTTTGAATGTAAATACTTGACAATGAAAAGACTTAAAACTGGAATTAAATGACTTGATTGTAAAAGAAAAGAGCCTTTTAAAAGAAACTTGATACATAAAGCTTTGCAGGAGAATGAAGCAATTCGACAGAACATACATAAATTAAGAACAATTGCAGGAGTACGTAAAAGAATGGTTCAAAAGGAATTATATTGATAAATGCATTTCAAAGATAAAATGTGTGATGTCATACGTACATTCTCAATGAACTCTTTCTCTGTAACTTGGTACTTGAGTATTTTATGAGTAATTTTGTACGAATTATGATCATGCTTTTTCCCTAACACTAAGGAACTATTTATAATGTTCTAACCATAACGGTATTATTCTAATGAAAAGCCACGTCACTTCTTTCATGTCTTTAGACACTCTAAGGCTTCCATGCGTCTTTCTTATCCAACGAAACTATTTCGAATTTCAAACATTCCCGCTCAAACCTTCAGCAACAATTTTCTCACGTGGCCGTCGAAACGCGCGTTTTTGACAAAACAAAAACAATTGTCCTTTCAAATTGTCTTCTTCGACTCAGATTGACCTTTCAAACTGTCTTCTTCGACTCAGATCCAGTAACCATACTTCGACTATAGCTTTTTCAAGCCATGTTGTGGAAATTTAAATGAATGATTCCTTTATTATCCTGGTCGAAATTCCCAGCCAACAGGTTTACATTTTGCAAATCGAACCAAACCAAACAAAACTGCATTATGTTATAAAATCTTACTAACCAATATATATTTCTTTAATTCTTTAGAGAAATCAACATGTATTATGTGTATATTTTATCATACTTTGTATGATATTTATTTTAATTTACAAATCATAAAAAAATAAAATATGATTCATTTATAAATATTATTTTCACAAAATATATTTTATCATATTCTTTGTATAATATTTATTTAAGAATGCAATCTTGTCTATATCATTCTTTAGATTTAGATAAAATTATAATATGCAATTTTATGTATCAAATTATAAACTTATTTTGAAAATTATAAAATAAAATTTATGGTAATATATGAACAATTGAACACAAAATTATATTTTCCTTTGTATGTGTATGTATGGCTTAATAATTTTTTTTGTAAAAGATCGAACCAGCCGAACCAATCCAAACTGCATTAGTTTGGTTTGGTTTGGTTCGAATTTATTTTTAAAATCCAAACGAACCAAACCAAACCGCGTGTTTTTTCTCTTGTGGTTCGGATGACTTTTTGCTTCAAAACCGCCTAAACTGCACCGCGAACACCCATACCCACAACGAAGATTATGTCTAACGCCAAGTTGCGAGACCAACCATATTACTCTATCGACAATGTCTTGCATACTACAACAACACGGAGGTATTAAACTTTAGCACCCAAGTGAATATTAGCTCTAAAGTTATTTCTAGAATCTAGAAACTAATAGATATTCATCCCTAATCATTATTTGTGAGGTATATGTCTATAACAATCCAAATCCAAACATAAAGTAAAAGATCAAAGAAGACATCAAGATTGATTTGTAAAGAAAGCTTTATACAACACCATGATCAACAAATATACATATGTTCAAAGTAAATATACAAAAAATACCCAACAAAAGAAAAATACAAATAGGGGAGAAGAGATAAACCATAAATCTTTCGGTTTGTCAGCGTCGGTCGAAGAGAAATCCACCTCCAATCATCCATAAGCAAGACCCTAATGTTGTTTTCTAAGCTAATTGTTGTACCCCAAAACTTCCCCTCTCACTTATCAAGAATTTGCTCAAAGGATCTCCTCGGGCTTAAGACTGCACTAGGGTTTGATCAGCTCAAGACACCTCCTTATGCATTGATGACCAAAATTAGGGTTTGAGATTGCACAAGGATTTTTAAACTATCAATGCCCCATATGATTTTCATGGATCATTATGGACCCCCAAGATTACTCATGACAAGTTTCAAGCCTTGGATCACACTTTTGATCAGTCAATTGGACAATTGACCTAAAAATCACCTGTATTGGGGGAAAAGTCAACCATAGCCAATTTACAATCAAATTTCATAATTTTTGGTCCACACTAACATTTTAAACTCATATGTATCATTTGATCAAGGTTGGCCCCCAACTCCTCAAGAAATTTGATCAAATCATCAAAAGGGGCAAAATGGTCAAAATTAGGGTTTTGACTGGGAAAGGGCAATTTCTGGTTTTTTGACCTAGCAAATGGTCAATTGGGTTAAGGCATGATCTCAAGAGTCCAATTGCATCACTTTGACCTAATGACATGGTTCAAAACACTACAAGTCCATTGGATTGACAGATGAATTTTTCAGTCAACTAATCAAAAGTCAACTGTATACTGAAAAGTCAAACTTTGACTTTTTTGTCCAAATCAAATGCCAAAGGTCATAATTCATCAAAACATGTCAAAAAATGAAACTTGTTCACCAAGAAATCAAAAATTCAAGATTTTATTTTGAAAAGTTGAGATTTCTTAACTTAGAAATTTTTCTAAGTATAGAAAATTTCTTATTTTTTCACAACTTTGAGCCAAATTTTCACCATGATGTAAAGTGATTCAAGAGAAACTTCCAACATGAAAGTTGTAGATCTTCATGAAATCTACAACTTTTCTTCACATAACTTCTGCTAAAAATGCTTGGATCTCAAGTTATAATTTTGTGAATACATGCTCATGAACTAAAAATGACTAAGTGAAATTTTGTCCTAGTTAGGCAGATTTTTTACCTAACTTCATGGAAATTTTTCACATAGTTCCAAGGGGAATCTTCAAAAGCAATTCAAAGATGAGTTTTAGAGAACATTGCAAGCTTTCCAAAATTTCCAAAAACTCCTTGAGATCATTCTTGAGCAAGGAGAATCGAAGAGATGAAATTAGGGTTTTTTCACTTGAATTTAGGTCATTTTCATGATGAACACAAATGCAAATCCATGCTAGGCTGCATAATCTTTACTTTGCAGGCCTCAAAATTGTATTTCACTCCATAATTAAATTTTTTCATAGCTGTTGGAAGCTTTAATCCAAGCATTCAATGCATTGTACAAACTTAATTCCATTTTGGGAAGAAAGGCAACATTGCCATTTTAGAAAAGTAAGCTTTATGCAAAGTCAGCTTGCATTGAGCCTTGCATTTGTTCTTTCTGCACAAACACACTCCACACAATCAGAACAAGTATGTTTAATGGTCTCAGCCCCCCCTATAAGCTTTGTACTTCACCTTGAAACCATGCTTGCTAGCTTTGCTTCAAAAACTAGTAACCAAGCAAAACATGTGAGTTTTTGAAATCTGAGTTGTTACAAGTCTTAAAACTTCTTGCTTATAAGTAGACACACTATTGGCAAGTTGACACACGAATTCTATTGCCCTAAACTGCCTCAAACATTCCAAAACCAAAAACTTGTTCAAGAATACCATTAACATACAGTTTTGAACCAAAACTCGTTATCTTCATTTCCACTCGTGTGTTTTGAAAATTAATCACTCAAACATCTTCTATACATCATACCAAAGCAATCCAGGCCCCTGTTTCAAGACTGTAGCTCCTCCATCACTATCCACCATTTTTAAAAATCAAGCTTGCAGGTTGACTTGAGTAGAGGGATTCAAGGACATTCAAGGCAAAGTAAGAGTTGGGATACACTCAAGGAGGTCCAGGAAAGCTAAACAGATCCTCAGGCCATCTCAAAAGCTGCTCAAACTCCATTCACGACTCCAGCTGCAAGAGGTAAAAGCTCAAACTTCTATCTCTTTATACAAGCATCATTTGATCCTGATTTGTGAAAACAAAATATAGATATCCTTGCTCTAAAGCTAACCATGTTCATAGTTTCCATTTATATTAACTGTGTATAGAGAATTTTGGATTTGAAATTTTTGAGAAAACTAGGTTTCAATTTAGGGCCAGTAAAATTATATTTTATCTTTGACTTTTAGTTTACATAAGTTATATGGTTGAATTCGTGGGAAGAAACACCACAACTTTTATGTTTGAACTTTCCATTTTTGTGGAGAAATGAGGAAGATATAGGTGGTCCGGCCATGGGTCAAAGTTGAAGATGAAGTTGCTTTCAGAAAGCAGTTTCTAATATATATTTATGGTTTTGTTTATATAAACAGATGTACAGCCACCTCAGTGGTAAGGCAGCGCGCGTTATTGCTAGAGGTCATGGGTTCGAGCCTCAGCGCGCTGCCTTTTGCATTTTCTCACATTTTTCCACATTTGTTTGCCTCTTGTAGCGCTGGGACTCCACTTCATTGGGCCTTTTGTTTTTTTTCTAACATTGCCTCTTTGTTTCATATTTGCACCCCTTGGCCCATTTTATTTTTATTTTATTTATTTATTTCTTTTTCTTTTAAATATATTTTCTAAGATACCAAAAAAATCATAAAGAGTATAAAAAATATAGATTTATATTTTGACATGATTTAATTATTTTTCCACATAAAAATTATTTTATTTATCATACTTTATTTACTTTTATTAATTTTCTTGTAAAGATTTAATTAAAACTAAAATATTATTTATTTTATATTAATGAAAATATTATTTTGATACCAAAAGACTAAAGAATATTTTATAACACTATAATTTATTTTTCAAGACAAAAAATATAAAATATAAAAAATACTTCTTTTTATAAACTTCATTTCTTTTTAAATAGAAAAATTAGGGTTTTAGTCAAGAATCTTTCTCTTAATGAATATTAAAATTGACTAATTATTTTATTTATCTAATTAGGTTAAAATCAAGACCCTTTTTTAAGAAATCAAACAAAAAAAATCTTTTTTCCTTGCATTTATAATTCTTGTATATTTAATTCATCTTGTATGTTATTTATTCCAATTCTTGTACATATTCAATTTGGTTGTAATAGATTAATTAGATTTATACTATTTCAATCCCGATTCATAAATTGTATACCCCCTCCCACAAATGTTGTAATAGTGTAGCAACTTTAAATTTCGCAATTTATCGCTTTTACATAACATGCTAGTAATTAGGGTTTGTATGGCAAGATAAAAACAATCAAAATAGAAAACCCTAATTCAAGACAAAAACAAGCATGAAAATGACACACTTGCACACAAGCACCCCTAGGGTTATCCCACTTGGTTGCCTTACAAAAATGGCCATATTACGCATGTAAGGTATCTTAGAAAAAACAAGAAAATACAAGATCATAGTCCCTCGATGACACTATTCAAAGTTGCCTTACAAAATATTCTTAGTCCCTAAAAAATAATGCTAAGATACCTTGCAACATTGCTAATCATGGCTATACGATGACCCACGCTCGTCCCGTTTACATCCAAAGATAGGGTTGCTTACCAAATCAATGGTAAGACAATAATGTTAAAGGAAAAGAAAATGAACAAGAAATACATTTGAGTAGGTAGATTGCTCCTAATTACTTGCTCCATTAAAAAAAACATCCTTGCTATTTTCAAAACAATCACATACACTTTCAAACATTTTACAAAATTGAAAACATTTTCAAAAGATCAAACATCTTTGTATACATTCTTACGAACGAGAATCATTACAAAGGTTGCCTAAACAAAGGCCTCTTTACAAAATACTTTCAAAAAACCACACAAATCACAATTTCAAACAAAAGCAAGTGATCTAGCAAGTAACTAAGAGCCCATGGAAAACCATGGATGAAAAGGGTGCTAATACCTTCCTTTTTCATAATCTACCCCCCGAACTCAAGGAACAATCTCAAAGGTCTTTCCTGTGCTTTTTCACCTTTCCTTTTGGATAAAAGAAAAGTCGGTGGCGACTCTTGCTAACCGCAACATTTGCAATCAAACGCAAAACCCTTAAGTCAGTTCTCCCACCGCATCACAGAAATGGCGACTCTGCTGGGGATAATTCTAAAAGTGGGGTTACCTTAGGGATTAGATCACATTTATTTGATTACATTGTTTGACTTGTATGCTTTACATTATGGTTCTTTGTTTGAGTTTGAATCCTCTACCTGGATTTGGGATACATTATAGGTAAGTAGCAATACATTGTGGAAACTGTGCGGGGTATACCGACATGGTCTAAGCAATAGCTACGTTAGTGCGACATATTTGTGGGTACCGATAGCCTTTGAGTTAATCAAAGAGAATATGGGGCCGCTGAGTGTATCATGAAGCACTAATGAACTTCTAGAACCTTTACTTGACAAACTTGGCCTTTAGAATGTAGTGAGATGACCGACTTTGGTGCAGTCCGAAGTTGGTAGATACTCGATACTACACTCATTGAGGTTTGGTTTCTTGGGATATTTCGGTCGCCATTAAAGAGGCTTGTGCTGAAACAATGACCAGGGAAACAAACCAGTGATATTGAGCTCCTTAGAACCCGGTTACTATTACTAGGACAAGTTTGAGCCAACTAAACTTCAAGAGGGTACTTACCTATAAAACCCCATGCAAGCCTAAACCTAAGGACTTGTTTGCTTTGTTTGTATATGCATACTTGTACATAACATCATGAACATCATGAGCATCATATACATCCACTAACCATTTCAAGGATTTTGGGATTCACCTTTGTTCTTGTTTTGTAGGATATGGATTCACTTTGCAGGAAAACTATTCAAGTCAATCTTGTTAGGATCCCTCCACAACTTAAGGAGCTAGTTTCAAGGATTCCTGAAAACTCTCCATTCACCAAGAGACATGGTCGCCTACTCAACTTGGTCACCTCCAACACAAATGAGGACATGATGAAGGTGCTTTTTCAGTTCTTTGATCCTTTACACCATTGCTTCACATTTCCCGACTATCAACTTATGCCTACTTTGGAAGAATTCTCCCAACTCTTGAGGATTCCCATTCTCAATCAACTACCTTTCAACGGTACAGAAAGAGATCCAAATCCAGAAGAGATTGCTCAAGCTCTACACTTGCACTCATCTGATGTCACAACTCATTGGGAAACAAGGAGTGGTGTCAAAGGTTTCCTAGCAAATTTCCTGTTTGAGAAAGCCCAAAGCTGTTGGAATTCCTTAGACTTGCAAGCCTTTGAGGAAATTGTGGCTCTCCTCATCTATGGGGTTGTTTTGTTTCCAAATCCTGACTAACTCATAGATGTCAACACCGTCAAAATCTTCATATCCCGCAACCCGGTGCCTACATTGCTAGGGGATATCCTACACTCTTTTCACACTCGCACAATGAGGAAAAGAGGTGTTCTTATGTGTTGTACTCCTCTCTTGGCAAGATGGTTTATTTCTCATCTTCCCCAATCTATATTAAAGAATGAGAAAGGTTCAAGGTGGTCACAAAGGTTGATGACGCTCAAACATTCAGACATTCATTGGTGCTCCAGATCCAAAGAGAATGTTATCATTGTCGACCGTTGTGGAGAATTTCCTAATGTCCCTTTACTTGGCATTAGGGGAGGAATCACCTACAACCCTTTCTTAGCCTTAAGATAGTTTGGTTATGCCCGAAGGGATGGCCCGCACGAGATGTTAATTCAAGGTTTGGTATTCGACTATGACAACGACGTTCAAGATCTTCGCCAGAGATTTATTCGAGCTTGGAGGATGTTGAACAAGGTGGATAGCAAGACTTTGGGGCACAAAAATTCCATCCCTCTTGATCCTTACCTCAAATGGGTACGAACTTGCGCTCAGAGTCTTATGATACCTTACCCCCTCCATTCTCCCGGTAATCATTGAGCCTGTCATGGAGGGAGATGTTCCATACACTATCCTACATCCTGACATGCCCACATCTCTTGAAGACTTACAAAGGGATTGGATACAGCTCAAGGGAAAGCTAGATACTTTTGAAGCCCAATTCTACGCAAGCGAGAAGAAGGTTTTAGAACTCACTAGGCTACTTCATGAGGAGCAGACTCTCAATGCCTATATTGCACCAAAGAGGATGCGCACTACTTTTCTATCTTAGATATTTTATATTATTTTTCCCAAGGGGCATTGATGTACTCAAACTTCATCTTATTAATATAACGTGTGTTTCCTTTTTGTCTAAAACAAATTTGAATCTTTGAAATCCCTGAAAACATTGCATATGCATATACCATTCATCATAACATAAGCAGGTCGTTTGCAACAAGTCTCCTCATCTCTCTACTGTTTATTTCAGTAAGGTGGATCTTGAGCAAACAGTGAAGGATCTTCAAGCTCAGAATACACAGTTTCAACAGTTACTCTTGACCCTAGCCAAGGGACAAGAAGAATTGAAGACTTTGTTGGCTGAAGAGAGGAAAAAGAAGACAAAGAAGGTAACTGGAGTCTTAAACATGGGAAGAAGATTTCATGGGCAGACAAGGAGGACTTTGGACTTTACAACAACATCCGGTGAAAGAGACAACCAAGATGGTAAAGGCAAGGAAACAGTTGTCCCGACAGAATCGGAGGAGGAAGAGGAAGAAGAAGACTACTCTGAAGAACAATACCCTTCAGCTGATGACAAGTATAAACATCTCGAAGAGCATTTGAGCGTGATGGAAATCCAAAAGGTGCCTGGCTTTGACTTTGAGGAATTGGGTTTGGTGTCGGGGATTGTGATTCCTCTAAAATTCAAAGCACCTATGTTCGCCAAATACGACGGAGTTGCGTGCCCTAAAATGAATCTTCGATCATATGTGAGGAAATCCAACCCCATACCGCTGATAAAGACTTATGGGTGCACTTCTTCCAAGACAGTCTATCTGGAACTCAAGTTGACTGGTTTTACCAACTAGAAAGAGCCAACGTTCATAATTGGGAAGATCTTGATGTAGCTTTCTATAAACAAATCAGTACAATATTGATCTGGCGCCTACCCGTACTCAACTCCAGAGTATGGCCATGGTTTCCAATGAAGGTTTCAAAGACTATGCACAAAAATGGAGAGATTTGGATGGAAGAGTTCAACCCCCTCTGTCTGAGAGAGAATTGGTGGACATGTTCTTGGGCACCTTGTCTGGTCCCTTATTCAATCATTTAATTGGAAGTTCATCTGCGGGCTTTACTGAACTAATATTGACCGGAGAGAGGATATAAGCCAGTATAAAGAATGGAAAGATCCAGAAAGACACATCTTCTTCTACAGCTGTAAGGAAGCCCTTTATCAGAAAGAAAGAGGTGGTTGCCGTATACCCGCAGAGAAACCAAGATAGGACCGAGCACCGACCAATGGTGGGGGCTGTGATGATCCCTAAGCCTGCACCTGATCAGCAAAAAAATAATTAACCAAGGATGGAAAGGCCAGTCAGACAGTTCACCAGAATCAACATGACCTCGTCTCAACTATTTCCACATCTACTAAGATCCAATTTGGTGACCTTGAAAGAAGCTCCAAAAAACCCCAATACAACATCTCCTCATTATCATCCCAATGCCCATTGCGCATATCACTCTGAAAGTCCTGGTCACGATACTAATAACTGTTGGGCTCTAAATAACAAAATACAAGACCTCATTGAAGCAAAACAAATTGAGTTCGATGCGCCCGAAAAGCCAAATGTCATTTCTGCCCCTATGCCTAGACATGGCCACAATACCAATGCCATTGAAGAAGGATTGTTTGTTTCTTCAATTGATGAACTCATGACCCCACTTCTGACCATTAAAATGAGTTTGTTGAATGCCGGTGTGTTCTCGGGCTGTGGTGAAGTTTGCCATCTCTGTTTGTCCTCCCTAACCGGTTGTCCTTTGTTGAAAATAGGCGTTCAGAGCCTAATAGATAACAAAGAGATTTTGTTCGAAAAGACTTCTGTTTCACCTGTTCCTTTTGAAGATGTTTCTATCATTACCATTTCCGCCAATTCTTCCAGGGTCTCCACCAAAAGACCCGTTAGAATTACATCAGTTCCGAAAGCAGCTCCTTTAATAATCACAATGTCTGGAACAGTCTCATACTCATCAGACAAAACCATACCATGGAATTATGGAGGGGATGTCTATTACCATGGTATCAAGCAGGACTGGCCAGCCGCCGAAGATTCTGGACCTGTAATCATCCTTGTGACTGCACCATAAGTTACTCCCACACCTATAATCATCGCTGCAAATACTCCAATTGACAAAGCCGTTACAACCCCTGTAATCATTTTTACTGACACTCCTGCTGCCAAATTAACCGAGACTCGAGGAAAAGGTGTTATGATTGAGCCTGTCCGGATGAAGGCTCAGTCATTGACCATCCCTGAGACCTCCAAGAAAGAAATGGAGGAGATCTTGAAAATTATAAAGAGAAACGACTACGATGTAGTTGAACAACTAGGGAAAACTCACTCTAAAATCTCTATGCTGGCATTGCTGCTCTGTTCTGAGGCACATGCAAAAGCCTTGGTAAAGTTCTTAAAAACTGCCCAGGTACCTCAAGATACATTTGTCGATCAGTTTCAAGACTGCGTAGCCAGCCTAACTGCGGATAATGGTTTAGGTTTTTTAGATGCTGATCTAACACCGAGGGGAAGGAAGAAAATGAGGCATTGCATGTCTCAGTGGAATGTAGGGGCACAACTCTGGCTCATATTTTGGTGGACACTGGCTCATCTCTGAATGCACTACCCAAAAAAGCTCTTGATAGACTTGACTGTGAGGGGTTAACTTTGAAGCCAAGCAACATAATAGTAAGGGCTTTTGACGGCTCGAAAAGGATGGTGCACGGGGAAATGGATATCCCCATAAAGGTTGGAACCCAAACCTTCAATTCAACTTTTTATGTGATGGACATCCACCCTTCATACTCCTGCTTGCTAGGTCGACCGTGGATCCACAATGCTGGCGCTGTTACTTCTACGTTACACCAAATGTTGAAGTGTCCAATTCAAGGGAAGATTATCACCATTCATGGGGAGGAAGAATACATGATCAGCCATCTCAATTCCTTAAAATATGTGGAATTACATGGTGAATTCATTGAAACTCCATTTCAACACTTTCAAGAGGTCCCTCAAGAGGTGGAAGTGACCAAGGTTGTTCCCGAGATTATAAGGCCTCCACTCCGGATGTCATTGCTGAAAGATGCCAAAGCAGTGGTAGAAGAAGGAGGGTGCACTATCTGGGGACAACTCCCAGATATCCCATATGAGTCTGACAAGTTTGGTCTGGGTTTCACTTCAAGTGCTCAAAAGGTTGTACGCCATGCTCGTGCTGGAGGACCGCCCCTGAAGATCAGCAACCGTGAAGTCAACACGATAGAAGATGGTGAAGTTGGCTACAACCTAGAGGATTGGATCTTCTCGACTGTCAATGGAGGGCTCAACAATTGGGAGGCTAGAGACTTCATCTCGATCATTGTTATCCCTCAGTAATTTGTCTTTACATTTTGTTGGATCTGTAATATTCAAAACAATTCGCACTCTTAAAACCTTGTGCCTTACCCGAGGCACAATGGTCCATTTGTAAGGGTTATTATCTCATTTTTCATATGACATCAATGAATCATTGACGTTTTCGCATATAAACTTTTCTGCTCATTGTTTTTATTTTACATTTTACTTTCTTTCAAAGATAGCTATACCCTTACACACACCCACACTCACAATGCAGGTATACATCCATTCGGGATCCCATGGGTAACGATATTGCTATGGCCTTTTGTGACTCTGAGAATCTAATCTACCAAGCCGAAGACGAAGGTGAGGAAGATTGTGAAGTACCAGGGGAACTTGCCAGACTACTATAACAAGAAGAGAGAACCATCCAGCCTCACGAGGAACCCGTGGATACAATCAACCTAGGTACTGAAGAAGACAAAAAAGAGGTCAAGGTGGGTGCCAATCTGGAACCCAGTATCAAGGAGCGTATGATTCAATTGTTACACGATTATGTCGAAGTATTTGCCTGGTCGTATGAAGACATGCCAGGGCTTGATACAGATATTGTGGTACATCGTTTGCCTACAAGAGAAGATTGCCCGCCAGTAAAGCAAAAGGTTTGACGCATGAGACCTGATATGTCAGAAAAGATTAAAGCAAAGGTCATGAAGAAATTCAACGCTGGATTCTTGGTTGTCACCTCTTACCCCCAATGGGTTGCCAATGTTGCTCCCGTACCCAAAAAGGACGGCAAGGTGTGAATGTGTGTGGATTATAGAGATTTTAATAGGGTAAGCCCTAAGGATGATTTTCCACTCCCCCATATTGATATCCTAGTTGACAATACGGTACAACACAAAGTGTTTTCCTTCATGGAAGGATTCTCAGGTTACAACCAAATCAAAATGGCGCCTGAGGACATGGAGAAAACAACATTTGTCACGCAGTGGGGAACTTTCTGCTATAAGGTGATGCCATTCGGACTAAAGAACGCTGGGGTAACCTATCAGCGTGCCATGGTAGCTCTGTTTCACGACATGATACCACGAAATAGGGGTCTACATGGACGATATGATAGCCAGATCTCAAACAGAAGAAGAGCATCTTGATCACTTACAAAAACTGTTCGAGAGACTGAAGAAGTACAAGCTGAGGTTGAATCCTAACAAATGCACATTTGGGGTACGATCTAGTAAACTCCTAGGCTTTATCGTCAGAAACAAAGGTATTGAAGTAGATCCTGCCAAGGTAAAAGCAATACAAGAGATGCCTGCTCCCCGTACTGAGAAGGAAGTCAGAGGATTCTTGGGACGTTTGAACTATATTACCATATTAATTTCTCACCTGACATCCACTTGTGAGCCAATCTTAAAACTATTGAAGAAAGATCAAGTATTCAAATGGAATGATGAATGCCAAGTTGCTTTTGACAAAATCAAAGAATACTTACAAGAGCCTCATGCATTGATGCCACAAGTTGAGGGAAGACCGTTGATCATGTATCTGACTGTTTTAGAAAACTCAATGGGGTGTGTATTGGGGCAGCATGACGAGTCTGGCCGAAAAGAGCATGTTATTTACTACCTGAGCAAAAAGTTTACCGACTGTGAAACCAGATATTCACTGCTCGAGAAAACTTGTTGCGCTCTGGCATGGGCTGCTCGTCGGCTAAGAAAGTATATGTTGACTCATACTACCTTGTTGATATCTAAAATGGATCCGATAAAATACATCTTCAAGAAGCCTGCTCTTTCTGAGAGAATAGCGAGATGGTAGATGATCTTGACAGAATATGACATACAGTATACTACCCAGAAAGCTATAAAGGGCAGTGTATTAGCTGATCACCTTGCTCACCAGGCTGTAGAAGACTACCAATCCAAGAAGTTTGAATTCTCGGATGAAGACATCATGACATTAGACAACTGTGAAGAATTCAGGCCATATGACGGACCTGAACAAGGATCCCGATGGACCCTGTTCTTTGATGGAGCATCCAATGCACTCGGAAATGGTATTGGTGTTGTACTCATATCTCTGGAAGGGTGTCATACTCCCTTTACTGCCAGACTTTGCTTCAATTGAACAAACAACATGGCGGAATACGAAGCATGCATCTTTGGTCTCAAAGCTTCCATAGACTTGGGGATCAAATCCTTGGATGTATTCGGAGACTCAGCTTTGGTCATCATCCAGATCAAAGGGGAATGGGACACCAAACACCCAAACCTTATCCCTTACAAAGAACATGTTTTGACATTGCTACCACATTTTGAGAAGATTACCTTCGAGCATTTCCCGCGAGAAGAAAATCAGCTAGCAGACGCTCTAGGAACAATGTCATCTATGTTTAAACTTAATTGGGATAACGAGGCTCCCCAGATCACCATCGAGCTAATGGAGGAACCGACGCACTTTGTAACACCCCAATTCTACCCCAAGAAAATTATGCAAAATAAATCAGAGTTAAAAAATTTCATTCATACAAACAAATCGGGACGTCACAAATTCTTCTAACAAATTCATTGCATTCATCGTGGATATATAACACTTTCAAACATCAGACGAACCATCGTCATAACATATTTAATAAAATAGCAACTACGAAACATCTCATATTCAATAATCATTAATTTAAAGTTCAACAACTGAAAAACAACAGTATAAAATCAACAAGCGTTCATCCCCCTGAGTGTTACATATCAGAGCAATGACACCGACTCGAACTATTGAAGGTATACAGCCTTCACTCGCGATTACCTGCACGTTACCAACATAAGGGAAACATTCAAGTAGAAGGGGTGAGATATCTAACAATATAATAAAGCGCGTGATAATTAATATATTAAATTAGATCAATAATATCACCACTTCTCATCTCATAATCAACAATAATTACAGCATATATACTCATTCATCAACATCGAATACACTTCATTATTCAATCATATAATGTGACTCAAAACTATGCAAATGCATGTGGTACCATCGGAGCAGAACTCCCATCTCAAAAATCTGTCAATTAATAGAGGCATCAACAAGGCATAGCCTTCATCTCAAAATTTGCCAATCCAGGCCATCTCAACGAGCATAAGCTCCATCTCAAAAATGAAATGTATGCGACTCATCATGAATGTGATAACAACACCCAAGTTAACAATATTTCAAATCATCTCAAAACAACAACATCTCAATCATCTCAAAACATCTCAATTAACAACATCTCATAATATCAAAATAATTTATTAAACATCGTTTATTATCACAAAATCAGCAAACACAACTTCATCAATAACATCTCACTAATACTCAATTGTATAATAATACTACGGTAATCCATACTGTTATTCTGCTAATTTATATCATTAATGTCACTAATCATACTGTCATAATTCTAACACCAGCCTCTAAACATCTACTATTCATCGTTCTATCCAAAAATCAGCACAACGGTCATCTACGGGAATTAATTTTAAATCATGCATTATCTGCTAGGATTACACTTCTTATCCATCATTTAATCACCTAGAATAAAGCTCATCACGTTATCTAATCGACGCTTCGAACGACATATCAAACAACATCCTAAAACCCAAGTTACAGCAATTAAAAGCCAATTCTGTCAAAAACCAGACATTATGTATCGACACAAAACCTTATGGATCGACTCATCCTGCTTCATCTATACACTATGAGTCGACACATCCTCCTTATAGATCGACTCATCCTGGCTCAAACACAGCATGTATCGACACATGCTTCTCACTGATCGACTCATCCTGAGTCTTGCAACTATCATGTATCGATGCAAGCCCTTTTTGTATCGACCCATCTTCAGTCAATCAACCTTCATGTATCGACACATCCAATTTGGGGTCGACACATCCTGCCACAGTCTGCATAATTTCTGCATTTTCTACTGTAATTTCACTACGGGAATTGTGTTACAGTCCTACAAACCTCATTATAAACATGATAGAACATCACCTAACATTATCCTATAATACTACATCGATCAAACAACATCATGGCATCATTATTCATCTAAAATTCATCAAATCTTCATCATACATCATCACACATATCCAATTCAAGAACAAAACAGCAATCGTCTAACCCCACATATCAAACATCATGAACCCAATTATAAAGTCAGAACCCCACCCTTACCTTGGATTGAAGGTCGCTCTACAATTTCCAGGTTGAATCTTCGTTCTTTCCGTTTTCCACTTTTTCCAGAAGCTTCACGTTCTCTTCCAAATCCTTATTTTCTTCTACTGCTTCTTTCTTCTCTACCTTCTCACAAATAATAAAATAACTTAATATTCTATTATTCCTTATTTCTTATTAGGCTCAAAATCTACACCCCCCTTATTACTTCTACTCTCTCAAAATAAGCCCACATTAAATAATATTACACTTCTAATATTATTTCACCACATAATAATATATCTCTAATATTATTTCTCCACTTAATAAAATAAATCCAATTTAATTATAACACAACCTCACAAATATTCCAAAAATAATAATTTAATTAAATAATTAATTAAATTACGGGCGTTACAACTCTCCCCTACTTAGAATATTTTCGTCCTCGAAAATTTACCTCAATCAAACAATTCAGGATAGGAGTCTCGCATCTTGCTCTCCAACTTCCAAGTCATGCTTTCTCCTGCAGCTCCTAACCAAACCACTTTAACCAAGGCAATCTCTTTTCCCCTCATAATCTTTATTTCACGATCTGTGATCCGTACAGGAATCATCTCCACCGTAAGATTATCCCGTACTTGCACATCGTCCATATGAATCACATGAGATGGATCTGAAATATACTTCCGAAGTTGCGACACATGAAACACATCATGCAAATTCGAAAGATTAGGCGGTAAAGCCACTCTATAAGCAACATTCCCCACTTTCTCCGAAATCTGATACGGTCCAATAAAACGAGAAGTGAGCTTCTTAGACTTCAATGCTCGCCCAACATCAGTCACAGGTGTAACTCTTAAAAACACATGATCACCGGCTTGAAACTCTAAATCCTTCTTTCGCTTGTCATGATAACTCTTCTGTCTAATCTGAGAAGCCTTCATATTTTCTCGAATAAACTTCACCTTCTCAGTAGTCTCACGAACAAGTTCAGGCCCAAGTACAACACTTTCACCAGATTCATGCCAACATAACAGAGTTCTACATCTTCGACCATACAACGCTTAAAAAGGTACCATTCCAATACTAGAATGGTAACTGTTATTATACGTGAACTCTATCAATGGAAGATAAGTATCCCATGAACCTCCCTGCTCAAGAACACATGCCCTCAACAAGTCTTCCAACGATTGAATCGTCCGTTCAGTCTGACCATCTATCTGAGGATGATACGCTGAACTCAACCTCAACTTAGAACCCAACGCTTCTTGAAAACTCTTCCAAAAATCAGAAGTAAATCTTGGATCTCTATCTGACACAATGCACAAAGGAACACCATGCAGTTTCACAATCACACTAATATAAATCTCAGCCAACTTTGACACTGGAAAACTGATGTTAATAGGAATAAAATGAGCCGACTTCGTAAGCCTATCAACAATCACACAAATTGAATCATGTCCTCTTGAATTACTAGGCAACCCCGTCACAAAGTCCATTGAAATGCTATCCCATTTCCATTCTGGAACTCCTAACAGTTGCATCAACCCTGCAGGCTTCTGATGTTCAACTTTCGACTTCTGACAAGTCAAACATGCATACACAAACCGAGCCACATCACTCTTCTTCCCAGGCCACCAAAACAAACCTTTCAAATCTTGATACATCTTTGTAGCTCCTGGATGAATACTCAACTTACTTCTATGGCTCTCTTCAAGTATCACTTTCTTCATCTCGGCATCATCAAGAATACGAATCCGGTTATGAAATCTCAACACACCTTGCTCATCTAACTTGAAATCACTATTCTCATATTGATCAATCCCAACCATCAAATCTACCAGTTTCACATCCAACTTCTGAGCTTCTTTGATACTGTCTAAAAATTTATTATTAATCTTCAACATACCCAACATAACACTTCGCGGAGTAACCTCGCAAACTAAGCTCATATCTCTGAACTGCTCAATCAATTCCAACTCTTTAATCATCATTGTTGACATATGTAAAGTCTTTCGACTCAATGCATCAGCTACCACATTCGCCTTTCCTGGATGATAATTCAAACCGAAATCATAATCCTTTAGCAATTCTAACCATCTTCGTTGTCTCATATTCAACTCCTTCTGATCGAACAAATACTTCAAGCTCTTATGGTCACTAAACAACTGCAGCAAGCTCTAAATCATGCGTAGGATAGTTCTTCTCATGAGTCCTTAACTGCCTTGACGCATAAGCAACTACCTTACCATTCTGCATAAGCACACCTCCTAAACCCATCTTAGAAGCATCACAATAAACCACAAAAGGCTCTCCTGGATTAGGCAACGTCAAAATCAGAGCCAACGTCAATCTCTTCTTCAATTCTGTAAAACTTTCTTCGCACTGAACATCCCACACAAACGCTCTACCTTTACAAGTCAACTTAGTCAACGGAAGTGACAACTTAGAAAACCCTTCAATAAACCTTCTATAATAACCAGCTAATCCCACGAAGCTTCTAATCTTAGTAGCTGACTTTGGAGTTTCCCATTGCAACACAGCATCAACCTTCGATGGATCTACAGTAATGTCACTACCTGAAATCACATGACCAAGAAAACTAACCTCTTTCAACCAGAATTCACACTTGGACAGCTTTGCATACCACTTCTTCTCTTTCAGAATCTGCAATACTACTCTTAAATGTTCATCATGCTCTTCTTCTGACTTAGAGTACATCAAAATATCATCAATAAACACCACTACAAACCGATCCAAATAAGTATGAAAGATACGATTCATATATCCCTTGAATACTCCTGGTGCATTAGTAACACCGAAAGGCATCACCGAATACTCGTAATTTCCATAACGCATTCTGAAAGCCGTCTTCTGAATATCCTCATTCTTCACTTTAATCTGATGGTAACCCGACCTCAAATCAATCTTACTAAACACATGGGCATCCACCAATTGGTCCATCAAGTCATCTATTCTTGGAAGCGGATACTTGTTCTTAATCGTCACCTTATTCAACTGTCTATAATCAACACAAAGCCTCATACTTCCATCTTTCTTCTTCACTAACAACACTGGAGCTCCCCACGGCGATACACTTGGTCTTATAAACCTCCTCTCAAGTAACTCTTCCAATTGCTTCTTCAACTCTGACAACTCAGATGCAGACATCATGTATGGTGCCATAGACACAGGTCTGGTACCAGGTACAAGATCAATTGCAAATTTAACTTCCCTCTCTGGCGGTACATCAGGAATCTCATCAGGGAAAACTTCAGGAAATTCACACACCACCTGCAATTCCTCAATTACAGCTCGAGTCTCTACAGATAACGACGCCATCAACGAAAACATATGTGCTTCCTCTTGCATCAACTTTCTCAACTGTCTAGCAGAAAACATACCATCTTCCTCTTCTTCAGGTGTAGAAAACTTCACCGACTTGTCATAACAGTTGATATGAACACAATTATACTCTAACCAGTTCATACAGAGAATCACATCCAAACCTCTTAACGGTAAAAAAAAATCAAATCAACAATAATGTCTCTGTCGAAGATCGACAAGGGACACTTAGCACACACAAAAGAAGTAGTCACCGACCCCTTGGCTGGAGTATCGACGACCATTTCTCCATTCAAAGAAGACAACACAAGACCCAATCTTTCAACATAATCAGCAGCAATAAAACAATGTGTAGCACCAGTATCAATAATAGTGATTAAAGGAGTACTATTAATGAAACATATACCTCTAATAAGTCTGTCCTCAGAAGCTGTCTGATCCTCAATCAAAGAAAACACTTTACCACTTGACTGAGCCCTCTTCAGTTTTGGACACTGGCTACCAATGTGCCCTTCTTCTTTACATTTGAAACAAACCACATCTTTACGCTCACACTCAGCTACAACATGTTCGTTCTTGCTACAACGGAAACATCTCTTCACTTCAGTAGTGCACACATTACTCTTGTGTCTAGGTTTCCCACTGTGATACGGTGGGAGAACTGACTAGTGTTTTGCGTTTGTTTTCGCAAATGTTTCGGTTGAACAAGAGTCGCCACCGACTTTTTATTTTATCCTAAGGAAAGGTTAAAAAAGCACAGCAAAAACCTTTGAGATGTTTTCTTGGGTTCGGGGAGTAGATTATAGAAAGGGAAGGTATTAGCACCCTTTCTATCCATGGTTATCCATGGGCTCTTAGTTACTTGCTTAGATCAACTTGCCTTGATTTTCAATTGTTTGAAATGGTGCTTTGTGCGTGGTTTTGAAAATGTTTTGAAAAAGATGCCTTGTCTAGGCTACCCTTGTAACAATTCTTTACTCGAATGTTTTACAAAAGGTGTTTGTCTTTTTGAAAAGATGTTTCAAGGTTTTTGAAAGTTGTTTTGAAAGTGTAGTGATGTGTGGTTTGAAAAATAGGCAAGTGTTTTTATTTTGCAAGTTGACAAGTACTCAAGAGCTATCTACCCTAAAGTTCTCAAAGATTTTTGCTATGTTTTAACCCTTTTAACAATTTTGTTCCACCATTGCATTTGGTGGACAATCTTGTGTTAGGATGTGAACGGGACGGGCGCGGGTCATCGTTTAGACCATAATTGCAATGGTGCCAAGTATCTTTGGGCAGTTTTTCCTTTAAGAGACTTGATCATTTTTAGGCAACTTTCGAAAGCGTCAACGAGGGACTATGATCATTTGATTGTTTTGTTTTGCCCAAAGAGACCTAACATGCAATATGGCCCATTATTGAAGGCAACAAGTGGAATACCCTAGGGGTGCAAGTGTGATTGGTGTTGTCCATTTTCATGCTTGTTTATCTTGAATTTAGGTCAAACTATTTTTTGGTTAATTGATTGGCATACAAACCCTAATTCTATCATGGCATATTTAGAAAACTTTAAAGTGTGAAAAATAAACTTCCTAAGTTATTACAACACAATATATGGGAAGGGGGGTACAAATGTTCAAATGGGGGTATTTTGACAAGAATTAAAACCCTAGGCTATTACAATCCACATGGAATTTACAAGGTATTTATTTACACAATATTCAAATAAAATAAAGTAAAATAAATATGCAAAATGAAAAAAAGGTTTTTTCATATGTATGTAAATAGTATTTATCATGTATCTAATAAACAAAAATAAAATTAATTAATTTTTGGTATTTTTATACATTTAAGGCAAAAACCCTAATTTTACAAATAAAAGTATTTATTGTATAATATATGCAATATTTATTAATTATTTACAAAAAATAAATAAAAGAGAAGTATACTTGTCAAAAAGGTATTTTTAATGTTGAATATTAATAAAAAATAAAAATGTATATATTTTGCATTTTTTAACCTAAGTATACTAATAAATATAATGTATTTGTATTATTTACTAAATATATTAAATAAAAAATAAAATATTTAATATTATTAAAAAAAGTATATTTTTTTATACAATGTTTTCAAGAGATAACATAAAATAAAAATCAGAAATAAAATATATTTGCATTATTTTTTTAGTTATTTTAAATAATAGTATTTATGTATTAATTATGTACAAAACTAAAAGAAACAAAATAAATGTCAAAAAAATGCACAAAAATGTGAGAAAAATAATTTTAATGTTTTTTCATGTTTAGACAAAAATATAAAAACAAAAACAAAAGAAAAAAATCAGAAATAACAAAGATATCTCAAAATGGGCCAGGGGGGTGTAACTGTAAAAGCATGGTGTGAAAAGGAAAAACATTTCAGGCCCAACCCAGAACCTATCTTCTTCAACCTCCAGCAAGCCTTGTTCAAAAAACGCGCGTTTTGCACATTGATTCAAACATCCTGATTCCTGGACTTTCAGCACAAACTCATAACATGAAAGGTGTCAAGCATCAAGCCACGATTCCATACATATAAAAAACTCATCTTAACTCTCAGAAATGAGAGAGAATTTCTCCATTCCTAATTCTAAACCTAACTTTTTATCAATGTTCAGAACTCAAATTCTCATAGCACAGGCAAAATAAATGGAAAGTAAAGATATGTATAGCTTCAGAGACATGAGTATGACATTTTTCATTCACAAACTTAGAGCTAACTCTCCCTACATTGAGAGATAGAAGTTCATGAACTTACCTGTTCAGTTGGAATCGTGTCTGGCAATGGAGGAGCTTTCAGGGCAAGATAATGATTTGGATAGCTTCTTGATGTCCAGGGATGCTATTCCAACCTTTAGTTTGCTTGGAAACCAAGAGAATCGTGCTATGGCACTTCAACTGCAAAACAGAAAAATGAAAATGGTGATGTTGGTTAGAGGTGTTACAGTCTGCTTCTAATGCTTTAGACAGTTTGTATGGATGGTAGGGAAAGTGTTTGAAGTGTATTTGGCCAAGGTGCACGATGGAAATGAACTATGGAAGTCCAACTGCAGCTTATGCCATGTTTTTGCAGTTTTAGGGTGATTCTGTGTTTGAGAAGGAAATGAAGATGGTTGGCTCGTGTTTTAGGTCAAGGTGGTTGTTTAGAATGTGTTTGACAAGTTTGCTTAAGCTTATCTTTGCTGAGATGAGAGTTGGGAGTTGTTATGCAAGGTTTCTTTAACTTTAAGCAACAAAGTGTCAAGTGGTTTTCTAGACTGATGGAGGCCCCTCTAATGTGCTGCTAAGCTTGCCCTTGATCAGTGGGATTAGCCTAATAACTTGTGCCAAAGAGATTTGCTGTGTACCTCTTGATTTGCAAATTGACATAAAGCTTCACTTTTTCAAAAATGGACATAATGCTTTTTCTATTTTAGGACTAAACCTTCATGTAATGCTTAAACACATAATGCAAGGCTTGAACACAAAGGGTTTGCATTTAATTATTGAGTGAAAATGGGATATAGGACCTGTAATCAAGTTGTGCAAGCTGATTTGAAAAATTGCATAAGTTATGAACATGTACATGGCCATGAATCAAAGTGACTTTTTCCTAACTTGCCAAATTCGATTCTCTCTATCCATAAGGTTGTTTGATGAGTTCTTGGACATTTTGGAAAGCTTGGAATGTGTACTACAACCCATATTTGAAATGAAAATTGAAATTCCAAGTGGAAGTATGTGAAAAATGGTCTTGAAGTTAGGCAAAAATCCTGCCTAAAATGGTTCAAAATTTCTCTAAGTTAAGAATGGTTTGGTACCCTTGTTCCAAAAATTATAACTTGAGCTACAAGCTTCTTTTGAGAAAACTTTGTGAATCAAAGTTGTATATTTTGCAATGGGCTACAACTTTCATGTTTTGACTTTTCCTTGAATCCAAATGAATCTTGGTGAGAAAGTGGGACAAAGTTAGGAAAAATTAGGGTTTTTCATAACTTAGAAAAATTCTAAGTTATGAAAAATCTTCATTTCAAGCCCTAATTTGTGATTCTTGATTTCTTGATGAACAAGTTTCATGATTTGGCATGTTTTTATGAAAAATGAATCTTGACACTTGATTTGGACCAAAAAGTCAAAGTTTGACTTTTCAGTATACAGTCAAAATTGATCAATTGACTGGGAAATTCAACTGTCAATCTTGTGCATTTGGGATCTTTTGGACTTGTTGAGTATGTCAAGACAATTCCATGGGGTCCTTGAGTCCATATGTGAGCTTGGTTTGCCATTGGCTTGGTCAAACAGCCAAAAATTACCTCTGTGCAGTCAAAACCCTAAAAATGACCATTTTGCCCTTTTGGTGATCTGATCAAATTTCTTGTGGAATTGTGATCCAAACTTGATCAAATTGTTCATATGAGTTCATAATGTTAATGTGGGTCAATTTTCATGAGGTTTGACTGTCAATTGGCCAAAGTTGACTTTTTCCCCAATACAGTTGATTTCTAGGTCAACTGTCTAATTGACTGGGCAAAGTTTGGAATCAGGGCTTGAAACTTGGTATGGATAAACTTGGGAGTCCAACATGAAGAATGAAAGTCACTTTAGGCATTTTAGGTCAAAATATCTTTGTGCAAACACAAACCCTAATTTGGGTCAACAATATTAGGAGAAGTCTTGAGCAGAGGAAACCCTAACTGGATCTTGAGCTCCAAGGGCCTTGTGATGAGAAAATTTTGAGAAAATGGGAGGGCAAATTTTGGGGTACAACAGTTGCCCCTGTTAAATCTTCTTGAATCCGAAGAGTTAGATTGGCAAGTTTGCCTTTCGCGACTCGAGGGTAAAAGGAGATTGGACACTAGAGTGCCCTTAAATTTGCACTCGTCAAAGCAAAGGATGTAGGAATGGGCTTAGAGATGCCATTTGGAGATGGGCTTAAAGATGCCATCTAGAGGGGTGATAGAATCTTGTCGGGGATGGGCTTAAGGATGCCATCTGGAATGAGTATCAGAAAGGTGTCCATATTTTGGACCCTCTCTGAACTGGGGGTCTGAATAAGCAATAGATTGACATCCGTATCTGGAGGCATCCGTAAACTGTTTTCAAAAGTTGCGTCTGAACAAGTGATAGATTAACATCCGTTGTTGGGAGGAATCCGTAAACTATTTTCAGAAGTTGATAAGAGTCTGAACAAGCGATAGATTAACATCCGTTGTTGGGAGGAATCCGTAAACTATTTTCAGAAGTCTTGAAGTTGAATAAGCAATAGAGCAGCATCCGTTGTTGGGAAGCGTCCGTAAACTGTTTTCAAAAGTTTGCATCTGAACAAGTGATAGATTGACATCCGTTGTTGGGAAGAATTCATAAACTGTTTTCAGAAGTCTTGAGAAGAATCTGAACAAGCGATAGGTTAACATCCGTTACTGGAGAACCCGTGAACTGTTTTCAGAAGTCTTGAAGTTGAAGGAGGAACCGGTGTAGGGTATCCTGATGATGAGTTCGTGTAAAACTGCATCTGGATGCATCTGGAATAAGCATCAGAATGTTGCCATGTCCGAGTCACATCTGAACTATTTCTAGAAAGAATCTCGGAAAATAATGATTTTTGTCTGTCGACTGATCTTACCTGAAAAGGTAAAGAGTTAGTTATATGCAATGTCATGATGCATGATACAATGTATGTTATATGATATGAATGTAAATGAATGTGCATGTAAGCTGGAGAGCTATCTTGCGGAGGATAAATAAATCCTAGATGGCTGAAGATAAAGGCATCCTGACTGTTGCCGGGAAGAATAATTCCTTGGCTTGTTGCTGGGGAATACCAGATCTTCAATCATTGAGGGGCCTCAGGACCACCGCGGGGAATTGGAATTTCCTTGGTGACTTGCAGGGTAAGAGAATTTCTGATGATCTCTACTGGGGAGTTCAAAACCTGATAGACTCATGCTGGAGAGGTAACGCTGAGCATCCTTAACCTGGTGGGAAGTAACTCTGTGGGGAAAAGGTTCACTAGCTTGGTTCAGCTGGGGATACTGAAACCTATCTCTGAGGGGAATCGAGTTCTGAAAGGCTCTTGGACGAGAGAAATCAGTATTGGGAGAGCTTTTCCTGATGAAGATTCTGTAGTTTGACTCCGTCTAGGGAATTAAGATATCTAACCGTACCTTCAACTTGCTAGTAATCACTCTTTCTTGATTTATAAGGAAATGATTATGTTCAAATGCATATGCCTATTTAACAAAACATTGGACGTTTCTCAAATAAAAACAATTAGTGCAAAAGAAAAGAGAAAAGGAAACGATGCAAATTTCTGGAAAAGTATTTGTATTAACTTTATATGGGTATATTTGTACAAAGGAGACAATCATCCTAGTAAGAGGATGTCGTCATAAATATTGAAAAATTTATACAAAAGAAAGATGGCTATGTGCAATAATTCCATGGGATTCCATTCTGCTACAGCCTTCACAACTCTGAAAATTTGTCCGTTCAATGCTTCGTCTGCCGATGACTGGATTAATCAGAAGCTTGGAACTGGTTGATGAAGAGATTGTCCTTAAAGTGATCCGACGAGACATAGTCATACGCTCTAGTTCCCTAACTTTTGCCTGAATCGCCCTTTCGGGTTTTCGATCCACCGAGAAACCCCTTTTTGCCCAAGCCGCCCTTTCGGGTTTTCAACTTGCCGGGTGTACAGATTTTTTTGTTTTTATCCCTAACTTTTGCCTGAACCGCCCTTTCGGGTTTTCGGTTCACCGGGATGCCCATTTTTGCCCAAGCCGCCCTTTCGGGTTTTCGACTTGTCGGGTTATTTTATGCGTAGTATCTTTTGACTATGTCTGCATTCGCAGGGTGCGGCAAATCGTCGTCGTCCATGGTGGTTAGAATCATTGCACCACCAGAAAATATGCTTTTGATCACAAATGGTCCTTCGTATGTAGGAGTCCATTTGCCCCTGGGATCACTTTGCGGCAAGATAATCCGCTTGATTACGAGATCTCCGACTTGATATACCTGACGTCTGACTTTCTTGTTGAAGGCCTTGATCATCCGCTTTTGATACGTCTGACCATGGAATACAGCAGCGAGTCGCTTCTCGTCGATCAGATTGAGTTGATCAAGTCGGGTCTGAATCCAATCATCTTCATTCAAACCTGTGTCCTTCATAATCCTTAGAGAAGGAATCTGAACTTCCATAGGCAGGACAGCTTCCATGCCGTATACCAAAGAAAATGGGGTTGCCCCGGTTGAAGTACGTGTCGGCATACGGTACCCGTGTAGAGCAAACAGTAACATCTCATGCCAGTCTTTGTAAGTGACTGTCATTTTCTGAATGATCTTCTTAATGTTTTTGTTCGCAGCTTCAACAACACCGTTCATCTTTGGCTGATAGGGAGATGAATTGTGATGATAAATCTTGAACTGTTCGCACAATGCGGTGATCATCGTGTTATTCAGATTTGTACCATTGTTTGTGATGATCCTGTCTGGAACACCATACCGGCATATGAGATTTTGCTTGATGAAGCGGGCAACCACATTTTTAGTAACAGAGGCGAAGGAAGCTGCTTCGACCCATTTGGTGAAATAGTCAATGGCAACCAGAATGAAACGATGTCCGTTGGATGCCGTGGGCTTGATCTCTCCAATCATGTCGATGCCCCACATTGCAAATGGCCAAGGAGCAGTCAGAACGTTGAGAGGAACCGGAGGGATATGAACTTTGTCAGCATAGACTTGACATTTGTGGCAAGTACGGGAATGTTGATGACAGTCAGCTTCCATGGTAGACCAGTAATAGCATGCCCTTAGGATCTTCTTAGCCATTGTATGCCCGCTCAAGTGAGTGCCAAATGTGCCGCTGTGTATCTTAGTCATGATCAACTCTGCTTCAGCTTTGTCTACGCATCGGAGTAATACACAATCATGGCTTCGTTTGTAAAGGATGTCGTTGCTCAGGAAGAACTTGGCAGCAAATTTCCTTAGGAACTTTTTGTCGTTTACGGAAGCTCCTTCGGGATAATTTCTAGTCTGGAGATACCTTTTGATTTCATGGAACCAGGGTTGTTCCACTACTTCTTCGGTATTAATCTCGTGACAATGTGCGGGTTCATCCATTCGCTCGATGGTGATTTGGGGAGCCTCGTTATCCCAGTTGAGTTTAAACATGGAGGACATTGTAGCTAGAGCATCTGCTAGCTGATTCTCTTCTCGCGGGAAATGCTCGAAGGTAATTTGCTCGAAATGAGGCAACAATGTCAAGACATGTTCTTTGTATGGGATAAGATTAGGATGCTTGGTATCCCACTCTCCTTTGATTTGACTGGTAACCAAAGCCGAGTCCCCGAATACGATCAAAGATTTGATTCCCAAGTCTATAGCAGCCTTGAGACCAAAGATGCAAGCTTCATATTCAGCCATGTTGTTTGTGCAGCTGAAGCAAATTCGGGCCGTGAAAGGTGTGTGACAACCTTCTGGGGAAATGAGTACCGCGCCGATACCGTTTCCAAGTGCATTTGAAGCACCATCAAAGTACAGGGTCCATCGGGATCCCTTTTCGGGTCCGTCATACGGTCCGTTACCTTCAATGTTGTCCAAATTCATGATGTCCTCGTCTGGGAAGTCAAATCTCATGGGTTGATAATCTTCGATAGCTTGATGAGCCAGATGGTCAGCTAGTACACTCCCTTTTATATCCTTTTGAGTGGTGTACTGGATGTCATACTCAGTTAGGATCATTTGCCATCTAGCTATTCTTCCGGATAAAGCAGGCTTCTCGAAGATATACTTGATAGGATCCATTTTGGAAATCAACAAGGTAGTATGAGTCAACATATACTGCCTTAGTCGGCGAGCAGCCCATACCAAAGCGCAGCAAGTTTTCTCGAGCAATGAGTAGCGAGTCTCACAGTCGGTAAACTTTTTGCTAAGGTAATAAATAGCATGCTCTTTTCGACCAGACTCGTCATGCTGGCCCAAGACACACCCCATTGAGTTATCCAAGACGGTCAGATACATGATCAATGGTCTTCCTTCGACGGGTGGCATCAGAATAGGAGGTTCTAGCAAATACTCCTTGATCTTATCAAAAGCAATTTGGCAATCTTTGTTCCACTCAACTACCTGATCTTTCTTTAATAGTTTGAAAATTGGCTCACAGGTAGAAGTCAGATGAGAGATGAATCTGGCAATATAATTCAAGCGCCCCAAGAACCCTCTAACCTCCTTTTCAGTACGGGGATCAGGCATCTCTTGTATTGCTTTCACTTTTGCTGGATCGACTTCAATGCCTTTGTTGCTTACAATGAATCCTAGAAGTTTACCAGACCTAACTCCAAAAGTACACTTACTTGGATTCAGCCTGAGTTTGTATTCTTTCAACCTGGCAAATAGCTTTTCTAGATGTTCAAGGTGTTCCTCCTCTGTTTGTGACCGAGCTATCATATCGTCTACGTAAACTTCAATCTCATGATGTATCATATCATGAAACAAAGCTATCATGGCGCGTTGATAAGTTGCCCCTGCGTTCTTCAATCCGAACGACATCACCTTGTAACAGAAAGTACCCCATTGTGTGACAAAGGTTGTTTTCTCCATATCTTCGGGGGCCATTTTGATTTGATTGTAACCCGAGAATCCATCCATGAAGGAAAACACCTTATGTTGAGCTGTATTGTCGATCAAAATGTCAATATGTGGTAGCGGAAAATCATCTTTGGGGCTGGCCCTATTCAAATCCCGGTAGTCCACACACATCCTGACTTTGCCATCTTTTTTAGGTACTGGCACGATGTTAGCGACCCATTGAGGATAGGACGTAACAGCCAGAAAGCCAGCGTCGAATTGCTTCATCACTTCTGCTTTGATCTTTTCAGACATGTCAGGCCTCATTCGGCGGATTTTTTGCTTGATCGATGGACAAACCTCTCTTGTGGGGAGACGGTGAACCACGATGTATGTGTCTAAACCCGACATGTCTTCATAAGACCAAGCGAAGATTTCAACATACTCATTTAACAACTGTATCAGGCGTTCCTTGACACTTGGTTCCAGATTGGCACCCACTTGTACCTCCTTCCGGTCTTCCTCGGTTCCTAAGTTGATAGTTTCCAATGACTCTTCGTGAGGTGAGATGGCCCTTTCCTCTTGCTGTAGAAGTCTGGCTAGTTCCCCTGGTACTTCACAACCTTCGTCATCTTCATACTCGGCTTGATTGACCAGATCTTCAGAGTTATTGAAGGATATAGCAGAATAGTCACCCATGGAATCCAGAGTGGATGGGTACCTGTATTTGTGAGTGTGGGTGTGTGTAAGGGATAGCCATCCTTAAACAAAAAATGCAAAAAGGAAAGAAAATGAACACAGCAGTTTATCAAATGAGAAACGTCCAATGAATCATTAAACATGGCATATGGATATGAAGATAATTAAAACCCTTACAAATGGACCTACATGCCTCGGGCAAGGCATGAGGTAAAAAAGTAGTGTTACGGATTGTTAAAGAGTAATTATTACAGACCAAAGGAAATGTTTGACAGATAAATTACTGATTAATAAAAGTAATGGGGACAAAGTCTTTTGCCTCCCAGTTGCATAATCCTCCTTTGATAGTTGGGTAGATCCACTCTTCAATGTTGTCCTCCTCGTCTTTACCCTCCAAAGCGTTGATTCCGTAAGGAGAAATCTTGATTGGCGCTCTTTCAATCTTTGAACGGCGCATAGCTTTCTGGCCCGCGGCAGTGAATCCTAATCCAAATTTGTCTGTCTTATGTGGAATATCAGGCAACTTCCCCCATGTTGAATTCTTCCCTTCCTTCATTGCGGCCCTCGCGTCTTCTAGAGATGTCATCCTGGCCATCTGCTTTGGTACTTCAGCTACCAACTTTGCTACTGTTATTTCAGGAGGGACTTCTTCGAAATGCTGGAATGGTGTCTCAATGAACTCACCCTCTACCTCCACATACCGGAAGGAGTTCAGGTGGCTGATCATATACTCTTCTTCACCATAGACGGTTATGATCTTTCCCTTGACAGGATACTTCAACATTTGATGTAAGGAAGAGGTGACTGCCCCAGCATTGTGTATCCAAGGCCTACCCAACAAGCAAGAGTATGACGGACGGATGTCCATCACATAGAAAGTAGATTTAAACACCTCAGTGCCTACCTTGATGGGAATATCAACCTCCCCATGGACCATCCTCTTCGAACCATCGAAAGCTCTGACAACAATATCACTCGGCTTCAGCTCTAAACCTTTACAATCTAGTCGGTCCAAAGCTTTCTTAGGCAGTACATTCAGCAAAGAACCAGTGTCGACCAAGACATGTGCGAGAGTAGTTCCTCGGCACTCGACTGAAATGTGCAAAGCATCATTGTGGTTTCTACCTTTAGGAGTTAGGTCGACATCAGAGAGACCTAATCCATTGTCTGCAGTAAGGCTGGCCACGCAATTTTGGAATTGGTCTGCAGAGGTTTCCTGGGGCACATGGGCTGCTTTTAGGAATTTTATCAAAGCTTTGGCGTGCGCTTCTGAGCAAAGTAGTAGTGCCAACATGGAGATCTTCGAGGGGGTTTGCCCCAGTTGTTCTACCACGTCGTAGTCACTCCTTTTAATTATCTTCAAGATTTCTTCCATTTCTTTCTTGGAGGTTTCCGGGATGACCAAAGGTTGAGCCCTCGTCCTGACGAGCTCATCTTGGGTTCCCTTACCTTTGTCAGCAGAGGTAGGAGGGACAATACTAGGAACAACAACATCTTCAATCAATGGGGTTCTAGCGGAGAGTTTTATTGGTGCAGGGATAACTTTGGCAGCAAATGAGGGTCCAAAGATTGCTTTTGGAGGGGCAATCTCTGGAGAAAATATTCTCCCGCTCCGGGTGATTTTGCTTGTGCCCATAATGTTTCCAATGCTGGCTTCTTCTTCATCCGAGCTTCCTTCAATTATTTCAATTTGTTTAATACCATGGTAGTAGACGTCACCGCCGTAGTTCCATGGTATTGACTTCTCAGAAATGTAGGGGACAGGCCCTGGCATTGTTATCTTCAAAGGAACAGACTTCGTAGCTGGTGTAATATTAACAGGCTTTCTGACGGCCTTGGAAAAATTGGCGTGAATGGTTATAATTGAGACATCTTCAGTATGGGTTGGAATAGCAGAAACTTTTTCAAACAAAATTTGTCGACTGTCCATTAGGCCTTGGATGCCTTTCTTCAGTAACGGACAGTCAAACGGCAGAGAGTAACAGCAATAGCAATCTTCTTAACATCCCGGGAAAATCCCGGCCTTTAACAGATTCAACTTGATGGTTAACAACGGAGTCATCAGATCATTAACATCAGCAACATACAAATCTTCTTCAATAGCATTGACATTTCGACCGTGCTTCGGCATCGGAGCAGATATTACGTTCGGCTTCTCTGGAGCGTCGAACTCCACCTCTTTCGCCTCTATCAGGTCTTGGATTTTATTCTTGAGTGCCCAACAATCGTTGGTGTCGTGCCCGACACTGTCAGAATGGTAGGCGCATTTAGCATTAGGATGGTAATGCAGAGAGGATGTATTCACATTTTTTGGTGCCTCTTTGATAGTGGCGAGATTCAACTTTAACAGATGGGGAAGCACTTGCGCTGGCGTCATATTAATGCGGGTAAAATGCCGTTGTGGCCGTTCCACCCGTTGTTGATTTGGTCTGGACTGGTTATAGCGAGGCTGCTCACTTGAAGGGTTTTGGATCATTACGGCCCCCACAGTCGGCCGGCGCTCAGCCTTCCCTGCTCTTCTCTGAGAGTATACCACAGCCGTTTCTTTCTTGAAAGGTTTCTTCTCAACACTTGCAGCGGCACCCTTATGTATCTTTCCTAACTTGATGTCGGCTTCTATCCTCTCCCCAGTTAATATCAGATCCGTAAACCCCGCGGAAGAATTACCAATCAGGTGGTTGAAAAATGGACCAGATAGGGTCCCTAGGAACATGTCAACCAGCTCACAGTCAGTCAAAGGAGGCTGTACCCTTCCAGCCAAATCTCTCCATTTTTGTGCATACTCTTTGAATCCTTCGCCCATTCCTAGTGACATACCCTGAAGTTGGGTACGCGTAGGAGCAAGGTCAGAATTGTACTGATATTGTTTATAAAAAGCGGTGGCCAAGTCTTCCCAGTTTCGGATGCTGGCTCCATCCAGTTGATAGAACCACTCAAGTTGAGCCCCAGAAAGGCTGTCCTAAAAGAAGTGAATCCAAAGGTTTTTGTCCGCGGTGTAAGGTTGGATCTTCCTTACATAGGACCTGAGATGCATTTTTGGACAGGACAGCCCGTCATACCTCACAAAAACTGGCACTTTGAACTTTGGGGGAATCACAATTCCGGCAACTAAACCCAAGTCTTCGAAATCCAAACCCGGCACTCTCTGCAGCTCCATGGCTGCCAACCTGTCTTCTAAACCTTTGTACTTGTCATCAGCCGGAGGGTATTGTTGGTCAGAGTAGTCTTCGTTCTCTTCAGCCTCCTCTTCTTCCATATCGGACTCGGAAGGCACCGCAGCCGCACCCCCTTTGCTGGTTCCCTCCTTAGAAGTAGGAGGAAATTCAAGCACTCTTCTGGCTTCTCCTTCAAATCTTCTCCCTAAAGTAGCCACCTCGAGTCTCTTTTTCTTCTTTTTCACTGGGTCTTTATTCCCCAGCAAGGTCTTTAGATCCTCCTGACCCTTAGCCAAGGTCATCAGGAGTTGTTGAAACTGTGCATTTTGAGCCTGCAAGTCCTTGACTGTTTGCTCGAGATCCATCCTACTGAAATAAACAGCAGACAGATAAGGAAACCTGGCGTGAGACCTGCTTATGCACATGATGAATGGTATGCTTATGTATGCAATACATTCAAGTATTTAGAATATTCAAAATTGTTGCAAACAAAAAAGAACGCACGTCATATTAATAAGAAGAAATTTGTCAGTACATAAATGCCCCATGGGCCAAATATTACAAAACTTCTCAAGGTAGAAAGACGTTGCGCATCCTCTTTGGTGCGATGTAGGTGTTGAGGGTCTCTTCCTCGTGGAGTCGGCGGGTAAGCTCTAGAACCTTCTTCTCACTGGCGTAGAAGCTGGCTTCAAAAGTGTTTCGTTCCTCCTAGAGTTGGATCCAACTCTTCTGCATTTCCTCCCACGATGTAGGCATGTCAGGATATAGGATGGTGTAGGGAACCTCTCCTTCCTTGACGGGCTCTTTAATCACAGGGAGAACATGAGGATAAGGCATAATTAGACTCTGGGCTCGGGCTCGTACCCACTTGAGATAAGGCTCAAGAGGGATGGAGTTCTTGTGCCCCAGTGTCTTGCTATCAACCTTGTTGGGCATCCTCCAAGCTCTGATGAACCTTTGGCGAAGTCCTTGCGCATCGTTGTCGAAGTCAAAAACTAGGTCAGTAATCAACATGTCGTGAGGGCCATCCCTCTGTGCATATCCAAATTGCCTCAAAGCTAGACAAGGGTTACAGGTAATGCCCCCTCTAATGCCAAGTAACGGAACATTAGGGAACTCTCCACAACGATCGACGATGATGACATTTTCTCTGGACCGAGAACACCAATGTACATCAGAGTGAGTAAGAGTCATTAACCGTTGGGACCACCTTGAGCCTTGGTCATTCTTCAAGACAGATTGTGGAAGGTGCGAAATAAACCACCTTGCAAGGAGAGGAGTACAACACATGAGAACACCCTTCTTTCTCATTGTTCGTGTGTAAAATGAGTGAAGAATGTCCCCCAAGCAATGTTGGTATTGGATTTCTGGATAAGAAGATTTTGACGGCGTTGACATCTACCAGCTGGTCAGGATTTGGGAACAAGACCAACCCATAGATAAGGAGTGCCACAATTTCTTCAAAGGCTTGTAGGTCCAATGAATTCCAACATTCTTGTGCCTTCTCAAACAAGAATTTTGCTAAGAATCCTTTGACGCCGCTTCTAGTTTCCCAATGCCCCTTGATGTCAGATGGCTGTAGATGTAGTGCTCGAGCAACATCTTCAGGCTTTGGTTCCTTTTCTGTACTGTTGTATGGTAGTTGATTAAGGATAGGAATTCTCAGGAGTTGAGAAAACTCCTCCAAAGTGGGAACCAACTGATAGTCGGGGAAAGTGAAACAGTGGTGAAGAGGGTCAAAGAACTGGAATAGCACTTTCATCATGTCCTCTTCAATGTTGGTGTTGACTAGGCTGAGCAGTCTACCATGTCTTTCACTGAAGGGTGAGCTTTCCGGAATCCTTGATGTGAGCTCCTTGAGTTGAGGAGGGATTCTCACAAGGTTGACTTGGATGGTTTTTCTTCGAAGAATTTCCATGACCTACAAAACAAGAACAAAGATGAAGATCTAAACCCTTGAAATGGTTAGTGAATGCATATGATGCTTTATGATGTTTATGATGTATGCACAAACATATGTACAAACAAATCACACCAAACCCTAGTTTCAGGCTTGCATGAGGTTTCATAGGTAAGTACCCTCTTGAGTGTAGTTGGCTTAAAAACCTGTCCTATAAATAGTAACCGGGTTCTAAGGAGCTCAATATCATTGAGTTGTTTTCATTGTTCATTGTTTTGGTTTAGCCACTTAACTAGAGACCAAAATATTCCAAGAAAACAACCCTCAATGAGTGTAGTATCGAGTATCTACCAACTTCGGACTGCACCAAAGCCGGTCATCTCACTACCCCTAATAAAAGGCCAAGATGGTCAAGTAAGGTTCTAGGTCATTAGTGCTTAGTGACATCACTCAGCGGCCCCGTACTCTCCTTGATTGGACTCAAGGGTTACCGGTACTCACAAATATGTCGCACTAATATAGCTATTGTTTCAACCGTGTCGGTATACCCCGCACAGTTTCCACAACGTATTGCTATCTATGAATGTTTCCCCAAATCCGGGTGTAGGATTGCAAACCCAAACAAAAGAGCCAAGATATAAAGCAATCAAATCAAACAATTAGTCATGCAAGAGGGTGATCTAAGCCCTAAGGTTACTCACCTTTAAAAATTTTCCCCAGCAGAGTCGCCAGTTCTGTGATACGGTGGGAGAACTGACTAGTGTTTTGCGTTTGTTTTCGCAAATGTTTCGGTTGAGCAAGAGTCGCCACCGACTTTTTATTTTATCCTAAGGAAAGGTTAAAAAAGCACAGCAAAAACCTTTGAGATGTTTTCTTGGGTTCGGGGAGTAGATTATAGAAAGGGGAGATATTAGCACCCTTTATATCCATAGTTATCCATGGGCTCTTAGTTACTTGCTTAGATCAACTTGCCTTGATTTTCAATTGTTTGAAATGGTGCTTTGTGCGTGGTTTTGAAAATGTTTTGAAAAAGATGCCTTGTCTAGGCTACCCTTGTAACAATTCTTTACTCGAATGTTTTACAAAAGGTATTTGTCTTTTTGAAAAGATGTTTCAAGGTTTTTGAAAGTTGTTTTGAAAGTGTAGTGATGTGTGGTTTGAAAAATAGGCAAGTGTTTTTGTTTTGCAAGTTGACAAGTACTCAAGAGCTATCTACCCTAAAGTTCTCAAAGATTTTTGCTATGTTTTAACCCTTTTAACAATTTTGTTCCACCATTGCATTTGGTGGACAATCTTGTGTTAGGATGTGAACGGGACGGGCGCGGGTCATCGTTTAGACCATAATTGCAATGGTGCCAAGTATCTTTGGGCAGTTTTTCCTTTAAGGGACTTGATCATTTTTAGGCAACTTTCGAAAGCGTCAACGAGGGACTATGATCATTTGATTGTTTTGTTTTGCCCAAAGAGACCTAACATGCAATATGGCCCATTATTGAAGGCAACAAGTGGAATACCCTAGGGGTGCAAGTGTGATTGGTGTTGTCCATTTTCATGCTTGTTTATCTTGAATTTAGGTCAAACTATTTTTTGGTTAATTGATTGGCATACAAACCCTAATTCTATCATGGCATATTTAGAAAACTATAAAGTGCGAAAAATAAAGTTCCTAAGTTATTACAACACAATATATGGGAAGGGGGTACAAATGTTCAAATGGGGGTATTTTGACAAGAATTAAAACCCTAGGCTATTACAATCCACATGGAATTTACAAGGTATTTATTTACACAATATCCAAATAAAATAAAGTAAAATAAATATGCAAAATGCAAAAAAGGTTTTTTCATATGTATGTAAATAGTATTTATCATGTATCTAATAAACAAAAATAAAATTAATTAATTTTTGGTATTTTTATACATTTAAGGCAAAAACCCTAATTTTACAAATAAAAGTATTTATTGTATAATATATGCAATATTTATTAATTATTTACAAAAAATAAATAAAAGAGAAGTATACTTGTCAAAAAGGTATTTTTAATGTTGAATATTAATAAAAAATAAAAATGTATATATTTTGCATTTTTTAACCTAAGTATACTAATAAATATAATGTATTTGTATTATTTACTAAATATATTAAATAAAAAATAAAATATTTAATATTATTAAAAAAAGTATATTTTTTTATACAATGTTTTCAAGAGATAACATAAAATAAAAATCAGAAATAAAATATATTTGCATTATTTTTTTAGTTATTTTAAATAATAGTATTTATGTATTAATTATGTACAAAACTAAAAGAAACAAAATAAATGTCAAAAAAATGCACAAAAATGTGAGAAAAATAATTTTAATGTTTTTTCATGTTTAGACAAAAATATAAAAACAAAAACAAAAGAAAAAAAATCAGAAATAACAAAGATATCTCAAAATGGGCCAGGGGGTGTAACTGTAAAAGCATGGTGTGAAAAGGAAAAACATTTCAGGCCCAACCCAGAACCTATCTTCTTCAACCTCCAGCAAGCCTTGTTCAAAAAACGCGCGTTTTGCACATTGATTCAAACATCCTGATTCCTGGACTTTCAGCACAAACTCATAACATGAAAGGTGTCAAGCATCAAGCCACGATTCCATACATATAAAAAACTCATCTTAGCTCTCAGAAATGAGAGAGAATTTCTCCATTCCTAATTCTAAACCTAACTTTTTATCAATGTTCAGAACTCAAATTCTCATAGCACAGGAAAAATAAATGGAAAGTAAAGATATGTATAGCTTCAGGGACATGAGCATGACATTTTTCATTCACAAACTTAGAGCTAACTCTCCCTACATTGATAGATAGAAGTTCATGAACTTACCTGTTCAGTTGGAATCGTGTCTGGCAATGGAGGAGCTTTCAGGGCAAGATAATGATTTGGATAGCTTGCTTGATGTCCAGGGATGCTATTCCAACCTTTAGTTTGCTTGGAAACCAAGAGAATCGTGCTATGACACTTCAACTGCAAAACAGAAAAATGAAAATGGTGATGTTGGTTAGGGGTGTTACAGTTTTCTTCTAATGCTTTGGACAGTTTGTATGGATGGTAGGGAAAGTGTTTGAAGTGTATTTGGCCAAGGTGCACGATGGAAATGAACTATGGAAGTCCAACTGCAGCTTATGCCCTGTTTTTACAGTTTTAGGGTGATTATGTGTTTGAGAAGGCAATGAAGATGGTTGGCTCGTGTTTTAGGTCAAGGTGGTTGTTTAGAATGTGTTTGACAAGTTTGCTTAAGCTTATCTTTGCTGAGATGAGAGTTGGGAGTTGTTATGCAAGGTTTCTTTAACTTTAAGCAACAAAGTGTCAAGTGGTTTTCTAGACTGACGGAGGCCCCTCTAATGTGCTGCTAAGCTTGCCCTTGATCAGTGGGATTAGCCTAATAACTTGTGCCAAAGAGATTTGCTGTGTACCTCTTGATTTGCAAATTGACATAAAGCTTAACTTTTTCAAAAATAGACATAATGCTTTTTCTATTTTAGGACTAAACCTTCATGTAATGCTTAAACACATAATGCAAGGCTTGAACACAAAGGGTTTGCATTTAATTATTGAGTGCAAATGGGATATAGGACCTGTATTCAAGTTGTGCAAGCTGATTTGAAAAATTGCATAAGTTATGAACATGTACATGGCCATGAATCAAAGTGACTTTTTCCTAACTTGCCAAATTCGATTCTCTCTATCCATAAGGTTGTTTGATGAGTTCTTGGACATTTTGGAAAGCTTGGAATGTGTACTACAACCCATCTTTGAAATGCAAATTGAAATTCCAAGTGGAAGTATGTGAAAAATGGTCTTGAAGTTAGGCAAAAATCCTACCTAAAATGGTTCAAAATTTCTCTAAGTTAAGAATGGTTTGGTACCCTTGTTCTAAAAATTATAACTTGAGCTACAAGCTTCTTTTGAGAAAACTTTATGAATCAAAGTTGTAGATTTTGCAATGGGCTACAACTTTCATGTTTTGACTTTTCCTTGAATCCAAATGAATCTTGGTGAGAAAGTGGGACAAAGTTAGGAAAAAATTAGGGTTTTTCATAACTTAGAAAAATTCTAAGTTATGAAAAATCTTCATTTCAAGCCCTAATTTGTGATTCTTGATTTCTTGATGAACAAGTTTCATGATTTGGCATGTTTTGATGAAAAATTAATCTTGACACTTGATTTGGACCAAAAAGTCAAAGTTTGACTTTTCAGTATACAGTCAAAATTGATCAATTGACTGGGAAATTCAACTGTCAATCTTGTGCATTTGGGATCTTTTGGACTTGTTGAGTATGTCAAGACAATTCCATGGGGTCCTTGAGTCCATATGTGAGCTTGGTTTGCCATTGGCTTGGTCAAACAGTCAAAAATTACCTCTGTGCAGTCAAAACCCTAAAAATGACCATTTTGCCCTTTTGGTGATCTGATCAAATTTCTTGTGGAATTGTGATCCAAACTTGATCAAATTATTCATATGAGTTCATAATGTTTATGTGGGTCAATTTTCATGAGGTTTGACTGTCAATTGGCCAAAGTTGACTTTTTCCCCAATACAGCTGATTTCTAGGTCAATTGTCTAATTGACTGGGCAAAGTTTGGAATTAAGGCTTGAAACTTGGTATGGATAAACTTGGGAGTCCAACATGAAGCATGAAAGTCACTTTAGGCATTTTAGGTCAAAATATCTTTGTGCAAACACAAACCCTAATTTGGGTCAACAGTATTAGGAGAAGTCTTGAGCAGAGGAAACCCTAACTGGATCTTGAGCTCCAAGGGCCTTGTGATGAGAAAATTTTGAGAAAATGGGAGGGAAAATTTTGGGGTACAACACCCACACTTAAAGCAAATCACATCAGCAGGAGCATCTCCCCCACTAGTCCTCTGACCATGAGCAACTCTCTGCTTACCCTTACCAGTTGGGGCATCATAAGGTTTACCATGATTCTGCGGATGCTTACCCCTCTTCTCACTAATAATCTTATAATGAGCATTATTGTCCTCCTCATAAATCCTGCAGCTATCAACCAAATCAGCAAAGACACGGATTTTCTGATATCCAACTGCTTTCTTAATCTCAGGGCGCAACCTGTTCTCAAACTTAATACACTTTGAAAACTCAGCATTTTCCTCAGCGTAATGCGGATAAAACTTGGCCAACTCAGCAAACTTGGCAGCATACTCAACAACTGACAGATTTCCTTGCTTCAGCTCAAGGAACTCAATTTCCTTCTTACCACAGACATCTTCAGGAAAATACTTTCTCAAAAACTCCCTACGGAACACAGCCCAAGTAACATTCTCACCTGCAGCTTCTAACTTCTGACAAGTCTCTAGCCACCAGTCATCAGCCTCGACTGCTAGCATATGAGTCCCATAACGAACCTTCTACGCTGGAGTGCAGTCCATCACGCGAAAGATTCTCTTTATCTCTTTCAAACATTCCAAAGCTCTGTCAGGATCATACTTTCCCTTGAACGTAGGTGGATTCTCTCTCTGGAAAGTCGCCAAGCTACGAGATCCAGCATTCCCGTCAGCATTCAGCTGATTTTCCATCGCATGAGCCATTGCTTCTAAAGCAGCAGCAAGAGCATCATCATTCCTTCCAGCCATCTCAACTTCTTACTACAACATAAACAACGGTTAGAACATCAAAATAACAATACTCGATTGTTAGACAACTACGACTCGACGACAAGGTCGGACCAACCTTTTGCTCTGATACTAACTTTGTAACACCCCAATTCTACCCCAAGCAAATTATGCAAAATAAATCAGATTTATAAAATTTCATTCATACAAACGAATCGGGACGTCACCAATTCTTCTAACAAATTCATTGCATTCATCGTGGATATATAACACTTTCAAACATCGGACGAACCATCGTCATAACATCTTTAATAAAATAGCAACTACGAAACATCTCATATTCAATAATCATTAATTTAAAGTTCAACAATTGAAAAACAATAGTATAAAATCAGCAAGCGTTCATCCCCCTGAGTGTTACATATTAGAGCAATGACACCGACTCGAACTATTGAAGGTATACAGCCTTCACTCGCGATTACCTACACGTTACCAACATAAGGGCAACATTCAAACAGAAGGGGTGAGATATCTAACAATATAATAAAGCGCATGATAATTAATATATTAAATTAGATCAATAATATCACCACTTCTCATCTCAAAATCAACAATAATTATAGCATATATACTCATTAATCAACATCGAATACACTTCATTATTCAATCATATAATGCGACTCAAAACTATGCAAATGTATGTGGTACCATTGGAGCAGAACTCCCATCTTAAAAATCTGCCAATTAATAGAGGCATCAACAAGGCATAACCTTCATCTCAAAATTTGCCAATCCAGGCCATCTCAACGAGCATAAGCTCCATCTCAAAAATGCAATGTATGCGACTCATCATGAATGTGATAACAACACCCAAGTTAACAACATTTTAAATCATCTCAAAACAACAACATCTCAATCATCTCAAAACATCTCAATTAACAACATCTCATAATATCAAAATAATTTATTAAACATCGTTTATTATCAGAAAATCATCGAACACAACTTCATCAATAACATCTCACAAATACTCAATTGTATATTAATACTACAGTAATCCATACTCTTATTTTGCTAATTTATATCGTTACTGTCACTAATCCTACTGTCATAATTCTAACACCAGCCTCTAAACATCTACTATTCATCATTCTGTCCACAAATCAGCACACCGGTCATCTACGGGAATTAATTCTAAATCATACATTATCTGCTAGGATTACACTTCTTATCCATCATTTAATCACCTAGAATAAAGCTCATCGCGTTAGCTAATCGACGCTTCAGACGGCATATCAAACAGCATCCTAAAACCCAAGTTACAGCAATTAAAAGCCAATTTTGTCAAAAACCAGACATTATGTATCGACACAAAACCTTATGGATCGACTCATCCTGCTTCATCTATACACTATGAGTCGACACATCCTCCTTATAGATCGACTCATCTTGGCTCAAACACAGCATGTATCGCACATGCTTCTCACCGATCGACTCATCCTGAGTCTAGCAACTATCATGTATCGATGCAAGCCCTTTTTGTATCGACCCATCTTCAGTCAATCAGCCTTCATGTATCGACACATCCAATTTGGGGTCGACACATCCTGCTACAGTCTGCATAATTTATGCGTTTTCTATTGTAATTTCACTACGGGAATTGTGTTACAGTCCTACAAACCTTATTATAAACATGATAGAACATCACCTAACATTATCCTATAATACTACATCGATCAAACAACATCATGGCATCGTTATTCATCTAAAATTCATCAAATCTTCATCATACATCATCACACATATCCAATTTAAGAACAAAACAGCAATCCTCTAACCCCACATATCAAACATCATGAACCCAATTATAAAGTCAGAACCCCACCCTTACCTTGGATTGAAGGTCGCTCTACAATTTCCGGGTTGAATCTTCGTTCTTACCATTTTCCACTTTTTCCAGCAGCTTCACATTCTCTTCCAAATCCTTATTTTCTTCTACTGCTTCTTTCTTCTCTACCTTCTCACAAATAATAAAATAACCTAATATTCTATTATTCCTTATTTCTTATTGGGCTCAAAATCTACACCCCATTATTACTTCTACTCTCTCAAAATAAGCCCACATTAAATAATATTACACTTCTAATATTATTTCACCACATAATAATATATCTCTAATATTATTTCTCCACTTAATAAAATAAATCCAACTTAATTATAACACAACCTCACAAATATTCTACAAAAATAATTAATTAAATTACGTGCGTTACACACTGTCACGAGATTAATACTGAAGAAGTAGTGGACCGACCTTGGTTTCACGAAGTCAAGAAGTATCTCGAGGATCAAGAATATCCAGAAGGAGCTTCAATCAATGATAAGAAGTTCTTAAGGAGATTTTTTGCTAAATTCTTCCTTAGTGATGGCATTCTGTACAAACGCAATTATGACTCCGTGTTACTTCGGTGCGTAGATAAGGTTGAAGCTGAAAGGATCATGGCTGAATTGTATGAAGGCACTTTTGGTACCTATTCCAGTGGGCATACGATGGCAAAGAAAATCCTACGGACAGGCTATTATTGGTCTACCATGGAAGCAAATTTCTATCAACACTCTCGAACCTGCCACAAATTCCAAATTTATGCTGACAAAGTACACATACCTCCCGTTCCTCTGAATGTCTTGACGGCTCCTTGGCCCTTTGCTATGTGGGGGATCGATATGATTGGGGAAATCAAGCCGACAACCTCCAATGGACACCGCTTCATCTTAGTGGCCATTGACTATTTTACAAAGTAGGTGGAGGCAGCTTCCTTCGCTTCTGTTACTAAGAATGTTGTTGCCTGCTTCATCAAGCAAAATCTCATTTGCCGGTACGGTATCCCGTAAAGGATCATCACCGACAATGGTACAAATCTCAACAACACTATGATTACCTCCTTGTGTGAACAATTCAAGATTCAGCATCACAATTCTTCCACTTATCAGCTGAAGATGAATGGTGTTGTCGAATCTGCAAATAAGAAAATTAAAAAGATCATACAGAAAATGACAGTCACGTACAAAGACTAGCATGAGATGTTTCCGTTCGCTCTCTACGGGTATCGTACCACGGCTCGCACATCAACCGGGGCAACACCCTATTCTCTGGTTTACGGCATGGAAGTTGTCTTTCCTATCGAGGTCCAGATCCCCTCTCTGAGGATTATGAAGGATGCAGGGCTGAACGAAAACGATTGGATCCAAACTCGACTTGATCAACTAAACTTTATTGATGAGAAGAGACTTGCTGCTGTTTTCCATGGTCAGATGTATCAAAAACGGATGATCAAGGCTTTCAACAAAAAGGTCAGACGCCAAGTGTATCAAGTTAGAGATCTAGTGATCAAACGCATCATACTTCCACAAGGTGATCCTAGGGGCAAGTGGACTCCTACCTATGAAGGACCATTTGTAATAAAAAAAATTTTCTCTGGTGGGGCAATGATCTTGACCACCATGGATGGTGATGACCTGCCGCATCCTGCAAACGCGAATATAGTCAAAAGATACTACGCATAAGAGACCCGCTAGGTTGACATACCTAGGAAAAACAAGGGCATCCCAGCGAACCAAAAAGGTTCGGGCAAAAATTAGGAATAAAACAAAAAAAATTGTACACCCGGCAAGTTGAAAACCCGAAAGGGCGACTTGGGCAAAAAAGGGTTTCCCGGTGGACTGAAAACCCGAAAGGGCTGTCCAGGCAAAAGTTAGGGAATGTAAAGCGTATGACTATGTCCCGTTGGATCACTTCACGGACAACCTTTGGCTTCCGCTGACAACCTCAGAGTTTCTGATCAATTCAATCAGCTTCGGACAAGGCAACAAATAGATAAGATGCTCAGAGATACGAAGGCTATAGCAGAATGGAAACCCCATGGGATTTTTACACATAGCTATATTTTCTTTGTATCGAAATTTTCATTTTTTACGACAACATTCTCTTACTAGAATGTTTGTCTCCTTGTACAAAAATACTTACTCAAAGTCAATACAAAGATATCTTCTTGAAAGTGCAAAAAAATATCTGTTTTTTCTTTACACTCGTATTTTGTTTGCAAAAAACGTCCAATGATTCATTGTTGAACATATGCATTTGAACATAATTACTGTTTACAAATAAACAAAATGAAAAAAAAGGCAATTACTAATGGGTTGAATGGATAGGGAAATACCTCTAAGCTATTACCTAAGAAATCCCCACAGTATGTCGTTTAATCCCCAGTGGAACAAAACTCCCAGTTATCACTCCCCAGTAGAAGTCGTCAAATTTCTCAGAATTTCCCAATGGAATTTTACAAGTAGTATACAACATTTCCCTTACAACAAAGTTTATTTCTATAAGTAGAAATTCATCAACACTTAGACTTCACAACATGAAGACTTATACTCCATATCCTCAGCAACAGTTAGGGATTTATTTTCCCCGGTCCAACAGCAGTGCAGCAAACCAGCTCATATATGCATACATTGCATCCATATATCATTGATAACACGAATGCATTATAATATACATTTCATACAACATAAACATATTGTTTTAGCTAACATTTTACCCTTTTCAGGATAAGGTTAACAACTACCATTAACAAAATTCCAAAATCTTTTGATATAGTTCAGATACGCTCCAGACACGAACGCTATTCTGATACTCATTCAGATTCATACTTCAGATACAGTACAGATACGCTCCAGACACGGATACCATTCTGATGCTTAATCAAAGCCTCTTCCAGCTACAATACAGATACGCTCCAAACACGGGTGCCATTCTGATACTCATTCAGATTCAGACCTCAGATACAGTCCAGATACGTTCCAGACACGGATGCCATTCTGATAATCATTCAAGATCAAACTTCAGATACAGTACAGATACGCTCCAGACACGGACGCAATTCTGATACTCATTCTTTCAGCTTACAAATTACAATTCAACAATCACTTTTAGATGGCATCTACAATCCCATCTCCAACAACTTACTAGCACCTCTCCAAATGGCATATTTAAGCCCATTCCCTCGACTCTCACATCACCAAGTGCAAATTTCTGGGCACTTTAGTGTCCAATAATCTTCCACCTTCGAGTCACGACTGGAAAAAACACACCAATCTAACTCTTAAGGTTTAAGAAGATTGAACATGGGAAGCTGTTGTACCCTAAAATTTTCTATCTCACTTATCAAGAATTTTCTCACAAGATCTCCTTGGGCTCAAGACTGCACTAGGGTTTGATCAGCTCAAGACACCTCCTTATGCACTGATGACCAAAATTAGGGTTTGAGATTGCACAAGGATTTTTGAACTATCAATGCCCCATATGATTTTCATGGATCATTATGGACCCCCAAGATTACTCATGACAAGTTTCAAGCCTTGGATCACACAATTGATCAGTCAATTGGACAGTTGACCTGAAAATCAACTGTATTGGGCAAAAAGTCAACCATAGCCAATTTACAGTCAAATTTCATAATTTTTGGTCCACACTAACATTTTAAACTTATATGTATCATTTGATCAAGGTTGGACCCTAACTCCTCAAGAAATTTGATCAAATCATCAAAAGGGGCAAAATGGTCAAAATTAGGGTTTTGACTAGGAAAGGACAATTTCTGGTTTTTTGACCTGGAAAATGGTCAATTGGGTTAAGGCATGATCTCAAGAGTCCAATTGCATCACTTTGACCTAATGACATGGTTCAAAACACTACAAGTCCATTGGATTGACAGATGAATTTTTCAGTCAACTAATCAAAAGTCAACTGTATACTGAAAAGTCAAACTTTGACTTTTTGGTCAAAATCAAATGCCAAAGGTCATAATTCATCAAAAAATGTCAAAACATGAAACTTGTTGACCAAGAAATCAAGAATTCAAGATTTTATTTTGAAAAGTTGAAATTTCTTAACTTAGAAATTTTTCTAAGTATAGAAAATTTCTTATTTTTTCACAACTTTGAGCCAAATTTTTAACATGATGCAAAGTGATTCAAGAGAAACTTCAAACATGAAAGTTGTAGATCTCCATGAAATCTACAACTTTAATTCACACAACTTCTCCTAAAAATTCTTGGATCTCAAGTTATAATTTTGTGAATACATGCTCATGAACTAAAAATGACTTTGTGAAATTTTGCCCTAGTTAGGCAGATTTTTGACCTAACTTCATGGCAATTTTTCACATAGTTCCAAGGGGAATATTCAAAATCAATTCAAATATTAGTTGTAGAGCATATTGCAATCTTTCCAAAATGTCCAAGAACTCCTTGAGATCATTCTTGAGCAAGGAGAATCAAAGAGATGAAATTAGGCTTTTGTCACTTGAATTTAGGTCATTTTCATGATGAACACAAATGCAAATCCATGCTAGGCTGCATAATCTTTTCTTTGCAGGCCTCAAACTTGTCTTTCACTCCATAATTAAATGTAGTCACAACTGTTGGAAGCTTTAATCCAAGCATTCAATGCATTGTACAAACTTAATTCCATTTTGGGAAGAAAGGCAACATTGACATTTTAGAAAAGTAAGCTTTATGCAAAGTCAGCTTGCATTGAGCCTTGCATTTGTTATTTCTGCACAAACACACTCCACACCATCAGAACAAGCGTGTTTAAAGGTCTTAGCCCCCCTACAAGCTTTGTACTTCACCTTGAAACCATGCTTGCTAGCTTTGCTTCAAAAACAAGTAACCAAGCAAAACATGTGAGTTTTTGAAATCTGAGTTGTTACAAGTCTTAAAAATTCTTGCTTATAAGTAGACACACTGTTGGCAAGTTGACACACGAATGCTATTGCCCTAAAACTACCTCAAATATTCCAAAACCAAAAACCTGTTCAAGAATACCATTAACATACAGTTTTGAACCAAAACTCGTGATCTTCATTTCCACTCGTGCGTTTTGAAAATTAATCACTCAAACAACTTCTATACATCATACCAAAGCAATCCAGACCCCTGTTTCAAGATTGTAGCTCCTCCATCACTATCCACCATTTTTAAAAACCAAGCTTGCAGGTTGACTTGAGTAGAGGGATTCAAGGACATTCAAGGCAAAGTAAGAGTTGGGATACACTCAAGGAGGTCCAGGCAAGCTAAACAGATCCTCAGGCCATCTCAAAAGCTTCTCAAACTCCATTCACGACTCCAGCTGCAAGAGGTAAAAACTTAAACTTTTATCTCTTTATGCAAGCATCATTTGATCCTGATTTGTGAAAACAAAATGTAGATATCCTTGCTCTAAAGCTAACCATGTTCATAGTTTCCATTTATATTAACTGTGTATAGAGAATTTTAGATTTGAAATTTTTGAGAAAATTAGGTTTCAATTTAGGGCCAGTAAAATTAGATTTTATCTTTGACTTTTAGTTTACAAAAGTTATATGGTTGAATTCGTGGAAAGAAACACCACAACTTTCATGTTTGAACTTTCCATTTTTATGGAGAAATGAGGAAGATACAGGTGGTCCGGCCATGGCTCAAGGTTGAAGATGAAGTTGCCTTCAGAAAGAAGTTTCTAATATATATTTATGGTTTTGTTTATATAAACGGATGTACAGCCACCCCAGTGGTAAGGCAGCGCGCGTTATTGCTAGAGGTCTTGGGTTTGAGCCTCAGTGCGCTGCCTTTTGCATTTTCTCACATTTTCCACATTTTTTTGCCTCTTGCAGTGCTGGGCCTCCACTTCATTGGGCCTTTTGTTTTTTTTCTAACATTGCCTCTCTGTTTCATATTTGCACCCCTTGGCCCATTTTATTTTTATTTTATTTATTTATTTATTTTTCTTTTAAATATATTTTCTAAGATACCAAAAAAATCATAAAGAGTATAAAAAATATAGATTTATATTTTGACATGATTTAATTATTTTTCCACATAAAAATTATTTTATTTATCATACTTTATTTACTTTTATTAGTTTCCTTGTAAATATTTAATTAAAACTAAAATATTATTTATTTTATATTAATGAAAATATTATTTTTGATACCAAAAGACTAAAGAATATTTTATAACACTATAATTTATTTTTCAAGACAAAAAATATAAAATATAAAAAATACTTCTTTTTATAAACTTCATTTCTTTTTAAATAGAAAAATTAGGGTTTTAGTCAAGAATATTTCTCTTAATGAATATTAAAATTGACTAATTATTTTCTTTATCTAATTAGGTTAAAATCAAGACCCTTTTTTAAGAAACCAAACAAAAAAAATCTTTTTTCCTTGCATTTATAATTCTTGAATATTTAATTCATCTTGTATGTTATTTATTCCAATTCTTGTACATATTCAATTTGGTTGTAATAGATTAATTAGGTTTATATTATTGCAATCCTCATTCATAAATTGTATACCCCCTCCCACAAATGTTGTAATAGCGTAGCAACTTTAAATTTCGCAATTTATCGCTTTTACATAACATGCTAGTAATTAGGGTTTGTATGGCAAGATAAAAATAATCAAAATAGAAAACCCTAATTCAAGACAAAAACAAGCATGAAAATGACACACTTGCACACAAGCACCCCTAGGGTTATCCCACTTGGTTGCCTTACAAAAATGGTCATATTACGCATGTAAGGTATCTTAGCAAATACAAGATCATAGTCCCTCGATGACGCTATTCAAAGTTGCCTTACAAAATAATCTTAGTTCCTCAAAAATAATGCTAAGATGCCTTGCAACATTGCTAATCATGGCTATACAATGACCCACGCTCGTTCCGTTTACATCCAAAGATAGGGTTGCTTACCAAATCAATAGTAAGACAACAATGTTAAAGGAAAAGAAAATAAACAAGAAAGACATTTGAGTAGGTAGATTGCTCCTAATTACTTGCTCCATTTCAAAACAAACATCCTTGCTATATTCAAAACAATCACATACAGTTTCAAACATTTTACAAAATTGAAAACATTTTCAAAAGATCAAACATCTTTGTATACATTCTTACAAACGAGAATCATTACGAAGGTTGCCTAAACAAAGGCCTCTTTACAAAATACTTTCAAAAAACCACACAAAGCACAATTTTAAACAAAAGCAAGTGATCTAGCAAGTAACTAAGAGCCCATGGAAAACCATGGATGAAAAGAGTGCTAATACCTTCCCTTTTCATAATCTACCCCCGAACTCAAGAAACAATATCAAAGGTATTTCTTGTGCTTTTTCACCTTTCCTTTTGGATAAAAGAAAAGTCGGTAGCGACTCTTGCTAACCGCAACATTTGCAATCAAACGCAAAACCCTCAAGTCAGTTCTCCCACCGCATCACACTAATCTATCAAAAAATGAAGGTTTGATGATTTGGGAAGAAATACCCCAAAACATAACCTAAAAAATGTGTATTTTGGCCCTTTTAACGCAATTCTGTCCAGGGGACCGCGCTAAGTGGCACAATCTCGCTAAGCGCGCTCTACTGTCATGAGAAAAAAATTAGATTTTTGTTTTTGCCATAACTTGAGAACCGTAACTCCTATTTACGCCTGGTTCGAAGCATTGGAAAGCTGATTAAATTATATATCTAATAATGCTTAAATATCAACCAAATTGATGATTTCTTATTCTTTGATTTTGAGCCTTATTCATTGATGAGTTGCTCAAAATCGCGCGTTTGAAGTCGTGTCTTCGACACTTTATTGCTCATGCTCCAAATATGCATTAATACCTATAAAATAAATGGAAAACTAACAAACAGTAGACAAATACACAAAAACTCGATTAAATACAATTTATACACAATTATACAAAAATCGGGGAATTATTCAACGATATTAACAACAAAAAGTCATTAAGTACAACAAAAAGTATATACAAAAATAGCTACAATTTGCACTTATCATCGGCCTGGAGAAAATTCTATTGTATGGTTTAAATTACTCTGACACTTTATGTGAACTACAATCAGGGCTGGTCTAAGGGCCAAGCCACTTAGGCTAGGGCTTTAGGCCTCAAAAGTTTGGGCATTAAAAAGGCCTCAAAATTTTTTAATTTAGTTATAATCACATTTAATGAAAAATTAGACACACAAATTATCATAGTTGAGTTGGTGAAATTTAGGCCTCTTTTCCTTTTGGTCTTGAGTTTAACTCTTAGCAACCACAAAATTATCATTTTAAAATACATTTTAAAGGCCTCATTTAAAATTTTCTTTAGGCTTCCAAACGTGTTGGGTCTGCCCTGACTATATCTAATACACAGGAACTTGTATAAAGTGATGTGTTTGATTCATGAGAATTTCTCTTTACACCTAGTGCTTTTCTTCCATACCTTTGGCAAAAAACCCAAAATACCTCTTGAATTTGGATATGCATATCCGAACGCATCATATTTGTCAATAACAAGTGTGTTCGCATGTGCATATCCAAAGTAATTTTATTTTGTCAAAAAAGGGTGACTTTGGATATGCATCTCTGAATTCACTCCATAATTTATCACTTTGGATATGCACATCCGAAGTCATTGAATTATTTTCAAAACCACAAACAGAACATACCATTTTCTTTACAAACCCAAAAACCTTATTTTTCTACTCCAAACCCTTAATTTCTACTACCCAAACTTGAATAACATATTCATTCTACTCATCTCTTCATTTTAACTATTTTCAAGTCATTCTAACTCATCTCCAAAGCTCTAAATTTGGGTAAGTTTTCTCCATTTCCATTTGATTCACTATGCAATGCTATAATAGTTTATTAGGTTAGTTAGAATCAATGAAATTGTGTAGGTTGCTGTTAGAATAGTTAAATGTTGGTGTTTGGGTGACAAAAAAAGGTATTTGGATGATTTAGGGAAAGAAGAAGAAGCTTCTTGAAAATGGTTATTCGGAGGTGATTTCGAATGTGCACATCTGAAATACCCCTGGACCAGATTCTTATGTGCACATGCGAATTCTTGCCTGAGTTTTTTTTAAACCATCATATTAATAATTATCACCTTTTCAGGAAGATGGTTGACAACCAGGACCCAAACAATCGATTGAGATAAGGCAGGCCAAGCCAGATTGGCTATGCTTGGCAAGAGAGAGCTGAGCAGCAGGTTAATAGGCCTCGAGGATGAGGTCAGGTACGATAGGAGGAATTGGCTGGAGGTTCTACTTTTTCACTGAGGAGTCTCATGTCTCGGGCGTCTACCTCTCTTGTGCATGGGCAGATACCCGATGAGGTGGAGGTTCCCGAGGAGTTTGTGGTTCCCGAGGAGGATGAGGTACCCGAGCATGTTAAGGTACCCTAGGAGGCAAACATCGGCTATCCAGGAGGGCCTTATGACACCTCCCTTTTGATCTATTATAATAATCATGCCACTCAGTGATGGGTGCCAAAATGTCTTGTTTTTAGTAGTAGCTTCATGGCACTTATCGATTCATTTGTATTGTATTCTTTGAATAATCCCCCACTTTGTGTATAAATATGTATAAATTATATTTATTCGATTTTTCATGTAAATATTGTATCATTTGATAGTTTTATCCCATTTTTTGTAGGATTTATCGCATGGTTGAAGCTTGGAGCATTCAGGATCGAATAAAGCTTCAAAATGCAAGTTTTGGAGGAAAATAAGGTTCCCAGGTCGCGCTTAGCGTGCTCTATAGGCGCTCAGCGCGCCCTGGGAGTTGAAAAAACATTTTTGGTAGATTGGAGGGCGCTCAGCACACTCGTAGAATGCTCATCAGCATAAGGAGCTTTGGTACAATAAGTGAGAGCGCTCTTAGCGCGCTCTGAGGGGGCTAAGCGTAATATGTGGGTTTCAAAGTGTATAAATAGAATTAGAACATATTTTTAGGGTATGTTTTGGGAAGTTTTTGCTCTCAATCCATCACCTTTCATTATTTGATTCTTGGATGATTCTACAACACATTTGGAGCTTAGATCTTGAGGATTCAGAGTCGGGTTATGCTTTAAACGCGTTTGACACCGTGGGAGAAGTTTGATTTCTCTTCTCTCTTATATATGTACTTTCCTCTTGTGTGGTTTTATATGTATTTACTTTGATTCTATGTATATTTACTGATTATGGTGTTGTATAAAATATATTTCTCAAATCTTTATCGGTGATTATCCTTGATTTTTGCTTTATGCTTGGGGTTTCTATAGACATATACTTCTCGAATCTCTACCTAGGGTGATTATATGTTAGATTATGAGCTCTAGAGATAGATTTAGGTATGACATTTACTTGGGTATCAAATCTTAATGCTTCTGTATTGTTGAGTTACGCGAGACATTGCCTCTGAGACGACACAGTTGTTCTCTCAGCTCTGGGTTAGAAATAGCCTAGGTTTTGAGTGATACGTGAAGGTATTGACGAGGGATTTGGGTTAATTGCAACTGATCAGTTGTTTTAAGTAGTTGATAGGTGGATGTAATGCGAACCACTTGGGTTTTCTCAGATTTAAAGAGGGAATTCTTTTTCTACTCATATCTTTTAATTCCCGCATTTACCACTTCAAACCATTCAAACCCAAACTCATTAATGGAAGACTTTTCGAATGGTGACTCGATAACCACTAATCCCTGTGGAGACAATATGATATAACCTATAAAATACTTACTTTTTGTTTGTCGCTTTACCGCTTCAACACTCGGCATGTTTGGGATGGAGAGGTATATTTTTTGTTGCACTTTTCATTTTAAAGTTTTACTCAAAAATATTATTTTAATGGTATTTTTTTTGTTACAGGCACGGTTTCCCATTAATTCCGTGAACCACTCGCGGAAAATATTTAAATTGTTTATACATGCAGCTGCTTGGTTCCATAAGGCCGTTGTTGGATCCGGACTTGTCGGACTATGTTGTACTGGTTACAATACTATAAGCCATGACATGCAGGGAGCATTTTTCGAGAGGTGGCATAAGGAGATGTCGTCTTTTCACTTTCATGTTGGGAAGATGACAATCACACTCGATGACGTTTCTTGCTTGCTCCATCTACCTATTAGAGGGTGGTTACTTAACCATCACAAGGTACCACGAGCTGAGGCTGTAACGCCCCAATATTTAATTATTTATTTAATTAAATATTACTTTGAATATTTTATTTTAATTCAAATTTTTATCGTTGAAGTCGAAATTATTTTATAAAGTTGGAATAATAATTAGTCAGGTTTATATTGGTATAAATAAGTTGAAGTATCATTTTACTAATAAGTTTAGAATTGATGTTGGGCTTAAGTATGGTGTCGCGAAGTAATAAGGAGGGTGTTTTGTTTAGGCCCATTTAAGTTTACTAAGGATTAAATAATAGTATTTTATTAGAAAATAGAAGGAAAAAGAGAAGGTAGTGTTATCAGGAAAAACAAAAAGGAGAATAGGGTTTTGTGAGAAGAGAAGAGGAACAAGAAAGTTGCTGCTATGGCCAATCACTGGAATTCCATTGAAGCTTCCTTCAGTGTCTTCAAATCAAACCAGGTAAGGGTGGGGTTTATTATCCTATAACGGGGCATATGATATTTTGTATGTGGGAATTAGTAGGTGGAATTATATTGTTTTGTTGATTTGTGTTGGCTTGTGTTGTTGTACTAATAATTGATTTGATTATAGAATTGTCTAAGAATAGGCGTGTTGTTGTGTTATACTTGTCCCTGGAATGGAATTGGTATCACTAGAGTATAGCAGGAGTTTCAATGAAACAGTATCGAAAATAATAAGAAGAAATAAAAATTGGCCTGGAAGTGGAAGTGTCGTCCGACACTTGTTGTATATGGGGGTTGCCGTTCAGAAACCTTGGGAGAAAGAGAGGATGTGCCGATAGGCACTAGGGCAATGGTGGAAGGAAAGTTCCTTTGGCACTGAGTGTTAGGCAAGGGCACTTATTTCAGTTTCTGTTTCTGTGGCACTATGCTATATAACTGTTAATACAGTATCAGTTTGGAGTTTATTAAACACAAAAGTACTAAGGGAAAAATTAAACTATTCTTATCAGTTATTCTTATCAGTAGTTTGATATAGCACAAGCAACTTTAATAGAAGCACCTATATGGAAATTACCTTAGCAATTCAACTTAGTTTTAACAGTCTGTAGTAATAAGACAGGGTTAGGAATAATTAGTAAGAAATTGCAGTAACTGTTTTGGAGGATTAATGAAGTAGCAGAAGTAGTATTATGGGCATTGTTGAATTACAAGTATTATGTCTGATATTATGTTATTTTGTGCCGATCGATAATGTGAATATGTTGTTGCCATGAAAAGTTGTTATTTCCGTTGACATGTTGTGTTGCAGGCCTTTGGCCAATGTTGAACGGCGTGAGTTGTTGTTATGTCGACCGTTGTTATGTTGTTGTCATTGTTGCATTGCCGAGTTGTGATTGTTTATATCGTCGCATAGCATAGCATATCATTAAAGTTGGCCTAGATTGGCATGTTCTAAGTTGGAGCGAATGCTCACCATGTTGGCCTTTATTGGCAAGATCTTATGTTGAGGACTTATGCCTTATGCCTCGGTAAACTGGAACTTTCTAAGTTCGGAGTTCTGCTCCAATGGTACCACAAGCATTTGCATAGTTGAGTCGCATTTGGAGTCATTAATTTGTTGTTTATTTGAAGTGTTGTTTACACACGGTAATGTTATAAGTTGAATTGAGGTGTTGGTGAATGGTATTGCTTTATGTTGATGTGGTATGAAGTGGTGATTTTACATAAACTAATTTCTATATATTATTTATCATTCGTTCTATTATAGTATTCAATATATCACCCCTTCTGTTTGAATGTTACCCTTTGTTGGTAACGTGCAGGTAACCAAGAGGAGTAGCCGATAGCGTTGTTAGTTCGAGTTCAGTGTCATTTGCTCTGATACGTAGCACTCGGGGGAAATGAACGCTTATCTTATTTTGTTGTTTATTTATTGAACCTTATGTTGTTATTTGAGGAGTTATCGTATTGATGTTATTTCATGATTCAAAGATGCTATGTCTTATATGGAGAACTATTATGAATTCGCTGCGTGATTAATCAAAGTTTGGTTTATGTTATGAAGACTATATTCATGAGTTGTATTCATTCCGCTTCTTTAAGTGTTATATATCTCTTCTAAAAGCATGACAAGTTTATGTGTCTCTGTTGAATGTGTGGCATCCTGATTATATTGGAAATTTTTATACTCTGATTTTCCGCAAATTGCTTTGGGTAGAATTGTGGTATTACATTAGTGCTATCAGAGCAGATCGGTCTTTTCGGTCGAGTTATCAAGTCGTAGTTGTTTAACAATCGAGTATTGTTAGTTTTTATTAACCGTTGTTTGTGTTGCAGTGATAAGATAAGATGGCTGGAAGGAATGATGCTACGATTGCTGCTACTCTGCAAGCGATGGCTCAGGCTATGCAGAATCAGCCGAATGCGGACGATAATGTCGGATCTCGTAGTTTGGCGACTTTCCAAAGGGAGAATCCGCCGGTGTTCAAGGGTAGGCATGATCCTGATGGAGCACTAGATTGGTTGAAGGAGATCGAGAGGATTTTCCGTGTGATAGATTGCACCCTGGGACAGAAGGTTCAGTATGGCACTCATATGCTAGCAGTTGAGGCTGATGACTGGTGGCTAGAAATGCATGCAAGGTTGGAAGCTGCAAGTGATGAAATCACTTGGATTGTGTTCCGTAGGGAGTTTCTGAGGAAGTATTATCCTAAAGATGTTCGGGGTAACAAAGAAATTGAGTTTCTTGAGTTGAAGCAAGGGAACAAATTTGTCACTGAGTATACTGCTAAGTTCATTCAGCTATCTAAGTTCTACCCACATTTAGATGGTGAAGGTGCCGAATTTTCTAAGTGCATCAAGTTTGAGAATGGGTTGCACTCGGAAATCAAGAAGGTTGTTAGATATCAGAAGATTCGTGTCTTTTCTTATTTGGTTGATAGTTACAGGATCTTTGAAGAGGATAGTAATGTTCATCACAAGATTGTTAGTGATAAGAGAGGCAAGAATCAACAGAACCGTGGCAAGCCTTATGATGATGGTAGAGGTAAACAAAGAGTTGCTCATAGTCAGAGGACTAGTGGGGGTAGATTCTCCTTCTAGAGTTGTATGTTTCAAATATGGGCAACCTGGTCACAAGAGTAATGTGTGCACTACTGCTGATGGGAAGAGGTGTTTCCGTTGTGGTAAGATTGGGCATACGATATCTGACTGCAAGCATAGGGAGATGATCTATTTCAACTATGGTGAAGAAGGACACATTGGTAGTAATTGTCCGAAACCAAAGAAGGCACAAACTGGTGGCAAGGTGTTTGCTTTGGCTGAGACTCCGACAGCTAGTGAGGACAGACTCATCAGAGGTACATGTTTCATTAATAGTACTCCTTTAATTACTATTATTGATACTGGTGCTACTCATTGTTTTATTGCTGCTGATTGTGTTGAAAGATTGGGTCTTGTGTTGTCTGCTATAGATGGAGAAATGGTCGTCGAGATTCCAGCTAAGGGATCAGTGACTACTTCTCGTGTGTGTTTGAATTGTCCTTTGTCGATCTTTGGTAAAGACTTTGTTGTTGATTTGATTTGTTTTCCGTTAAGCGGGTTAGAGATGATCTTGGGTATGAATTGGTTAGAGTATAACTATGTTCATATCAATTGCTATAACAAGTCTTTGAGGTTTTCTACTCCTGAAGAGGAAAAAGTTGGTTTGTTGACCGGTAAACAGTTGAGGCAACTGATGCAAGATAAAGCGCAGATGTTCTCTTTAATGGCATCGCTATCAATGGAGAACCAAGTTAGGATTGATGAGTTACAGGTGGTGCGAGAATTTCCTGAAGTGTTTCCTGATGAAATTCCTGATGTACCGCCAAAGAGAGAAGTTGAATTTGCGATTGATCTTGTACCTGGTACCAGACATGTTTCTATGGCACCGTACAGGATGTCTGCATCTGAATTGTCTAAATTGAAGAAGCAGATAGAAGAGCTACTTGAGAAAAAGTTTGTAAGACCTAGTGTATCATTGTGGGGAGCGTCTGTGTTGTTAGTAAAGAAGAAAGATGGAAGTATGAGGCTTTGTGTTGATTACAGACAGTTGAATAAAGTGACGATTAAGAACAAGTATCTGCTTCCGAGGATTGATGACTTGATGGATCAATTGGTGGGTGCAAGTGTATTTTCTAAGATTGATTTGAGGTCAGGGTATCACCAGATTAGAGTGAAAGAAGATGATATTCAGAAGACCACGTTCAGGACTCGGTATGGATGCTACGAGTATTCGGTGATGCCTTTCGGTGTAAATAATATGCCGGGAGTATTCATGGAGTACATGAATCGTATCTTTCATACTTATTTGGATCGGTTTATGGTGGCATTCATTGATGACATTCCGATTTACTCTAAATCGAAAGTAGAACATGAAGAGAACCTAAGATTTGTATTGTAAGTTTTGAAAGAGAAGAAGTTGTATGCGAAGTTGTCCAAGTGTGAATTTTGGTTGCATGAGGTTAGTTTCCTTGTACATGTCATTTCTGGTAGTGGCATCATTGTGGATCCTTCTAAAGTTGATGATGTGTTGCAATGGGAAGCTCAGAAGTCAGTTACTGAGATTAGAAGCTTCTTGGGATTAGCCTGTTACTATAGACGGTTTATCGAATGTTTTTCTAAGTTGGCACTTCCGTTGACCAAGTTGACTTGTAAGGGTAAAGCCTTTGTGTGGGATAGTCAATGTGAAGAAAGTTTTATCGAGTTGAAGAAGAGGTTGACGTTGGCTCCGGTTTTGACCTTACCTGATCCAAGGGAACCTTTTGGTGTGTATTGTGATGCTTGTCTGATGGGGTTGGGTGGTTTACTCATGCAGAATGGTAAGGTGGTCGCTTATGCGTCGAGGCAATTGAGGACTCGTGAAAAGAATTATCCTACGCATGATTTAGAATTGGCTGCAGTTGTCTTTGTGTTGAAAATCTGGAGGCATTATCTTTATGGTTCTAGATTCGAAGTGTTTTGTGACCATAAGAGTTTGAAGTATCTTTTTGATCAGAAAGAGTTGAATATGAGGCAGCGAAGGTGGTTAGAATTGCTGAAGGATTATGATTTCGGTTTGAATTATCATCCAAGAAAAGTTAATATTGTGGTTGATGCTTTAAGCCGAAAGACGTTGCACATGTTGGTGATGATGGTTAAAGAGTTGGAGTTGATTGAGCAATTCCGATATTCGAGTCTAGTTTGTGAAGTGACACCGCAGAGTGTTATGTTGGGAATGTTAAATATTAATAATGACTTTCTCAATAGTATCAATAAGACTCAAAAGCTGGATGTGAAGTTGGTGGATAAGATGATGGGAATTGATCGATCTAAGAATGATGATTTCAAGATAGATGTGCAAGGTGTGTTGAGATTCTGAAATCATATTTACATTCCTGATGATGAAGAGATTAAAAAAGTGATTCTTGAGGACAGTCATAGAAGCAGTTTGAGTATTCATCCAGGAGCTACTAAAATGTATCAAGATTTGAAAGGTTTGTTTTGGTGGCCTGGTATGAAGCATGATGTGGCACAGTTTGTGTATGCTTGTTTGACTTGTCAGAAGTTGAAGGTTGAGCATCAGAGGCCTGCAGGGTTGATGCAACCGTTAGAGATTCCAGAATGGAAATGGGATTGCATTTCGATGGACTTTATAACGGGATTACCTAGTACCTTGAGAGGACACGATTCGATATGGGTGATTGTTGATAGGCTTACGAAGTCGGCACATTTTATACCTATTAACATCACATATCCGATTTCGAAGTTGGCAGAGATTTACACCAGAATAATTGTGAAGTTGCATGGTGTTCCTTTGTGTATTGTGTCGGACAGAGATCCGAGGTTTACTTCTAATTTCTGGAAAAGTTTGCAAGAGGCGTTGGGATCTAAGTTGAGGTTGAGTTTGGCGTATCATCCTCAGATGGATGGTCATACCGAGAGGACTATTCAGTCACTGGAGGATTTGTTGAGAGCATGTGTTCTTGAACAGGGAGGTTCGTGGGATACTTATCTTTCGTTGATTGAGTTCACTTATAATAACAGTTATCATTCTAGTATTGGGATGGAACCTTTTGAGGCGTTGTATGGTCGGAGGTGTAGGACTCCGTTGTGTTAGCATAAATCTGGTGAAAGTGTGGTACTTGGACCTGAGATTGTTCGAGAGACTACTGAGAAAGTGAAGCTTATCCGAGAGAAGATGAAGGTTTCTCAAAGTAGACAGAAAAGTTACCATGACAAGAGAAGTAAAGATTTAGAATTCCAAGCTGGTGATCATGTGTTTTTGAGAGTCACACCTGTGACTGGTGTTGGGCGAGCTCTGAAGTCTAAGAAGCTCACTCCTCATTTTATTGGTCTGTATCAGATATCAGATCGAGTTGGGAAGGTTGCTTACCGAGTGGCGTTATCGCCAAACCTTGCTAATTTGCATGATGTGTTTCATGTATCGCAACTTCGGAAGTATATTCTCGATCCGTCTCATGTGATTCAGATGGAGGATGTGCAAGTACGGGATAATCTAACGGTGGAGACGATACTTGTGCGAGTCGCGGATCGCGAGATGAAGATCCTAAGAAGGAAGGAGATTGCATTGGTGAAAGTTGTCTGGTTAGGAGATGCTGGAGAGAGTATGACCTGGGAGTTGGAGAGCAAGATGCGAGACTCCTACCCCGAGTTATTTGAACCAGGTAGACTTTTATTTTCGAGGACGGAAATATTCTAAGTGGGGGAGAGTTGTAACGCCCCGATATTTAATTATTTATTTAATTAAATATTGTTTTGAATATTTTATTTTAATTCGATTTTTTATCGTTGAAGTCAGAATTATTTTATTAAGTTGGAATAATAATTAATCAGGTTTATATTTGTATAAATAAGTTGAAGTATCATTTTACTAATAAGCTTAGAATTGATGTTGAGCTTAAGTATGGTGTCGTGAAGTAATAAGGGGGGTGTTTTGTTTAGGCCCATTTAAGTTTACTAAGGATTAAATAATAGTATTTTATTAGAAAATAGAAGGAAAAAGAGAAGGTAGTGTTATCAGGAAAAACAAAAAGGAGAATAGGGTTTTGTGAGAAGAGAAGAGGAACAAGAAAGTTGCTGCTAGGGCCAATCTCAGGAATTCCATTGAAGCTTCCTTGAGTGTCTTCAAATCAAACTAGGTAAGGGTGGGGTTTCTTATCCTATAACGGGGCATATGATATTTTGTATGTGGGAATTAGTAGGTGGAATTATACTGTTTTGTTGATTTGTGTTGGCTTGTGTTGTTGTGGTAATAATTGATTTGATTATAGAATTGTCTAAGAATAGGCGTGTTGTTGTGTTATACTTGTCCCTGGAATGGAGTTGGTATCACTAGAGTATAGCAGGAATTTTAATGAAACAGTATCAAAAATAATAAGAAGAAATAAAAACTGGTCTGTAAGTGGAAGTGTCGTCCGACACTTGTTGTATATGGGGGTTGTCGTTCGGCAACCTTGGAAGAAAGATAGGATGTGCCGATCGGCATTAGGGCAATGGTGGAAGGAAAGTGCCGTTGGCACTGAGTGTTAGGAAGGGGCACTTATTTCAGTTTCTGTTTCTGTGGCACTATGCTATATAACTGTTAATACGGTATCAGTTTGGAGTTTATTAAACACAAAAGCACTTAGGGAAAAATTAAACTATTCTTATCAGTTATTCTTATCAGTAGTGTGATATAGCAGAAGCAACGTTAATAGAAGCACCTATATGGAAATTACCTTAATTTAGAAATTCAACTTAATTTTAACAGTCTGTAGTAATAAGACAGGGTTAGGAATAATTAGTAAGAAATTGCAGTAACTATTTTGGAGGATTAATGAAGTAGCAGAAGTAGTATTATGGGCATTGTTGAATTACAAGTATTATGTCCGATATTATGTTATTTTGTGCCGATCGATAATGTGAATATGTTGTTTCCATGAAAAGTTGTTGTTTTCGTTGACATGTTGTGTTGCAGGCCTTTGGCCAATGTTGAACGGCGTGAGTTGTTGTTATGTTGACCGTTGTTATGTTGTTGTCATTGTTGCATTACCGAGTTGTGATTGTTTATATCGTCGCATAGCATAGCATACCATTAAAGTTGGCCTGGATTGGCATGTTCTAAGTTGGAGCAAATGCTCACCATGTTAGCCTTTATTGGAAAGATCTTATGTTGAGGGCTTATGCCTTATGCCTCGGTAAACTGGCACTTTCTAATTTGGGAGTTCTGCTCCAATGGTACCACATGCATTTGCATAGTTGAGTCGCATTTGGAGTCGTTGATTTGTTGTTTATTTGAAGTGTTGTTTACGCACGGTAATGTTATAAGTTGAATTGAGGTGTTGGTGAATGGTATTGTTTTATGTTGATGTGGTATGAAGTGGTGATTTTACATAAACTATTTTCGATATATTATTTATCATATGTTCTATTATAGTATTCGATATCTCACCCCTTCTGTTTGAATGTTACCCTTTGTTGGTAACATGCAGGTAACCAAGAGGAGTAGCCGATAGCTTTGTTAGTTCGAGTTTGGTGTCATTTGCTCTGATACGTAGCACTCGGGGGGAAATGAACGCTTGTCTTATTTTGTTGTTTACTTATTGAACCTTATGTTGTTATTTGAGGAGTTATCATATTGATGTTGTTTCATTATTCAAAGATGTTATATCTTATAGAGAACTATTATGAATCCGCTGCGTGATTAATCAAAGTTTGGTTTATGTTATGAAGACTATATTCATGAGTTGTGTTTATTCCGCTTCTTTAAGAGTTATGTATCTATTCTAAATGCATGACAGATTTATGTGTCTCTGTTGAATGTGTGGCATCCTGATTATATTGGGAATTTTTATACTCTGATTTTTCGCAAATTGCTTTGGATAGAATTGGGGTGTTACAGAGGCCGTTTAATAGATGGTCGAGTATCTGGGAGCTGGTCCATATAAGGATGTTGAGGACTGCAGAAGCACTAATGGGTTGCATGAAAAGTTATCCTCCCTGAAGGAACTATATGAAGAGCACTTGGTTGCAGCAGCAGGGGCCGAGAATAACGGTGACGAGGTTTTTGTTCAGTACCACCGAGATTGTGCTTTACGGTATTACTTCATGTTCTTGGTTAGCACGTCCCTCTTTGAGGAAAAAAGTGCCTACTATGTAGATGTGACATGCCTCCGGTATTTTATAAATACTACAGTTTGTGAGTGGAACTGGGGGCCTCAATTTTGATATACCTCTATCAGAAGCTGAATGAAGCTTCAAACTAGAGGACGAGACATCTCACTTGTTCTTGCACACTCCTCACGGCACATTTCATTTCAACTATTACATTTAATTTATTATTTATTACATGTACTTATATATTATCTGATTGTTGTTTTAGAGCTGGATAATTTGTCACTTCCACCGCATTCATAGTTTTGAGTGTGATCCGGCTTATACTGGCGACATGTCGAGGGCTGCAAGTAATGTCCTCCAAAGAGAAAATCATAAAGTTTTATCTTACCGGGTGTATCTTGATCATACTAATCATGATGACATCAAATGGATGCCATTTGAGGATTACAAGGATGTTGTCCCATTTGATCCCGTCTCATTATACTTCGGGTGGCTAGCATGTGGGTCGAATATTATGGTCAAGTATCTTCCAGAGCGGTGTATCCGACAATTTGGCTATGTGTAGAAGATACCGAGATCTTCTTTTCAAGATGCTCCTGACACCATTGTCCAGCAGGAACTCGATGGCATCTTTCAGGATTGGGAGAATTATTTGGTGCCATCGGAGTATCAGATGATATCGGCATCCTAGAGTTGGCATTGTGTAGAGGGTTATGTGACATGGTTCTTTAACGTGTCACATTCTATTATGACATCGGATGGTCCTGGATGTCCACCTAGGTCAGCTCATGAGGAGCTCTTGGAGAACCAGCGGGTCGAGGATGACCATGTCACTGATCTTTTGTCGATTTGTCAGCGGATACACCTCCTTGGACAAGAGACATTGGATTCTGGGATTATTTAGAGGGGCGGTCCTGAGGCGGTTGTCATCATTGGAAAGATGGTTACTGAGGCATCCAATACAGTGCATTATAGGATGCAGAGGAGGTCACAAGGGGTTATGATTAGACATACACAATAGCAGTAACTTATATTATGTTTTATTTTTTTTATTACTGATGTAATATTTTGACATTACATTCTAACCAACTTATATACTAAATTATGTTTCTCTATGTCTAAACATCTAATCTAATTGTTATGTCTATATTATTATATTCGTTTCATTTTTCGTCCAAATTATACAATTTTATATTTACCCGTTTATTTGTTTATTAGGTAGAGGTGAGCACATGCACCCACTCAAAACATGAAAATTTCTCCTACCATCTTAAAATTTGTTTTTGTATTTTACACTTAGTGATACATTTAGTATCCCTCCATAGACCCATATTATCATATAACTTTGATATTTTATTATTAAAAGAAATACGACTTTTGTTATCTATAACTTTAACACTAATTTCTTCTTTTTAATAAGCTTAACCAAATTCTATAAAATATTGAAAATCAATAAATAATAATAATAGATATGCGACTTTCAATTGTCTTATAAATATAATTTGATTGATATCCACATTAACATTTGATTGTAAGATCAAATTAACGATATTCTATTTATTTATTTTTATATTATTAATTAAACTATTAATTATGACTCGTAATTTGTAAAATATGTTTAATATGTGTATGATAAATATAAAATATGATAAGTTAATCTTAAAGTTTATTATATTTTATCTCTTTAATTAAAATATTTTTTTAAGTTTAAGTTAGTGTTAGAAAGCAACATAATATGATTTTAAAAAAAAATTAGTAATATATTTTTTATAACTGTAATTAAAAAATAAAAAATTGAAATTTAATATTATATAAATCAAATAATAAGAAAGTAATTTGATATTAAATTTAACAAATATTTTCAAACTTATTATCTAAGTAACATGATAAGTTAACTCTATCACAATTTTATCACATTATTATCATTTTTTATTATATTATATCTCTAACTTATTATATCATATCATTATAATGCATATTAATCAAATTTTTATTTCTTTTCTCATTGTTTTATCCTCTCGATAAGTAATATAAATGTTTTATAATAAAACTATTTTTTCTTATGAAAATGTACTTTTGAACGGATTTTTTCAGAAATCGCGATAGATAAATATAACTTTAAAAAGAGGTTACTCAAAGAACTGCACATATGATTCACACATCTATATAAATTTCAAAAATAATCAATTTCAAAAATTGAAATTCGAATGAACTTTAAACATAAACAGATTTTGAAAATTGAAAATAACCTGCAAAATAAGATTTTAAAAAACTCAGAAGATTAAAATTCGAACGTGTCTAAAAGATTATATCTATAAAGAAATTACGACTACACAATTTTCAAACTAATTCCAAAATCTAGAATTAATTCAAAAATTGGAACTCAGACGCTTGTGATTAAGCATTTCGTATCTTCCCTTCACATTTTCATTTTTGCAAAAAAGCAGAAATAGGAAATACGGAGATAGAGCAATTTTTCCTCATTTTCAAACATTTTCATAGCTTTGATCCATTGCATTGAAGCTCTACTCCACTGCATTGCAGTTTGTGGAAGGCATCACTTAGATGGCCACTCTACTAATCTAGATGACCATTCTACAAACCATCTTAACTGAGACATTGAATATGTTGCAGTACCGACGACAAACGAGAAACATGGTCGTTTGATATATTCAGTAGTGGGATTCTATTTTTATATATTTTGATGATTTTGTATTATAATTTGTCACATAACATGGTGACATTTTGTATTTGACATTTTGGCGTTTATATATAAGGAGTAGTTATTTTATTTTGATTTATCTTATTTGTGTATTTGACATTTTGGCGTTTATATATACAAAGTAGTTATTCTATTTTGATCTATCTTATTTGAATTGATTTATAAATTACTTGTAATTCAAATTATAAAAAAAGAGTCAAATTTCATCCATCTTGTTATCAAGTGGTGGAAAACACCAATCTTATTTTTTTAGACTCAGTTTCTTCATTTGGCCCAAATATTAAAGCCCAATCTCACTTAAAAAAATCCAGTAACAAAATTGTCCGAGAGTGTGGTACTGCTATTTCCCCATTTACAATACAAAGGATCTCATTCTTATTGATGACTATTACTAATTATCATTTTATTATTTGAATTCTGTCTACAAAATCAAACTTTTATCATTGAACTTATGCTTGTAAAAAGAATGTACGAGTGCAGAATTTTTTTATTATATTTGTAGTTAAAAGAATTTCAAGTGAGATCCAATTCTGAATCATTAAAAAGAATCTAATTCTCCAACTTACTGTTCTCACACACTAACAGTATGATGAAAAACATATAAAAAAGAAAACAGTGAAACTAAGAATCAATAAATAAAGTAACCATTGCACCGATTCTTTTGTTTACATGATTAACACAAACACGTTTGTTGGTTGGCAAGAAAAAGAGGTTCAACCACCTATTGATCTCAACAACATCAAGGTGTGATGATAAGTTGTATAAAAGATATACCAAGAACTGTGAAACATTAAATAGTGGGTTGCAAATGTAGAGGACAAAAGAAACTTATAGGGTAATCAAGAATGGTCCCAATTGAGTTACTCTTGCTGATTAAAGGAAGAGAAATCATTTTAAGGTCATTTTGTAGATAAAGTGCATACCACATGTAAATAGGAATATGAAAATTAGAGCTTGGTTTTGGAAGTACAGCTGGATGGATGGACATGCTACCCAAATACATTATAGACCTTGAGGGGACCTCTTCTTAAAAAACACATCAAAAGATATCACAAACTAAATAAATTATTTCTTAATACTTGGTAACTTTGTTTTCACCTTTGCTTGTAGTCTAAACATTCAATTTTATACCCAAATGAGATCATAGATTGGATTTGGTTTAAATAGAGTTAAAATATTATCTTGATCTTTGAAAGACCATACTGATATCTCATCTCAGTTGTTCAATCAAAGGTTAGACGATCTGATAGTCATCTCATTTGTACAATCAAGATCAGACGATCAGAATGTCATCTCAATCTTGAATTAATATCAGACGATCAGACAGTCATCTTAATCGTTGAATCAAGGTCAGACGATTAGAGAGTCATCTCAATCGTTAAGTCAATGATCTTTTAGTCAGCAACCATAGCGACTGCAGCATATTTTGACTATTAACAACCCAAATCCCTACAAACTTTGGTAAGATGAACAATTTGAGAATAATGGACACACACAAAAACAAACATATTACATAGAGAAAGTAGAAAACAACATGCATTAAACAATGAAATCTCCTTGATTTATTTGTTTTACATAGTTGGCTAAGAAAAAAAAACATAAACATTTCTGTGTAAGACTACTCAGTAATCTCAAAAGAAATTTAAAATTATGGACCATGAAGAAAGTGAGAAATACATCCAAATAAACCATGTTAAAAGGAAAACACTAAATTATCAGGTAGGGAAAGAAAGCTATCCCAAACAACAATTAACTCAGTAAATGAAGCGACGGCGGAACATGGAAGCACCCGAAGCACCCTTCATGGCAAAGTCTGTTGAGTTAATCTAAAGTTATTTCCAATTCTCTCAACAGCCCATAACAGCACAATTATACACGAACACGCCAACATGCTCCTTCATACCGAGTACCTGCCAACCTATGGTTCCGTTCGTAACACTGGTCTTGGGACACCATGAATTCAATACTATAGCTTCACCTTCTGGACCTCTTTGTCCACCCACAACCAAAAGTTTGTCTCCACAAGCCTTGAAAGCAAGGCCCCAACCGTTGGAAGAATCGGCACGTACGGGAAGCCTTCCCAATACTTCCCAAGTGTTCTTTTCCTTGTCATATTTCTTCACCATGTTAGTTAGATGCTCAACTGCATACAACTGATTATCCACAACTGCCACGAGCGGAGGTGCTTGCGCACCGACATTAACATATGGATACATACCTTCTATTCTCCGCCAACATTTTGTTGAAAGATTATATTCCTCCCCGCAAGTTAATGAAACGGTCGTGCTCGACATTCCACCAATCACGTAGAATTTGCCGTCCATAAAAAAACTAGAGCACAATCTACGCGGTGTGTGCATGTTTGGTAAAAGTTCCCATGTACATGATGCAGAGTCGTACAACTCAGCCGACTTTAAAACATTTCCATATTTATCACTTCCGCCGGCTACAATAGCAATCGAACCAAGGCTACTAGATCCAAACAAACAGCGAGGTTGGTTCATCTCTTGACACTTAACCCAACCACGACAAACCAAACTATACTTCCAAATGGCAAACTCCATCAATTCCCTACCGAAAACCAACAGTTCACATCCCACAGCCAACGACTCTTTGTCCGCGTGGTTAAAACACTCGTCGCACGGTATCTTAGGCAATGCCATCCATCTACTTATCTTAGGATCAAATGCAACCCATCCTCTTGGATCACAAACCAAATAAACCAAATGCTCCACAACTCCCAATTCTTTCCTCAATCCATATAAATAACCACTATTGATCAGCTTACTATACCTTTTATTAATACACGACAGAGACGCGTAATCGGATCTACTAACCCAAGCGAGACAATTGAGCGCGACATCATCGATCAGACCAGGGAGAAGCGAATCATTTGGTCCAAGTCTAGGAAAACCATCATTCACTCCCTCCCTCCGATCCATTTTTGGAAAGCTATTCACTTTCTTCCCATCCTCCTGCAAACAACAATCCAAAATAGAATTCCTTTAACATCTCAAGGAATCAATCACCAACCCATCCAAAAAACATAATCATAACAACAACAATAACACCAAAAATAAATTATTTTTATTATTCAATTAACTAAAAAATCAATTATCCATATGCAACCATTATCTACATACCTATATTCTAATCAATTCCATCAATTAATTATGAATCTGAAATTGACTTATTCATTAAAAATCACTCCTTTTTAAGAAACAAAACTAATCCCAAATTACACATAAACATAAAAATCATAACTTTGGGGAAATCAATAAAAATCAATAACAATACCAAATTTCATCACCGACAAGATTCAAAACTCTTCCAGGAAACAGAACCATCTGCAAATCAACAACAACAACAACAACAAATTAAACAACTTTAATCAAAAGGGTCACAAAAAATCAAATCTGACCAAAAGTGCTTCCACTGATCCAATTAAAAAACCAGAAAAACATGATTCGGATCCAACAAATAATGAAACAAAAAAATAGTTAAAATTGAAAAAATGATTGAATTAAGAACAAATGTGTACCTGGAAGAAGTTAGAGCGAAAAGGAAGATCTGAGAAATTAAAAGGAATTGGGTGAAAGCATGTTGTACGACAAAGGAAGAGGAAGAAGAAAAAGGTTAGACAGATAGCTTACAAGTTTGCACACAAAACAAACTGTTTAGTATTTTTATTATGTGATTGTGATAACAGAACAACACAGAGAGAAACAACTACAACTATATATATATATATATATATATATATATATATATATATATATATATATATATATATATATATATATATATATATATATATATATATATATGTCAAAATTATATTAGTGATAAGATTAGAGAAGTTGTTAATTTTTTAGAGTGTTAATTAGAAGATTAGTATTTTAGTATTTAAAGGAAATAAGAAAATAAAGGAACTGTTTTATAAATGTTTTATTACTTTGCAGTTTCTGTTTGTGACCATGCTCTTTAGTTTAATTTTAATGTTTTTTTTTCTTCTTCTTGTTTTTTGTCGTGTAGTTAAGAAAAGATCATGATGACATGAGTCTGTTTGCAAGAAATGTTATGTTGGTCTCTCTTGACACCTCAATTTCTTTTGACAATAGTGCCACCTCCTCATATTTTTATTAAAATATCTAATTTATTAATTATTTTTAACTATTTATATACTATTTTATGATAGATTTTTTTCGATTATATGATAGATTTTTTTCGATTTAATAAAAATTTTGAGTTTGAATTACATTTTGAGAGTGTAATAGTATTAAATCTCTGAAATAAGAATTTTATCATCTATTATTATGATTCTCTCTAATTTAAGATATTAATCTTTATAATTGTGCGCATAAATATATAGTTTACGTTACAAGAAAACTATTGATTCAAAATTTTGTTGTTAACTTTCAAGTCTTTAACTTAAAAAGAACCAAAATAACTTCACAGGCAAGAGGAACTGCTATGCTTAATCTTGCACCATCACATGAATTTTGAGTAATTTCATTTCAATAGATTTTGATCATTTTCACTAATACTTTTAAACAAACAAGAAAGAATAAAATGTTACAATTCAATTCACATCTAAGCCAAAATTAAGTAACATGCTTAATGTTGTGAACAAAGTTAGCAGAAGCCTTTTAATGATAATAAGTTTTCTATTGCATAAGAAATTTTTCTATTTGACGGATTAGAGAAAATTAACTTAAGCAACAAGTATAATAAATTATAAATCTTAGAAACACTACTTAGTGTAAAATTATTCAATTACCCATATTACAATTTTTTCAGTTAAATATGGTAAAACTTTCTTTTAGTGATATTCTTTTTTTATATGATCGTTTAGTTTAATTGAATCCTCAGTTTTTCCATCGCTTAGAAAGTCTTACAAAAATCTTCCATAAGATTAACTTGGTATAAATCTATTTTATGTATTTTACTTTTTTTTTTATGTTTATATAATATTTTAATATTTACATTAAAATAATATTTTTTTCACAATGTAATTATTACCTACTTTCATTTTTTTAGTGTACCAATTTATTTTGGAGTTCCTTTATGAGTTAATATGTGATTGTTTTAAACATAATGTTGCTGAAAATTATCACTATTAATTTCTTCGTTTCACTTTTCGTAGGTCAATGACATGTGGATAACAATTATAAATTTATTGAAATATTAGATATAATATTAATATAATTTAAGTTGTCTCATCTAAGTACAAATTTAATTAGGTTTATTAGTTTATTTAATGTATAAGTTAGTTGTATATAAATAGATTAGTTTTTGTAATAATTCAATTTGATAATATAATTCTTATTTTCTTATTCTTCTTTCTTCCCTCACTAAAAATATCTCACACACTAATAAATTGGTATCTAGAGTTGCGACAAGATTCTTGATCGTGCTTTTAAAAATCACACGTCAGAGATTGTATTTTCGAGATTGTGGATTATTGTCAATCAATCATTGTGAAGATGAATGGTACTAACGGTATTCTGAATTCTCTTCCCACTCTTGACGACAAGAATTGGATTCGATGGAGAAAACATATGCAATCTTTGTTTGACTTTCCTGAAATCCTAGAAGTGGTTACAAATGGCGTTTCTAAGCTAGTTGCGGATGCAACCGACACACAGAGAACCGCTTAGAACAAAGCCAAGAAGAAGGATTGCAAGGTGAAACAACCTACAGAACAAATCATCGAGATGAAATCAATGAAGTCGCCATCGAACATTTTTTATCCCACAGGAAGGGAAAGGTAAACATCGACTAAACCTGAGAAGAGTGAAATCAAGGTCAAAGACCGAGAGATACAGGTAAGGGAGTTGATTACGCAAGGGGAAGGTATTATCATCCCTCACGTCCATGGTACTCCACGAGATCCACTCTTGTAGTTCTAATCAAAAGGCATGTTCTAGTCAAAAGCTAATGAGCTAAGGATAAAACGCAAAGAGAGAATGCACGGAAAAGAAAACACGGGGAAAAGAAGGAATATTTACAAAGTTTCGCTCGCCTGGGCCCCATGACCAAATGCCTATGTATCCCTTTTAAGGAATCAGAGCACCGTAGTTTGACTCAAAATTTTCCGTTTGTTTTGTGTTTTTTATGAACAATATTAATTTCGCTTTTTGCCACAGCTCGACCTTTGGAGACTCACGCGTTGGCACATAAATGAATTAACATGTTCTACCTGAAAAAGTATTTTCAGAAGAAAAGTGCCAGAAGGCGGATAATTCTACATTTGTGCTCTAGCAATTTATACATAGTGTCATCTGATCTTTATGGATTTACGCGTCGTATTGCGTATAGTAGAATTAATACATCCTTTTGAAAGTTTCAAAGAAAGGCCCGAAGGCGGAAAAAGTTTGCATTGGTTGATGTCTTTTACCTTGAAAAAGGATTTGAAAATGTTAGAGTGTTTTATGCATTTGCCAAGAAAAGGGTTTTAGTCTTAAGGATGCAAAAGGAAAAGAAAACGTCTAAGGGGAACTATCTAGCTCTATCCCTAATATTATCATACAATGATGACCCTAAGGTTGATGTTTAAAAAGGGAAATCTCTATCTATGTTAGCATACATGGATTAAGATCCTAATGTCTAACTTGCATCAGAAATGAAAACAAGTGTATCCTAAGGGAGCATACAAAGGTTATAACATAATGAAAAGAATAAGCACAAGTGTAATCAAACAACGACAAACTGAAGCCAAAACAAACATCGGGTGCGAGCTAGCAACAAACAAATGAGTCCAATGGATATCAAAATAGGAGTAAGGAACTCTTTCCACTTGATTTGCTCGAGCACCAGCATCTAGTAACAACTCAGAGCATCAACGTCGAGCGACGCGAGCTAACATCGTTGAAACGAATGACAAAGCGTGGGGGGTTGGTTACAGACCCCCGTATTCCACTTTATTTGACTCAATGACAAAAGTAGGCACGGTTCAAAGCATCAATGCATAGCGCGATCTAGGAACGACACGAACTAGAATGTGTGGGGTCAATTCCAGACTCTCTGTTCCACTTGTTGACTCGATAGAAAACACAATGTAAAAGGGGAGGGGAAATGCCTTCTTCGAGGACTTTGGGAAAAATGCATCTTTTGAGGTGTTTAAACAAACAACACGAAATTACTCCTTTTGGAGTCTTTTGCAAACAAAAACATCGCCTTATTTCGAGGACTCTAACAGAATAAACATCGCCTCACTTAAGGACTTTAAACAGATTGCCCATCTAAAGTAGGGACTCCCAGTCATGCATCTCTATTCCTACTTCTCATGGCAAGGAAAGCGGTAAATAATGTGGAAACATAAACCAGAATCAATATAATACCAAACGAAAAAGTGTTCATAACAAGCATGCAAAAGAAAAATAACTCCGGAAAACTTTTCACAATCTAGCATCAACAACAAAATAGTCAGAATATACGTCGAAGCATTAATAAAGCACTATTAGAATGCGTGTCAGACACATCTGCAATAAACAGAACACCTACACAAAAATTCATATCCAGAAAAAAAACACAAACAATGCATATATCTCACGTAATAAGAATCAAAGTAAAATTGCATCAGAAGCGAATCCACAAATCCACAAATAAAGTGGCATAACATGCTTTAATCGAATAACAAAAAAATAGGTAATCGATTGAAAGCACTCTCAAAGTTTCTTGACAAGTAAACAAACACATTAGTAATAACAAGGAGGCATAATCTAAGTCAAGTATTTGCATCACAAGTTAAATCATGGTTAAATTGCGAAGAAACGCAATCCAAACAAGCAATGAAACATCGATATCAAAATCTAGGCAACAACTTATTAGAAATGAAAGTGCACAAAAAGTTGGAATAAAACTGATCTGAAACAGTACCGATAGCCACCAAACTTACTAACAAGCACAAATAAACCATAACATTGAATTAAATCACCTTACAAATGTTACTTACCACTCCCGGAAAGCAACTCTGTTAACACATGAAGCGCACGGAAATTTGATCCTAAATCGATACAACTCAATGCACATGTCCAAGAAATACCAAGGCAAGTGTAATAATGCATAAACCAACGATTAAAACACATTTGAAGCTTAATTTATAAAATCGGGAGCACTATGTATATCTCATAAAATTATTCAGAAAATACACCGAGATCGTGAAAACTCAACAACAATCATTAACAAATGCACAATTAAGCATAAACATGCATCAAATAAATATCAAAACACAATGTACATGTTAAAATACAATCCAGACAACATTGTTTCCATTTACAAAGTGCAATAATAGTTGTCTCAAAATTCAATCAAAATTATATCAATGCTTCTCAATCAACCAATTAAAGCCAAATACGCATTAAGCGCGAATTAAATCTCAGACCAAGTGCATTTTCAAAATCCGGACAGCACTACACTGTATCCCAGAGTTGCTTGGAAAATTGTACCGAAAACGGTTAAATTCAACCGTAATAGTCCAGAAACGCGCAATTATGCATGAATAAACATCAAATGAATTTTAGAAAGCATTGTGTAACATATTTACACTTTCTGGGCAGAAATATGTACTTGAATCAAATTTGATCAAAACCGATTTCAACAATTGCAAACAGACACAAAAACACACTTATCAGTTCAAGTATTATCACTAAGAAATTGTAAACAAGTTTCAAATGATTAAGTTCACATCAAAACACAAGTTTCTGATCACAAATAATATAATTCATGAGTTAACACAATTAATTGAACCAAATGTTTTAATGTCAGAAAAAATATGAATCACCGTTTAATTCAACTCAAAACCATATCAACTCTTAAATTCGACATTATTTTCCAACAAAATCCAATTGGAAACTAAATTCAACGCGTAAATTCAATTGAACAACAACAACACAAATCATTCGACACGCAAGAATAATCGAATCCGCACAATTATCAATAGTTCATCAAAAATTCATCCAACTCCACATTTATTCATCATCACCAACATAAATTTAATTCCAATTTCAAGATCTAAATGAAATTCAAATCAAGAAATCAATTCAAGTTTATATCGATTCCTCAATTCCAAAACAATTATCTCAAGAACTTGATTCAAGCGAAGTTAAGATTAATTACCGATTGGACTAAAGAGGAGAAGATAATGTTGTCGGAATTTGCAATCGGAAGAGGAACTACCGTCGGAAGTTGAACCGTAACGGAGGAATAAGAGATTTTGTGGCTGTTCGTGAAGAACACAGAGGGAGAATCGGTGGAGCTTTGCACCGGGAGGGAGATCGCGATATCGCGCGAAGTTGCGAATGTCGAATCTAGCAGACTTCGCCGGAGGTGCGCGGCTGGAGCGAAACAATGATTAGCGACAAAGCTTGTGGAAATTCAATGAGGAAGATGAAGATTTATGAGTTTTGGTGATCTTGTTCTTGATGAATTTGGAGAGGAAGTTGAGACAATATGAGAGAAAATGTGTTTCGATTCTTGAGATTTGAATAATGAAAGTGTAATTGTGTTTGAAAATTTAAAATTTGAAATATATAGTTTGGCTCCAAAACTTGAATTTTCAACTTATTTCATGCACAGTGGGAGATCGAACCACTAGCTCATAATGATCGGTGCGAAATCCTGACGCGCGACTTAAAATAAAGATGTCGATGAAAAAATTTATGACATGACACTAAAAGAATCGTCTCAATACGATAAAAATTGAGCAAGTTACGTTACCCTGAACGGTGAGAAATGCGGTGTAAAAATTCAGTGTAGAATTTTACAGCTTATTTTGGGTATGGCGCACGAAAAAACCACAAGCTTATGATGTTCGGTGCAAAATCCAGATGTGAACCTTGATGAAAAATCATCGCAGACAAAATTTATGAAGTTATGCAAAAGAATCACCCTGATACGATAAGAATCGAACAAGTTATGATTTTTCGAATGGCGAGAAACAGTGGACTTATTTCACCGTATTGAAATTTTCAGCTTATTTCCCGTGCACACTTTAGGAAACGAGCCATAAATTGAAGTCTTCGGAGCACAATCTAAACTCGGGTCCTGAAGCAAAGTTAAAGCTTATAAAATATATGATCTCACACTTCAAGAATCGTCCTGATACGATAAAAATTGAGAGAGTTACGATTTTTATATTATCAAAAAACAGTCCGGTAGAAAACGGTTTTGGCATGCAATTTTCTCTGGTAATTAGCACTTTCAAAGATCTTTTGCAAAGAATTAGCTCCTAAGCCGAACATATGAATCGAAGATAAAATCAAGACAGATTTTTCTCCTCAAGAACCATCCAAAAACATCGAACCAGATGAAATTTATGAATTTTTGAACATCTGAAAAACAACTGTTCAGCACACTATTTTCAATGTTTTTGCACCGTATAACTTCCGAATACTCGCACATTCGGAGATCTTCCTCAATGAATTGGCTTCCAAGCTGAATATGAAAATTGAAATAAATTACAAGATGGTTCAAATGCTCTAAGTGGCACTCAAAGATGATTTTCCAGTCAGAAGTTACAAATTTTTAAGTATCTGAAAACCAAGGAAACGGTAAATCCACTGTATAACGCCTTTCAAGTATTTTGCGCTTTAGAAAACCTCCTTCACAAAATTAGCCTTCGACATGAATAGGTGAAATGAAGAAGACCTCAAGATGGTTCTTATGACAGAAGAATCATTCCCAAACCATTTTCTGATCTAAAGTTATGAATTTCTGAGCTAGGAGCGCACAAAACTGAATTTTTGTCTGTACTGCCTTAAGTCAATTAAAACGCTCAACTTTCTGCATAATTTAGAGCGTATTGGAACGCATAAGAGCTTGATATGACAATGACTTGCTTTTTTGCTGATTGGATAGATTAGAAACCATGTGGAGTGCATTTAAAATATGGAAAACCCCGATTTTTGTTTCATAATGCTGCTTAATAGAACAGTCAAATTTTGCAGCTCTATCTTGTAGAGAAAACCCTTGATTCCATGAGCATGGACCCTATGACATATATGTATGCATATGATGATGAAGTATAAGCCAATTAGGATTAAGATGAAGAGGGAAAATTTTGGGGTACAATTTTCTTTAACCTGAGGGTGAGATTGGCAGTAGCCTTTCGAACAATCAAGGTAAAAGAGGATTAAATACTCAATAGAACCGTAAAATTTTCCCTCTGAAGCTAGTCAGGTATTATTTATTTTTAGTTTTTTCTGTACTTTCTATTTTTTTCTTTTTGTGAATATTGGTATCAGGGGTAGATGTATGTCAGGTCAAGGTTAGACACACAACAAAGAGATTGAATATCGAGGAACATGTGTTCAGAATCGGTAGTAAACACAAGAAAGAGACTAACCGAAGAAAGCTCTATCAAAGATACCAATAGTATATGTCCATAAGAAAGAACACATATGAGAGATATCAAATAGATATGCCCAAAGTTTGTAGCAGACATAAAAAGAGACCAGATGAAAGGATCCTTACAAAAAATATCACAACTATATGCCCGTAGTTGGTAGAAAACACAAGGAAGAGACCAGATGAAAGGACTCTTACAAAGATATCACAACTATATGTCTAGAGGAAAGGATATATACGAAAGAGACCTGATGAAAGGGCCCTATCAGAGATACTGAATATACATGTCCGGAGCTGGTAGCAAACATATATGAAAGAGACAGACCTAAAAACGCTCTAACAAGGATATCAACATGTCTGGAGTCGGTAGCAGACACATAAGAAAAGAAAGAGACCAGAAGAAAGAACTATTACAAATATATCATAACTATATGTCCAGAGGAAAGGACATATATGAAAGATACCGGATGAAAGGACTCTGTCGGAGATACCGAATATACATTTCTGGAGCTAGTAGTGGACATATACGAAAGAGACAGACCGAATAAAGCTCTAAAAGGGATATGAACATGTTTAGAGTTGGTAGCAGACACATAACAAGAAAGAGACCGGAGAAAAGGACTCTATCGTGGATGTCGAATAAACATGCCCGAAGTTGGTAGAGGGAATACGGAAGAGACCAGAAGAAAGGACTCTTACAAAGGATATCACAATTATATGTCCGGAGGAAAGGACATATATGAAAGAGGTATGAAGAAAGGACTCCATCGGGAATACCACAAATATATGTTCGGAGATGGTAGCAAACATAAGACAGAGACTAAATGAAGAAAGCCCTATCAAAGATATCAACAATACATGTCCGGAGGAAAGGACACATGTGAAGGATATCGAAGATATATGTCCAGAAGAAAGGACATATAACATGTAAGAGGCTGGAGGAAAGGGTCCTAACCAGAGATATCAAGAATACATGTCTGGAGTTAGTAGCATACATATAGCAATAAAGTGACCAGAAGAAAGGACTCTTTCAAGGATATCAAATGTGCATGTCCGAAGTTGGTAGCAGACATAAGAAAGATGTTGGGCATATGCCGGGTAAAATTAGGCATATACAAACAAGGAAGAGACCGACCGAAGAAGGCTCCAACAAGGAATGCTAATCGCAGATAGACTCCCGGAGAAAGAACACCGATCAAAGGCGGACTTACTGGGGATAAGATAAATATGTCTGGTCAGAGTTAGACACATATAGGAAAGAGACCGACTGAAGCAGAATCTAACAAAGGAAGCCTAAACAAAAGAGGACTTGCAATGACAAGGAGACTGACCAAAGATAGACTCTTGAGGAAAGAACGTTGACCATAAATGAACTTAACAGGGGATTCATGTTTGTATTGAACCCGAATAGAACGTCGGTTGAAGGCGAATTTGCAAATGGGAAAGAGAATAACTATAAGGACTCTAGGTAAGGGTTGTCAAAATACGTTGGGCTTAAGAGGTTGCAAACGCGGAAGAACTACAATATCCCTCGGGCCGAAGGCGGGATATAATTCTCCAAGAGTGGCAATTATCTGAATTACCACATACCAAGTATGGATACTCAAATACTTGAGAAATAAGAAAGGTTATACACTGAATCATACTTGCACTCTAAAGACAAAGAAAACATGGGTAAAATAATTGAGGACTTGCAAGGGCAAGGGAAAACCATGACTCATTAGGGACAAAGGGAAATACCAAAGATCTGACTGGTGGCAACCCATGTTACTTAAGGTAAACATAATTGGCTTATACCTCAATACATGCTTGAATTTGTTTTTGATATATGCAATGCAATGGTTCATGTCTAGTGATACATTGGGGAAACCACGACAATAATCGACTGTTGAGAAGACAAAGAACATCCAAACGATTATCCTTACTTATCTGATCTTCTGTAGAGAAAAGTCAATCTGAATTTCATGGAGAAATCACAAATCTGAAACATAAACTTCCAAGGATCGGTACCACTGGGGAAGTAAACTCTTAGGAAGAATGTCGTAAAAATAAATTGCAGTCCAGAGAAAATCTCGAACTTTGATCGAACTCTTACCTTCCTGGGGAACATATTCCTTGTCTCCTGTAAGGATAAGGAAAACTTCGATGGGAATGGAAATTTTTCCGGGTAGAGTTTCTTGATGAAGATAACTTTTACTAGGGATAATGAGAATTCTTGAATCAACAGAAAACCCATAGCATATCACACTGGGGATTTTTACCGCCGGGGGTAAAAAATATTTACTTGGGGAAGAAGAAAGAATCTTTGAAACAAAAACTTGATGTTCAAAACTCCACTTTGGATATCTCAGCAATCTTCTATCACTGGAGATAAAAAGAGTTCTGACCAACACTCCCATGTATACACCGCACTGGGGATATAGGATTTTATATAATATTCATCATCACCAAGCTTTACTGGGGAAGAAAAAACTTGCTCTGCTAGAGATAAGAGGGAAATTGATAAAGAAAATCCTCGAAACTCGACTCCACCTGGGGAGAAAGCTACATCTTCCATCGGGGAACAGAAAATCTCTTGATAGCAATTATCACTGGTACAAGCTACACTGGGGAAGCCATCTTTGTAAGATTCACATCAACACAAGACTTATACCGGGGAGAAGAAATTTCTCCATCGGGAATAACATCTGCTTCATAGGGGTACAAACCATAATCTCCCATAGGTAATCAGGAATCTCTTCAAGAAAAATTGACAGTAGAAAACTGCCATGGGGAGGAAAATGCACACTTCATGGGAAAAACGAGTGTCAACCTCACTAGGGAAGCATATGTCAACTTCACGGGATATATAAAAAATATCCAATCAGTAAATAAAATGATTCTTCCAAAATTGAAATGCCTAGACTGCATTGAGGAGAAATATTATATTCATGCGAGGGTACACCTTAACTAGGGATAATGGATTCTGTTTTGAGAAAAAAATCCCTTCCATTAATAATCTCATGCTGGTCACAATCAAACCTTTCTTTGTTCATTTATTGATACGCTTATTGTCATAAAAGACCAACAGTACCTGCAAAAAGGAAATTAGAGAAACATGCAACGGGTATGGAATGACAACCTTAGCCATCATCTCAGACACCCAAACCTTCAAGAAATTTCAGGTATTTATATCATGTGCTGTAAAGCTTCAATGTTTTTAAATGCAAAGTTTTATAAAAAATGTTGGACGTCTTTTCACAAACAAAACAGCAAAAATAAAAACAAAGAGGCACAATTTGGATAAAAAGAATTTTATTGATTGATTGGCCTGTAAATAGACATTTACATCAAGAAGTAATTCCTAAAAAGAGGTAATTGCGTACAAAGCATACAAAGGAGAGTACAGAGATGGCAATGTGAGTGCAGATTTATCGGGTACCGACTCTGCTATGACTCTTATGACTTCAAAGCTCCCTAGTATCTCGCTTTCTGAGAAAGTTGATTGGACTAATTCACTTATCCTGCCAAGCTAACCAACTACAATATAGAATGATAGCCCAGATGCAACACAGATCGTAGTCATTTGCTTTAATTCCCTAACTTTTTCCTGGATTGCCCTTTTTCAACTTTTCAATCCACCGACATACCCATTTTTGCCTAAGCTGCCTTTTCAGGTTTTCAACTTAGTGGGTGTACATCAATTCTTTTTCATTCTTTTAACTTCTTCTTTTTATCCCTAATTTTTGCCCAAACCTTTTATTCATTTTTTTGGTTCGCCAGGAAGCCTTTTTTTTCCTGAGCCGTCGACTCAACGAGTCTGTTTATGCGAATTATTTTTTAACTACGTTTGTGTTGACAGGGTGAGGGAAATCCTTTCCATCCATAGTTGTCAGCATCATAGATCCTCCTAAGAAGACTTTATTCACAACATATGGTCCTTCATAATAAGGATCCCATTTCCCCTAGCATCTATATTGTTGGGAGGCAAGATCCTTTTCAGCACGAGGTCACCAATTTGGAAATTTCGAGGATGCACTTTCTTATCAAAAGCTTCCTTCATCATCTTCTGGTATAATTGCCCTTGACAAATAGATGTCAATCTCTTATCATCGATGAGATTCAATTGATCAAATCTATTATGAACCCATTCGACTTCATCCAGTTGTACATATGTCATGGTCCTTAAAGAAATAATTTCTACTTCTACGGGCAGGACTGCTTCCATGCGTATACCAGAGAGAATTGGGTTGCCCCAGTAAAAGTACGCACCAAGGCGCGATAACCATGCAAAGTGAATGTCAAGATCTCATGCCAATCTTTATAGGTAACAACCATTTTTTTCACAATCTTCTTAATATTCTTATTTGCTGCCTCAACAACATAATTCATCTTTGGCGATATGAAGAAGAATTGTGATGCTTTATTTTGAAACTGTCACACAACTCTTTCATCATCTTATTGTTGAGATTTGATCCATTGTTATTAATAATCTTCTCAGGAATCCCATAATGACAAATAATATTCTTCTTGAGAAACGAGTGACCACTTGCTTGGTCACATTGTTATAAGATGTCGCTTAGACCCACTTGGTGAAGTAGTCAATAGGCACCAAAATAAAGCGATGTCCATTGGAAGCATTCGGTTTAATCCGTCCAATCATATCGATGCCCCACATTGCGAAAGTCCAAGGAGAAGTCAAAACATTTTCAGAGGATTGGGAGGCAAGTGCTTTTTTCGGCATAAATATGACATTTATGGAGTGATTGTAACAATTTTTTCCATTGTAGACCAATAATAACCTACTCTCAAGATTATCTTGGCCATCGTATGCCCACTGGAATGCATCCCAAAGGAACCTTCATGGATTTCTTCTATGATCTTGTTTTCTTCGTGTCTATCCACACATATGAGAAAAATAGAGTCATAGTTTCTCTTGTACAAAACACCTTCATTAAGGAAAAACTTTGTTGAGTACTTCTGCAAAGTCTTCTTATCTGTGATAGATGCACCCTTTGGGTATTCTTGTGTTTCAAGATACCTTTTGATATCATAAAACCAAAGTTTCTCATCAGCAGCCTCTTCTTCTATTTCATAACAGAGCACTGGCTCATCCAACCTTAAAATGGTGATAGAGGGGGCTTCATTTTCCCATATAAATTTAAACATGGATGGCAGAGTAGCAAAGGAATCCGCCAAGTTGTTCTCTTCTCTTGGAATATGATTGAAAGTAATCTCATCAAAATACAGGATCAATTTCATAACATACTCACGATACGGAATCAAATTCGAGGGACGAGTCTCCCAATCTTCGTTAATCTGACTAATTACAAGAGTAAAATCCCCATATACTTCTAAGATATTGATTCACAAATCAATAGCAGCTTCTAACCCAAATATGAAAGCTTTATACTCGGCCATATTATTAGTACAATCAAAGTAAATTCTGGCAGTTAAAGGAGTATAAAAACCTTCAGGAGAAGTAATTACATCACCGAATATTAGAACATAGTTTGGTTCTACATCTAATTATTAGTTTTAATGATAATAAATACATACTTATTATGAAGAACACTTATGCACTCTAATCATTTGATTAAATTTAAAGAGAATTTCTGATGACAGTAAGAAAGTTAATGATGTGAAAAATCACATATGAAGATCTGAAGAAGAAGAACATATAAGAAGCTCTGAAGCAAAGCTAAAACAACACGCAAGAAATAGAAGTTCTGATGCTAACAGTCAAACTTCAGAAGCACCAAGCTACAGGTTATACTCTAATATATAAATTTTTGAAAGAACAAAGGAGCTTCAAACATAACTATCATATTCAAAGTTCTAATTACAAGTAATTAGCTCAAGATACTCTGAGACGGTGTAGATCCGACATCAAATTAATGGCATTTATATAGTAACAGCTGGAAACTTTATTGCTGGAACAAGACCTGTATTTTTGGAAAGAATATTAACACCTTAAATAATCAACCTTCCAAAAATGAGTTTTTATGTCTTCAACGGATCAAAAACTTATTTTATATGAAAGAGATGATGAAGATGGATAAAACGATATACTCACGTGCATATCGACAAGAGCAATCAAAACTCTCTCATATTTTTATCTCTTGAATTATCTTTGTGCTAAAATTCTGTGTAAACATCACAGTTGTGATATAGCTTATTAGAAGCATTTGTAAACACAATATATTTGTTTAAAAGTTGTAATTCCTTGAGAAACCAAGTTGTGGTTTAATCTCAAGAAGATGTTGACGACTGTCTTCGTGTTTTGAAAATCACTTTTGATTAGTGGATTAAAACCTCGATTGAGAGAGACAAAATCACCTTGGCGGATGGACTGGAGTAGTTTGATTTTAAACAAACCAGGTTAACCAACATGTCTTATTGCTTTAATTTTTGAAAACCCCAATTAAAATCCCCTTTCTTGTGTTTTTCTATCATTCAATTGGCATCAGAGAGTCTGGTTCTGGGTGCTAAAACTTAAATGTGTCTGTAACACGGTGGGAGAACTGACTTGGTGTTTTGTGTTTGATCGCAATTGTTGCAGATAGCAAGAGTCACCACCAACTTTTCTTTTATACAATAAGGAAAGGTTGAAAAGAACAGGAAAGACCTTTCAAGATTATTTCTTGAGTTCGGGGGGTAGGTTATGAAAAGGGAAGGTGTTAGCACCCTTTTCATATGTAGTTATCTATGGGCTCTTAGTTGCTTGATAGATCACTTGCTTTTTGTTTTGAAAGTATGTTTGTGAGGTGGGTTTTGAAAGTATTTTGTAAAAGAATGTCTTTGTAATGATTCTCGTCTCTATAAGAACGCGTACAAAGTGTTTTGTCTTTTGGAAAATGTTTCAAAGTGAAGTGTTGGTGTATAAAATATTTTGTTGTGAGCAAGCGAGCGACTAGGAGTAACCTACCTACTCAAAAGGTCTTAAATGTTCTTTTCCTCTTTCTTTAGATGTTTCTATCTTACCATTTATTTGATAAGAAGCCCCACCATTGGATGTGAAGGGACGAACGAGGGACGTTTTGTATAGTCATAGAAGGCAACCTATGGGACGTTTCAACAATGTCGTTTAGGGACTAGATCGTTTACTGAAGGCAACATTGAGGGTCATCGAGGGACTACCATCTTTTATCGAGGGTCTTTGCTAAAACGCCCATATTCGAGGGACATGACTATTTTCTGAGGCAACAAAATGGGATTACCCCAAGGGTGCTAGTGTGCAGGTGTGTTTGACTTACATGCATTTAGTCTTGATTAGGGTTATCTATTTGTTGATTTTATGTCTTGCCATACACACCCTAATTACTAGCATTTATATTTGAAAGCGATAAATTGCGGAAATATAAAGTCCCACACTATTACATCGTTTCAGGGATGGAGGTACATAATTACAAATTGGGGTTTGCAAGAATTTAAATCCTAATTATCTATTACAACCATATTGAATTGTACAATATAAGAAAAGAAAAGACTTGTTTTTTTTTAAATGGTTTTTTTGTCTTAATAAAATAAAGGAAAATAATTATTTAATAAGAGAAAATATTTTTGATGTTTTTGTATGTTAATAAAAATAATAGAGAAAAAGAAAAAAACAATGAAAAAAAGGATCAGCACGTTGCCGAAAGAAAAACAAAAGGGATCAGAAGTTCTGATGCTAGGCGCGTTGTGGTTCAGAATGAAACGTCAGAGGTAATCAGAAGTTCTGGGTTGATTCCATTGGGATCCTGAAAGAAGCGTTAGAGGGAAAAAACAAAAGTTTTTGGTTGTGTTTAGACAGTGAGCAAAAAGTTAGAAGTTCTGTGTTGTGTTAAATAGTGAGCAAAATGTCAAAAGTTCTGGGTTGTGTTAAACAGTGAGTGAAAAGTCAGAAATTTTGTGTTGTGTTAAACAATGAGTGAAAAGTCAGAAGTTTGTGTTGTGTTAAATAGTGAGTGAAAAGTCAGAAGTTCTGTGTTGTGTTAAACAATGAGTAAAAATTAAAAGTTCTGTGTCGTATTAAACAGTGAGTAAAAATTAGAAGTTCTATGTGTGTTAAAATAGTAAGTAAAAATCAGAAGTTCTATGCGTGTTAAAACAGTAAGTAAAATTCAGAAGTTCTGTGCGTGTTAAAATAGTAAGGAAACCTAGAAGTTTTATGTGTTAAGACAGTGAGGAGAACTCAGAAGTTCTGTGTTGTGCTAAAACAGTGGGAAAGAAAAAACCAGAGATTCTGTATTACATTTCACCTCATTCCTTACATTAGTCATAACACCTTCAATTTATTCAGTTCCTAACGACAACAAATCAGAAAGATAAAAGCACAATAGTTCATGGAAGTTATAATCCTAATTCTGAGCCTAACTTTATTCAAGAAGTTCTGATCCACAGTTTTTCTACTTAAGTAATGATATGGACAACATCAATACTATGATATTTACATATTTAATGATGTTCTGAATGAAAAGATTCAAAGTCAGAAAGGCTTACCTTGAATCTGAAACGTGTGTTTGGGACTTGAGCTGGTGCCTTCAGATGTTCTGGGGTCAGCAAGAACAACGGAAGGGAAAATGCTGTTTTTTGATTTAAAAGGAAGAACAAAGGTTTTTTTGGTTTTGTTTTGGAATTCTGAGTTTACAAATGTTGTACTGTTTTCTCTTCTCTCTTTGATAATTCTCTCTTTCCAAAAGCCAGCCCCTTGAAAGTGTGATGGATCAACTTATTTATAGGTGAATTTGTTGTGGTTTTGGGGGGGAAAACAAATGGGATTTAAACCTTTTTGGCACATTGTTCCATTTCTTTGTAATCACAGCTTTTGTATGCTAATTTGGTGCAAAAATGGGGTTTGAGAAAGTGCAGGTGTGGACTAGATCAGCAGCTGGTTGGAGGACTGTGCTACAGCAGGGCAACAGGCTGCTTAAACGAGGTTTTGGGATTTGGTGATGTTCTGATCACAGAAGACCAGAAACGTAGCCTCCATATGCTGAAGAGTCATGTTATGACCGAAGAACATTGCTTCCATATGTTCTGGCGGAAGGGTCATATTCTGAACCGTCTTTGCAAATTTTGATTGCACTCGCGTGGAGGCTGGCCCAGAAGTTCTGAAGTATGATATTCTTCTAACACTTATAAAATTTTCCAAATGTTTAGAAATTTGATTTTTCAAGGTAATTTCTTATTTCAGATTTCTTGATGAAACAAATTCTTGTCTTGATGGAATATGATTGTTGGAACTTGATTTTGATCAAGAAGTCAGAGTTTGACTTTTCAGTATGCTTTTGACCATTTTACCCTTGTGAATGAATTTCTTGGAAAATTGTAGTCCAAGACTTGAAACTTGATAGAAGTAAATCTGAGGGTATATGAGAGTCCTTTGAGAAATGAGAGGGCAAATTTTGTGGTACAACAGTTGCCCCTGTTCAATCTTCTTAAATCTGAGGAGTTAGATTGGCGAATCTGCCATTCGTGACTTGATGGTGGAAGATGATTGAACACTAGAGTGCCCAAAAATTTGCACTTAATGATATTATGGTTGAGGTGTAAGGAATGGCATAAAAGATTCCATTTGGATAAATGATGGAGAGTTGGCGGAGATGGGCTTATAGGTGCCATCTAGGGGTGACCATTAACAGAAATTAGACTAAGTCTAAACTTGACTTTAACTGGGGAAAGAATCAGAATAAACCTTTGAGAGATTTAAACTGAACCAACAGGGGTCTGGAAAAGAATTAGAATAAATCTTGGAGCGATTCATCTGAACTAGAGAAGATCTCTATAGGAAATAATCAGGATAAACCGTTGAGAGATTTAAACTGAACCAACAGGGGTCTGAAAAAGAATCAGAATAAATCTTGGAGCGATTCATCTGAACCAAAGAAGATGTCTACAAGAAAGAATCAGGATAAACCGTTGAGATATTTAAACTGAACCAACAGGGATCTGGAAAAGAATCATAATAAATCTTGGAGCAATTCATCTGAACCAAAGAAGATGTCTGCGAGAAAGAATCAGGATAAACTGTTGAGAAATTTAAACTGAACCAGCAGAGGCCAGAAGGGAGTATTTGTCATGTAGATAGTCACCCCCATCCTGTTTCGGGAATTGATCTACAATTGGTTTGTTCATAGATATTTGCCTTATCTTGTTGAAAACTTGATAATAATTTCATGTTGGTTGATCTTTCCTGAAAAAGGTAAGGAGTTAGTTATATGTAATGCCATGATGCATGAAATGTGCAGTGCAATGGGACTGCGATATATGCATTTGTGTCGTCGATGTTTATGATGCATGGATGTGATGTATGTGCATGCAAGCTGTTCTGCCGCAGTGTTGGCGGTTTGGGGAAATAAATCCCTCACTACAACTGGGAATGAGGAGTGTAAGTCTTCATATTTTGTTAAAGTTGAAGTGTTGAAGGATGGGTTTCCATAATTAGAGAAATAAACTCTATTGGGGAAAATAAACACCGTGCATTGCTCGTGGGCTTTGTGAAATCCTGTTGGGGAATCCTGAGAAGCTGAGCGACTTTTACTGGGGAATCTTTGAGGTGGTAATTGGAAGTTTTGCTCTGTTGGGGATATGAAGGCAAAAGGCACCATTAGACTACATTCTGGGGATATGGCAATGATCATGCAACTGGATGTTCTTGTTTCTACTCTGTTTAGAGAAAGTATCTGTGTGGTTATAGATATTATCCTATTTCTTAAAGCCATTAGTAATTGTCTTTTTGTTTAGTTTTCCCTTTTGTATGCGCTCATTTGTAAGTAGTAATTACGTTCAAATGCATATGTTCAAAAATAATCACTGGACTTTTTGCAAACAAAACAAGAATAGTAAAAAAGAAACAAATAGTTTTGCACTTTTAAAGGAATATCTTTGTATTAACTTGAATAGGTATTTTTTGTACAAAGAGAAAGACATCTTAGTAAGAGAATGTCATCGTAAAAATTAAAACGGATACAAAGAAAAGACATATATGTGAAATAATCCCATGGGGTTCCTACTCTGCTATGGCCTTCATGTCTCTGAGTGTCTCATCCACTTGCTGCCTTGTCCGAAGCTGATTGGATTGATTAGAACCTTTGAGTTTGATCAATACTGAAGATTGTTTGTAAGGTGATCCAACGGGACATAGTCGTATGCTTCAAATCCCTAACTTTTTTCTGGACCGCCCTTTCGAGTTTTCAGTCCACCGGGATACCCTTTTTTGCCCAAGCCGCCTTTTCAGATTTTCAGCTTGTCGGGTGTACAATTTTTTTGTTGTATTTATCCCTAATTTTTGCCCGAACCCTTTTGGTTCGCTGGGATTGCCCTAATTTTTTCCTAGGTCAGTCGACCTAGAGGGTCTTTATTTATGCATAGTATCTTTTAAATATGTCCGTGTTTACAGGGTGCGGAAGATCGTCGCCGTCCATAGTGGTTAAGATCACTGCCCCACCGGAAAATAGGTTTTTTAACACAAACAGTCCTTCGTACGTAGGAGTCCATTTGCCCCTGGGATCACCTTGTGGCAGTATGATACGCTTGATTACCAAGTCACCAATCCAATATACCTGACACCTGACCTTCTTGTTATAAGCTTTGATCATACGTTTTTGGTACATCTGACCATGGCAGACAGTTGTAAGCCTCTTCTCATCAATCAAGTTCAACTGGTCAAGTCGAGTATGAATCCATTCATCTTCATTTAACCCCGCATCCCTTATGATTCTCAAAGAAGGTATTTGGACTTCAATTGGTAGGACGACTTCCATTCCGTATACCAAAGAGAAAGGAGTTACCCCTGTTGATGTGCGCACCGTGGTATGGTAACCGTGGAGAGAAAATGGTAACATCTAATGCCAGTCCTTGTAGGTCACTGTCATTTTTTGTATGATCTTCTTGATGGTCTTATTAGCGGCTTCTACAACGCCATTCATCTTCTTCCGGTAAGGAGAAGAGTTATGATGCTGGATCTTGAATCGCACGCATAGCGCAGTGATCATAATATTGTTGAGATTGGTATCATTGTCTGTAATGATTCTCTCTGAAATACCATACCGGCAGATAAGATTCTGTTTGATGAATCGGGCCATAACATTCTTGGTGACAGAAGCGAAGCAAGTTGCCTCAACCCACTTCGTGAAGTAATCAATGTGACCAAGATAAAGCGGTGTCCATTGGAAGCTGTAGGTTTGATTTCTCCAATCATGTCAATGCCCCACATCACAAATGGCCAAGGAGTAGTTAGGATGTTTATGGGATCTGGAGGCACATGTACTTTGTCAGCATAGGTCTGACACTTGTGACAGGTTCGTGAATATTGATGATAATCTTCCTCCATGGTGGACCAATAGTATCCTTCCCGTAGGATCTTTTTAGCAATCATGTGTCCACTAGAATGGGTGCCAAAGGTACCTTCGTGTAAATCGACCATGATCTTGTCTGCCTCACTCTTGTCTATGCACCAAAGCAAAGTAGAGTCGTGGTTGCGCTTATAGAGAATTCCATTACTGAGGAAGAACTTAGCAAAAAACCTTCTCAGGAATTTCTTGAAGTTGACTGAAGCTCCTTCCGGATACTCTTGGACTTTGAAGTATCTCTTAATTTCATGGAACCAAGGTTTGGCCACTACTTCCTCGGTATCAATCTCGTGACAGTAAGCTGGTTCGTCCATCCTCTCTATGGTGATCTGAGGAGCCTCATTATCCCATCTGACTTTGAACATGGATGACATAGTTGCTAGCGCGTCTGCTAGTTGATTTTCCTCTCGTGGAAAATGCTCAAAGGTAATTTCTTCAAAATGATGGATTAATGTCAACACATGTTCTTTGTAAGTGTTGTACCCCAATTTTTGCCCCTACGATCCCTTCATCATACCATGTTGATTCACTCACAACAAGATCACACTAGGATTCTTGGTTCCCCTCCCTACATTTGATTTTGCCCTTTTGAGGGATTACCAAGCACCTGGACTTATGTTCCTTTTGTGATCATTAATATTGTTTTGTTTTCTTCATTTAACTAATAAAATGCAATGTTGGTTTGTTTTGCTTGTTATCCATGTAGGTGAAGGGCAATGAGATTTAACAAATTACTCCATGGGTTCATGAGTTTATTTCCATGCCCTAGTCAATAAAGCTTGAGAGTTTCAAACCTCACCATTGGAGTGGTTTTGGAAGAAACGGCATGGCAAGGTTGTTTTGGTTCATCACATTTCAAGGTTATTAGATTTGACTCAAAAGTACAAGGGGTTGATTGGAGAAGCTGTTATGTTTGGACAAGGCCTTGTTCGTATTGGTCACAAGAGCATATTTCTCTCAAATTTCAAGATATGGAAGTGGTTTTGGTGGCTATGAGTCCTCATTATCATCCTCAACAACTTCTATTCACAAAGCAAGAATATTGGTACAAGAAGTTTGTTCAAACTTGTCAAAGCTCCTCAAGGCATTTTCTTGATCTAGAAGCTAGGGTTTTGAACTTCAAAGGAGTATATCTTGTTCACCTTTTGGTATTTTTGAGTGATTCCAAAGACATCCTTCTATTCAAAGGGTTATCAACAAATCACTTCAAAAGTTCCAAGGAGTTTTCATGTGGAAGAAACTTGGTGAAGAAGAAAGATTACAAGTCATCCAGATGAATCCATAATTTTACACAAGTAACTTCAATTGATCATAACTTGGTAAATTTTCATCACTTTGAGTCCATTCTTTTTTCCATAATGATATTGAAGATGTGAACTTTATGCCTTCTTTTATGTGCAAAGTGGTAAAATGGATGAAAGTTGCCTTAAAATATGCAAAAGATTATAGGTCATTTCATGATTTTTGGCCAACTTCAACAAGTCATAACTTGCTCAATTTTTGGAGATTTTTATTGGTTCAAATTTCAAAATGTCATTCAAGAGATCTAATTCATGCCATATTTTTTTATCAAGAGAAAATTCCAAGTGGAAGGCCATGTTTAAATGCAAGATATTATAGGTCATTTTTGATGAAAAATTTGAAATATTTCTAAGTATGGAAAGTCAGCCCTTTTTCTTCAACTTTGACTCAATACTACTTTCAGCTCAAGCATCCATTTAACTTCATTCTTTTTCCATTGCAAAGCTTGTAACCTCATCTTTCCAAAGCATCAAAAATCATGCCTTGAGACCCCTTGAGCTGAGAATGCCATAGTTTCAAAAATGGTAACTTGGAATTGAAGTTTCCTTGCAAGTCAGAATTTGAATTTCATATTACAATCTCTAAACCTCAAATTAACACGCATTTTGGGTCTAAAAATGATTAGCCAACTTTCCCAAGTGGATTAGTGCATCAAAACGCAAGAATTGGATGAGTTTTGATGAAGTTTGGATCACACTTCACTCGTGCATCAGGTTTGCATGAATTCCCTCCAAAATGCATCATTCACTCTTCCTTTTGATCCCATTCGCTTCTCCTATAAATACATGAACTATCCCATTCAATTTCCTAAGCCTGGATAGCCAGAATCACCCTGCCAAACTTGCTCCATAACTTAATATTCGGTAACTTCAAAATCCATTCTCGAGCCTTTTTCAATCCAATTTTTTCCATCAATTCACCTTCCTTGATCTTCCCTGAAGCTAACCACATAATTACATTCAAGAATCGTGCCCTATATTGCTCCATAGAAGTCCAGTTTTAGAGCTCTGCAACTCAATATCAATAGGTAGATTCCTTCATCAATTCATCAAAACTTTGATATCATTGTGTTGCTCTCATTGCCTTGGTTCTAGTTGCAACACTTAACTTTTACTGGAAACACATTTTGACCATGAAATTTCAAATTCCTTTTCAAAACTTTCCTTCCAAATTGCTTGAGCTACAGTTTATATAAATTTGGCGCGAGGGTGTGATTGTCTTCGCCTTGAAGATACAAAGCGAATGGCATAGGTCTGAGCTTCTGATTTTACAGTTTGAGAGACCTGCAATTCGTGATGGCTGGAGGTTGAAGATGACCAACGTGTCATCTTCCAACCAATGAAGGCACGCCATCTGTATTTCTCATCCAATGGTCCACATATTTTACTTTTATTTTCTTTTTCTGATTTTTATATTTTAATTGTTTTAAATTTCAAAAAATCATAGAAAATTCATTTTTAGTCCAAAAAATCTGAAAAAATTATGAAAAATATTTTTGATTATTATCTTTTTGATTTTTAATTTCTCACAATATAATTTTATGCTTTGGTATTTTTATAAATTTTACACTTATTTGATTTGTTTTAAATGTTTAAAAATATTTTTATACATTTTAAAATTCTGAAAAAATTATGGAATGATCCAATCATATTGTGACAAATATTGGTGACCTTATTTTATTTTTGTTTGTTACTTTACTATTTTTTTATCATTTTTTTATTTTACCCATTTATTTAAATTTTAAAAATAGTTTCTGACTTTAAGAAATTACCAAAAAATTTGTAAAATTATTTGAGCCCTTTTCTGATTTTTCTATGGTCTTACTTTTTATTTCTTGATTAATTTGAACATAGTTGATTTTTTTCTCTTTATTTTCTATTTTTTAACATTATTTTTAAACCCTTTTGTGTATATTAAAATATGATATTATTTTGTGATTATTTTCTGGCTGATCTTGGGTTAGATTTTGGATCATGAATTTTATTAACATCATTGGATCCATGGTATTGAGTTTAATTCCACAAAAATGGATGAATGATTTTAATAATAGTTTGATTAAAATTTAATTCAAAAGTGGTTTATTCATTTTTCCCCATCCCTCTTCATCTCATCCCCTTTCTTATTGCACTAGATGTTGTTGGAGCATGATCTCTATATCATGTCTCAAAAAAAATGGTGCATAGATTGCCATTGACCGACCTCAAAATAGGTGCGACTTCTATATAAGTCTACTTATGATTGCTTAACATAGTGCTAAATTTTGTCCCGATTCGAATAAATGATCATTCGTGGCCCAAACTTATGATTGCAAGCCCAAGTATGTTAATTTGATCTTTTTGATCCAATAACCCTGAGATTCATTGTGTGGAGGGTTTGGTTCTACCAATTCTCTAATGGATCTACAACACCTTTGGTCAACGCGGATCACTTAAATATCGTTGATCATTAAATGGTACTTATGAGAATTCCAAATGGATGATATACTTGACAAAAAGCAAATGCAACTTGTTGTGTGGAGGCTTTGGTTCTACTAATCCTCTAATGAGTTCCAAATGCAAGTTTCAAGATGGTCATCCAACTAACCACTAATTATTGACTTATTTTACCTTATGCTTTTATTCTTTTTTATGATTTATGTACTCTTTACTTTTAGCATTTACATTTCATGCCATTTTCATCTTTGCTCATTTGAGCATTTATTTTCTTGCCATTTTTTACTTTGCTCACTTGAGATTTTCTTTTCCTTTCTTAAGATACTTAATAATCAACATAAACCCTGAAAAAATCTTTAATGGTACTTGGACTATTTGGTTACTATCCTTGGCATTATAGAGCATGAGACTTTTCTTGGACTTAGGATTAGAAACCTTGGCCTATCTTGGAGACTTTGTGACCTTATCTGATTATTTTGTCTGGAGTTCTTGAGGTTTACTTCAAGACATTGGGTTGTTTGTTTGTTTTGTGTGCAGGTTATTGTGATTACATACTTTGTTTGTAATATGGAATTCACCCGTATACAACCGTTACTCTGCCCAATTTTTGTGAAGACTTAATACACTTGAAGTTTGGTTCTCTCAAGAGGTCTAGTATTTTTTGCTTGCTTGGTTTCAATCCAAGGAATGGGAATTCTATCTTGGCTCATAATGTCAAGTATTGGCTTCTTGTTGGTTAGATGGTTCTTATCCCTAGCTTTTACCTTATGCTTTAGGATAGCCTCTTCTTCTCCTCCCATCTTCTTTAATTTCAAAAATCTTCTTCCTCCTTTTGAAAATCCTTCTTGTTTTAAACTTGAACCAGTTTTATAATAAACTTGGACTTATGTCCATGTATTTTTAAATTTTTTTTTTCATAAATAAACCCCAATAAACTTAATGATACCTTGACATTTTTGTGAGAAGACTAAAAGTCAATCAATCTCATTTCAAACCATTTTGCCACTTTGGCTTTTTTACCTTTAAAACTTTTACTAAAAGATTAAACTCTTGTCAATCCTTGTAGTGATGCAAACAACTATACTTCTACAATATGTAGTGAAGAGAGATATTTTCCACTTGGGTGTTGAGTGAGGCATTGTTGATTTTGAAATCCAATCCATATCCTCCACTTTGAGATGATGCAAATTCTCCTTTCTCATGATTGTGGGTAGTAGGTGTGTTTTCCACACGGACAATGACGATGATGTTTTATCTTATAAAATTAACCAATACATTTGGGTTTTAATTTTTTTAAAAGAGGAACTACGTGTACCCTGATCCCCTATTGCACAAAAGGTGGTACGTAGGCACTAAAGGCTCGCAACCGCGGCGGGTGCAAAAATCATAAAAAAATATATTTCTTTTCTCACCTCCACCATCCATTTTATATAACAGTTTTTATAGCCAAAATATACAAATTTTTTACAAAGAGGCTCCTGCGGAGTACCGTAGATGTTTAGGGTGCCAATACTTTCCCTTTGCATAGCCAACCCCCTTACCTTTAATCTTCCCCCTGTTTTTGGGTTATTCGCTGTTTTCCAATTTCTTTGGAAACAATAAAGCGCGATGGCAATTTTTTATTTTGATTTGTATAAAGTATAGTCAATCCAATGGCTTAGTCTTGAACATTTCTACCGCTATAAAAAAATGGCGACTTCACTGGGGAAAGATTAACCTCTTGCTGGTGCATCCCTAAGTGGGTTAAGCCTATCTTTGTTTATATATGTATATGTGTTATTACTGTTTTTGTGTTATATGTTATATGTATGTTTGTCTGGATTTTCCTAGTTTTCAGGGTGCTTGGTGATTACTCATAAGTCCTATACCCGGACTTGGGAAAACTTTAAGATAGGACGGGCGATATAGTCATGTTAACTTTGAGGGAGTAATCCCAAAAAAGGACGCATGAGATCCCCCACTCAGTGGAGGCCCCTTTGACTGTAGTGTCGTTTACTGAGTAATCGGGAAGACGTACTGCTTTCTACCTGGGAGCCTGCTGAAACCGAGGACCGTAGAATACCAAACCCATCTTGGCCTTTTAGGTGTAGCGTGGAAGCTATGTCGGAGTAATCCGAAAATAGTTGTCACGCGATACTATGCTCGGACGAGTCTTTCTTGAGAATATTACTAATTATTGAGTTAATAGGGAAGTTGGTAATATCCGAAGGAAGGATGTAGACTCTGGGAACCTCTAGAACCTTGTTCGACAGGTGATAACTTTAGACCAACACCTTATGGGTAGTACCTTCGACCTCATTCTCGTGACGTTAAACCTATGAACCCTATATGTGTGATCTTGTGTGTGATTGTTGCATCATGCATCCATGCACTCATAAGTATCTTTTGGAGAAATCTTATTTCAAGGGATTTTAAAGGTTGACTATTTGTGAATATCTTAGGTAATTTTAACCATGGATTCTGGAAAGAGAAAGACCGGGAAATACAGTTTCAAGGATCCTAAGATAAATGAGTTGATCAGTCTAATTCCCGAGATCGAGTGTTCTGCAGACTTTTGGAAGAAGTATGGGTCCACTATTCCTCTCATGAAGCTGAAGATGAAAGAGGGTATTCTCTCGACCTTGGTCCAGTTGTATGATCCTATGTATCATTGCTTTACTTTTCACGACTATCAATTGATTCCTACACTGAAGGAGTATTCTTATCTATTGGATTTACCTGTTACCGGTCGTGTTCCTTTTACTGGTTTGGAGGGTGAGCCAAAATCACATGAGATTGCTGCTTTGATTCACCTGGGGAAGTATGAGGTGGAAGCCCATATGACTACCAAAGGGGGGATTAGAGGATTACCAGCTCAGTTCTTATTGGAGAAAGCTCGTTACTTTTCCAGAATGAAGAGTACAATTGCTTTTGAGGCCATCTTTGCTCTACTTGCTTATGGGTTGTTCTAATTTCCTAATGTGGACAGGTTTGTTGACATTAACGCTATCAGGATATTAATGATTGGAAACCCAGTTCCTACACTGTTGGGTAATGCTTATTACTCTATTCATCTTCGAAATTCTTATCCGGGGGGAATGATTATCTGTTGCACGCCTCTGTTGTACCAGTGGTTTATCTCTCATATGCCTTAGTCTGATGCTTTTTGGGATGTAAAGAAGGAACCCCGTTGGGCTCCTAAGATCATGGCACTTACTCACTCAGATATTGATTGGTATCATCGAGCTTACCAGGATATAGGGATTATTGACAGTTGTGGTAGTTTCCCCAATGTACCTCTTCTTGGTACAAAGGGAGGAATTAACTATAAAGTTGTTCTTGCACGATGATAGCTTGGTTATCTGATGAGGGATAAACCGAATAGTATTCATTTGAGTAGTTTCTTTCTGAAGGAAGGAGAAGACCATAAGGAAGCTAGGGAGCAGATTGTGAAGGCCTGGCATCACATTCATAAGAAGAGTAGGAAGGATTTGGGACCTAGGGGTGCTGTTTCTTTGGAGCCATATCTTTAATGGGTCCGATCAAGAGCCATTCAGTTAAAGATGCCGTATACCCGGGAGACACCCATGCATGGTCTATTTGTAAAGACCACTCCTCCCTTATTAGATGATCTAGAAGAGCTGCAGCTTGCTTTGGTTAGGATGCAACAAGAAAGGGATGCTTGGAAGAACAAGTTCCAAACTTTGGAGAGTTCCTACTGAGCAGACCTGAAGGAGAAAGACGACTTGATTGAGATCCTTGAGAGTCGAGAGGTAGAGTCTATGGAGAGGAAATGGGATTTATTTTCTCCTAATCCTCAATCAGGTGTTGATCACTCACTTCCTGATTCAAATGATTGGAAGAAGGTTGCCATCAGACATGTGGAAGAAAACCAGAGGTTGAAGCCTCAGATTTCCAGGCTCACAGGGAAGCGCCAGCGTATAGATTGATCTCCATCAGTTCTTCTTCTTAGGGTTTTAGATTGTATTTTCATCTTGTACTTGAGATCATTAAAACTTGTAATCCATTTTGGAGTTATTATAATAAATCTTTTCAGTATTTCAAAAGCTTTATTACTTTGATGTTTGCAATATGTCCATAAACTTTAAATCCCTTGAAATATTAAATAATGAAGCAAAAATAATCATATGCATTGCATATAATGCATCATATTGCACATATTTCTTGCATTTATTATGCATACCCAGGTGTCTTACTAGGCTTCTTTACTTCGTTCAGCAAGCTGACTCATCACTACAACACTCAGACTAATTTCAAAAAGAAGATAGACAACTTAGAATAGGAGAACCGCGAGCTGCGCGAAGAGGTTTATGCATTGAAGACCGGCTTGGCCAATTTGACTACTCTGATGGAAGCTCTGGTGGTTGCTCAGAATCAGCCACCGTGTGTTCAACCTCAACCAACAAGGGCAACTACTGAAGCTCTAATTGTTCCCGTATCTGCTACTCCGGCTGTTGTTCAGAATCGCATGCCTCAAAGTTGTCCATGGGGAATGCCAGAGAATTTTGCACCTAAAGGTTTCAATCTTGATCCTCAAGATACTCAAGTGGTTCAGACTATTGTTATTCCGGCACCTCCTATGGTGCATGCTGTTCCTGCTGCACCTCCTTCGGTGAATATGGTTCCGTTTGTTAATGATGATGTGTGTTGTCCTTTCCCTCTTCCGAGTGAAGACTTGGATCTTTGTGACAAAATGGATGATTTTCAAGAGAAGTTCGACAAGATGCAGAGAGAGATGAAGGCCCTCAGGGGAAAAGAGCTAGTTGGGCAGAATGTGAATGAGCAATGCTTGGTCTCAAACGTTAAGATACCTGCTAAGTTCAAGGTCCCGGAATTTCAGAAGTACAAGGGCAACACTTGCCCTCGTGCTCATCTGGTGATGTACGTGAGGAGAATGTCTACCCATACTGATGATCAGCATCCGCTGACTCACTTTTTTCAGGATAGTTTGATCGATGCTGCGCTGAAGTGGTATATGAGTTTGGACAGTGCCAATATCCATACTTTTAATGATTTGAGAGAAGCATTCATCAAACAATACAAGTACAACATGGACATGGCGCCTGACCATGATCAACTTAGGGCCATGGTTCAGAAAGACAGGGAATCATTTAAAGAGTATGCACAAAGATGGCGTGAGGTAGCCACCCAAGTATTTCCTCCCATGGAAGAGAGGGAGATGACTAAGATTTTCTTGAAGACACTGGGTTCTTTCTACTATGAGAGGATGGTAGCAAACGCACCAAGTGACTTTACTGAGATGGTAGGAATGGGTATCCTCTTAGAAGAGTCTGTAAGAGAAGGCCGTTTGACGAAGAGTAAAGTGTCCGGAGGTGTAAAGAAGCCGTCGTATGGGTTTACCAAGAAGAAAGAGGGAGATGCAAATGCTATTATGCAAGAGAGGAGGGTAAACTCCCCTAGAAGGAATTATCAGCGTCATCAGCAAGTCGCCTCAGTTACTCCTGTTATGAATGCCGCTCCGACTACCGTTGCTTATCAGAGACCGTCCCAGTAGGGGAATCAAGGGTCTAATAAAAGAAGGGAGAGTTATGACCTTATTCCCATGAGCTATACAGAGTTATTACCAGCATTGATTCGGAAAAAGTTGGTCCAGACATGACCACCTCCCGCCGTACCATCACCATTGCCTTGGTATTACAAGATAGACCAAATGTGTGCTTTTCATCAGGGAGCACCAGGGCATAATGTTGAGAATTGTTATCCATTGAAGAATGAAGTACAGAAATTTGTAAAATATGGTGTTTTATCTTTCAAAGGCATGTGGCCTAATGTGAAAGATAATCCTCTACCCAAGCATGGGGGAGTAAATGCTATAAATATGGTGGCCGGTTGTCCAAGCGACTTCCGGATTTTTGATATTAATCTGGTTAGAGGAAATTTGGTGAAAATGCATGCAGACCTTTGTGTATTTAGCTACTATACGCATGACCATGCCAGTTGTGCTATTTGCAGTACAAATATACAAGGTTGCAATAAGATAAAGGCTGATTTACAGAAGATGATAGATGAGGGCCTCATCCACATAATCAGGCCTAGGGCAGAGTATGAAGAGGAAGTGAATATGGTTTCTGGATGTCCTGGTGAATTCAGAATTTTTGATGTGGAGTATTTGAATGAGGATCTTGTGCAGTTGCATGCTACCTTCTTCCATACGGCTGGTTAGGTGGAACACCAATATGGATCTTGCCTAGTTTGCTGTCGAGATCCCTGAGGATGTTCAATCGTGAAGAAGGGTGTTTAGTTGTTGTTAGATAATGGAACTATCAAGATCATAGGTCAGAGAGATGATTATCATGAGGTTGATATGGTTGAGGTTTGTTTAATGGAAGAAGAGTCAAAGGAAGAGTATGCCTCCACGGATGAGTATTTCTCTTCAGACAAAGATTTGTTTTCCCGAAATGACTTATTGATGACTGGTTGTGTTGAAGAAGGGGTAAACATCATTGTGCCTTGTTCCGGTGCACCAGCCCATTTTGAAGTGGAGTATCATAGCGAGCCAGCTGTTACCCCATTGGTAATTAGTTTGCCAGGTCCTATCCTTTACAAATCAGATAAGGCTGTGCCTTACAAATACAACGCTACAATTTTAGAAGATGGAGTGGAAGTTCCCATCCAGCCAATGCTTGATATTGGAAATATAGCTGAAAACAGTAGGGCGACCCGTAACGGTCGTGTGTTTGCGCCGGTTGTTCGGAGAGATGTTGCTACTGGAAAGAAAGTTGCTGAGAATGATGAACCTAAGAATACTACAAGAGAGACTAGCGAAGCTACACTAGAGAAAGAAGTGGATGATATTTTGAAGATAATGAAGATGAGCGACTACAGGATTGTAGATCAGCTACTGCAGACTCTTTCAAAGATATCTACCTTAACTTTATTAATGAACTCCTCTACTCATAGAGAATCCTTAATGAGGGTAATGGACCAAGCTTTTATGGAGAGTGACATGCCAATAGATTAATTCAGCAACGTAATTGGAAACATTACGTCATGTAATAACTTGAGTTTCTGCGATGATGAGTTACCAGATGAAGGGAGGAATCACAACCTGGCCCTCCACATATCTATGAACTGCAAGAATGATTCGCTATCCAATGTGCTAATTGATAATGGATATGCGCTAAATGTTATACCAAGGAGTACTCTCATGAAGTTGAAATACCAAGGAACACCTATGCGCCCGAGTGGCATCATTGTGAAAACATTTGATGGGTCGAGGAAATCTGTCATCGGTGAAGTGGACTTACCCATCCATATAGGACCATATTTGTTCCAGATAACATTCCAGGTCATGGACATTATTCCCACGTATAGTTGTTTGTTAGGACGGCCATGGATACATGAAGCAGGGGCTGTCACTTCAACTTTACATTAGAAGCTAAAGTTTGTGTGTGAAGGGAAGGTGGTGATCATAAATAGGGAGTAAGCATTGTTGATATCTCACTTGTCCTCTTTTAGTATTATAGAAGCAGATGAGGCTGCTGTTGGAACCCAGTTCCAATCCCTATTCGTTGACAACATAAGAAGAAATGATAATTCCATGGTTTCGCTGAAGGACGCACAGCAGGTTGTGCACAATGGTTATAATGCAGTTTGGGGGCGAATTATGGATCCACCTGTGAACAAGAACAGAATTGGCTTGGGTTTCTCTTCGAAGAATGGCAAAGGTGAAAGTTTGAAGTCAAAGTCTACTATGAGCAGCTATCATGATGTTTTCCGCAGCGGAGGTTACCTCCATCCAACTGATTCTGGAATTAATGCTATTGAGGAGGATGAAGCAGAGCAGGAAATGCCGAATTATGTGACGCATGGAGTCAGGGCTCAGAACTGGGTCACCATTGATGTTCACTCTTGCATACATGTTTCAAAGTAATTTGATTTGTTAATATTTCTTTTGAAAATCTTTCACTCTGCCCAAGGTGGAAGTATTAATGTTGTAGGGCTTATCTATTTGTTGTGACTGTTAAGATCATTAATAAAAGTTATCTTTGCTTCCCGAATTGTGTTTTTTATTTTTTGCTTTTTCTTGGAAAATGGTAATCAGAAAAAACCTTTCAATATAAATAATAACTGAAATTCAATCTGCATGATCACTTGTTATATGTGTCAGTTTCTAAAAGCAATCACAAATCATATGTGCAGATTAATTAAAAATCCCGTTGAATACAATGACCCTGCACCCTCTCCCATCTTTGAATGTCCTGTGTATGGAGCCTAAGAAGAAGATTATGATGAGGTTCTAGAAGAGGTCTCACGGTTGCTTGAGCACGAGGAAAATACCATTCAGCCGTATAAAGAGCCTTTGAAAGTGATCAATTTGGGTTCAGAAGATGATCCAAAGGAAGTCAAGATTGGAGCATTGCTGCATCTCGATGTGAAGAGAAGGTTGATTGAGTTGTTGAAAGAGTATGTGAATATTTTTGCTTGGTCTTGCCAATATATGCCTGGTCTAGATACAGATATTGTCGAGCACTGTTTGCCGTTGAAGCCAGAGTGTCCGCCAATTAAACAAAAGTTGAGAAGAACTCACCCAGATATGGCAGTAAAGATCAAAGAGGAGGTTCTAAAGCAGATTAATGATGGTTTTCTTGTGATGTCAGTGTATCCTCAATGGATTGCCAATATTGTCCCAGTACCGAAAAAAGACCGAAAAGTCCGCATGTGCGTAGATTACAGAGATCTAAGTAAAGCTAGTCTAAAAGATGATTTTCCATTACCTCACAACGACATGTTAGTGGATAGCACAAAAAAATTCAAAGTATTCTCATTCATGGACATATTTTCCGGGTATAATCAAATAAGAATGGCTCCAGAGGACATGGAAAAAACAACGTTTATCACACCCTGGGGAACATTCTGTTACAGAGTGATGCCCTTCGGGTTGAAGAACGCTGGTGCAACGTACCAGAGGGCTATGACAACCCTATTCCATGATCTGATGCACAAGGAAATTGAAGTATATGTTGACGATATGATTGCCAAATCCCAGACTGAAGAAGGGCATATAGAAGATTTGTTGAAGTTGTTTCAGCGTTTGAGGAAGTATCGTCTTCGCTTGAATCCAAATAAATGCACCTACGGTGTTCGATAGGGGAAGTTGTTGGGTTTCATTATTAGCCAAAAAGGAATTGAAGTTGACCCTGATAAAGTAAAATCAATTCAAGAAATGCCATCACCAAGAACTGAAAAGCAAGTCAGAGGTTTCCTCGGGCGTTTGAATTATATTTCCAGATTCATTTCCCACATGACTGCAACATGCGAACCGATCTTTAAGTTGTTGAAGAAAGGTTAAGGTTGTGTGTGGACGGATGACTGCCAAAAGGAATTTGAGAGTATTAAAGAATATCTGCTTGAACCTCCTATCTAGCTCCCTCCCCTAGAAGGAAGACCATTGATTATGTATATGACATTGTTAGATAAATCCATGGGTTGTATTCTGGGACAACAGGATGAAACAGAGAAGAAGGAGTTCTCCATTTATTATCTCAGCAAAAAATTCACTGATTGTGAGTCGCGGTATTCCATGCTGGAAAAAACATGTTGTGCTTTGGCCTGGGCGGCAAAGCATTTGCGGCAGTATATGTTGAATCACACCACTTGGTTGATCTCCAAAATGGATCCAATCAAGTACATTTTCGAAAAGCCTGCTCTTACTGAGAGAATTGCCCGCTGGCAGATGTTGTTATCCGAATATGATATCAAATACCGCACTCAAAAGGCTATTAAAAGTACTGTGTTGGTAGATTATCTTGCTCACCAACCAGTGGAAGATCACCAGTCTGCAGAATATGAATTCCCTGATGAGGATGTGATGTTCCTGAAAGTGAAAGATTGTGATGAACCATTACCCGAGGAAGGTCCTGACCCTGAATCTCGTTGGAGTATGATATTTGATGGAGCTGTGAACGCTTATGGTAAAGGAATTGGTTCTGTGATTGTCACTCCTCATGCATCGCACATTCCTTTTACTGCAAGGATAACATTTGATTGCACTAATAACATGGCAGAATATGAGGCTTGCATCATGGGTCTCGAAGAAGCTATTGATCTCAGAATTAAGATTCTCAATGTGTATGGTGATTCAGCATTGGTAATAAATCAGATTAAAGTAGAATGGGACACTCGTCACCCTGGCTTGATCCCTTACAAAGATTATGCTAGGAGATTATTACCATTCTTCAATAAAGTTGAATTCCATCACATCCCTATAGATGAAAATCAAATGGCGGATGCTCTGGCAACTCTGGCTTTTATGTACCAAGTGAATACTTGGAATGATATACCCGGAATTGCAGTTCGACGGCTGGATAGACTCACTCATGTGTTTACAACAGAGGAGGTAGCAGATGAAAGACCCTGGTATTATGATATCAAGCATTTTCTTCAGACTCAGGAATACCCGGTTGGTGTGTCAAGGAAAGATAGAAAGACATTGAGAAGATTGGCAGGCAGTTTCTTCCTTAGTGAAAATGTGTTATACAAGAGAAATTATGACATGGTCTTGCTCAAATGCGTGGATAGACACGGAGCAGACATGTTGATGCATGAGATTCATGAAGGTTCATTTGGCACTCATGCCAATGGACATTCGATGGCTAAAAATATGCTAAGGGCAGGTTATTATTGGCTGACAATGGAGTCTGACTGTTACAAATTTGCAAAGAAGTTCCATAAATGCCAGATTTATGCAGACAAGGTCCATGTGCCTCCGACACTTCTCAATGTGATCTCTTCCCCATGGACTTTCTCTATGTGGGGGTATTGACATGATTAGGTTGATAGAACCCAAAGCTTCGAATGTGCACCATTTTATCTTGGTAGCAATTGATTACTTCACCAAGTGGGTGGAGGCTGCTTCATATGCCAATGTTACTAAGCAGGTGGTTGTGCGCTTCATTAAGAATAATCTTATATTCCGATATGGTGTGCCGAGCAGAATTATCACTGACAATGGCTCGAATTTGAACAACAAGATGATGACAGAACTATATGAAGAATTCAAGATTGTCCATCACAATTCATCTCCATACAGGCTTAAGATGAATGGGTCTGTTGAAGCTGCTAATAAGAATATCAAGAGAATTATTCAGAAAATGGTTGTTACTTATAAGGATTGGCATGAAATGCTCCTTTTTGTTTTGCATGGATATCGAACATCTGCCCGCACTTCAACAGGAGCAACCCCGTTCTCCTTAGTGTATGGAATGGAAGATGTACTCCCGGTCGAGGTAGAGATTCCCTTGTTGCGTGTGATAATGGAAACCAAGTTGACGGAGGATGAATGGGTTCAGAACAGGTTTGACCAATTAAATTTGATTGAGGAGAAAAGGATGACAGCCTTGTGTCATGGCCAGTTATATCAAAAAAGAATGAAGAAAGCTTTTGATAAAAAGGTCAAACCTCGTGAATTCAGATAAGGCGACCTCGTGCTCAGGAAGATCGTGTCTTTCAACACTGATTCTAGGGGAAAGTGGACTCCAAATTTTGAAGGCCCATATGTTGTCAAGAAAGCCTTCTCTGGTGGTGCATTAATTCTTGAAACTATGGATGACGAGGAGTTCCCACGTCCCATGAATGCTGATGCAGTCAAGAAATACTTTGCCTAAAGAAATAAAAGAACAGCTCGCTAAGTTGAAAACCCGAAAGGGCTACTTAGGCAAAAAGGAGCGTCTCGGTATGCCGAAAACCCGAAATGATGGTCTAGGAAAAAATTAGAGACATAAACAAAATAAATTTCCCGCTAAGTTGAAAACCCGCAAGGGCAACTTAGGCAAAAGTTAGAGATTTTCTTGGCAAGTAACTACGTCAGACAAGACTTGATCGATGAAGCAACAATCTTCTCAAATCCTCACCATACTTCAACAAAAGCTGCTGCTCAGGATTTCAAAAGTTGTTAGGGGCGATAGTGGTCATTGTATCTCAATGTATCTTTTCCATTATGTATTACCATTTCCCAAACTTTGTAATCATCTATGGAGTCTCGCCATTCGCAGACTACCATTCTATTAATGAAATTCGAGCTTTTACCCAATTCTTTGTATTTCCTATGTTATTTAGCTTGCAAAGACTCCATTTATTACTGATAATAACTTTCAAAGCAAAGAGATTAAATAAAAAAATTGATTTTTCAAAAAAAAAGATTTTACAATTTACTTTTACTTTGAGATTTGTGATGAAACAATGACAACATAAATGGTGATCCCAGGAATGGATAAACTCCGGTTGTTTTGAGAAGTTTTATTCCCCTCGGGAAGGTCTACTCGGGTTGTTTTCACCATATTGGGTTTATGATTCCGGTATCCTCGGTCAAGTTTGGATTCATTTCTCCTTTTTCTGAGTTTTCATGATGTGAATCCACATTTTTCTCTAGCGAAGTGGGTCTGAATTCCCCAGTGAATGTTTGGATGTTTCGGTGTCAGTCTTCTTTATTTGAGACTGGTCTTGCAATCTCCAGTAGGCATGTTACATTTGAAAAAAAAACACTTGTTTCCCTGATGAAGCCTGAAGAAGGATGTTCTACCCCGGTATCTGTTTGATTTGGCTACCTCCAGATTATGTTTCTCCTCAGTAAAGATAAAAGCAGGCAGTAGGTTTGGTTTCTGCAGCTGGCCTTTACCTTTCTTGGAATGATCATCTTGGTTGAAGTTTAGCCGAGCATTGTAGTGCCCGAGGCGATTTTGATTGGTTGTTCCCAATGTTGTGTATCTATTTTGTCAGCATGCACACGATAACACTCATACATGCATCGTGCATAGATAAAATTGACAAGTCATTGTTCATTGACATTTGTTAATATTTTTGTTGACGTATTACCCTGTTTTGCAGATTTACGTTACCCTCTCCTCAATAGAGTGTTGGCCTTAAGCAGAAAGCGTATATTCTTTCAATTTACTCACTGAGTTGTCCCTCGTGGAAGATTTTTGCTTTAGCCTTCCTGCACAACTCCTTGTTTGGATGGATTTGGTTTTCTCTCTTGAGTTTATTTCTCAAAGGATGTATTTTGGATGACTGTTTCATTCCAGTTTATTTCTGGTTTGGATATGTGGCTCCCTGGTAATGCTATTCACTCTGGAATCCTAAAAAAAAACTCCAAGTTTTGGTTGGTGCGTTTATTTTGAACAAGAAGACTTTATCCCCTTAGCGATAATATCATGGCATCTCCCCAGGAAGTCATACCTCCTGCCCAAAAAAGTCATTTCCTTTTACAATCCTCCGTGACCATAAATAGCAAGTTCTCTTTATCTGAGACAACTTATGTATTATCCTTTCCATGCGGAGTGCCTCGGTTAAAGAAGAAGTTGAGATCCGTTCTAGGCGAAACACCAGAATCTTGGGTAAACTTGTTATCTTTTTGGTATCTTCAGTGAATGTTGATAGTTCATCGTTAGTGAATGGAGGTTATATGATATTTATTTTCTCTTTCTATCTTCCATGAATGTTGGTAGATCATCGGCAGTGAACGTCAGTGTTTGTTCTCTTTCTACCTTTAGTGAAAGTTGGTAGACCATCGGCAGTGAACGTCGGTGTTTGTTATCTTTTTGCTACCCTCAGTGAATGTTGGTAGTTCATCGTCAGTGAACGACAGTGATATGATATTCTCTTTCTACCTTCAGTGAAAGTTGGTAGACCATCGGCAGTGAACGTCGGTGTTTGTTATCTTTTTTCTACCCTCAGTGAATGTTGGTAGTTCATCGTCAGTGAACGACGGTGATATGATATTCTCTTTCTACCTTCAGTAAAAGTTGGTAGACCATCGGCAGTGAAAGTTGGTGTTTGTTATCTTTTTGCTACCCTTAGTGAACGTTGGTAGTTCATCGTCAGTGAACGGCAATGATATGATATTCTCCTTCTACCTTCAGTGAAAGTTGGTAGACCATCGGGAGTGAACATCGATGTTTCTTATCTTTTTGCTATCCTCAGTGAACGTTGATAGATCATCGTCAGTGAATGGTGGTGATATGGTATATTCTCCTTCTACCTTCAGTGAAAGTTGGTAGACCATCGACAGTGAACGTCGATGTTTGTTATCTTTCTCTCTGCCTTCAGTAAACGTTGGTAGCTTCGCCTTCAGTAGAGTTTGCTGTGTACTTTGACCATCCTACCATCCTCTCTGATTCAGTACTTTTGATCCACCAGTGATTTATTTTCCTGGTGGGATGTCTCCTTTATTTCTTTGTTATTGTTGCATCCCCAGTGATACGTTGCGTCTCTTTGGTCCTGTTCATATGCATTCATATGCATAAGCATTTGCATGGCATCTTAGGGCCAAAAATAGGGTTTGTTTTATATTTAAGCATCTTCGATCGCGTCGACACGAAGATTTTTAACCTTCGTATCTTAGGATAGAAGAAACTTAAATAAGGGCAGCTGTTGTACCCCAATTTTTGCCCCTAAGATCCATTCATCACACCATGTTGATTCACTCACAACAAGATCACACTAGGATTCTTGGTTCCCCTCCCTACATTTGATTTTGCCCTTTTGAGGGATTACCAAGCACCTGGACTTATGTTCCTTTTGTGATCATTAATATTGTTTTGTTTTCTTCATTTAACTAATAAAATGCAATGTTGGTTTGTTTTGCTTGTTATCCATGTAGGTGAAGGGCAATGAGATTTAACAAATTACTCCATGGGTTTATGAGTTTATTTCTATACCCTAGTCAATAAAGCTTGCGAGGTTCAAACCTCACCATTAGAGTGGTTTTGGAAGAAATGGCATGGAAATTTTGTTTTGGTTCATCACATTTCAAGGTTATTAGATTTGACTCAAAAGTACAAGGGGTTGATTGGAGAAGCTGTTATGTTAGGACAAGGCCTTGTTCAAATTGGTCACAAGAGCATATTTCTCTAAAATTTCAAGATATGGAAGTGGTTTTGGTGGCTATGAGTCCTCATTATCATCCTCAACAACTTATATTCACAAAGAAAGAATATTGGTACAAGAAGTTTGTTCAAACTTGTCAAAGCTCCTCAAGGCATTTTCTTGATCTAAAAGCTAGGGTTTTGAACTTCAAAGAAGTATTTCTTGTTCACCTTTTGGTATTTTTGAGTGATTCCAAAGACATCCTTCTCTTTAAAGGGTTATGAATAAATCACTTCAAAAGTTCCAAGGAGTTTTCATGTGGAAGAAACTTGGTGAAGAAGAAAGATTACAAGTCATCCAGATGAATCCACAATTTTACATAAGTAACTTCAATTGATCATAACTTGGTCAATTTTCATCACCTTGAGTCCATTCTTTTTTCCATAATGATCTTGAAGATGTGAACTTTATGCCTTCTTTTATGTGCAAAGTGGGAAAATGTATGGAAGTTGCCTTAAATATGCAAAAGATTATAGGTCATTTCATGATTTTTGGCCAACTTCAACAAGTCATAACTTGCTCAATTTTTGGAGATTTTGATTGGTTCAAATTTAAAATTGTCATTCAAGAGATTTACTTCATGCCATCTTTTTTGATCAAGAGCAAATTCTAAGTGGAAGGCCATGTTTGTATGCAAGACATTATAGGTCATTTTTGATGAATATTTTGAAATATTTCTAAGTATGGAAAGTCAACCCTTTTTCTTCAACTTTGACTCAATGCAACTTTCAGCTCAAGAATCCATTTAACTCCATGCTTTTTCCATTGCAAATCTCGTAACCTCGTCTTTCCAAAGCATCAAGAATCATGCCTTGAGACCCCTTGAGCTGAGAATGCCATAGTTTCAAAAGTGGTAACTCGAAATTGAAGTTTCCTTGCAAGTCAGAATTTGAATTTCATATTACAACCTCTAAACCTCAAATTAACACGCGTTTTAGGACTAACCATGATTAGCTAACTTTCCCAAGTGGATTAGTGCATCAAAACGCAAGAATTGGATGAGTTTTGATGAAGTTTGGATCACACTTCACTCGTGCATCAGGTTTGCACGAATTCCCTCCAAAATGCATCATTCACTCTTCCTTTTGATCCCATTCGCTTCTCGTATAAATACATGAACTATCCCATTCAATTTCCCAAGCTTGGATAGCCAGAATCACCCTGCCAAGCTGACTCCATAACTCAATTTTCTGTAACTTCAAAATCCATTCTCGAGCCTTTTTTAATCCAATTTTTCCATAAATTCACCTTCCTTGATCTTCCCTGAAGCTAACCACATAATTAAATTCAAGAATCATGCCCTATATTGCTCCATAGAAGTCAAGTTTCAGAGCTCTGCAACTCAACTTCAATAGGTAGATTCCTTCATCAATTCTTCAAAACTTTGATATCATTGTGTTGCTCTCATTGCCTTGGTTCTAGTCGCAACACTTAACCTTTACTAGAAACACGTTTTGACCATGAAATTTCAAATCCCTTTTCAAAACTTTTCTTCTAAATTGCTTGAGCTACAATTTATATAAATTTGGTGCGAGGGTGTGGTTGTCTTCGTCTTGAAGAGACGAAGCGAATGGCATAGGTCTGAGCTTCTGATTTTACAGTTTGAGAGACCTGCAATTCGTGATGGCTGGAGATTGAAGATGACAACATGTCATCTTCCAACCAATGAAGGCGCGCCATCTGTATTTTTCAAATCTGATTTAATTAATGATTTTGTATACTATTAACTAATGACCATGATATTCACAGCACGCCAGATCCCTTGGATTTGATTACTAACGCGTTTTGACTCTCATCCAATGGTCCACATATTTTACTTTTATTTTGTTTTTCTGATTTTTATATTTTAATTGTTTTAAATTTCAAAAAATCATAGAAAATTCATTTTTAGTCCAAAAAATATGAAAAAATTATGAAAAATATTTTTGATTATTCTCTTTCTGATTTTTATTTTTTCACAATTATGGAATATTTTTGATTTTGATTTTTATTTTATGAAAAATATTTTTATACATTTTAAAATTCTGAAAAAAATATGGAATGAACCAATGATATTGTGATAAATGTTGGTGACCTTATTTTATTTTTGTTTCTGACTTTACTATTTTTTTATCATTTTTTGTTTATTTTACCCATTTATTTTAATTTTAAAAATAGTTTCTGACTTTAAAAAATTACCAAAAAATTTGTAAATTTATTTGAGCCCTTTTCTGATTTTTCTATGGTCTTACTTTTTATTTCTTGATTAATTTGAACATAGTTGATATTTTTCTCTTTATTTTCTATTTTTTAATATTATTTTCAAACCCTTTTGTGTATATTAAAATATGATATGATTTTGTGATTATTTTCTGGCTGATCTTGGGTTAGATTTTGGATCATGAACTTTATTAACATCATTGGATCCATGGTGTTGAGTTTAACTCCACAAAAATGGATGAATGATTTTAATAATAGTTTGATTAAAATTTAATTCAAAAGTGGTTTATTCATTTTTCCCATCCCTCTTTATCTCATCCCCTTTCTTATTGCACTAGATGTTGTTGGAGCATGATCTCTATATCATGTCTCAAAATAAATGGTGCATAGATTGCTATTGACCGGCCTCAAAATAGGTGCGACTTCTATATAAGTCCACTTACGACTGCTTAACATAGCGCTAAATTTTGTCCCGATTCGAATAAATGATCATTCGTGGCCCAAACTTATGATTGCAAGCCCAAGTATGTTAATTTGATCTCTTTGATCCAATAACCTTGAGATTCATTGTGTGTAGGCTTTGGTTCTACCAATCCTCTAATGGATCTACAACACCTTTGGTCAACGCGGATCACTTAAACATCGTTGATCATTAAATGGTACTTATGAGAATTCCAAATGGATGATATACTTGACAAAAAGAAAATGCAACTTGTTGTGTGGAGACTTTGGTTCTACCAATTCTCTAATGAGTTCCAAATGCAAGTTTCAAGATGGTCATCCAACTAACCACTAATTATTGACTTGTTTTACCTTATGCTTTTATTCTTTTTTATGCTTTATGTACTATTTACTTTTAGCATTTACATTTCATGCCAGTTTCATCTTTGCTCATTTGAGCATTTATTTTCTTGCCATTTTTTACTTTGCTCATTTGAGCTTTTCTTTTCCTTTATTAAGATACTTAATAATCAACATAAACCCTAAAAAATCTTTAAGGGAACTTGGACTATTTGGTTACTATCCTTGGCATTATGGAGCATGTGACTTTTCTTGGACTTAGGATTAGAAACCTTGACCTATCTTGGAGACTTTATGACCTTATCTGATTATTTTGTCTGGAGTTCTTGAGGTTTACCTCAAGACATTGGGTTGTTTGTTTGTTTTGTATGCAGTTTATTGTGATTACAAACTTTGTTTGTAATATGGAATTCACCCGTATACAACCGTTACTCTGCCCAATTTTTGTGAAGACTTAATACACTTGAAGTTTGGTTCTCTCAAGAGGTCTAGTATTTTTTGCTTGCTTGGTTTCAATCCAAGGAATGAGAATTCTATCTTGGCTCATAATGTCAAGTATTGGCTTCTTGTTGGTTAGATGGTTCTTGTCCCTAGCTTTTACCTTATGCTTTAGGATAGCCTCTTCTTCTCCTCCCATCTTCTTTAATTTCAAAAATCTTCTTCCTCCTTTTGAAAACCCTTCTTGTTTTAAACATGAACCACTTTTATAATAAACTTGGACTTATGTCCATGTATTTTGAAAAACATTTTTCATAAATAAACCCCAATCAACTTAATGATACCTTGACATTTTTGTGAGAAGACTAAAAGTCAATCAAGCTCATTTCAAACCATTTTCCCACTTTGGCTTTTTTACCTTTAAAACTTTTCCTAAAAGATTAAAATCTTGTCAATCCTTGTAGTGATGCAAACAATTATACTTCTACAATATGTAATGAAGATATATATTTTCCACTTGGGTGTTGAGTGAGGCATTGTTGATTTTGAAATCCAAGCCATATCCTCCACTTTTAGATGATGCAAATTCTCCTTTCTCATGATTGTGGGTAGTAGGTGTGTTTTCCACACGGACAATGTCGATGATGTTTTATCTTATAAAATTAACCAACACATTTGGGTTTTAATTTTTTTAAAAGAGGAACTACGTGTACCCTGATCCCCTATTGCACGAAAGGTGGTACGTAGGCACTAAAGGTTCGCAACCGCAGCGAGTGCAAAAATCATAAAAAAATATATTTCTTTTCTCACCTCCACCATCCATTTTATATAACAGTTTTTATAGCCAAAATATATAGATTTTTACAAAGAGGCTCCTGCGAAGTACCGTAGATGTTTAGGGTGCTAATACCTTCCCTTTGCATAACCAACCCCCTTACCTTGAATCTCCCCCCTCTTTTTGGATTATTCGCTCTTTTCACATTCCTTTGGAAACAATAAAGCGCGGTGGTGATTTTTTATTTTGATTTGTATAAAGTCTAGTTAATCCAATGGCTTAGTCTTGAAAATTTCTACTGCTACAGTAAGGGATGAGATTAGGATGCTTCGTGTCCCATTCTCCATTGATCTGACTGATGACTAAGGCTAAATCTCCAAACACACTTAAGGACTTGATCCCTAAATCTATGGCAACCTTGAGACCCATAATACACGCTTCATATTCCACCATATTATTGGTACAGTTGAAACACAATATAGCAGTGAAGGGATTATGACAACCTTCAGGGGATATGATCACAACGCCTATGCCGTTGTCGAGTGCGTTGGAAGCTCCGTCAAAAACCAAGGTCCATTGAGATCCTTATTCAGGTCCATCATATGGTCTGAGTTCTTCATAATTATTTACCAATATGATGTCTTCGTATGGGAATTCGAATTTCATAGACTGATAGTCATCCACAGCATGATGAGCAAGGTGATTGGCTAGAACACTGCCCTTTATTACTTTTTGGGTAGTGTATTAAATGTTGTATTCAGTTAGGATCATCTACCATCTTGCTATTCTTCCCAAGAGGGCAGGTTTCTCGAATATGTATTTTATTAGATCCATCTTGGATATCAATAAGGTAGTATTGGTTAACATATACTGTCTTAGTCGGGAAGCAGCCCATGCCAGAGCGTAACAAGTTTTCTCGAGCAGTGAATATCTGGTTTCACAGTCGTTAAACGTTTTGCTCAGGTAGTATATTGCATGCTCTTTTCGGCCAGACTCGTCACGCTGCCCCAACACACACCCCTTTGTACTTTCCAAGACAGTTAGATACATGATCAGAGGTCTTCCCTCGACTAGTGGCATCAAAACGGGAGGCTCTTGAAGGCACTCTTTGATCCTGTCGAAGGCAGCCTGGCATTCGTAGTTCCAATCTAACACTTGATCTTTCTTCACTAATTTGAAGTTTGGTTCACAAGTAGTGGTTAGGTGAGAAATGAATATGGCAATATAGTTTAGCCGTTCTAAGAATCCTCTGACTTCTTTCTCGGTGCGAGGAGCAGACATTTCTTGTATTGCTTTTATCTTTCCAGGGTCCACTTCGATACCTTTACCGCTGACAATGAAGCTTAGGAGTTTACTGGACCTCACCCCAAAAGTGCATTTATTCGGGTTCAACCTTAATTTGTATTTCTTCAGTCTTTCAAACAGTTTCTACAGATGGTCAAGGTGTCCCTCTTCAGTTTGAGATCTGGCTATCATGTCATCCACGTAGACCTTTATTTCATGATGGATCGTGTCGTGAAACAGAGCTACCATGGCACGCTGATAGGTTGCCCCAATGTTCTTCAACCCGAATGGCATAACTTTGTAACAGAACGTACCCCACTGTGTGGCGAAATTTGTTTTTTCATGTCCTCGGGTGCTATTTTGATCTGGTTGTATCCGGAGAAACCATCCATGAAGGAAAATACTTTATGATGTGTGGTGTTATCAACCCGAATATCGATATGGGGAAGCGAGAAGTCATCCTTGGGGCTTTCCCTATTCAAGTCTCTGTAACCCCCACACATACGTACCTTGCCGTCCTTTTTAGGCACTAGAACAACATTGGCGACCCATTCTGGATAGGAGGTGACAACTAAGAATCTGACATTGAAATCCTTCATGACTTCAGTCTTGATTTTCTCTGACATTTTTGGCCGCATGCGACGAACTTTCTATTTTACCGGAGGGCAATCTTCTTTTGTCAGCAGACGATGGACCACGATATCAGCGTTGAGTCCTGGCATGTCTTTGTATGACCAGGCAAAGAATTCAACATAGTCATGTAGTAACTGAGTTAAGCGCTTCTTGACACTAGGTTCCAGATTGGCACCTACCTTGACTTCTTTCTTGTCCTCTTCGGTACCTAAGTTAAAGGTTTCAACCGGCTCTTCGTGGGACACTATGGTCCTTTCTTCCTGCTGTAGTAACCTGGCTAGTTCCCCTGGTACCTCAAAATCTTCCTCACCTTCATCTTCGGCTTGATAGATCAGATTTTCAAAGTCACAATAGGCTATAGCAGAATCGTTACCCATGGGATCCTGAGTGGATGTGGATCTGCATTTCAATATGTGAGTGTGTGTAAGAGCATAACTATCTTTGATAAAATAAAAGGTAAAGAGCATAAAATTTTCATGCAAAAACGTCTATGATTTATTTATGACATATGAAGATGAAGTAACAACCCTCGCAATTGGTCCGTTGTGCCTCGGGTAAGACACGAGGTTTTAAAGTCTAAATTGTTTAATTATTACAAATCTGACAAAAATTGAAAGACAATTACTCTTAAAGAAAAGTAATATGGACAAATTCTTTGGCTTCCCAGTTGTTGGGTCCTCCGCTGACGGTTGGAAAAATACACTCATCCAGGTCACAGCTGCCATCACTGTCTTCCACTGTGTTGACTCCTTGATTGCTGATACGTAAAGGTGCCCCCCCTGCGCGAGTTTTTCGAACAACCCTTTGTGCTTCCGAGGTGAAACCCAAACCAAATTTATTGGACTTGTAAGGAATATCTGGAAGTTGACCCCAGATAGTGCATCCACCTTCTTCAATCACTGCTCTAGCATCCTTCAAAGAGGCCATTTTCAATGGCGGTCTCATAACTTTTGGAGTCTTGGTAGTAGTCTTGGCCGCCACAACTGTTTGTAGGACCTCCTCGAAATGCTGACATGGAGTTTCGATGAACTCACCATCCATTTCCACATACCTGAAAGAGTTCAGGTGGATGACCATATATTCCTCTTCCCCATGGACAGTGATGATTTTTCCGTTGATCGGGTACTTCAACATCTGATGTAATGTAGAGGTGACGACACCAGCGGCATGAATCCAAGGTCGGCCCAATAAACAAGAATAGGAAGGGTGGATATCCATCACGTAGAAAGTTGAATCAAAGGTCTGAGTTCCAACTTTTATGGGGATGTCAACTTCTCAGTGCACTGTCCTCTTAGAACCATCAAAAGCTCTTACTACAATGTTGCTAGGTTTTAGAGTGAGTCCCTCGTAGTCTAGCCGATGAAGAGCATTTTTGGGCAAGACATTCAACAATGAGCCCGTATCCACCATAACATGGGCTAGCATAGTGACCATGCATTCAATGGAGACGTGCAAGGTATCCTTGTGTTTCCTTCCTTTGGGAGTCAAGTCGGTGTTAGAAAAGCCCAATCCATTACCAGCAGCTATATTGGCCACACAATTCTCAAATTGGTCAATGGAAGTATTTTGGGGCACATGGGCAGTCTTTAGAAATGTTACCAGGGCTTTGGCATGAGCCTTAGAACACAAAAGCAAAGCCAACATTGATATTTTCGAGGGGGTTTGTCCCAACTATTCCACGACGTTGTAATCACTTTTCTTGATTATTTTTAGTATCTCCTCTATATTCTTTCTATAAGCTTCAGGAATATCCTCTGGATACGCCTTCGTCTGGATAGGCTCAGATAACACCTCCTTGCCCCTTGTCTTGGCAGCAGGGATAACAGTAGGATTGTCAACAGGAGTATTACTGGGAATGCTGGTAGGAGCGGTGGCAGGAATAATTACAGGAGTAGCAATGGTGTTTAGAGAGATCTCAGGTGAGAAGATCCTTCCACTTCTTGCTATCTTAATGGTCCCAATGATATTGATGACGTCAGGATCATTGTCTTTCTCAACTTTGTCTTGGACAGCCAACAAATCTTGCTTGACGCCATAATAATAGACGTCAGCCCCATAGTTCTAGGGAACAACTTTATTCGAAGAATATGGTTTGGCCTTGGCATAGTGATGATTAGGGAAGCAGACTTTGGAACATATGTAATCCTAATGGGTCTTTTGGTGGAGACCCTGGGAGGATTGTTGGAGATGGTGATTATCGAGACATCTTCACAAGAATTTCTGATAAGAGGAACTCTTTCAAATATGATTTCTTTGTTATCCATCAAGCGCCGAACGCCCATCTTTAGTAGCAAACAACCATTGGGTAGAGACACACATAATTGACAACTTTCATCACAGCCCGGGAATAGACCGGCTTTCAATAGATTTTGTTTAATGGTTAAAAGAGGAGTAGTTAAATCATCCATAGAGGAAACAAAAAACTCATCATCAACAACATTGACACCTTGACCATGTTTGGGAATTGGCGCCGTTATCACATTAGGTGTTTCTGGGGGATTAAACTCAACTTCTTTCGCCTCAATAAGGTCTTGTATCTTATTCTTCAAGGCCCAACAATCGTTGGTATCATGACCCGGGCTTTCAGAATGATAGGCACATCGGGAATTCGGGTTGTAGCGAGGAGAAGTTGTATTGGGATTCTTGGAAGCTTCCTTTATGGTCACCAGATTGGACTTCAAAAGATGCGACAAAACTTGAGACAAGGTCATGTTGATTCGGGTGAATCGTCTCATGGGCGCCTCTGGCTTGCGTTGATAATTTCTCTACTGATTTGGTGTAGGATTAGAAATCATAACATCCCCTACCGTCGGACGACGTTCAGTTTTGTTTTGATTCCTATGGTCATATGCAACACTGACCTCCTTCTTTCTGGTAAAGGGTTTCTTCATCGTGCTCGAGGATGCATCTTTTTGAATTTTGCCACTTTTTATACCTGCTTCCTCTCGTTCACCGGTCATGATTAGTTCAGTAAATCTAGCTGAAGAGCTTCCGATCAGGTGTTTGAAGAACGTACCCGATAACATGCCTAAGAACATATCCACCAATTCTCTGTCAGATAGAGGGGGCTGGACTCTTCCCGCGAGATCCCTCCATTTTTGAGCATAGGTTTTGAAACCTTCACCTGCACCCATATACATGCCTTGCATTTGTGTCTGAGTTGGAGCTAAGTTAGTATTATACTGGTATTGCTTGTAAAAAGCGGCAACCAAATCTACCCAATTGTGAATATTGGTCCTTTCCAACTGATAGAACCAATCCAACTGCGTCCCTGACAAGCTTTCTTGGAAAAAATGCACCCATAGGTTCCTATCGGCAGTATGGGGTTGAATCTTTCTGACGTATGATCTTAAATGCAGCTTTGGACAAGAGACACCGTCAGATTTAACAAAAGTGGGAACCTTGAATTTCTGCGGGATGACAACCCCTGAGACAAGTCCTAGCTCTTCAAAATCTAATCCGGGTACCCTCTGGATCTCCATAGAATTTAGACGATCCCCTAGCTGTTTGTATTTATTATCAGCATGAGGATATTGCTCCTTAGAGTAGTCAGCTTCTTCCTCTTCTTCAGACGCTGGGTGGTCATTTCCTTCCTTGTTCTTCCCTTCTTGATTATCCCCTTCACCCGATGATGTTGCGAAGTCTAGAGTCCGTCTGGATGGTCCTTTGAACCTTCTTCCCAGAATCAAAACACCGACTGATTTCTTCGCTTTCTTCTTCTTTTCTTTGATCAGCAGAGTTTTTAACTCCTCTTGTCCTTTTGCTAAAGTCAAGAACATTTGTTGAAATTGAGCGTTCTGCGCCTGAAGATCTTTTACTGTCTGTTCAATATCCATCTCACTAAAATAAATAGTAGAAAGATAAGGAGACCTGTTGTAAGAAACCTGTTTGTGTTATGATGAATGGAGATGCATATGCAAATGATTTCAAGGAGATTAGAGATTTAAATTTGCTTTAGACAAAAAGAACACACTTTGCATTAATAAATCCAAGTTTGAGTACATCACGCCTCTTTGGGCTTACAAAAGAAATAAAATAAAAAAACTCCTAAGACAAAAAGGTTGAACACATCCTCTTTGGCGCGATGTAGGCGTTCAGACTCCACTCTTCATGAAGTTACTTGGTGAGTTCCAAAGCTTTCTTCTCACTGGCGTAGAATTGGGCTTCGAAAGTGTCTCGTTCTTCCTTAAGCTGAATCCAATCCCTTTGCAGAGGTAGGCATGTTATAATGAAGGATAGTGTACGGGACATCTTCTTCAACAACAAGCTCTATGGTAACAGGGAGAATGGAGGGGTAAGGCATCACGAGACTTTGAGCACGAGCCCACACCCACCTAAGGTAAGGCTCAAGGGGAATGGAATTCTTGTGTCCCAATGTCCTACTATCCACCTTGTTTACCATCCTCCAAGCTCGTAAAAAACCTCCGATGGTAGTCTTGATCGTTTCTTTCATAGTCGAACATCATACCTTGGATGAGCGCATCATGAGGACCATCTCTTCGGGCATACCCTAACTTCCGTAAAGCTAAGCAAGGGTTATAAGTGATAACTCCCCTAATGCCAAGCAGTGGGACATTAGGGAATTCCCCATAGCGGTCGATGATAGTAATGTCCTCCAATGATCGAGAACACCAATGGATATCTGAATGCCTGAGTGACATCAGCTTATTGGACCACCACAAACCTTCCTCATTATTTAAAATGGATCGGGGGAGGTGCGAAACAAACCATCTGGCCAAAAGAGGAGTACAACACACGAGGGATCCTCTTCTCTTCATGGTGTGAGAGTGGAGGGAATGCAGGATATCTCCCAACAAAGTAGGCACATGATTGTGAGATAAAAAGATTTTGACAACATTTACATCTATAAGTTGGTCAGGATTTTGAAACAGTACCAACCCATATATGAGAAGAGCCAAAATTTCTTTGAACGCTCGTAAATCCAGATCGTTCCAACAGTCTTGAGCTTTTTCCAATAAGAATTTGGCTAAGAACCCTTTGACACCACTTCTTGTTTCCCAATTAGCCGTGACGTCGAATTATTGCAAGTATAAAGCTCGGGCAACCTCTTCTGGGCTTGGGTCTCTTTCAGTACCGTTGAAGGGTAGTTGATCGAGAATAGGAATTCCCAAGAGTTGAGAAAACTCTTCCATAGTTGGTACAAGCTGGTAATCGGGGAAGGTAAAACAATGGTGCAAAGGGTCAAAGAACTGGAAAAGCACCTTCATCATATCTTCATCAAAGCTTGAAGTGACCAAGTTAAGAAGCCGTCCATGTCTTTTGGTGAACAAAGAATTCTCAGGGACCCTTGATGCTAACTCTTTGAGTTGAAAAGGTACTCGTACAAGGTTGACTTGGATTGTGTTCCTGCGAGTGGGAGTCATATCCTATAAAACAGAACAAAGATGAATCTCAAAATCCTTGAAATTGTTAGTCTAAGAGGTAATGTATGATGTCATAATGTTATGTACAAGCATATGCACAAGTTAAATCAAACAAATCCTTAGGTTTAGGCTTGCATGAGGTTTTATAGGTAAGTACACTCTTGAAGTTTGGTTGGCTCAACCTGTCCTAGTAATAGTAATCGGGTTCTAAGGGGTCTCAATATCACTAATCTTTCTTCATCGGGCATTGTTTCAGCACAAGCCTCTTTAATGGCGACCGAAATATCCTGAAAGTCCAATCTCAATGAGTGTAGTATCGAGTATCAACCAACTTTAGACTGCACCAAAGCCGGCTACCTCACTACTTCCTAATGGCCAAATTGGTCAAGTAAGGTTCTAAAGTCAGTTAGTGCTTAATGACACCACACATCGGCCCCGTATTCTCCTTGACTACTCAAGGGCTACCGGTACCAACAAATATGTCACACTAACGTAACTATTGCTTAGACCATATCAGAATACCCTGCACAATTTCCACAACGTATTGCTACTTACCTATAAGGTATCCCAGATCTGGGTAGATGATCAAAACAAGCCCAAAAAGGAACCAAAATGTAAAGCAATCAAGTCAAATAATAAAAGCAAATAAAGGTGATCTATCCCTAAGGTAACCCCACTTCTAAGTTTTCCCCAGCAGAGTCGCCAGTTCTGTAACATGTTGGGAGAACTGACTTGGTGTTTTGCGTTTGATCGCAATTGTTGCAGATAGCAAGAGTCGCCACCGACTTTTCTTTTATCCAATAAGGAAAGGTTGAAAAGAACAGGAAAGACCTTTTAATATTATTTCTTGAGTTCAGGGGGTAGGTTATGAAAAGGGAAGGTGTTATCACCCTTTTCATCCATAGTTTTCTACGGGATCTTAGTTGCTTGCTAGATCACTTTATTTTTGTGTTGAAAGTGTGTTTGTGATGTGGGTTTTGAAAGTATTTTGTAAAAGAATGTCTTTGTAATGGTTATCGTCTCTATAAGAACGCGTACAAAGTGTTTTTTCTTTTGGAAAATGTTTCAAAGTGAAGTGTTGATGTATAAAATATTTTGTTGTGAGCAAGCGAGCGACTAGGAGTAACCTACCTACTCAAAAGGTCTTAAATGTTCTTTTCCTCTTCCTTTAGATGTTGCTATATTACCCTTGATTTGGTAAGAAGCCCCATCATTGGATGTGAAGGGACGGGCGAGGGACGTTTTGTATAGTCATAGAAGGAAACCTATGGGACGTTTTAGCAATGTCCTTTAAGGACTAGATCGTTTACCGAAGGCAACATTGAGGGTCATCGAGGGACTATGATCTTTTATCGAGGGTCTTTACTAAAACGCCCATATTCGAGGGACATGACTATTTTCCGAGGCAACAAAATGGGATTACCCTAGGGGTGCTAGTGTGCAAGTGTGTTTGACTTACATGCATTTAATCTTGATTAGGGTTATCTATTTGTTAATTTTATGTCTTGCCATACACACCCTAATTACTAGCATTTATATTTGAAAGCGATAAAATGCTGAAATGTAAAGTCCTACGCTATTACATCGTTTCAGGGATGGGGGTACATAATTACAAATGGGGGTTTGCAAGAATTTAAATCCTAATTATCTATTACAACCATATTGAATTGTACAATATAAGAAAAGGAAAAGACTTGTTTTTTTTTAAAAATGATTTTTTTTGTCTTAATAAAATAAAGGAAAATAATTATTTAATAAGAGAAAATATTTTTGATGTTTTTGTATGTTAATAAAAATAATAGATAAAAAGAAAAAAACAATGAAAAAAAGGATCAACACGTTGCTGAAAGCAAAACAAAGGTGATTAGAAATTCTGATGCCAGGTGCGCTGTGGTTTAGAATGAAACGTTAGAGGTAATCAGAAGTTCTGGGTTGATGACATTGGGATCCTGAAAGAAGCGTTAGAGGGAAAAAAACATATGTTCTGGGTTATGTTTAGACAGTGAGCAAAAAGTCAGAAGTTATGTGTTGTGTTAAACAATGAGCAAAAAGTTAGAAGTTCTGGGTTGTGTTAAACAGTGAGTGAAAAGTCCTAAATTCTGTGTTGTGTTTAATAGTGAGTGAAAAGTCAGAAGTTTTGTGTTGTGTTAAACAGTGAGTGAAAAGTCAGAAGTTCGTTGTTGTGTTAAACAGTGAGTAAAAATCAGAAGTTCTATGTCGTGTTAAACAATGAGTAAAAATCAGAATTCTTGTGCATGTTAAAATAGTGAGTAAAAACCAGAAGTTCTTGCGTGTTAAAACAGTAAGTAAAAATTAGAATTTATATGCGTGTTAAAACAATAAGGAAACCTAGAAGTTTTGTGTGTTAAGACAGTGAGGAGAACTCAGAAGTTATGTGTTGTGCTAAAACAGTGGGAAAGAAAAACCCAAAGATTCTGTATTACATTTCACTTCATTCCTTACATTAGTCAGAACATATGCAATTTATTCAGTTCATAACGACATCAAATCAGAAAGATAAAATCACAACAGTTCATGGAAGTTCTAATCCTAATTCTGAGCCTAGCTTTATTCAAGAAGGTCTGATCCACAGTTTTTTCTACTTATGCAATGATATGGACAATATCAATACTATGATATTTACATATTTAATGATGTTATGAATGAAAAGATTCAAAGTCAGAAAGGCTTACCTTGAATCTGGAACGTGTGTTTGGGACTTGAGCTGGTGCCTTCAAATGTTATGGGGTCAGCAAGAACAACAGAAGGGAAAATGCTATGTTTTTTGATTCAAAAGGAAGAACAAAGGTTTTTTTTTGGTTTTGTTTTGGAATTCTGAGTTTACAAATGTTTTACTATTTTCTCTTCTCTCTTTTATAATTCTCTCTTTCCAAAATCCATCCCCTTGAAAGTGTGAAGGAACAACTTATTTATAGGTGAATTTGCTGTGGTTTTTGGGGGAAAAACAAATGAGATTTAAACCTTTTTGGCATACTGTTCCATTGCTTTTTAATCACAGCCTTTGTATGCTAATTTGGTGCAAATATAGGGTTTGAGAAAGTGCAGGCATGGACTGGATCAACAACTGGTTGCAGGACTGTGCTACAGCAAGGCAGCAGGCTGCTTAAACGAGGTTTTGGGATTTGGTGATGTTCTGATCGCAGAAGACCAGAAACGTAGCCTCCATATGCTGAAGAGTCATGTTCTGATTGAAGAACATTGCTTCCATATGTTCTGACTGAAGGGTCATATTCTGAACCATCTTTGCAAATTTTGATTGCACTCGTGTGGAGGCTGGTCCAGAAGTTCTGAAGTATCATATTCTCCTAACACTTAGAAAATTTTCCAAATGTTTAGAAATTTGATTTTTTCAAGGTAATTTTTGATTTTAGATTTCTTGATGAAATAACTTTTTGTCTTGATGCAATACGATTGTTGGAACTTGATTTTGATCAAGAAGTCAGAGTTTGACTTTTCAGTGTGCTTTTGACCATTTTACCCTTGGGAATGACTTTCTTGGAAAATTGTAGTACAAGACTTGAAACTTGATAGAAGCAAACCTGAGGGTCTAGGAGAATCCTTTGAGAAATGAGAGGGCAAATTTTAGGATACAACAGTGTCAAAAAAAGATCCTAAGAAAGAAAAACACTATGATGGAACCAGTTCAGAACAACAACAATGACAACCATGATGAGAAGGGAAGAATAAATGGCAAACCTCCAATATTTGATGGAGAGAACTTTGGTTACTAGAAAGACATAATTGAGAGTTTCTTTCTAGCTCATGACGCTTGTCTCTGGGACATGGTAACCGATGACTACATTCATCCAGTTGATGCAAAAGGTCAGAAGATCGACATGAAGAAGATGACAAATGAACAGAAGAAAGAAGTTAGAAACCATCACAAAGCCAAAATAGTCCTTTTGAGTACCATCTCATATACTGAGTCTGAGAAGATCACTAACAGAGATACTGCTGAGAACATGTATGAATATCTAAAATGATGCATGAAGGCAACACACAAGTCAAAGAGACCAAAGCTCTTGCACTTATTTATAAGTACGAAGCCTTCAAAATAGAAGAAGATGAAACTATTGAGACAATGTTCTCAAGGTTTCAAATTCTGGTTGCTAGTTTGAAAGTTCTGGACAAAGGGTACTCCGTAGCAGATTGTAATACGGTGGAATAACCGACTATTATACTGGTTTTTCATTTTTTATTTGCAGATGTTGCGGTAAGAAAGAGTCGCCACTGACTTTTCTTTTATGCAACAAAGGAAAGGGTGAAAAGAACAGAAAAAGACCTTTCGAGATTATTTCTGAGTAAGGGGGGTAGATTATGGAAAGGGAAGGTTTTAGCACCCTTTCCATCCGTAGTTATCTACGGGCTCTTAGTTGCTATCTCATTTGAAAATGCCTTGTGTTTGTATGTTTGAGAAAGTATTTTGAAAAGACGCCTTAGTGCGGCTAACTTTGTAATGTTTCTCATGTCGTGGAGATCGTATACAAAGTGTCTTTGAAAATATTTTTTAGAAAAAGTGTGTATGTGTGGAAAATTGTTTCATTTGAGAAAGCATCTGAGAACTATCTACCTACTCAAAAAAGGTTTATTCTTTTCCTCTTTTCCTTTAGACAGTGTAACACGGTGGGATAATTGACTAGGGTGTTTTGCATTTTACCGCAATTGTGCGGATAGCTAGAGTCGTCACCAACTTTTCTTTTATCCAAAAGGAAAGGCTAAAAAGAACAGGAAAGACTGTTCGAGATATTTTCTTGAGTTCGGGGGGTAGGTTATGAAAAGGGAAGGTATTAGCACCCTTTTCATCCGTAGTTATCTACGGGCTATTACTTTCTTGCTATATCACTTGATTTTTGTTTGAAAATGTGTTTATGATGTGGGTTTTGAAAGTATTTTGAAAAGAATGTCTTTGTAATGGTTCTCGTCTCTATAAGAACGCGTACAAAGTGTTTTTTCTTTTGAAAAATGTTTCAAAGTGAAGTGTTTGGTGTATAAAATATTTTGTTGTGAGCAAGCGAGAAACTAGGAGTAACTTACCTACTCAAAAGGTCTTAAACGTTATTTTCCTCCTCCTTTAGATGTTGTTATCTTACCATTGTTTTGGTAAGAAACCTCATCATTGGATGTGAAGGGACGGGCGCGGGACGTTTTTTTATAGTCATCGAAGGCAACCTATGGGACATTTTAGCAACGTCGTTTAGGGACTAGATCATTTACCGAAGGCAACATTGAGGCATCGAGGGACTACGATCTTTTATCGAGGGTATTTGCTAAAACACCAATATTCGAGGGACATGACTATTTTCCTAAAGGCAACAAAGCGGGATTACCCTAAGGGTGCAAGTGTGAACAGTGTGTTTGATTTACATGCATTTAGTCTTGATTAGGGTTATCTATTTAATGATTTCATGTCTTGCCATACACACCCTAATTACTAGCATTTATATTTGAAAGCAATAAATTGCCAAAATGTAAATTCCTACGCTATTACATCATTTAGGGATGGGGATACATAATTACAAATGGGAGGTCGCAAGAATTTAAATCCTAATTATCTATTACAACCATATCGAATTGTATAATACAAGAAAGAAAAAGGACTTGTTTTGAAAATGTTTTTTTGTCTAAATGAAATAAAAAAGGAATAAATTAATTAATAAAAGGAAAATATTTTTATATATTTTTATGTTAATAAAGATAGTCCTAATGCTAAAAGGATAAAAATAAGAGGAAAAAAAAGAAAAGAAAAAAAAAGAAAAGAGAAATAATGAGAGAAAGGATCAGCATGATGCTGAAAGCAAAATAAAGGGGATCAGAAGTTCTGATGCCATGCGTGCTGTAGTTCATAATGATACGTAAGAGGAAATCAGAAGTTCTGGATTGATACACTATGAGGTCTTGAAATAAATGTTAGAGGGAAAAACATAAGTTCTGGGTTGCTGCACGTGGAAGTTCTGAGTGTCAAAACAGTGAAAAAGTCCTAGAAGTTCTGTGTGTGTTAAAATAGTAAGAAAGCCTAGAGGTTCTGAGTGTCAAAACAGTGAGAAAGTCCTAGAAGTTCTGAGTGTTAAAACAGTGAGAAATTCATAGAAGTTCCGTGTGTGTTAAAACAGTGGAGAGAACTTAGAAGTTATGTGTGTGTTAAAAACAGTGGAGAGAACTTAGAAGTTATGTGTGTGTTAAACAGTGAGTGCAAACCAGAAGTTCTGGTGTTACATTTCAACTCCTTCCTTACATTACTCAGCTCATCAGCAACTTAATCAATTCTTAACAATAGCAAATCAGAAAGATAAAAGCACAACAATTCATAGAAGTTCAAATCCTAATTCTGAGCCTAGCTTTATTTAAGAAATTCTGATCCACAGTTTTTTCTACTTATGCAATGATATGGACAACATCAATACTATGATATTTACCTATTTAATGATGTTTCGAATGAAAAGATGCAAAGTCATAAAGACTTACCTTGAATGTGAAGCGTGTGTTTGGGACTTGAGCTGCTGCCTTTAGATGTTCTGGAGTCAGCAAGGGTAACTGAACAAAAAATGCTATGTTCTTTGATTCAAAGGGAAGAACAAAGGTTTTGGTTTTGTTTGGGAATTCTGGATTTGCGAAGGTTTTACTGTTTTCTTTTCTGTCCTTGATGTTTCTCTCTCTCTAAAAGCCAGCCCCTTGAAAGTGTGATGGAGCAACTTATTTATAGGTGAGTATTCTGTGTTTTTTTGGGGGAAAACAAATGAGATTTAAACCTTTTTTTGGCATACTGCTCCATTTCTTTTTAATCATAGCTTTTGCATGCTAATTTGGTGCAAATATGGGGTTTGAGAAAGTGCAGGCATGGACTGGATCAGCAGCTGGTTGCAGGACTGTGCTATAGCAGGGTAGCAGGCTGCTTAAACAAGGTTTTGGGATTTGGTGATGTTCTGATTGCAGAAGACCAGAAGCGTAGCCTCCATATGCTGAAGAGTCATGTTCTGACCGAAGAACATCGCTTCCATATGTTCTGATTGAAGCATCATGTTCTGAACCGTGTTTGCAAATTCTGATCGCACTTGCGTAGCGGCTAGCCCAGAAGTTCTGAAGTATCATATTCTCCTAACACTTAGAAAAATTCCCAAATATTTAGAAATTTTATTTTTTCAAAGTAACTTCTGACTTTATATTTCTTGATGAACCAACTTCTTGTCTTGATGAAATATGGTTGTTGGAACTTGATTTTGATCAAGAAGTCAGAGTTTGACTTTTCAGTGTGCTTTTGACCATTTTACCCTTGTGAATGACTTTCTTTAGAAAATTATGATTTGAGACTTAAAACTTGCCAGAAGAAAACCTGAGGGTCTAGAATGATCTTATGAGAAATGAGAGGGCAAATTTTGGGGTACAACATAGTACTACTCTACTATTAGTGAGTAGGTAGTCCTATCATTGGATGTTTGAGGGACAATCGAGGGTCATCATACAATCACAAAGGCAACTTGGTGAGATACCTTAGTAACCACCCTAAAGTCTTAAGATCATACCGAGGCAACGTCGAGAGGGTCATTTTTGTGATCTTTAAAGCAGAGGGTAGCCACTAAAATCCCTCATATTCGAGAGTTATGACTGTTTTATTCCGGAGGCAACCGAAGTGGGAGTACCCTAGAGGTGCGCATGTGCGGGTGTGTTGTATTCAGTTATTTTTCTTTGATGTTAGGTTTGCTAACGTTTTGTTTTTAATTCTTATCATGCAATCCTATTAGGCATACATCTAACAGTTCAATATCAGTGTGGGAAATTAATGTGCGGAAATTAAACCTAACTATTACATGGCTTCTGGGAGGGGGAAATTACAAGTCTAAAATTGGGGATAAAGACAGTAAAGAAACCCTAATTAGTATATTACAATCCATAGGCAGATACAATATTAAAAAGGTAATAATGCGGGAAGTAAAATGAACGTGCGAGGATTAAAAAGAACGTTTGTTTAAAACCCTTAGGAAATCTATGCAAATTAAGAAAATAATTTTTTGGTTGTTTTTGTTTATTTTAAGAAAAATATTTGAATAAAAAATAATTAAATAACTAAACCTAATCTTAATTAATTAACAAAATGATTGATTATTAATTAAAAATAAAAATTAATAAAAGAAAGTTAATTCAACATGTTTTTGTATTTATTAAGAAAAAGATTTGCAACCTAAATCTAATTGTTTTTAAAATGAAATAAAAAGTCAAAATAATTAAATTTATCAAAATTTAATTAAAAAACCTAAATCTACATTTTTTAATGATTTTTTTCCTGATTTTATGATTATAATTAAAAAAGATTAAAAAGGAATAAATAAATTAAAACAAAAAAGAAAGTAGCATGTGCATGGTATTAGAAGCAGAAATGGGGGGGGGGGGGGTGTAATTGAGAATTTTTAGGCCAAAATTTGAGAGAGCCAAAAATGCAGCACTGAATTCAGTGTGAAGGGTCTTTGAAGGATGGATGATAGGAACACGCATCTGGAGTGCTGAGTCTATTTGTGTTGATATCCGATGGTGGCAATCTGCTGACACATGGTGCACGCGTATGTCCTGGTCACATTGGATCTATAAGGAAATAATTAGAAAAAATTATGCAAGAGGCAGGAATCGAACCCCTGCCCTTGCACACACACAATGCCTTAACACACGCCGCCTCAACCGTTGGAACGACTTTACATCCAAGAGTATAAACTAAATAATAATAATATATTTGAAAAAGGAAACTAAATCCAAATCAGCACATGTGCGCATCCCAGTGGGACCCTGGATATTTGAACGAACCAACCACGTGGGGGCACACTAGATCACCGGAGTCAACCGATCAGGCCAGACCGGAGTCAAACCTCCAGTTATCTTCTCTGATGGCCTCAAAAGTCAAATCTTGCATAAATCAATGAAAACAAGCAAACGAATAATCCTACTAGGCTAATTGGACCCATGCGAATCTGATGGCAGGGTTAGTTTGGTCTGAAACTCATTCTATCAAGGAAAACAAAGCTCAACGGCCATGGATGCCCTAATGATGGCATTTTGTGTTTTAGGCGTCAAAACTTACATATGATACGTCAAACCTGTTCTAATGGTTCCCCTGAACATAAATCAAACCATTAAATGTATCAACAAAGCATGAATATGAGGTTTCGATTTTAGAAAACCTTACCAAACGGTGATACTTGGTTGCGACGATGTGAGATGCCGTGGGCCTTAAGAATGACAGGGATGGACTCCTGGTATCTTCAGGAACGTGATAGAGTCTTTAGATTGGATCGAGGGAAGCTGGATCACACAAAAACAGGTTGCACCTTTTTTTGAATTTTTTGGAAATTTTCTTTTATGGTTTAGAGGCAGTTGCGTGTGTACATGAGGCCTGGCTTTGTTGTGTGTATATATAGTAAAGTGTAGAGGGTAGGAATAAGGCAAGAAATCATGGTGTTATGGCATGGTTTAAAAATAAAATCAATATTTGAAAATTTTCCAAAATTGCATTATTCTTGCCACTTTGGTCCTTGCATGAACCTATACATGTTTGCACGAAATCTTGGGCCCAAAACTAATCAAAACCATCAGCCCATATGTCATAATCCATCACTTATTATTTTATGCAATTTACTTTGTATTTATTTGAATAATAACAAAATAAATATGAATAAAATAGATAGAAATTGAAAGTAAATGTAGGAATGAGTTTATAGGTCTTCCATAAGGTCATGAATATGTTTGAAGCTCAAAAAGTTAGGTCACTAAATTAAAATTTCAAATTTGCATGCTTTGCATTTCATGAATTTCACCAAAATTTCCCAACTTGTACCACTCATAACTTGCTCAATTTTTATATTTTGGAGATGATCTTAGAATTTTTAGAAATAACAAGATGTCCCCTACAATCTCTATGTTGTTAACTTTTTCATTTGGATAATTTATCTTAATGTAACTTGCCTTGACAAAAAATGCCTTTTTGTTGACTTTCAAAAAGACCTGTAATGTGTTGGCTCATATCTTTCCAATGATGAGTTTTTTAAGCTTGAGGACAAAAGAAAAGTTGTAGGTAATTGAATTTTATTCACAATGAGCTTTGGTTGGGAAAAATTGGATGAATCATGTGAAAGTTATGCCTGGTCAAAGTTCAGTTGACTTTCTCTAGAAAACCCTAATTTAGCAAGTTTTGATTCTTGATGATTTGAGAGCATTCCTTGAGGAATCATGATCAACCCTTGATCAAATGATGGATATCACTTAAAAATGTTTACGTTGACCAAATTTTTTGAAGTTTGACTATCCATTGACTACAATTGACTTTTGACCTAATATAGTTGATTTCCAATGATCTGAGCAATTGATTGAGCAAACTTGTAATGCAAGGTATGAAAATTGGCATGAGTATTCTTGGGGACATATTAGGGACAATGGAAATCACTTGAGGCCTTTTAAACCCAAACTTCTTTGTGAAAAATGAAAACCTATTTGGAGATCCATTGCTTAGGGGAAAATTTGTCTGATCAATTCTTGGTCAACCTTGAGCATTTGAGGACCCCTAGGAGTATGCTTTGAATAAAATAAGAGGGAAAATTTTGGGCTACAACAGATGCCCCTGTTCAATCGTCTTAAACCTGAGGATTTTAGATTGGCTTGTCTGCCTTTCGTGATCTTAAGGTGGAAGATGATTGAACACTAAAGTGCCTAGAAAATTATGCTCGCCGGTGCACAAAGTAACATTGTCAGCTGATAAGATGCTTGAATGGGCTTAGAAGATTTCATTCGAAGAGGTGAATGAGATTAGTTGGAATGGGCTTATAGATTCCATCCAAAGTAAATATTGACTTCAAAATAGAAGAAGTATTAGAATAAATCATTGGTCAATTTAAACTGAGCCAGAAGAGGTCTTTATAACTTTAACTAGAAGAAGAATCAGAATAAATCATTGGTCAATTTAAACTGAGCCAGAAAAACATCAACTGGAAGAAGTATCAGAATAAATCTTTGGTTAATTCATCTGAGCCAGAAAATGTCTACGACCATTTTCAACTGGAAGAAGTATCAGAATAAATCATTGGTCGATTCAATCTGATACAGAAGAGGTCTCTGTTGTCTTTTAACTGGAGGAAGTATCAGAATAAATCATTGGTCGAATTAAACTGAGCCAGAAAAAAGGTCTACTGGAAGAAGTATCAGAATAAATTAATGGTCAATTTTATCTGAGCGAGCGACTATATACAACCGTCTTCAATTGGAAGAAGTATAAGAATAAATCATTGGTCGATTTAATTTGAGCCAGAAGAGGTCTCTATATCTTTAACTGGAAGAAGTATCATAATGAATCATTGGTCGATTTAAACTGAGCCAGAAAAAGATCTACTGGAAGATGTATCAGAATAAATCATTGGTCGATTTAATCTGAGCCAACATATATTTATGCTTATTTTTATCTGGAAGAAGTATCAGAATAAATCTTTGGTTGATTTATCTGAGCCAGAAAATGCCCACGACCGTCTTCAATTAGAAGAAGTATCAAAATAAATCATTAGTCGATTTAATTTGAGCCAGAAGAGGTCTCTGTTGTATTTTACTAGAGGATGTATCAGAATAAATCATTGGTCGATTTAAACTGAGCCAAAAAAAGATCTACTGGAAGATGTATCAGAATAAACCATTGGTCGATTTAATCCGAGCCAGCATATATTGTTTATGATAAGATTGTTTGGTCCTATCAGTAATTGATGATGTTGGTCTGTTGATATATCTTTTCCTTGAAAAGGTAAATGGTTAGCTGTATGTAATGTTATGATGTATGAAATGCATTGCAGAATGATGTTCCCAAAATAAATGAGATTGTGTCATATGTATATGTTATGATGTTTGTAAATGATGTATGAATGTGAGTGCATCAGTTGCTTTTTATAGTATCGTTGAACTAGGGAAAATAAATCCCTGACTGCTGCTAGATAAAATTGTTTTGTTGGAAGATTTTATCAACTTAGAGAAATAAGCTCCGCTGGGGGATGCTCTTCCGTAGCTAGAGAAATAAACTCTATTGGGGAAAGAAATTTCATAAACTGCTTGGGGATTTTATGAAACTCTGTTGGGGAATTCTCTAAGATGCTAGGGAGATGATTGAAAATCTTTATATGTTGAGAAGTGCCAGAATATCTAAAATCATTAGGCTATATGCTAAAGATATGGCAGCGACCTGCGGGAAAATGCCCCTATTTCTGTACCTACTGAGGAATGTACCTTTACTGATGATGAATTTTATGAAAATGGTCCCCTAGGGGTGTTCTGTGGGGATGTACAAATGGCTTTTCGACATTGACCTAAATCTTAATTCCCTTAGTAACTGTCTTTCCATTTTTATGCATATACTTGTAAATAGTAATCATATCCAAATGCATATGTTCATTTAAAATAATCACTGGACGTTTTCGCAAACAAAACAGAAGATAAAAACAAATAGTTTTGAACTTTAAAAGTGAAATTTTGTATTGATTTGAGAAAGTATGCCTATAATAGGCGTCTTTATACAAGGAAACGGATATCCCACTAAGAGGAATGTCTTCATAAAAAATGAGAAATATACAACGTGGTACACAAAGGAAAAAAGCTATGTGAAATAATCCCATTGGGTTTCAATTCTGCTATTGCCTTTATATCTTTGAGCGCCTCATCACTTTGCTGCTTGGCAGAAGCTGACTGGATTGATCCGTACCATTCGAACTTGTCAATTTGATAATGAAGTTTGGATGTAAGGTCATCCAACAGGACATAGTCATATGCTTTTAATCCCTAATTTTTTCCTGGACCGCCCTTTCAGGTTTTCAGTCCACCGGGATACCCTTTTTTGCCCAAGTCGCCTTTTCAGGTTTTCGACTTGCCGGGTCTACAAATTTTTCATATATATATATATATCCATAACTTTTGCCCAAACCCTTTTGGTTCACTGGGATGCCCTTATTTCTACCTAGGTCAGTCAACCTAGTGGGTCTCTTTTCATGCGTAGTATCTTTTAACTATGTCCGCGTTTACAGGGTGTGGAAGGTCGTCACCATCCATGGTGGTTAACATCATGGCTCCACAAGAAAATATACTCTTGATCATAAATGGTCCTTCATATGTAGGAGTCCACTTGCCCCTTGGATCCCCTTATGGCAGGATGATGCGCTTGATTACCAGGTCACCAACCTGATATACCTGTTGTCTAACCTTCTTGTTAAAAGATTTAATCATACGTTTTTGGTACATCTAACCATGACAAATAGCCGCGAGCCTCTTCTCGTCAACCAGGTTCAATTGGTCAAGTCGAGTCTGAATTCATTTGTCTTTGTTTAAACTTGCATCCTTCATGATTCTCAAAGAAGGGATCTGGACCTCGACGAGTAAAACAACTTTTATACCGTATACGAGAGAAAAATGGGTTTCCCCTGTTGATGTGCACATTGAGGTACGGTAACCATGAAGTACAAATGGTAACATTTCATGCCAGTCTTTATATGATACCGTCATCTTCTGTATAATCTTCTTTATATTCTTATTGGCAGCCTCCACAGCGCCATTCATCTTCGGCCCGTAAGGAGAAGAGTTATGATGCTGGATCTTAAATTGCGTACAAAGCTTGGTGATCATAATATTATTGAGGTTGGTACCATTATCTGTGATAATTATTTCTAGGATACCATACCGACAGATAAGATTGTGTCTGATGAACCGAGCCACGACGTTCTTGGTAACAGAAGCGAACGAGGCTGCCTTTACCCACTTCATGAAGTAACCAATGGCGACAAGGATGAAATGATGTCCATTGGAAGAAGTAGGTATAATCTCTCCAATCACATCAATACCCCACATTGTAAACGCCCAAGGAGCAGTCAAGACATTTAACAGAACTAGAGGCACATGTACTTTGTCAACCTAAATTTGGCATTTGTGACAAGTTCAGGAGTGATGATGACAATTTGCTTCCATAGTGGACCAAAAGTATCCTGCCCGCAGGATCTTTTTAGCCATTGTATGCCCACTAGAGTGGGTTCCAAAGGTACCTTCGTGCATATCATCCATGATTTTCTCGACTTCTCTTTTGTCCACACACCGCAGTAAAGTGGAATCATGGTTGTGCTTGTAGAGAATTTCATTACTCAGGAAAAACTTGGCAGTGAACCTTCTTAAGAACTTTTTTTCATTGAGGGATGCTCCCTCAGGGTATTCTTGTGCTTCGAGATACCTTTTCACCTCGTGGAACAAAGTTTTTTCTTCTACTCCCTCAGCATCTATCTCATAACAATGGGTTGGTTCATCTAATCTTTTGATTATGATCCGAGGGGCTTCGTTATCCCATCTGACTTTAAACATGGATGACATGGTAGCTAGCGCGCCCGCTAACTGATTCTCTTCCCGTGGAATATGTTCAAAGGTAATCTCTTCAAAATATGGGATCAATGTCAATACATGCTCTCGGTACATGATGATATTAGGATGCTTCGTGTCTCATTCTCCCTTAATCTGACTAATCACCAAGGGTGAGTCTCCGTATACTTGTAATAACTCGATCCTCATACCGATAGCAGCCTTGATACCCATAATGCATGCATCATATTTGGTCATATGTTAGTATAATTAAAATATAGTCTGGCAGTGAAGGGTGTATGGCAGCCTTCTGGAGAGATAATCACAACACCAATGCCATTGACGAGTGCGTTGGAAGCTCCATCAAAGACCATAGTCCATCGATATCCTTTTTCATGTCCATCATATGGTCCAAGTTCTTCACATTCTGTTACTGGCATGATGTTCTCGTCCGGGAACTTAAAATTCATTGACTGGTAGTCGTCTACAGCCTGGTGAGCCAAATGATCATCTAGTATACTCCCTTTGATTGCTTTTTGGGTAGTGTACTGAATATCGTATTCGGTTAGGACCATTTTCCATATTGGTATTCTTCCGGAGATAGCGGGCTTCTCGAATATGTATTTGATAGGATCCATTTTAGATAAAAATAAGGTAGTGTGAGTCAACATATACTGTCTTAGTCGGCAAGTAGCCCATGCCAAAGCGTAACAAGTTTTCTCGAGCAGTGAGTACCTTTTTTCACAGTCGGTAAACTTTTTGCTAAGGTAGTATATCACATGCTCTTTTCGACCAGACTCGTCATGCTGCCCCAGCACACACCCCATTGAATTCTCAAATACTATTAAGTACATGATCAAAGGTCTTCCTTTAATCGACAACATCAAAATTGGAGATTCTTGAAGATATTCTTTGATTTTGTCAAAAGCAGTCTGGCAGTCGTAATTCCACTTCACTACTTGATCTTTCTTCAGTAATTTGAAGATTAGCTCACAATTAACGGTTAGGTGGGAAATGAATTTGGCAATGTAGTTTAGACGTCCCAAGAATCCCCTAACCTCCTTCTCAGTGCGGGGAGTTGGCATTTCTTGTATGGCTTTAACCTTTGCAGGGTCTACTTCAATACCTTTGCCACTGACAATGAAACCTAAGAGCTTACTAGATCTTACTGGATCTTACTCCAAAGGTGAATTTGTTCGGGTTTAGTCTTAACTTGTACTTCTTCAACCTTTCAAATAGTTTTTGCAAATGGTCTAAGTGATCTTCTTCAGTTTGAGACCTGGCTATCATATCATTGACATAGACCTCTATCTCGTCATGGATCATGTCATGGAACAAAGATACCATAGCCTGCTGATAGGTTTCCCAGGCGTTCTTCAACCCGGATGGCATAACCTTGTAGAAGAAAGTGCCCCACTGTGTGACGAAATTTGTTTTCTCCATGTCTTCAGGCACTATTTTGATCAGATTATAACCGGAGAAACCATCCATGAAGGAGAATATCTTATGCTGTATGGTGTTGTCAACCAGAACATTAATATGGGGAAGTGAAAAGTCATCCTTCGGGCTTTCCCTATTCAAATCTCTGTAGTCCACACACATACACACTTTACCGGCCTTCTTAGGTACCGGTACCACGTTCGCAAACCATTGTGGATAAGAAGTAACAACTAAGAATCCGACATTAAACTGTTTCATGACTTCAGCCTTGATCTTTTCTAACATCTCAGGACACATACGTCGAACCTTTTGCTTCACTGGAGAGAATTCTTCTTTCATTGGCAGACGATGAACCCTGATATCAGTATCCAGCCCCGACATGTATTCGTATGACCAGGCAAAGATCTCAATGTAGTCACGTAACATCTGAATTAACCGTTCTTTAACACCATTTTCCAAGTTGACACCTATCTTGACTTCCTTTTTATTTTCCCCAGTACCCAAGTTTACTGTCTCGACCGGCTCTTTGTGAGGCTGTATTGCTCTTTCCTCCTGCTGTAATAGTCTAGCAAGTTCTCCTGGTACTTCACAATCTTCCCCACCTTCGTCATCAGCTTGGTAGATTGTATTTTCAAAGTCATAACTGGCCATAGCATAACTGTTATCAATGGGATCCAGGGTGGATGTGGATCTGCAATTTGATATGTGGGTGTGTGTAAGAGCACATAGCTATTTTGAAAAAACAAAGTAAAATAAAAACAGGGAGAGTAAAATTTGAATGAAAAACGTCCAATGATTTATTAATGACATATGAAAATGAAATGTGATAACCCTCACAAATAGACTGTTGTGCCTTAGGTAAGACACAAGGCTTAGAGTTTAAATCGTTCAAAAATTACATATCCTCAAAAACAGAAGAACAATTACTCCTGGATAAAAGAAATAGGCACAAAGTCTCTAGCCGTCCAATTATTGAGTCCACTGTTGATAGTAGGGAAGATTCAATTGTTCAGGTCACAGTCACTGTCAACGTCTTCTACATTATTGAGTCCATGGTTACTGATGCGTAGTGGTGGTCCTCGAGCGCGCGCACGACGAATAACTTTTTGAGCTCCTAAAGTGAAACCAAAACCAAATTTTCCAGACTTGTAAGGGATTTCAGGAAATTGGTCCCAAATAATACACCCGCCATCTTCAACTACAACCTTAGCATCTTTTAGAGAAGTCGTTTTTACCGGAGGTCTGGTAATCTTTGGAACAACGGTAGCAGCTTTGGTAGCATCAATCGTCTGAGGAACCTCTTCAAAATTTTGACAGGGGGTTTCAATGAACTCACCGCCCATTTTGACATATTTGAAAGAGTTCAAATGGCTTACCATATACTCTTCTTTGCCACGGACTGTAACAATCTTTCCATTAACCGAATATTTTAACATCTGATGAAAGGTGGAAGTGACAGTGCCAGCCCCATGAATCCAAGGGCGTCCTAATAAGCAGGAGTAAGATGGACGAATGTCTATTACATAGAAAGTGGAGTTGAAATTTCGGGAACCCACTTTAATCGGGATGTCCACCTCCCCATGTACCATCCTTTTGGAACCATCAAAAGCCCTCACCATAATATTACTGGGCTTCATTGTAAGTCTTTCATAGTCCAATATGTCTAAGGCACCCTTGGGTAGAACATTCAGAGATGAACCAATGTCCACCAATACATGAGCTAGAGTAATTCCCTTGAATTCAATAGAGACATGTAGGGCATCATTATGTTTTCTTCCCTTAGGAGTCAAATTAGCATCGAAGAAACCTAGTCAATTGTTGGCAGTCATACTAGCAACACAACTCTTGAATTTATCGATAGAAGTCTCTTGTGGCACATGAGCAAATCTCAGAAACTTCACCAAAGCCTTAACATGGGCCTCGGAGCACAACAAAAAGCTAGCACTGAGATCTTCGAAGGGTTTTGGCCCAATTATTCCATAATATTATAGTCACTTTTCCGTATGATTTTTAAAATTTCCTCCATTTCTTGTTTGGAGGCCTCATGAATGGCTTCTTTAGGTGCCTCCATCCGGGCAGGCTCAACCGATACTTCTTTGCCCTGAGTCCCAGCTGACTCAGTAGCAGGAATAACAATAGGAGTAACAATAGGAGTAGCAACAAGAGTAACAATAGGAGTGGCAACAGTCTTTGGAGAGATTTCAGGAGAGAAAATCCTTCCGCTTCTGGTAACTTTACTGGTCCCCACAATGTTGCCAATGTTAGGATCAGTATCTTCAGTAACTTCATTCTTGATGTCTAATAGGTCTTACTTGACGCCATGATAATAAATGTCAGCTCCATAATTTCAAGGAACGACTTTGTCGGAGGAATATGGTATGGGCGCTGGAGAGGTAATGATCAAGGGAGAAATTTTAGGGCCGTTAGTAATCCTTATAGGCCCTTTGGAGGAGACCCTTGTAGGATTATTAGAGATGGTAATAATTGACACATCTTCACATCTTACATATTTACATAGGATTTCCATAGAGGGAGTCTTCTTAAACAGAATTTCCATGTCATTCATCAGACGTTGGACACCTATCTTCAACAATATACAACCATTGGGTAGGGATGTATAGAGGTGACAATCTTTATTACAGCCCGGAAATAAATCGGCTCGTAAGAGGCTCTTCTTAACAACTAGAAGAGGAGTAGTTAATTCACCCACATAAGAAATAAACATAATATCATCAACAACATTGATACCACTGTCATGTTTGGGCATCGGTGCAGTTATTACATTGGGGGTCTCAGAAGGGTCAAATTCAATCTCCTTTGCATCAATAAGGTCTTGAAATTTACTTTTTCAATGCCCAACAATCATTCGTATCATGCCCCAGGCTTTTGGAGTGATAAACACACTGTGCATTCAGATTGTAACAAGGAGATAAAGTGTTTGGGTTTTGGGGGAGGATCCTTCAAAGTGACCAGGTCAGCCTTCAACAAATGTTGCAATGCTTGAGACAAAGGCATGTTAATCCTGGTGAATTGTCTTCTAGGCGCATCCTACCTGCGCTGATTATTTTGTCATTGAGTTGGTGCAGGGTTAGAGATCATTACAGCTCCTACTGTTGGACGATGTTCAACTTTATCATGTTTTCTTTAACCATAGGCAGCACTAAGTTCCTTCTTTCCACTGAACGGCTTCCTCGCAGTACTTGAAGAAGCATCCTGTGATACGGTGGGAGAACTGACTTGATGTTTTGCGTTTCGATCGCACTTGTGCGGATAGCAAGAGTCGCCACCGACTTTTCTTTTATCCAAAAGGAAAGGTAAAAAAGCACAGGAAAGACCTTTCGAGATTTTCTCGGGTTCGGGGGGTAGATTATGAAAAGGGAAGGTATTAGCACCCTTTTCATCCATGGTTTTCCATGGGCTCTTAGTTAATCGTTTAGATCACTTGCTTTCATTTTATAGTGTGCTTGTGGTGTGGGCTTTGAAAGTATTTTGAAAAATCTCTTTGTAATGGTTTTCATCTCTATAAGAACGTATACAAAGTTTTGTTTCAAAAAGTGATTCAAAGATGTGTTTGTGAATCGTGTTTCGGAAAGTGTTTTGAAAAGAGGTTTTGCAATGGTTCTTGTCTCTATAAGAACGTATACAAAACGTTTTGTCTTTTTGAAAATGTTTTTGAAATGAAAGTGTAGGTGTGAAAGTTTTTTATCGTTAGCAAGCGAGTAACTAAGAACGAATCTATCTACTCGAAAGGTCTTAAATTGTTCTTTTCTTCCTCCTTTTAATGGTGCTATCTTACCATTGATTTGGTAAGAAGCCCCACCGTTGGATGTGAAGGGACAGGCGCGGGTCAATTTTACAATCATCGAAAGCAACTTAGGAGACGCTTTAGCAATTTTCATAATGGACGAGATCGTTTTAATCGAAGGCAACATCGAGGGTCATCGAGGGACTACGATCTTTTTTTTATCGAAGGGTCATTGCTAAAGTGTCTCATATTCGAGGGACATGATTGTATTTCTGAGGCAACGAGCGAGGTTACCCTAGAGGTGCGCGTGTGAAAAAGTGTGTTGGTTTCAAGTTATTTTATTCTTTGATTAGGTCATCTAGCGATTGATTTTTGAATCTTGCCACACACGCCTAATTGCTATACAGTATATGGAAAATAGTAAATTGCGGGAATTGAAATTCTACGCTATTACAAAGTGTTCGGGAATGGGGGTACAACTTTTAAAAATGGGGATGAATCAAATGCGATAGCAAAATCCAAATAGCAAACAATACAACCAAATCGAATTTTGTGCGATTTAATTAAAGCTTTGATAATCCAAGAAAATAAAATCAACAAAATATGAAAATGAAATGTTAAGTATTTACTTGAAAAGAAAAAAGTAAAACCTATTCTAAAAAATAAAAATAATTGATTAAATTAAAATTCTTTATTTTTTTTGTATTTTTATTAATTATGTTAGTAACAAGATAAATTAAGGAGGGACTAAACTAAGTTCTATTATTTTTTTTGGTGTTTTATTATATGTAAAATTAAATCTAAAACAAATTTATTAAAAAAAGAAAATGATAAAAAACTAAATTACAAAACCTAAATCAATTTACAAAAAATATTTAAGTTTTATTAGTATTGTGCATAACAATAAAAAGCATAAGGAGAAAACAAATAAAAACATGGGCTTATGGTGACTTGAGGGTGAGGCCCAAAGTAGTTACATACTAATCTTGTTGTAACTAAGAACAAGCCAATGGGGGGTGTTAAACGCGAATGGGCTTAAGGGCATGTTCACTGGGCTATCCAACATTTGTTTAGCAAAACAGAAATCCAGTTCTCTTAAACCAACTTAGTATCTGATTAAGGGAAAAACAATATTAGGGTTTAGAACCCTTGTAAATCACAGCGCCGCTCTTCATCCCCTTCGCCCATCCCTGTATCATCCTTGTTCATCTCGGAAACCTCTAAATGTTCTCTTCTTCCCATCCCCGTTTTAAACTCATGACCGAATCTCCCTCTTCTACCTCCTTATCTCACCATGATTTGTGTCTCTTTGAAACCCTAGTTTCGGATCTAAGCCTAAAATAAATGAAGTTGATTCGTCCTTGCCCTCTCTAAACTCTCTATTGCCGGAATGCAGTTGTTCTCGCCTCCCTAATCAAGTGCTAACGATTTTCTTTGAAAAAAAGGGTAAGGTTAAAAATTTCGTTGATTTTTTATATCTTATTGTTTTTCTGTTAACTAAGAAATTTCTTTTTTAAATGCCAGAAGTATGTGCTTATGGAAGATTTGAGAATGAAGCATTCATACCTGTTGGAGCTTTACGATTTCTTATGATTTAGAAAGGGAGAGGCGAGACGGTGACTGCGTTTAGTGGTGACGGAAGTTTCACGAGGACGAGAATGTGGCTTCAATAATTTGTCGGTAATCTTCCTCTGTCTTTTTTTTTACTGATTGTGATGCTGGTTATTGGGATCTTGAGGCTTTGTTTTGTTTTTTTGAGCTTGTTACAGATTTCCTGTTGTCTGAAGCTTGTTAACTGTGTTTGGGGATTTTTGATGGTTAATGATTTGCTATTCTTGATGATGGTTAATGGGTTGTGGGATTTTGGAAGTTGGTTCTGTTGCTTAAGGCTTGTTCACAGTTTGACAGGTTTTGGGTTTTAGGCTTGGTTACAATGTTTTGTTAACTGGTTATTGTTTGATGTTTACTGTTTTTTTTGGGTTTGGACTCGTTGATGGTTAACAGGTTTGCTTTGATGAGGGTTCCTATGTTTTCAGCTTGAGACTTGTGTGTATTTTTGCTTGAGACTTTTTGCAGGCTTGGAGTTTTGAGGTTTACTGTTTTTTTTTGTTGGGCAATTGACAGGGTTTTTGGTTACAGTGTTGAGATTTTTTGGTTTTGGATGTTTGACAGGTTTTGGTTACAGTGTTGAGATTTTAGGTTTTCATGTGTTTGAAGCTTGGTTCAAGTTTTTGAGGTTGATTACCGTGTTTGAGATTTATGGATGTTTGGAGTTTTTTGAGGTTTTAACAGTTTGAGACTTGTGTGTTTTTTGAGGTTTTGACAGTTTGAGACTTGTGTTTTGTTTTTTTTAGGTTTTGACAGTTTGAGACTTATGTGTTTTTTCTTTCTATTGCCTCCTCTTTGTTATATTGACTCTGTTTCTGTTATCCATATTCAAAATGGTGGGAAACCAACAAATTGAATATTTTAGTATATTGTCCTTATGGCCTTTTTGTTGCAGTTTTTGTTTTTTAGCACATTCTATGCAACTTGTGACAGGCAGGGCAGCAAGGCTGTGTATTCCAATAACCTAGGTGACTTCTTTCCTCTCTTCTCTCTCAATGACAATAAAAAAGCAAATTGCTTTTTTGCTCTTTTTCTAATTCTGAAAGGTTTGCATGGAAAATGATGACTTCATTGCTTCTTGAACAAGTTTTTGTTTGACTTAGCATCTTAGCTATTTGCTTATTGCTGCATTGCTGTCTGCTTTAGCTTTTGTTGATGCTGTTGTTATTTGTCCAGTTGTGATAATGCTGCTGTTTGTCTGATTCAGTTTGTAACATTCTATTTGCTTCAGTTTGTGCATTTTGTTTGGACAGTTTGCTTGCATTTTGTTTGGACAGTTTGCGCATTTCTGCTTGTTTGGACAACTTTGTAGCTTTTCTTCTTGTTTGGACATCTTTGTATCATTTCTTCTTGTTTGGACAGCTTTGTAGCATTTCTTGGACAATTTTGCAGCATTTCTTTTCCTCTTTCTTTTTGTGAACCAAGAATGGTAACCTTCTTGTGATTTGCAAATAGGAAATAGATTGTGATGAAATAAAAAATGGCATTCTGATTCCACTTTGCAAACCTTAATGATGAATAGCATTTAAAATCTCTGTTCATGCCCAAATAATTTGCACTAACCATTTTTCTTTTCTTGTTTTCATGTGAGAGAAATGGATATGACAAAGCAAGGAAGGCGAGAAATCTGTGGCAAGCATGAAGGTCTTTAGAGATAAACAAAAGAATTTGATACAACTTCAATCTTCAGACAAACTTAGGCATATATTAATTCTCCTAGGCCAAACATTTATTTGGATTTTCTTTGTAATTTTAGAAAAATCATTCTTGTATTGTATCCAATAATTGTATCAATTCATCTTTAAATACAATAAGTTGTAAAATATAAAGTATTTAAAAGAATAAATTGTTTTGTAACAATGTATGAATTTGGAGAAAATCTTATGAAATGTTCTGGTGTCACTTGAAATCCTTGATCAACAATAACTTGTAATTTCTCTTCGCATCCTATTTGATTTTTGAAATTCCCAATCAAGATATTTGAAACAAAATGCTCCAGTTTGGTAACTTAAATTCCAAGTAATCCCACTAATTTTGTAACTACATTCCAAACAAACACGCACTGTATATTCCATTTCCTAACCAAACAAAAGTTTTAAGGACGTAAATCATCTGGTCAATCTGAATCAAAATCATGGTCGTCCCAAATGACAGTCTTAACCTCCATCTCTTGTCCCAAACAAATCATGCTCTGAGAATAAACATTAACCTTTTCAGTAAACTTGAGGAAGCATGAAGACCTGTGAAAGCCAATTGAATTTTTGAGAACTCATTTTCTTTTGAGGATTGCAAGAAAAACCCTAATTGCTGGTTTACTGCCAAAGAAGAGAATCTATCTGGTCAATTTCTAAGCCAACTTGAATATCTGAGAAACCCTAGGGTTGTGTCTTCTATGAAAAATGGGAGGGCAAATTTTGGGGTACAACTGCTGCCCCTGTTCAATCTTCTTGAATTTGAAGAGTTAGATTGGCGAGTTTTGCCGTTCGTGACTCGAAGGTAAAAGATGATTGGACACTAGAGTGCCCATAAATTTGCACTTGACAAAGGTGTAGCTGAGGGAATGGGCTTAAAGATGCCATTTGGAGAGGTGTTAGAATCTTGTTGGAGACGGGCTTGTAGATGCCATCCAATAATGTTTGTTGTAAATCAAAAGAATAAGCATCAGAATGGTGTCCGTATTTGGAACGTATCTGAACTGTATCTGTACTTGAATCTGAATAAGTAACAGAATGGCTACCGTTTCTGGAGCGTATCTGGACTGTATCTTGAAATTGAAATCTGAATGAGTGACAGAATGACAACCGTGTCTGGAGCGTATCTGGACTGTATCTTGAAATTGTGATCTGAATGAGTATCAAAATGGCATCCTTGTCTGGAGCGTATCTGTACTGTATCTAGACTCTTTGAACATCGTTAATGGTAGCTGTTAATCTTATCCTGTAAAGGGTAAAATGTTAGCTGAAGCACAAAGTTATGTTGCATGAAATGTATGATGCAATATATGTACTTTATCAATGTTTATAATATATGGATGTAATGTATGCGCATGTAAGCTGATTTGTTGTATTGTTGAGGAAAATAAATCCTTGACTGCTGCTGAGGATTCCGTTGTGAGAATAATGCCATATACTTCTTGAGGAATCTGTTTGGGGAATCCAGAGAATTTTAATGACTTCTACTGGGGATTATTGATGGGAGTCTTTGTTCTGTCGAGGAGCAATAAAAACTCTGTGGGGAAAAGCTTATTCCTGTTTGGAAAAAGTTCAGGAGTTTCGGTCTTCTGCCACTCTACCGGGGAGTTATCCTAGGTTGGGGAGAAACAAAAGTTGACTGTTATCTGGTTGATTTTTAGGCTTCAAGACAACTTGCTGGGGGAACCTGGAGAAACTGGATGAATTCCGATGGGGATTGAAAGTTTCAGCTCCACCGGGGATCCTAATGATGTACTGTAGGGATTGTTCACGGAATAGCCTAGAGACGCTTTCCTATTCTTTCCATTTGTCAGTAATTTTTCCACTTTGTTTATTTGTAAACAGTAATTATGTTCAAATGCATATGTTCATTAATGAATCATTGGACGCTTTTGCAAATAAAAACACAAGTGTAAAGAAAAAGGCAAATAGTTTTCTGTACTTTGAAAGAGATATCTTTGTATTTACTTTGAATAAGTATTTTGTATAAAGGAGACAAACATCCTAGTAAGAGGATGGTGTCATAAATAAGAAAAAAATTACACAAAGAAAGATAGCTATGTGTAATAATCCCATGGGGTTCCCATTCTGCTATAGCCTCCGTATCTCCGAATATCTTGTCCATTTGTTGCTTCGTCCGAAGATGATTGAATTGATCAGAAGCTCCGAGTTTGTCCGTGAAGAGATTGTCCTTAAAGTGATCCGACGAGACATAGTCATACGCTTTAATTCCCTAACTTTTTCCTGGACCTCCCTTTCGGGTTTTCAATCCACCGGGAAACCCTTTTTTTCCCAAGTCGCCCTTTCAGGTTTTCAACTTGCCGGGTGTACAGATTCTTTTTGTTTTTTATTTTATCCCTAATTTTTGCCCGAACCTTTTGGTTCGCCGGGATGCCCTTGTTTTTCCTAGGTGTGTCAACCTAGCAGGTGTCTTATGCGTAGTATCTTTTGACTATGTTTGCGTTCGCAGGGTGTGGCAGGTCATCGTCGTCCATGGTGGTTAAGATCACCGCCCACCAGAAAAGATGTTCTTGATTACAAAGGGTCCTTCATAGGTAGGAGTCCATTTGCCCCTGGGATCACTTTTTGGCAAGATGATGCGTTTGATCACTAGATCTCCAATTTGATATACCTGGCGTCTGAATTTCTTGTTGAAAGCCTTGATCATCCGTTTTTGATACATTTGACCATGGCAAACAACAGTAAGCCTTTTTTCATCAATGAAGTTCAGTTGATCAAGTCGGGTCTGGATCCAATCGTCTTCACTCAAACCTGCATCTTTCATAATTCTTAAAGAGGGGATTTGAACCTCAATAGGTAAAACAACCTCCATGCCATAAACCAAAGAATAGGGTGTTGCCCCAGTTGATGTGCGAGCCATGGTACGGTATCCGTGGAGAGCAAACGACAGCATTTCATGCCAGTCCTTGTAGGTGACTGTCATTTTTTGTATGATTTTTTTAATGTTTTTATTAGCAGCTTCGACTGCACCATTCATCTTTGGCCGATAGGGGGATGAATTGTGATGTTGAATCTTGAACTGCTCGCACAAGGCGGTGATCATAGTATTGTTAAGGTTTGTACCATTATCAGTGATGATCCTTTTCGGGATACCGTACTGGCAAATGAGATTCTGTTTGATGAAGCGGGAAACAACATTCTTAGTAACGGATGCGAAGGAAGCTGCTTCGACCCACTTGGTGAAATAGTCAATGGCCAATAGAATGAAGCGGTGTCCATTGGAGGCTGTAGGCTTGATCTGCCCAATCATATCGATTCCCCACATAACGAAGGGCCAAGGAGCTGTTAAGACATTTAGAAGAACTGGAGGCATGTGCACCTTGTTTGCATAGATTTGACACTTATGACAGGTCCGAGAGTGTTGATAGCAGTCTGCTTCCATGGTAGACCAATAGTAGCCTGCTCGTAGAATTTTCTTCGCCATTGTATGCCCTCTAGAGTGAGTGCCAAAGGTACCTTCATGCAATTCAGCCATAATCCTTTCAGCCTCAGCCTTGTCCATACAACGGAGCATAATAGAATCATGATTGCATTTGTATAGGATGCCATTACTTAGGAAGAACTTAGCGGAGAATCTCCTTAAGAACTTTTTTTCATTGACTGAAGCTCCTTCTGGATATTCTTGAGCCTCAAGATACCTTTTGACTTCGTGAAACCAAGGCTGGTCCACTACTTCTTCGGTATTAATCTTGTGATAGTGTGCCGGTTCTCCAATTCGTTCAATGGTGATTCGGGGAGTCTCGTTATCCCAATTAAGTTTTAACATGGATGACATTGTAGCTAATGCGTCTGCTAGCTGATTTTCTTCTCGCGGGAAGTGCTCAAAGGTAATCTGCTCGAAATGTGGTAGCAATGTCAACACATGTTCTTTGTAAGGGATAAGGTTTGGATGCTTAGTGTCCCATTCTCCTTTGATCTAACTGATGACCAAAGCTGAATCCCCAAACACAACTAAATATTTGATTCCCAAGTTTATGGCAGCCTTGAGTCCAAAGATGCATGCTTCATACTCTGCCATGTTGTTCGTATAGTTGAAGCAAAGTCTGGCGGTGAAAGGAGTATGGCATCCTTCCGGAGATATGAGCATAGCGCCGATACCGTTTCTAAGTGCATTGGAGGCACCATCAAAGTACAGGGTCCATCGGGATCCTTGTTCAGGTCCGTCACATGGTCTGAATTCTTCAACGTTGTCCAATGTCATGATGTCTTTGTCAGGGAAGTCAAACTTCATGGATTGATAATCTTCTACAGCTTGATGGGCCAGATGATCAGCTAGCACACTGCCCTTTATAGCTTTTTGGGTCGTGTACTGTATATCGTATTCTGTTAAAATCATCTGCCATCTAGCTATCCTTCCAGACAAAGCAGGCTTCTCAAAGATATACTTTATCAGATCCATTTTAGATATCAGCAAAGTGGTATGAGTCAACATATATTGTCTTAGCCGGCGAGCAGCCCATACCAAAGTGCAGCAAGTTTTCTTGAGCAGTGAATATCTGGTTTCACAGTCGGTAAACTTTTTGCTTAGGTAATAAATAGTGTGCTCTTTTCGGCCAGACTCGTCATGCTGCCCCAATACGCACCCCATTGAGTTCTCTAAGACGGTCAAATACATGATTAGCGGTCTTCCTTCGACTGGTGGCATCAAGACTGGAGGCTCTAGCAAATAATCCTTGATTTTATCGAAAGCAATTTGACAATCATCATTCCATCTAACCACCTAATCTTTCTTCAACAGCTTGAAGATTGGTTCACAAGTAGATGTTAGGTGAGAAATGAACCTAGCAATGTAGTTTAGGCGTCCCAAAAAACCTCTGACTTCCTTCTCAGTGCGAGGAGCAGACATTTCTTGTATCGCGTTAACCTTGGCAGGATCAACCTCGATGCCTTTGTTGCTGACAATGAAACCTAAGAGCCTATCGGACCGGACTCCAAATATGAACTTGTTCGGGTTCAACCTGAGTTTGTACTCCTTCAATCTGACAAACAGCTTCTGCAAGTGGTCAAGGTGTTCTTATTCAAGTTGTGATCGGGCTATCATGTCATCTACGTAGACCTCTATCTCATGATGTATCATATCATGAAACAAAGCTACCATGGCGCGTTGATAGGTTGCCCCGGCATTCTTCAGTCCGAATGGCATCACTTTGTAGCAGAACATACCCCACTGTGTGACAAATGTAGTTTTCTCCATGTCCTCAGGTGCCATTTTGATCTGGTTATAGCCTGAGAATCCATCCATGAAAGAAAATACTTTGTGCTGGGCTGTATTGTCAACCAGGATGTCGATGTGTGGAAGTGGAAAATCATCTTTAGGGCTGGCCCTGTTTAAATCTCTATAATCCACGCACATTCTCACTTTGCCGTCCTTTTTAGGCACGGGAACAATGTTGGCCACCCATTAAGGATAGGAAGTAACATCCAGGAATCCAACATTGAACTGTTTCATAACTTCTGCTTTGATCTTCTCTGACATGTCAGGTCTCATGCGCCAGACCTTTTGTTTCACTGGTGGACAGTCTTCTCTTGTGGGCAGGCGATGTACCATAATGTCTGTATCGTGTCCCGACATGTCTTCGTATGACCAGGCAAAGATCTCAACATAATCATTCAAAAGCTGAATTAGGAGCTCCTTGACACTCGGCTCTAGATTGGAACCCACTCTGATTTCCTTTTTATCTTCCTCAGTACCCAAGTTGATTGTATCCAACTGCTCCTCATGAGGCTGAATTGCTCTTTCTTCTTGCTGTAATAGTCTGGCCAATTCCCCTGGCACCTCACAATCTTCCTCACCTTCGTATTCGGCTTGGTAGATCAGATCTTCAGAGTCACTGAAGTCTATAGTAGTATCGTTACCCATGGGATCCTGAATGGAAGGGTACCTGCATTTGTGAGTGTGGGTGTGTGTAAGGGTATAGCCATCTTAAAACAATAAAATGTAAAAGAAAGACAATGAGCATAAAAGGTTTATATATGAAAAAGCGTCCATGATTCATTGAATGACATATGAAAATGAAATAAAAACCCTTACAAATGGACCGATGTGCCTCGGGTAAGACACAAGGTTGAAAATGTACGAATTGTTTGTGAATTATTACAGTCCAACATAAATGTAAAAGATAAATTACTGTGATATGAAAGTTATCGGGATGAAGTCTTTGGCTTCCCAGTTGCGAAGGCCTCCGCTGATAGTAGGAAATATCCAATCTTCCAAGCTGCCCTCCTCTTTATTGTCTTCTATTACATTGACGCTTCGGTTGGTAATCTTCACAGGTGGCCTCCCAGCACGGGCATGGCGCACAACCTTCTGACCAGTCGAAGTAAACCCCAAGCCAAACTTGTCTGATTTGTAAGGAATGTATGGAAGCTGCCCTAGATTGTGCACCATCCTTCTTCCACTACTGCCCTTGCATCCTTGAGAGATGACATCCGAGGTGGAGGTCTGGTGATCATAAGATTTGAGGATACCACCTTGGTCGCCGCTACTTCTGGAGAGACTTCTTCAAAATGTTGGAAAGGGGTTTCTATGAATTCGTCATCCAACTCTACATATCGGAAAGAATTCAGATGACTAATCATGTATTCCTCCTACCCATGGACAATTATGATCTTCCCTTGGACCGGGTACTTGAGCATCTGATACAAAGTGGAGGTGACAGCTCCAGCATTGTGGATCCAGGGGCGTCCCAACAGACAAGAATAAGAAGGATGGATGTTCATCACGTAGAAGGTGGAGTTGAACACCTGAGTTCCTACCTTGATCGGGATGTCCACCTCCCCGTGGACCATCCTCTTAGAGCCGTCAAATACTCTCACAATTATGTTGTTGGGTTTTAAAGTCAGCCCCTCACAATCCAACCTATCAAGGGCTTTCTTTGGCAAGACGTTTAAAGATGATCCAGTATCAACCAAGACATGAGCTAGGGTTGTTCCTCTGCACTCCACCGAGACATGTAATGCATCGTTGTGTTTTCTCCCTCTGGGTGTCAAGTCAGCATCGGAGAAGCCCAGGCCATTATCAGCTGTCAAACTGGCCACACAATCCTGGAACTGGTCAGCAGACGTCTCTTGCGGCACATGAGCTGTCTTCAGAAATTTTAGCAAAGCTTTGGCATGTGCTTCAGAGCACAACAGCAGGGCTAGCATAGAGATCTTGGAAGGGGTCTGCCCCAACTGTTCAACCACATCATAATCACTTTTCTTTATGATCCTCAGGATTTCTTCCATCTCCTTCTTGGATGTTTCAAGAATAGCTAGTGATTGAGTCTTCGTCTAGATAGACTCTTCTTGAACGTTCTTTCCTTTATTCTCAGCAGCGGAAGTAGGGATAGGAATTGTATTGTCTTTGTCGGTGGGTGCTCTTGCAGGTACAATTACTGGTGTAGAGGTAATCTTCGGAATGGCCAGGGGTCCAAAGACTGCTGTTGGAGGAGCAATCTCTAGAGAGAAGATCCTACCACTGCGGGTGATCTTGCTAGTTCCAACAATATTGCTAATGTCAGAATTGTCCTCCTCAGAGCTGTCTTCTTCAGCAGTCAGTTCAATCTGTTTAATACCATGGTAGTAGATTTCTCCACCATAATTCCATTGTACTGTTTTATCCGATTTATATGGGGCGGGCTCGGGCATTGTAATCTTGAGCGGAGTAGTCTTCGGAGCAGGTGTAATCCTAACGGGTCTTTTAGGGGCCCTGGAAGGATTGGCGTAGATGGTTATTATTGAAACTTCTTTAACTGGAACGGGTGAAACAGGAACATTCTCAAACAAAATTTCTTGGTTATCCATCAGTCGTTGGATACCTTTTTTCAACAGTGGGCAGTCAAATGATGAAGATAGGCAAACAGGGCAGTCTTTGTCACAACCTGGGAAAATTCCAGCTTTCAATAATTTCAACTTAATAGTCGGGAGCAGAGTTAACAGTTCATCCATGGTAGAAACAAACAGATCTTCCTCAACAACATTGGCATTGTGACCATGCATCGGCATCGGAGCGGAAATAACATTCAGTTTCTCAAGCGCTTCAAACTCAACTTCCTTCACGTCTATCAGTTCTTGAATTTTATTCTTCAGATCCCAACAACTGTTGGTGTCGTGCCCTGGACTTTCAGAATGGTACGCGCATCTGGCGTTGGGATGGTAGTATGGAGACGTAGTATTAGGATTCTTTGGGGCCTCTTTTAGCATGGCCAGATTCAACTTCAGAAGATGTGGTAGGACTTGAGCTGGAGTCATGTTAATCTTTGTGAATTGCCGAACTAGCCTTTCCACCCTTTGCTGAGTATTTCTCGGCTAGTTATTTCTTGGCTGATCATTTCTTGGCTGGTCTGATGCAGGATTTTGAATCATAACAGCCCCCACAGTTGGTCGGCGCTCAGTTCTTCCCTGATTTCTCTGTGAATAGAAAGCAGACACTTCCTTCTTCCCAGTGAAGGGCTTTTTTTACAACTACAGAGGCAGACACGTCTTTTTGGATTTTCCCACTTCTTATACCGGCTTCCACTCTCTCGCCAGTTAAAATCAATTCGGTAAACCCTGCAGAGGAGCTCCCAATCAGATGATTAAATAAAGGGCCTGATAGAGTTCCCAGGAACATGTCCACTAGCTCCCTTTCAGATAAAGGTGGTTGCACCCTTCCGGCTAAATCTCTCCACTTTTGGGCGTAGTCTTTGAAGCCCTCATTTGATACCATAGCCATACTCTGGAGTTGAGTACGGATTGGTGCCAAATCGGCATTGTACTGATACTGTTTATAGAAAGTTGCTGCCAAGTCTTCCCAATTATGGACATCAGCCCTCTCCAACTGGTAGAACCAATCAAGCCGCGTTCCTGATAAACTGTCTTGAAAAAAGTGGACCCATAAGTCCTTGTCAGCAGAATGTGGTTGAATCTTCCTGACATATGATTTGAGGTGTATTTTGGGACAAGACAACCCATCATACTTGGAAAATAGTGGCACTTTAAACTTTGGTGGGATTACAATTCCTGACACCAGCCCTAACTCCTCAAAATCTAGACCCGGTACTCTCTGTATTTCCATAGCAGCTAGACGCTCTTTCAGGTGTTTGTATTTGTCATCAGCCAGAGGGTATTGTTGTTCAGATTAGTCCTCTTCTTCCTCTTCTTCTGCTTCAGAATCTGATGGTACTGCCGTTTCTTTTCCTTTTCTTTCCCCTTCCTCAGATGTTGTTGGAAAATCTAAGGTCCTTCTGGCTTGTCCTTGAAACCTCCTGCCCATGATCACCACACCAGCTGGCTTCTTCTTCTTTTTCTCTTTGGCTAGCAGAGTCTTTAACTCCTCTTGTCCTTTTGTCAGAGCCATGAGCATTTGTTGAAAATGGGCATTCTGTGCCTGAAGATCTTTCACAGTCTGTTCAACATCCATCTCACTGAAATAAATAGTAGAAGGATAAGGCGACCTGTTATGAGAGACCTGTATGATGAATGAAGATGCAATATGCAAATGATTTCAAGGAAATTTAGAAGATTTAAATTTTTCCAAACCAAAAAGAACACACGTCATATTAAATAAAACCAAGTTTGACTACATCAGGCCTCCTTGGGCTTACAAAGAAAGAAACAAAATACAGCAAAAACTCTTAAGACAAAAAGACCGAACGCATCCTCTTTGGAGCAATGTAGGTATTCAGATTTTTCTCTTCATGAAGCAGTTTGGTGAGCTCCAGAACCTTCTTCTCGCTGGCGTAGTACTGGGTTTCAAAGGTTTCCCGTTTTTCCTTCAACTGAATCCAAGCTTTTTGCAGGTCTTCGAGAGAGGTAGGCATGTCCAGATGAAGAACGGTGTATGGGACGTCTCCTTTAATAATAGGCTCAATGATGACAGGAAGGATGGAAGGGTAAGGCATCAAGAGACTCTGGGCACGAGCCCGTACCCACTTAAGGTAAGGCTCGAGAGGGATAGAGTTTTTATGTCCCAAAGTCTTACTGTCCACCTTGTTCACCATTCCCCAAGCACGTGTAAACCTCTGGCGGTAACCTTGGTCTTCTTTGTCGTAGTCGAAAACCAGACCCTGGACGAGCATCTCATGAGGGCCGTCTCTTCGGGCATACCCAAATTTCCGAAGAGCTAAACACGGGTTACAGGTTATACCTCCCCTAATACCTAGCAGAGGTACATTAGGGAACTCCCCACATCGGTCAATAATAGAGATATCTTCCAAGGATCTCGAGCACCAACGGATATCAGAGTGGGTGAGAGACATCATCCTTTGAGACCAAGTTAATCTTTGCTCATTCTTCAATGCTGACTGAGGTAGGTGTGAAGTGAACCACTTAGCGAGTAAGGGGATACAACACAAAAGGGTGCCTCTTTTCTTCATGGTACGGGTATGGAGGAAATGCAAGATGTCTCCTATCAAGGTGGGTATAGGATTGCGAGAGAGAAAGACTTTGATGGCATTAACGTCTATGAATTGGTCCAAATTAGGAAACAAAACCAAACCATAAATGAGGAGAGCTAGCACGTCTTCGAAAGCTTGGAAATCCATGTCATCCCAGAATGAACGAGCTTTTTCCAATAGAAACTTAGCTAGAAAGCCTTTAACCCCACTTCTTGTCTCCCAATTGGCTATGACGTCGGCCCTCTTCACATGTAAAGCTTCGGAGATGAATTCAGGTTTTGGAATCCCTTCTAGACCGGTGAATGGTATCTGATTAAGCACGGGCACCCCTAAGAGTAGAGAGAACTCTTCCAATGTAGGTACCAACTGATAGTCCGGAAAAGTGAAACAATGATGTATGTGATCAAAGAATTGGAATAGTACACACATCATCTCTTCTTGGAAGTTGGATGTAGACAAACTGAGGAGTCGACCATACTTCTTGGTAAAAGGAGAATCCCCGGGCACTCTTGAGGCTAACTCTTGAAGTTGAGGATGTGCTTTTACAAAGCTGATTCAGATGGTGTTTCTTTGGAGAGAATTCATATCCTACAAAACAAAAACAAAGATAAATTTCTAAATCCTTGAAATGGTTAGTGAGCATGCATATGATGTTGATGATGTTTATGATGTTTATGTACAAGAAAACATATATACACACAACAAACAGATCCCTATGTTTTAGGCTTGCATGAGTTTGTAGGTAAGTACCCTCTTGAAGTTTTAGTTGGCTCAACCTGTCCTAGAAATAATGATCGGGTTCTAAAGGATCTCAATATCACCGACCTTTCTCTTAGGCATTGTCTCAGCACAACAATCTTTTCTTGCGGCTGAGATATACCAAAAGTCTAGCCTCAATGAGTGTAGTATCGAGTGTCAACCAATTTTCAGCTTTACACCGAAACCGGCTACCTCACTACGTCCTAATGGCCAAGTTTGTTCAATTAGGGTTCTAAAGTTAATTAGTGCTTCACGACGCCACTCAGCGGCCCCGTATTCTCCTCGATTCACCACGAGGGATACCGGTACCCACAAATGTGTCACACTAACATAGCCATTGTCTCAACCATATCGGTCTACGCCGTACAGTCTCCACAATCTATTGCTATTTACCTAAAAAGGTGCCCCAAATTCGGGTGGAGGATCAAAGCAAGCCCAATACAAAGAACTGAAAATAAAGCACACAAATAAAATAATGAAAGCGAGTAAAGGTGATCTAACCCTAAGGTAACCCCACTTTTAATTCAATCCCCAGCAGAGTCGCCAATTTTGTGATACAGTGGAAGAACTGACTAGATGTTTTGCGTTTCGATCGCACTTGTGCGGATAGCAAGAGTCACCACCGACTTTTCTTTTATCCAAAAGGAAAGGTAAAAAAGCACATGAAAGACCTTTCGATATTTTCTCGGGTTCGGGGGTTAGATTATGAAAAGGGAAGGTATTAGCACCCTTTTCATCCATGGTTTTCCATGGGCTCTTAGTTACTCGTTTAGATCACTTGCTTTCATTTTATAGTGTGCTTGTGGTGTGGGCTTTGAAAGTATTTTGAACAATCTCTTTGTAATGGGTCTCGTCTCTATAAGAACGTATACAAAGTTTTGTTTCGAAAAGTGGTTCAAAGATGTGTTTGTGAATCGTGTTTCGGAAAGTGTTTTGAAAAGAGGTTTTGCAATGGTTCTCGTCTTTATAAGAACGTATACAAAACGTTTTGTCTTTTTGAAAATGTTTTTGAAATGAAAGTGTAGGTGTGAAAGTTTTTATCGTTAGCAAGCGAGTAACTAAGAACGAATCTATCTACTCGAAAGGTCTTAAATTGTTCTTTTCTTCCTCCATTTAATGGTGCTATCTTACCATTGATTTGGTAAGAAGCCCCACCGTTGGATGTGAAGGGACAGGCGCGGGTCAATTTTACAATCATCGAAAGCAAGTTAGGAGACGCTTTAGCAATTTTCGTAAGGGACGAGATCGTTTTAATCGAAGGCAACATCGAGGGTCATCGAGGGACTACAATATTTTTTTTATCGAAGGGTCATTGCTAAAGTGTCTCATATTCGAGGGACATGATTGTATTTCCGAGGCAACGAGCGAGGTTACCCTAGAGGTGCGCGTGTGAAAAAGTGTGTTGGTTTCAAGTTATTTTATTCTATGATTAGGTCATCTAGCGATTGATTTTTGAATCTTTCCACACACGCCTAATTGCTATACAGTATATGGAAAACAGTAAATTACAGGAATTGAAATTCTACGCTATTACAAAGTGTTCGGGAATGGGGGTACAACTTTTACAAATGGGGATGAATCAAATGCGATAGCAAAATCCAAATAGCAAACAATACAACCAAATCGAATTTTGTGCGATTTAATTAAAGCTATGATAATCCATGAAAATAAAATCAACAAAATATGGAAATGAAATGTTAAGTATTTACTTGAAAAGAAAAAAGTAAAACCTATTCTAAAAAATAAAAATAATTGATTAAATTTAAATTCTTTATTTTTTTTTTGTATTTTTATTAATTATGTTAGTAACAAGATAAATTAAGGAGGGACTAAACTAAGTTCTATTATTATTTTTTTTGGTGTTTTATTATATGTAAAATTAAATCTAAAACAAATTTATTAAAAAAAGAAAATGATAAAAAACTAAATTACAAAACCTAAATCAATTTACAAAAAATATTTAAGTTTTATTAGTATTGTGCATAACAAAAAAAAGCATAAGGAGAAAACAAATGAAAACACGGGCTTATGGTGACTTGAGGGTGAGGCCCAAAGTAGTTACATACTAATCTTTCCGTAACTAAGAACAAGCCAAGGGGGGTGTGAAACGCGAATGGGCTTAAGGGCATGTTCACTGGGCTATCCAACATTTGTTTAGCAAAACAGAAATCCAGTTCTCTTAAACCAACTTAGTATCTGATTAAGGGAAAAACAAGATTAGGGTTTAGAACCCTTGTAAATCACAGCGCCGCTCTTCATCCCCTTCGCCCATCTCTGTATCATCCTTGTTCATCTCTGAAACCTCTAAACGTTCTCTTCTTCCCATCCCCGTTTTAAACTCATGACCGAATCACCCTCTTCTACCTCCTTATCTCACCATGATTTGTGTCTCTTTGAAACCCTAGTTTCAGATCTAAGCCTAGAAGAAATGAAGTTGATTCTTCCTTGCCCTCTCTAAACTCTCTGTTACCGGAATGTAGTTGTTCTCGCCTCCCTAATCAAGTGCTAACGATTTTCTTTGAAAAAAAGGTAAGGTTACAAATTTCGTTGATTTTTTATATCTTAGTGTTTTTCTATTAACTAAGAAACTTCTTTTTTAAATGCCAGAAATATGTGCTTATGGAAGATTTGAGAATGAAGCATTCATACCTGTTGGAGCTTTACGATTTCTTGTGATTTAGAAAGGGAGAGGCGAGACGGTGACTGCATTCAGTGGTGACGGAAGTTTCACGAGGACGAGAATGTGGCTTCAATAATTTGTCGGTAATCTTCCTCTGTCTTTTTTTTGACTGATGGTGATGCTGGTTATTGGGATCTTGAGGCTTTGTTTTGTTTTTTTGAGCTTGTTACAGATTTCCTATTGTCTGAAGCTTGTTAACTGTGTTTGGGGATTTTTGATGGTTAATGATTTGCTATTCTTGATGATGGTTAATGGGTTGTGGGATTTTGGAAGTTGGTTCTGTTGCTTAAGGCTTGTTCACAATTTGACAGGTTTTGGGTTTTAGGCTTGGTTACAGTGTTTTGTTAACTGGTTTTTGTTTGATGTTTACTGTTTTTTTTGGGTTTGGACTCGTTGATGGTTAACAGGTTTTCTTTGATGAGGGTTCCTATGTTTTCAGCTTGAGACTTGTGTGTATTTTTGCTTGAGACTTTTTGCAGGCTTGGAGTTTTGAGGTTTAGTGTTTTTTTTTGCTGGACAGTTGACAGGGTTTTTGGTTACAGTGTTGAGATTTTTTGGTTTTGGATGTTTGACAGGTTTTGGTTACAGCGTTGAGATTTTAGGTTTTCATGTGTTTGAAGCTTGGTTCAAGTTTTTGAGGTTGATTACTGTGTTTGATATTTGTGGATGCTTGGAGTTTTTTGAGGTTTTGACAGTTTGAGACTTGTGTATTTTTTGAGGTTTTGACAGTTTGAGACTTGTGTGTTTTTTTTAAGGTTTTGACAGTTTGAGACTTGTGTGTTTTTTCTTTCTATTGCCTCCTCTTTGTTATATTGACTCTGTTTCTGTTATCCATATTCAAAATGGTGGGAAACCAACAAATTGAATATTTTATTATATTGTCCTTATGGCCTTTTTGTTGCAGTTTTTGTTTTTTAGCACATTCTATGCAACTTTTGACAGGCAGTGCAACAAGGCTGTGAATTCTAATAACCTAGGTTACTTCTTTCCTCTCTTCTCTCTCAATGACAATAAAAAAGAAAATTTCTTTTTTGCTCTTTTTCTAATTCTGAAAGGTTTGCATGGAAAATGATGACTTCATTGCTTCTTGAACAAGTTTTTGTTTGACTTAGCATCTTAGCTATTTGCTTATTGCTGCATTGCTGCCTGCTTTAGCTTTTGTTGATGCTGTTGTTATTTGTCCAGTTGTGATAATGCTGCTGTTTGTCTGATTCAGTTTGTAATATTCTGTTTGCTTCAGTTTGCGCATTTTGTTTGGACAGTTTGCTTGCATTTTGTTTGGACAGTTTGCGAATTTCTGCTTGTTTGGACAGCTTTGTAGATTTTCTTCTTGTTTGGACAACTTTGTAGCATTTCTTCTTGTTTGGACAGCTTTGTAGCATTTCTTGGACATTTTTGTAGCATTTCTTTTCCTCTTTCTTTTTGTGAACCAAGAAGGGTAACCTTCTTGTGATTTGCAAATAGGAAATAGATTGTGATGAAATAAAAAATGGCATTCTGATTCCACTTTGCAAACCTTAATGATGAATAGCATTTAAAATCTTTGTTCATGCCCAAATAATTTGCACTAACCATTTTTCTTTTCTTGTTTTCATGTGAGCGAAATGGATATGACAAAGCAAGGAAGGCGAGAAATCTGTGGAAAGCATGGAGGTCTTTGGAGATAAACAAAAGAATTTGATACGACTTCAATCTTCAGATAAACTTAGGCATAAATTAATTCTCCTAGGCCAAACATTTACTTGGAATTTCTTTATAATTTTAGAAAAATCATTCTTGTATTGTATCCAATAATTGTATCAATTCATCTTTAAATACAATAAGTTGTAAAACATAAAGTATTTAAAAGAATAAATTGTTTTGTAACAATGTATGAATTTAGAGAAAATCTTATGAAATGTTCTGGTGTCACTTGAAATCCTTGATCAACAATAACTTGTAATTTCTCTTCGCATCCTATTTGATTTTTGAAATTCCCAATCAAGATATTTGAAACAAAATGCTCCAGTCTAGTAACTTAAATTCCAAGTAATCCCACTAATTTTGTAACTGCATTCCAAACAAACACGCACTGTATATTCCATTTCCTAACCAAACAAAAGTTTTAAGGACGTAAATCATCTGGTCAATCTGGATCAAAATCATGGTCGTCCCAAATGAAGTCTTAACCGCCACCTCTTGTCCCAAACAAATCATGCTCTGAGAACAAACATTAACCTTTTCAGTAAACTTGAGGAAGCATGAAGACCTATGAAAGCCAATTGAATTTTTGAGAACTCATTTTCTTTTGAAGATTGCAAGAAAAACCGTAATTGCTGGTTTACTGCCAAAGAAGAGAATCTGTCTGGTCGATTTCTGAGCCAACTTGAATATCTTAGAAACCCTAGGGTTGTGTCTTCTATGAAAAATGGGAGGGAAAATTTTGGGGTACAACACATCCCCTTGGATTTTACCACTCTTGATACCAGATTCCACTCGTTCTCCTATCAGTATCAGCTCGGTGAATCCAGCTGAAGAGCTTCCAATCAAATGGTTGAAAAATGGGCTTGTCAGAGTACCTAAGAACATGTCCACCAACACCCTATCAGACAGAGGAGGCTGGACTCTACCGGCGAGATCCCTCCACTTTTGGGCATAATATTTGAAACCTTCACTAGAACCCATAGACATGCTTTGGAGTTGTGTACGGGTAGGAGCGAGGTCAGCATTGTATTGATACTGCTTGTAAAAAGCAGCAACCAAATCTTCCCAATTACGGATGTTTTTCCCTTCCAATTAATAGAACCACTCTAACTGCGTTCCTGACAAACTCTCTTGAAATAAATGAACCCATAACTTCCTATCAGCTGTATGGGGTTGGATCTTCCTGACGTAAGACCTCAAATGCAGCTTGGGACAGGAAACTCCGTCATAATTTGCAAAGGCGGGAACTTTGAACTTTTGTGGGATAATCACTCCCGAGACCAACCCTAGCTCTTCAAAGTCCAAACCAGGTACCCTCTGAATATCCATAGCAATGAGACGATCCTCCAGCTTTTTATATTTGTCAACACTAGGAGGATATTGTTCTTCAGCATAGTCTGCTTCCTCTTCATCAGTCTCTGGGATGTTATCTTCTTATTTTGTCTTCTTGTCATCCTCTTCCTGATTATCCCCCTCATTTGATGGAGTTTCTAATTCTAGAGCTCGCTTGGCTGGCCCTCTGAATCCTCTTCCCATATTCAGGACGCCAACTGGTTTCTTTGTCTTCTCTTTGACAATGAGAGCTTTTAGATCTTCTTGTCCTTTAGCCAGAGACAGGAACATCTGTTGGAATTGAGCGTTTTGTGCTTGAAGATCCTTAACTGTTTATTCAAGAGCCATATCTTTTTGCCAAAATAAACAACAAACAGATAAGAAACATGTCTTGAAATACCTTCTTATGTGATGATATGCATGATATGCTTATGCAATGTTTTCAAGGACCCCATAAGATTTAAACTCTTTTAATCAAAACAGGAACAAAGACTTTTTATTGGTAAGTTCAAATGAAATCAAAGTTTTCAAAGAAATAAAAATTAAAACTTCTAAATTTCTAGGTTTCCCATGGACGCTTCCTTTTCATGCTGATATAGGCATTAAGACTGTGCTCCTCGTGAAGCTGCTTCGTAAGTTCCAACACTTTCTTCTCACTGGCATAGAATTTGGTCTCAAAGGTGTCCCATTCTTCCTTGAGTTGGATCCAAGAATTTTGTAATTCTTTAAAATTTGTTGGCATATCAAGATGAAGAATGATGCGAGACTCGTCCCCTTGAACAATAGGCACTAAGATCACTAGTAAAGTGGAAGTATATGGAACATAAGACTTTGAGCACGAGATTGCACACATTTGAGGTAAGGTTCCAAAGGGATGGAGTTCTTGTGCCCCAAAGTTTTACTATCATTCTTCTTAACCATGCCCCAAGCGCGGATGAACCTTTGACGATAACCTTGTAGATCTTTTGAGTAGTCGAACATAATGCCTTGGATGAGCATATCAGGAGGACCATCTCTCAGTGCGTAACTAAACTGACGTAGGGATAAAGAAGGTTTGTAAGTGATGCCTCCTATAATTCCAAGGAGTGACACATTTGGAAATTCTCCGCATCGATCAATAAAAGAGATGTCTTCTTGAGAGCGAGGACACCAATATATATCAGAGTGAGAGAGAGACATTAACCTTTGATTCCGCCTTAAGTATAACTCATTCTTCATTACTGATCAAAGGAGGTGCGAAATAAACCACCTATAAAGTAAAGGCATACAATACATAAGAGTTCCTCGTTTCTTCATAGTACGGGTGTGGAGTGAATGCATAATATCCCCGAGCAATGTAGGTACTGGATTGCGACTAAGGAAAATGTTGATGGCATTTACGTATATAAGTTTGTCTGAATTAGGGAACAAAACCAACCCATAGATCAAGAGACCCACGATATCTTCAAAATCATGGTAACTCATAACGTCCAGGAATACCCGAGCTTTCTCCATCAGAAACTTTGCAAGAAGACGTTTAACACCACTTATTCTTTCCCAACTGGATTTGATGTCAGATGGCTTCAAATGCAAGGCTATGGCAACATTTTTAGAAGTTGGATCTTGTTCTAAACCGGTGAAAGGTATCTTCTCCAATATAGGAAAACTAAGTAGCTTAGAGAATTCTTCCAATATGGGCACCAACTGATAGTCTGGGAATATGAAGCAGTGTTGCTTAGGATCTAAGAACTAGAATAAGATGCTCATTAAACCTTCGTCAAAACCAGTAGTAATCAAACTGAGCAAGTGACCATATCTTTTGTTGAATGGTGAGCTTTTAGGAACTTTTGAGACCAAATCCCTAAGCTTGGAAGGAATTTCTACGAAGTTGATCTGGATGTTTTTTCTGTGAGCGAAATCCATAATCTACAAAACAGAGAAGAGATAAATCCCCAGGTCCTTAAAATGGTTAGTGCGAATGACATGTTATAATGTTCATGATGTTATGATTATGCTTTAAAACAGAGATAGAAAACACAAGCAAGTCACACAAAGACCTTAGGTTTAAAGACTTGCATGAGGTTTTAAATGTAAGTACCCTCTTGAAGTTTTAGTTGGCTCAATCTGTCCTAGTAATAGTAACCGGGTTCTAAGGAGTCTCATATCATTGACCTTTCTCTCATGCATTATTTCATCTCAAGCATCAAAATATTGCGGCAGAAATATCCCGAAAGTCCAATCTCAATGAGTGTAGCATCGAGTATCAACCAATCTTCAGTCGGAACCAAAGCCGGCCATCTCACTACTTTCTAGTGGCTAGGATGAGTCAATTAGAGGTTTTAAAGGTCAGTTAGCGCTTAATGACACTATAAGGAAGCCTAATGTTATCCTTGACTGACTCAAGGAACATTACTACAAGCCAAAGTGTCACGCTAACGTAGCCATCACTTCATCCATATCGGTTTACACCGTACAACCTCCATAATTTATTGCTACTTACCTAAAAAGGTGCCCCAGATCCGGGTGTAGGATCTTTAACAAAAACCCAAGAAACCCTTTAAAAATAAAGCATACGAAACAAACAATGAAAGCAATTAAAATGATTTAACTCTAAGGTAACCCCACTTTTTATATCCCCAGCTGAGTCTCCAGTTCTATAATACGATGGTAGAACTGACTGTTATACTAGTTTTATGTTTTTTATTCGCAGATGTTGCGGTAAGTAAGAGTCGCCACTAACTTTTCTTTTATCCAACAAAGGAAAGGGTGAAAAGAACAGAAAAAGACCTTTCGAGATTATTTCTGAGTAAGGGCATATGTAGTTATCTACGAGCTCTTAGTTGCTAGCTCATTTGAAAATGCCTTGTGTTTGTGTGTTTGAGAAAGTATTTTGAAAAGACGCCTTAGTGCGGAGAACTTTGTAATGTTTCTTGTGTCGTGGAGAACGTATACAAAGTGTCTTTGAAAATATTTTTTAGAAAAAGAGTGTATGTATGGAAAATTTTTTAATTTGAGCAAGCATCTGAGAACTATCTACCTACTAAAAAAAGGTTTGTTCTTTTCCTCTTTTCCTTTAGACAATGTTACCCTACTATTAATGAGTAGGTAGTCCTACCATTTGATGTTTGAGGGACAATCGAGGGTCATTGTACAATCACAAAGGCAACTTGGTGAGATACCTTAGTAACAACCCTAAAGTCTTAAGATCATACCGAGGAAACATCAGAGCGTCATTTTTGTGATATTTAAACCAGAGGGTAGCCACTAAAATCCCTCATATTCGAGAGTTATGCCTATTTTATTCTGAAGGCAGCCAAAGTGGGAGTACCCTAGAGGTGCGCATGTGCGAGTGTGTTGTATTCAATTATTTTTCTTTGATGTTAGGTTTGCTAATGTTTTTTTTAATACTTGACATGCAATCCTATTAGGCATACATCTAACAATTTAATATCAGTGTAGGAAATTAAAGTGCGGAAATTAAACCTAACTATTACATGGCTTCGGGGAGGGGGAAATTACAAGTCCAAAATTGGGGATAAAGACAATAAAGAAACCCTAATTAGTATAATACAATCCATGGGCAAATACAATATTAAAAAAGTAATAATGCGGGAAGTAAAATGAACGTGCGAGGATTAAAAAGAACGTTTGTTTAAAACCCTAAGGAAATCTATGCAAATTAAGAAAATTCTTTTTTGGTTGTTTTTGTTTATTTTAAGAAAATATTTGAATAAAAATTAATTAAATAACTAAACCTAATCTTAATTAATTAACAAAATGATTGATTATTAATGAAAAATAAAAACTAATAAAAGAGAGTTAATTCTACATGTTTTTGTATTTATTAAGAAAAAGATTTGCAACCTAAATCTAATTGTTTTTAAAATGAAATACAAAGTCAAAATAATTAAATTTATTAAAATTTAATTAAAAAACTTAAATCTACTTTTTTAATGATTTTTTCTAATTTTATGATTATAATTAAAAAAGATTAAAAAGGAATAAATAAATAAAAACAAAAAAGAAAGTAGCATGTGCCTGGTATTAGAAGCATAAATGGGGGGTGTAATTGAGAATTCTTAGGCCCAAATCTGAGAGAACCCAGAATGCTGCGCTGGATTCAGTGTGAAGGGTCTTTGAAGGATGCATGATAGGAACACGCATCTGGAGCGCTGGATCTGTTTGCGTTGACATCGGATGGTGGCAATCTGCTGACACATGGTACACGCGTATGTCCTGGTCACACTGGATCTATAAGGAAATAATTAGAAAAAATTATGCAAGAGGCAGTGATCGAACCCCTTCCATTACACACACAATGCCTTAACATACGCTGCCTCAACCGTTAGGACGACTTTACATCTGAGAGTATAAACTAAATAATAATAATAATAAATTTTAAAAAGGAAACTAAATCCAAATTAGCACACGTGCACATCCCAGTGGGACTCTATATATTTGAATGAACCAACCGTGTGGGGGCACACCAGATCACATGAGTCAACTGATCAGGCCAGGCCAGAGTCAAACCTCTGGTTATCTTCTCTGATGGCCTCAAAGGTCAAATCCTGCACAAATCAATGGAAACAAGCAAACGAATAATCCTACTAGGCTAATTGGACCCTTGCAAATCCGATGGCAGGGTTAGTTTGGTTTGAAACTCATTGTATCAAGGAAAACAAAGCTCAGCGGCCATGGATGACCTAATAATGGCATTTTGTGTTTTAGGCGTCAAAACTCACATATGATACGTCAAACCTGTTCTAATGATTCCCCTGAACACAAATCAAACCATTAAATGTATCAAAAAAAGCATGAATATCAGGTTTTTATTCTAGCAAACCTTATAAAACCGTGGGCCTTGAGAATGATAGGGATGGACTGCTGGTATCTTCAGGAACGTGATAGAGTCTTTAGATTGGATCGAGGGAAGATGGATCACACAAAAACAGGTTACACCTTTCTTTGAATTTTTTGGAAATTTTCTTTTAGGGTTTAGAGGCAATTTCATGTGTACATGAGGCCTGGCTTTGTTGTGTATATATAGTGAAGCGTAGAGGGTAGGAATAAGGCAAGAAATCATGGTTTTATAGCATGGTTTAAAAAGAAAATCAATATTTGAAAAGTTTCCAAAATTGCATTATTCTTGCCACTTTGGTCCTTACATGAACCTAGACATGTTTGCACGAAATCTTGGGCCCAAAACTAATCCAAACCATCACCCCATATGTCATAATCTCACTTATTATTTTATGCAATTTACTTTATATTTATTTGAATAAAAACAAAATAAATATGAATAAAATAGATATAAACTACAAGGCAAGGTAATAATTAGTTTAAAGGTCTTCCATAAGGTCATGAATATGTTTGAAGCTCAAAATGTTAGGCCACTAACTTAAAATTTCAAATTTGCATGCTTTGCATTTCATGAATTTCACCAAAATTTCCCAACTTGTACCACTCATAACTTTCTCAATTTTTATCTTTTAGAGATGATCTTGGACTTTTTAGAAAGCTCAAGATGTACCCTATAATATATATGTTTACCATTTTTGCATTTGGAGAATTTATCTTGATGTAACTTGCCTTGACAAAAAATTCCTTTTTGTTGACTTTCAAAAAGACCTGTAATGTGTTAGCTCATATCTTGCCAATGATGCATTTTTTGAACTTGAGGACAAAATAAGAGTTATAGGGAAACTAACCAAATACAAGTTGGTAGTATATTGTTGAATTTTGAGACAAAAAATCAAGAATGGGTCAACTCTTTGAAGCATGTTTGCATCAACAATGTCAATCCAGTTTCTTCTGACTTCCTCTAGACTCAGTTCAGAAAATGGTTCACTTCTGAATCCATCAAACTAAAGGAACTCAGCTATGAGTATGCTCAACAGAACTTATGTGATCATCTGAATGTATTTAAGAAACAAGTACTGAGAATCTGGGAAAGGAAACCTCTTCGACAACTAGACGACACTCACTAAGAATCTTCATAGAAATCATAAGTTCGAGAACCATCTCCTGAACCTAAACCTATGGTCATCTTCAAAGACAAAGGAAAATTTGTTGAAGAATCTTCTGTGAAAGTAACTGTTGAAGAAACGGTTTCTGCTGAAGAAATGGCTCCAACGTCTCTCGTGTTGAGAACTCTAGATAAGTTAAAGAAAGAGAATGAAGTTGTTAGGGAAAGGTTGGATAAACAAGATAAAAGCAACAAAGAGATTAAGGGAATGCTGTGGAACTAAGAAGAATCCAACAATCAGATCAAATGTCTTATGGAAGCATTATTCACACATCTTCCACCTCCACAACCTTAGATCTAGTCAGTTGTTTCTCTTGTTATGCTTCTATTATGTTTTCTTTTTGCTTATCCTTTGTTTGTTTTTATTATATTTCCCTCTGTTTTTAAATGCATAACTTTTTTGTTCTGATTACGTGTCTTCTCTCAGTTCTTTATTGCATAACTTTATTGCTTTTTGATTTATGACAAAAAAGGGGAGAAAGTGAAATAATTTGATAGAAACAATTCTGGACTAAGTCTCAAACATTTCAAATAATGTAATTTCTGTTTTAATGTTTCTAAAAGCTAACAAGGAAAGTATCACTCTAAACTTGTGGTATACTTTACCTACCTTCAAAATAGGCTTCTCAAATCTTCCATCATAAGCTCTGACCAAACATCTTCAGGAAAGTATCTATTCTTTTATTTAAATTCTATTTGAGTATTCAACTCAGGGGGTGACTCTGAAATTTTTATCTTCTGAAAATTATAAATTGTTCATCAAAATATGTAAGTTTTTTCATCATCAAAAAGAGGGAGATTGTTAGAACATAGTTTGGTTCTACATCTAACTATTAGTTTTTATGATAACAAATACATAATTATTGTGAAGAATAATTATGAACTCTAATCATTTGATTGAATTTACAGAGAAGTTCTGATGAAAGCAAGAAAGTTAATGATGTGAAAAATCAAATATGAAGTTCTGAAGAAGAAGAACATATAAGAAGCTCTAAAGCGAAGCTAAAAAAACACGTAAGAAAGAGAATTTATGATGTTGACAGTCTAACTTCAGAAGCACGAAGCTGCAGGTTATACTCTGATATATAAAGTTCTGAAAGAACAAAGAAGCTTCAAATATAACTATCATATTCAATGTTCTAATTGCAAGAAATTAGCTCAACATACTCTGAGACGTCGTAGATCCGACATCACATTAATGGCATTTATAAAGTAACGGAGCGAAACTTAATGGCTGGAACAAGATCTGTATTTTTGGAAATACGATTAACGCCTTAAATAATCAACCTTCCAAAAATATGTCTCCAACGGATCAAAAACTTCTTCTATATAAAGGAGACGATGAAGATGGCTCAACTGAATATGTCCCCAATAACTTCATCAGTGCATTTTTGTAAGGTTGAGAATCCCAGAGCAAAGAAAGAACCGAAATCTTCAAAGGCATTTGGCTCAACTGATCGATAATCTTGTAATCACTTTTCTTTATGTACTTCATCAGTTTTGTCACATCTTTGGCCATCTCGGCATCCACATTTGGAACAGGAAGATTCTGCCCCAATTTATCACCATTAACAACAATCTGCTTGCCCGTGGCCTTAGCCAAGGCACCTGTGCTAATTTCTGGTTGTTCAGGTGGAGAGAAAATCTGACAGCTACGGGTAATCCTGCTTTCACTGAGAATGTCATGAAATTCAGGCTTATCTTCCTTAGGTTTACTTTCCTCAGGCTTCTCAATAATAAACTTCTTCCCCTGATAGTAATAATCACACCATAATTCCAAGGAACTACCTTATCACTGACATATGTGTAGCGGTAGAAATGTTTAAGACTAAGCCATTAGATTGACTAGACTTTTACAAATCAAAATAAAAATTACCACCACGCTTTATTGTTTCCAAAGGAATGGGAAAAGAATGAATAACCCAAAAGAGGGGGAAATATTCTAGGTAAGGGGTTTGGTTATGCAAAGGGAAGGTATTAGCACCCTAAACATCTACGGTACACCGCAAGAACCTCTTTGTAAAATTTGTATATTTTGACTATAAAATGTGTTGTATAAAAATAAATGGTGGAGGTGAGAAAATAAATATTTTTTTATGATTTTTGCACCTGCCGCGGTTGCGAACCTTTAGTGCCTACGTACCATCTTCCGTGCAAATAGGGGATCAGAGTACACGTAGTTCCTCTTTAAAAATTTTAAAACAAAAGTGTGTTGCTTAATTTTAAGAGATAAGACATCATCATCATTGTCCGAGTGGAAAACATACTTACTTCCCACAATCATGAGAAAGGAGAATTTGCATCATCTCAAAGTGGAGGATATGGCTTGGATTTTAAAATCAACAATGCCTCACTCAACACCCAAGTGGAAAATATCTCACTTCACTACATATTGTAGAAGTATAGTTGTTTGCATCACTACAAGGATTGACAAGAGTATAATCTTTTGAGAAAATTTTAAAGTAAAAGCCAAAGTGGAAAAAATAGTTTAAATGAGATTGATTGACTTTTAATCTTCTCACAAAAATATCAAGGTATTGTTAAGTTGATTGAAGTGTATTTATGAAAATGTTTTCAAAATGCATGTACCTAAGTGCAATTTTATTATGAAAGTGGTTCAAGTTTAAAAAACAAGAAGAGTTTTCAAAAGGAGGGATACGATTTTTGAAATTAAAGAAGATAGGAGGAGAAGAAGGGACTATCCTAAAGCATAAGGTAAAAGCTAAGGAGAAGAACCATCTAACCAACAAGCAACCAATACTTGACATTATGAGTCAAGATTGAATTCCAATTCTTTGGATTGAAACCAAGCAAGCAAAGATACTAGACCTCTTGAGAGAACCAAACTTCAAGTGTATTAAGTCTTCACAAAAATTGGGCAGAGTAACGGCTGTATACAGATGAATTCCAGATTACAAACAAAGTATGTAATCACAATAACCTGCACACAAAACAAACAAACAATCCAATGTCTTGAGATAAACCTCAAGAACTCCAGACAAAATATCAATTAAGGTCACAAGGTCTCCAACATAGGCCAAGGTCTCTAATCCTAAGTCCAAGAAGTCCAATACTCCATAATGCCAAGGATAGTAACCAAATAGTCCAAGTATTATTAATGTTTTTTATGGTTCATGTTGATTATTAAGTATCTTAAAAAAGAAAAGAAAAGCTCAAGTGAGAAAAATAAAAATGACATAAAAGTAACTGCTCAAGTGAGCAAAGATGAAAATATCATGAAATGTAAATGCTAAAGCAAATGGTACATAAAATAAAGAGCATAAAATAAAGGCATAAAATAAAGTCAATTGTTAGAAATTAGTAGTTAGTTGGATGACCATCTTAAAACTTGTATTTGAAACTCATAGAGGATTGGTAGAACCAAATCCTATCAATAACAAGTTGCATTTTCTTTTTGTCAAGTATATCATCCATTTAACAACCCTCAAGGCAACATTTAACAATCAACGATGTTTAAGTGATCCGCGTTGACCAAAATTGATGAAGATCCATTGGAGGATTGGTAGAACCAAAGCCCCCTAACAATGGATCTCAAGGTTATTGGATCAAAGCGATCAAATTAACATACTTGGGTTTGTAAACATAAGTTTGGGCCACGAATGATCATTTATTCGAATCGAGAAAAAATTTAGCACTATGTTAAGCAATCGTAAATGGACTTATGTAGAAGCCGCACCTATTTTGAGGCTGATCAATAGCAATCTATGTACTTCATGTTTGGATAAATGATATAGAGATCATCATCCCTTAACATGTAGCACAATTAAAAAAAAGAAAGGGATAAGATAAAGAGGTAGGGGAATGATAAGCTAACTTGGATCACTACCTTAAATTTCTTTCATCTTTAAATTCAATCACTCATCTAGATGGATTAAAGCACTAAACATATCATTAATCTAAAGCACCAAAAATGAATTAAATAATTCACTCATTGGTAGATTTGAATTGATGAACATTTATCCAACTTCATCTACATCCCAAAGTCCATTTAATTTAAAGAGAAATTGGACACTTTAAATTGCAATCCAAATCAATAATCAAAAGGAGTGAGTAGAAAAAGCATTTTGGATCAAAGCTGCCCCAAAACAAGGAAAAAAATGCATTCCGTTTCTATGCAAATCGATTGCACTATAATGCAAATTGATTTGCATAGTGAAGTTTTCAAAAATTTGCATCAACTTCACTTAGTGTAATCGATTGCACTCTGGGAGCAATCGATTGCTCATTGTGAAAAAAATAAAATCAGCATTTCAAAAGGCAAAATTCTTGTTCAAACTTTCCATCAAACACCTTATGATCATGGATTCAATTGAGCACGAAAATTCCATCAAATTATGAGAAAATAGCACCATTGGAATCATAAAATAATGCTTAATGAATCAACCAAAAGATCAACAAGAGATCACATTGTGAAAGATGAATAATCCAACTTACCAAAGGTAGATCTAGAGAATTATCAAAACAACTTTAAGAATTTGCTTCAATTCAACCATAATAATCAATTGCCCAAGCTTGGATGTAGAGAATTGATGAAGAAAAAGTGTTTGGATGAAGGTTTAACTCAAAGATTAGTAAGCTTCAATGCAAAGCTTACTAACTTTTTTTGAAAATGGAGCTTTGAGTGAATTTGGTAGATGGAGAGAATTGAGAGATGTTTTAGAAAAGTGATTTTGGCTATCAAAAGCTTGTGATTTGAATGAAATGAGGGCTCTATTTATAGAGTTTTATACTTGGGATTAGTGGTAATTTGGTAATTGATTCTTGGAGCCAAAATTTGAATTAATGATATAACTTTAAAAAATTAGAGCCAAAATTTGAATTAATGATATATCTTTCAAAAATTAGAGCCAAAATTTGAATTAATGAATATTTCAAAAAATGAAAAATTGGCACCAAAATTGACAAGCTTGAAAATTACTGATTTTTTTTCAAATTTTCACTTTGTGCAATCGATTGCACTCTGGCAACAATCGATTGCATCAATGTATTTTTCAAAAATTTCGCAAAATGCACTTTGTGCAACCGATTTCACTCTAAGAGAAATCGATTGCATCAATGAAAAAAATGAATTTTTATTTTTATTTTTCTTTCCAAATAGAGATTTTAGGAAAATAATACGGAAAATCTTATTTGTCAGATGCTTTGACTCAGTACCTACAAAACACAGATATTCAAAGACAAATATTTTTTGTATTTTGATTAGAAGTTAGTCAACAACACATATACAAAATATACCACCAAGGTGCATGGAGATCCTTCAAGAGCAAAATTAAAGATAGGAGATAGAAAAAATAGGAAGAACCAACCTTAATATGGTCTTGTTGCATTGTGATGGTATGATATGATATGATATGGGAATCTTAGGGGAAAAAACTGGGGTACAACAATATGGTACTGGACAAGGCAGAGTGATGGTCAATGGTAACTTTTTGGCTGGAATCAAAATTGTGATAGGCACATGAATTTTCTTTGGCTTGACAAGAATAGTAATCACATCAACCCCATCTTCCTCAACCTTAGGTTCAACAACCATATGGTCAAACTAAAGAGTTCCTTTAGTAATCAAGCTCTGAACTATATCCTTCAGACATTGGAAACCCTCTAGCTGAACCAAAAAATCCTTACAATCGAGACCACAACCCAGGAACACGCCCTTCCGCGACAACTGATATTTCACAAATGAGAGAGGGGTAATCAGTTGATTTACATCCATAACCAGATTCAAAATTTCATCTTCAATAATGACACTAATGGTGGCGCCCTCATGAGGTGGCAAGGGTTGCTTAAGAATATTGGACGTTGGCACTGGCCCAAAATTAATAGCCTGGGAATCCAATAAGTCACGCACTTTGTGCTTAAAAGCATAGAAATTTTCAATGGTATCCCCTATGCACCACAATGGAAATCGCACCGGGCATTAGCATCAAATTTCGGTGGCAACTTTTCAGGATTGATATGTAAGGTATGCTTCTCAACCAACTTCAGCTCAAGCAACTGAGGTAACAATTCAACATAGGACATAGGAAGTGCATCAAACTTCCTTGGTGGTTGTCTCGGCTTCTATTGATTTCCCTGCCTAGGCACATACGCTTGTCACTTAGGTGCAACAGTTGGGATTGTCACTGCGACAATCTGATGATCAGACTCTTGAAGAACCCTTCCTCTACCCTTTCGCACATAGAGCGTACTGGCTCTTCCTTCTTTCTTCTTTTGGTATCCACCAAGAGACTTATTTGCATTACCAGTATTAGTTCTAGAAACATCCTTTTGAGAATCTTGATAATCTTAATTCCAACTTCAATTCTTTCCCCGTATGTTACCAACTCAACAAAAGTACCAGAGGTAATACAAGCAGTATAATAGGGTCCCTACAAGGTGCTGGTGAACATGTCTACCATTTCCCACTCCATCATTGGCAGTTGGACTCTAGCCGCCATTTCATGCCACCTTTGGGCATATTCCTTAAAGGATTCATTCTACTTCTGCGATAGATTCTGAAATTGAGTACTTGTAAGAGCCATGTCAGTTTTGTATTGGTAATGGTGAATGAAAGCTTCAGCTAGCTCTCTCCAAGTGCGGATGCGAGTACCCTCAAATTTCATGTACCATTCTAACGACCCACCAATTAAACTGTCCTAAAAGAAGTGCATAAGCAGTTTTACGTTGTCAGAGTATGTTGACATCCTCCTAAAGTAAGACTTGACATGTGCCTTTGGGAAGGAGGTGCGTTTGTACTTTAAAAAGTTCGACACTTTAAACTTTGGAGGAATCTTCGCTCCAGGGACTAAGCCCGGGTCAGACATATCAAGGCCCACGGCACCCTAATTTTCAAAGGCTCGCATACACTCCTCGAGCATATGTAACTTTTTGTCAGCTTTCGTTGGTTCATCAGCATTAGACATCCAGTCATCCTAGTTATCACCTTCAAGGTGTTGAACAAGAATACGAACAAGTCTTGGTTGAACAAAAGGTTGCTCATTATTCTGTCGAGTAGGAGTGGGTGGAGGAACATTATTTCCCACTACTTGGATAAGAGGAACACCTTGGTTATTACCAGTAGGATTACCAAGGTTCACAGTAGGACCATTCTGAATCAAACTAACATTTACATTCAGATTCTGACCACCTGGCTTACCATTCAGAGTAGCACTTCCTTGATTACCATTCAAAGTAGCATCACTTGGATTACCATTCGAGTAGTTAACAACGGCCCCTTGAGGATTGACGATCAAAGTCTCATTCTAGTTATTTGCAGTTGCAATGGGCCTCATAATTATGGCTCTCATTTCTTCTTGCCGATGGGCCATATTCTGGATGATCTCCATCAGTTGTTCGACACGGGTGTCCATCTTGACACCCATGACAGCAACATTGTTGTACCCCAAAATTTTCCCTCCCTTTTCTTCAAGACATTCTTTTAGGGTTTTCAACTAATCAAGGCTACCAAGGATTCTCAGGCCTCAAGACACGTCAACTGATTTTTTGTTTCATCAAGGGTTCAGGGTTGCAAGTGTTTCAAAAGAGAATCACATTTCTCATATCCATTGGTTTTGTACTAGGGTTTTGACTTTTGAGTGTGTGAACCTGTTGTGATCAAGAATCATGAAGCATTATCTTCTTTTCATCATACAAATCATCTTTTCTCAAGGGTTTCTCCCTCATGTCTAGAGGAATTAAGGTTTTGAGCTTGGGACATGTTATAATTAAGGTCTATGTGGTCTTTGAGGATTTCCTTTTCGATCAAGGGATGTTTAGTGTATTTGACATTAATCTTGGTCAGAGAAATTAGGGTTTTGTGTTCATGTTTATTAAGGATTCTTTCTTCCGTAAAGCTTCTCCACTATTCCTCTTAATCAAGTGGATTTTTTTGGTTACTTGTTGGTTCAATTTGTAAGTTCAAATGATGAAGTTATGATACAAAGTCTAGTTAAGATCTTTTGGGCTTATTAGAGTACATTCTTTGGGGTCTTTAGAGTGCATTTTTGGGCTTACTAGAGATTGAATTTTAAAAAGGCCATTGGAGGAAGTTTTGGTTATTATGTTTTAGTACTTAAAAGATGTTCATCTTGACAAGTTTGGAAATAAAGAAATTGAAGACCATTTTATTTTCTTTTTACCCAAGGCCATTTACATTTTCTACTTAGAATGTTTTGCATTTTTGAGTTTAGAAGTGAGAAGGAATTTTAAGATGATTGTGTTCTTAATTCAAGATTTATATCATCATCAATTTCAATTGCAAATCCTACAAAAGGCTACAAGTTTTACAAAGATCATACAAAGCTTACAAGAAAGTCACTTGGAAACTTCAAAGCATGAATTATTCCAATACAAGTCAAAATTGAAGATTGCCAATTGTTCAAGATTTAAGTTATTTCACAAGAACTATGACATAGAAGATTGAATTGCAAATTCTAATTTGAATTGATACTATACAAGTTTACAAGATTTTTTCAAGGGACTCTTACATCCAAATACAAACTTTATCTAAAGTTTGTTACAAGCATGATTCAATTCCTAAGCCTTCTAATCACAAGTCCTAAGTTTTTACAATGCAAAATTCAAATGGAATTCCTAATCTAATCAAGTTTTCCTATGGTTGCTAATGAGTTATTCAAAACTTCTTCAAATTTCCCTATAAGCTCTTTTATGGAAGCCACGGTTCTTCTTCAACTTTGCCTTTCCATCTTCATCTTTCCCTCATCAACCCATGCATGAAACAAGAAAATGGAACATGTGTTAGTACAAGACAATCAAGAAAAAAAACTTGAACAAGAAACTTTCAAAGAGTTTTTTTCACAATTTCATCATTAGGGTTCGTTGGAAGGAATCAGAAGAATATAGGGGTCATTTCAATCATGTTCACAAGCTCAACAAAAGCCTCATATTTGTTTTGTTCATAACAAAAAAATTCAGATTCAAACAATAATCATGGGCCCAATTATCCTACTGCAAATCTCAAACAAACACACAAAAAGGGAGGTTCATTTGATTCACAATTAAAATATGACAGTAAAAACACAACATTGCAAGCCAATCAAGCAAACAAGTTACTGCAAGTTCAAGTCACAACATCACAGTTACATAGCAGTAAAAATAGGGAAGTAAATATTCACATCTAAGAAACAAAATTATTGCAGTAACATACCATTTTCCAAGAGTCAAAAAATAAAGAAAATCAGATATAAAAAAGCCCAACACAAAATTTGAAACCCTAAAAATCATTATCATCATTTTCTTTACACAAAAACCCTACATGAGTTTGAAGAGAAGAAGAGGAAAAGTACTTCGTAACTACAAACGCAAGGATCTCAGAAAAAACTCACCATAAATCTCAAGGTTCTATCATATCTGAGTGCTAGGGTTTTAAAACCCCCTTCAAGATCTACGCAAAACCGCGTACAATCTGCAAAATCAAGCCATATATTAATGATCAGGAGAAGAGGACGAAGATATTGATGTAAAAAAATCAAGAATCAGAGCTAAGCCGTCGTGATTGCTGCCTTCTGCCGCCGCTAGGGGAGATTTCCGACAAGTCATACAAAGCTTGAAAGAGAGAAGAGCTAGGAAGGGAATAACGAGAGAGAGAAGTTTTCTTTATTTTGTTTTTTCTTTAATTTCTGTTTTTAATTAACTTAAGACCTTGATTAATAGTTAATCAGGTGATGACAATTGTCATCACCTTTATGGTTATTTTCAGATCCTATGCAAGCTTCCCATGTAAGCTATCATGCACCTCCATCTACCACCTCAGAATCAAGATCATACGACCAGAGGCGTTTCCCCATGGTACTCTCTTAGAAGTCGCGGCGCACCAGATCCAACGAACTCCTCAACTTGGGCTTGCTATCTTGGGCCTCACAAATTTGATATCTTGCACCCCTCATCATTACTTCATGCAGGCTCATTCTATTTTCTCATTTTTCTTTATTTTACTTATTTTTGTATTGATTTTTTAATTATTTTCTTTATTAAATAAAAATAATAATTAAAAATACAAAAAAAACATATAAACACTTTTTAACTAAATAATTAAACTAAAAATTATTTTTTAATATTATTAATTATTTTGCTAATTAATTTTATTAAATATTTTGTTTTAGTTTAATTAATTGTTTTTTTAATTCGATTGAATTGTATTGTTTGTTTATTTAGACTTTTAATCGAACTTTCGATTCATCATCCCCATTCATAAATTTGTGTCCCTCATTTCTGAAGCGTCATAATAGCGTAGAACTTTATTTTCCGCACTTTACCGCATTTACTTATCATTGTATAGTAATTAGGCGTGTATGACAAGATTTAAAATCAACCGCTAAATAACCCTAACTAAGATAAATTAACTGAAATCAAAACACTATTCACACCCGCGCCTCTAGGATAACCTCGCTTGTTGCCTTCGGATAAAACAGTTATGTCCCTCGAATATGGGACGCTTTAGCAAATACCCTCGATTTAAAAAGATCGTAGTACCTCGATTACCCTTTGATATTGCCTTCGGTAAATGATCTTAGTCCCTAACGAAAATTGCTAAAGCGTCCTACAAGTTGCTTCTATGACTGTATGATGACGCGCGCATGTCCCTCACATCCAACAATAGGGATTCCTACTAACAAATAGTTGGGTAGCACTATCTAAAGGAGGAGGAAAATAACAAAGACCTTTTTAGTAGGTAGATCGCTCGTAATCGTTTGCTCACTAACTAAAACAATTTTCACACCTCACACTTTCCAAAACAAACACTTTCATCCAATAAATATTTTCAAAACAAACATTTTGTATACATTCTCAACGATACGAGAATCATTACAAAATTTCTGTACTTAGGCATTTTCAAAATATTTTCAAACATACACAAACACAAAGCACTTCAAAAATGAGCTAGCAATTAAGAGCCCGTAGATAACTACGGATGAAAAGGGTTTTAACACCTTCCCTTTTCATAACCTAACCCCCTTACTCAAAAAATTCTCAAAAGGTCTTTCCTGTTCTTTTCAACCTTTCCTTTATTGGATAAAAGAAAAGTTGGCGGCGACTCTTTCTATCTGCAACATTTGCGATAAAATGCAAAACCCAAAAGTCAGTTCTCCCACTGTATTATAGAATTGGCGACTCTGCTGGGGAGATATCTAAGTGGGGTTACCTTAGAGTTATATCACATTTAAAAATGATTTACTTGCTTGATTTGTATGCTTAACATTTCGGGGTTTTGCTAGGGTTATTTCTGTATAGATCCTCTACCCGGATCTGGGGGTATTTAGGTAAGTAGAAATGGATTATAGAAACTATACGGCATAAACCGATATGGTTGAAGCGATGGCTACATTAGTGCGACACATTGGTTGTGTCGGTGTCCCTTGAGTCAGTCGATGAGAATGCTAGGTTGTCGTATGGTGTCAAAAAGCACTAACTGACCTTATAACCTTAGTTGACATAACTTAGCCATTACAAAGTAGTGAGATGGATGGCTTTGGTGTAGACTGAAGTTTGTTGATACTCGATGCTACACTCATTGAGATCGAACTCTCGAGATATTTCAGTCGCAGATAAGATGCTTGTTCCAAAACAATGTGTGAGGGAAAGATCAGTGATATTGAGGCTCCTAGAACCCAGTTACTTTTCTTAGGAAAGGTTGAGCCAAATAAAACTCAAGAGGGTACTTACCTATAAACTCCATGCAAGCCTGAACCTAAGACCTCGTGTGCTTTGTTTGTGTTTTATTAAATTGATCGAACATGACATCATGACATCATTACACATATCATTTTCACTAACCATTTCAAGGATCTCAAGGGCCAGTGATGCAGGATTATTTGAACCAGACACCTATCAAGGGGCAAAGGGATTTATTTTCCTCTAACCAGATATCGTCAAAGACCAAGGCACGATAAATTGAGTCAAAGTCTAGGACCCACTCGACATGGTGAGCTTGATTCTCGTAGAAGGACATTCAACGATACGAAGTTCTTTAATCAAATCTGCAGTCGGAATAAACTTCTAACATTTCTTGTGTTTACCCTGTGAGATCCTTGAAAACATTGCATCCACATATCATACATAGTATTACATGATAGGTTTTCCCATATAGGTTTTCTCATTTGCTTACTATTTATTTCAGTAAAGATGGCTCTAGAACAGACTGTCAAAGATCTTCAGATCCAAAATGTTCAGTTCCAAGAAATGTTCATGAACCTATCCAGGGGTCAAGAGGAATTGAAAGCACTCTTCACTGAGAGCATGACCAAGAAGAATCCTGAAGATAACATGGATGACCAGTTGGAACAATTGCAAGCTGAGATGGCAACGATGATAATCCGGATGATGGATCAGGTGGCTCTTATCCAAAAGTTTAGCTCGGGGGCTAGAAGAGTTGAGAATTCTCATCAGCAAGCTTCATCAAGGCAGATACGACCGTATGGGACAAACTGCTAGAATTTGGGGTTTAATCATTGATCAACCTCTCTTGGCAGACAGGGAATTGGGTGACATGTTCATGAGGGAACATGTTGAAAATAAAATCAGAAGCGGTGAAATTCATGGGACTTCATCCTCAAGTACTCAGAAGAGATTATACAACGGAAAGAAGGAGTCCAGTATTGTGTACGGCTAGAAGGGTCATAATAAGAGGGATCTCAACCAATATGTGGAGGCATTTTGGATCTCTAGTCCTGCACCAGTGCAACAATGACAACAAGGTAATCAGCATAAGCAGGACACGTCCAAAAGACAATTTACCAAAATCAACATGTATTTGGCTCAAGCATTGCAACACATGTTGAAGGCAGAGTTGGTTATGTTGAAGGACCCTCCTCAGAACCCCAATACTTCCTCTCCCCATCACAATCCTAATGAAAGGTGCGCGTACCACTCCAACAGTCCGGGGCATGATACTAACAACTGTTGGGCGCTGAAACATAAGATTAAAGACTTGATCGACGAAGGAGTGTTGGAATTCACACAAGATGGTCAGGTTGAACTTTTCTATCTTCACTCAAAGGCACACCATCTGAAGTGACAAATTCAAGCGGAGAAGCTTTTTGTTCATTCGAATTTTCATTTGTAATTTCTTTAGTTGATTTAAACACTTATCTTTATGTCATACTTTGGTTGTCCCCATTAATGCATTGCATATGTTTGTCTTGAATTAGTCCATTCGTTTTCACTATATTTAAACTTTTACTTCCTTTTTGTGATATTCAACTCTCGATTAAAATCTATAAGCCTTTAGAGGGAGGATGACAACAATGATACCATAATCTCTACAGTGTGATTTCGAATAGACCTTGCTGATGATGTATATGCGTTGTTTCAAATCCTAAACAGTGGAGTTATAAGGAAGATAATTCCTAGTCAGCCCCTTTGAGCCTAAGATGTAGGAGTTTTCTTTTCCCCGCAAATTGAAACCCATAATCATAACCTGGGGCAGGGTTGTTTCTCAGTTAATTCAATTGTGAATTCAATCGCAAGCTTTTACTTCGTACACAACAGCTGATATCAAAGACATTCTTCCAAATCAAAAGTCGGTGATGGTTCCGCGTAATCATTACAACATACAGTCATTATTGTAAGTGTTTATTGGCAGCAATTTTGGTAAAACACTGACTTGATAATGTTTTGCTAAATGTCTTGACATTTGAAGCAAACTAGTTTTGAATGATGTCAAAGCAGATGTCTTGACATATGCCTCCTGATCTGAACGTGACTTCATATTTGTTTACTGTTTTTATGCGTGCCATTATTCAGGATTTGTAACTCATAGTTTGCGAAAAATATGGAGGCATATTTTTCTATTTTCACAATCCTTATGGATTATATCTTAGCCTGTTTTCATGGAAATATTAAAGGGATTGGAATATTTGTTTTTCAGCCCAAGCCCACTATTGCGCCTTTATAAGGACTTACATCCTTATTCATCAAGCTGCAACTTTTAAAAATAATAATATATTCTTTCTGTTTTAGAAGTCTAAGTTTTTTAATTGTAATACACTCTAAGTATTGGTTTAATACTTGAGTTGTAATTTGAGGTGTTAGTTTTGGATCATTCATAAGCTTTTAAGTATTGAATGATTGAAGTCCTTAAAACTTAATATTTCTGTTGTTCTTCAATGTTAGTGATTGAAGGGATTTTAGGAAGGCCTCATACCGAGGTGTGTCTTAGGTAGAAGTATAGCACGGGTAGTGATTAAGTGATTAGATCGTAAACTGATTGTTTACTGAGGGTCTATGAATTGATACTATTTAATGGACTTTCCCCTGGCTTGGTAGCCCCCAGAGTAGGTGTTGTTGTACACCGAATTGGGTTAATAATCCCTTGTATTTTTACTGCTTTTAATATTGTTGCATTTTATACCGTCCTCAAATATTTGTGTCGTGACATCTCCTTCGACATATCATATATGATACAAGATTTTCAATTGGTATCCGAGCAGGCATCCTGCTCTATATCTGGGTGAGATCCAGGGAAGATACTTTCTGGTACTATGGACAAAGAAGGAGGATTTGTGAGCAGACCACCCATTCTGGATGGAAGCAATTAAGACTATTGGAAACCATGTATGGTGGCCTTTCTAAAGTCTCCGGACAGCAGGGCTTGGAAAGCTGTCTTAAAAGGATGGAAACACCCTGTCAAATTGGGTCAAAATGGAGAACCTACTTCTGAGTTAAAGCCAGAAGAAGATTGGTCTAAAGAAGAGGATGAAATTTCTCTAGGAAATTCTAAAGCCTTGAATGCTATATTCAATGGAATTGATAAGAACATTTTTAGATTAGTAAACACATGTGAAGTAGCTAAGGATGCCTATGGGATTCTTCAATCTATCCATGAAGGCACATCCAAAGTGAAGATATCAAGACTTCAGTTTCTCACCACCAGATTTGAAAATTTGAGAATGAAGGATGATGAAAGTATTAATGACTTCTATATGAACATTCTTGATATTGCTAATGCTGTCAGTGCTTTAGGAGAAAAAAATTCCAGAAGACAAATTGGTGAGAAAGATGCTCAGGTCTCTTCCCAAGAGATTTGATATGAAAGTGACTACCATAGAAGAAGTTCAAGACATTGACAAGATGAAAGTGGATGAACTTGTTGGATCACTTCAGACATTTGAATTAAGCATCAACGAAAGATTTGAAAAGAAGAACAAAAGCATAACTTTTGTTACCAATACTGAAGATAAAGAGGAGGACTATGATCTAGATACAGATGAAGGAATATTGAATGCTTTAGTTATGCTCGGAAGACAGTTTAACAAAGTGATAAAAAGGATGGATAAGAACCCAAGATCAAATGTCAAGAACATCTCATCTGACATCCTTAAGTCAAATAAGTTTGAAAGAGAAAAGGATGAAGAAAAATCCACTCAAGGGAAAGGAATACAATGTCATGGATGTGAAGGTTTTGGTCAAATTAGAGTTGAATGTCCTACATATCTTAAAAAACAGAAGAAGAATCTATCTGTTACTTGGTCTGAAGAGGATTCTGAGAGTGATCTTGAAGAGGAATCTGCAAAGTATGTTAAATCATTTACATGTAAATATGTGTCTGATGAAGATTCTAGTAATGGAGAACTAACCTTTGATGAGCTAGCTGCCTCGTACAAAGAATTGTGTCTCAGAAGTGCAGAAGTTTTCCTAGAAGGGGAGAAACAGAAAGCACTCATAACCAAGCTGAAGGAAGAAAGGAAAGAGCATCTGAAAACTATTTCCAATCTGGAAAGTGAAGTGACTTCTCTGAATTCAAATCTTGATAGAATTGTCAAATCTCTCAAGATGTTGAATAATGGGTCTGACACATTAGATGAAATTCTTCAAGTGGGAAGAGTGACAGGAGACAAGAGTGGTCTAGGGTTTAATGAGGAAAAGGAACCTATTTCAGAAGAACCTTTATCAAATTCCACTCATGCGAAGTCTAAACCAAAGATGTCGAATCAAATGTACGAACATCATGGCAAGAAAAGACATCATGGCAAACATTAGGGTAAGAAAAAAATTACTCACATCAGAGAGAAATCCCAGCCTTGGAGGTGTCATCATTGTGGAAGGTTTAGTCACATAAGACCTTTCTGTTTCAAGTTGTACGGGTATCCTAAAACTACTCCTCTTCCCAAGACTGTTCAGATCTCTCAAAATAGCAAAAAGAAGAAACAGTGGGTTCCCAAGTCTAATGTTGCTAGTTTCATAACTCATACCTCTCTCAGAGTATCAACTAAATATGACTGGTGTGATACGGTGGCAGAACCGACTGTTAATAATGGTCTGTGTTTTTTGTTCGCAAATGTCACGGTAAGCAAGAGTCGCCACCGACTTTTATTTTATCCAATCAGGAAAAGGAAAAAGAACAGAAAAAACCTTTTTCGAGATGTTTTTGAGTACGGGGGGTAGATTATAGAAAGGGAAGGTGTTAGCACCCTTTCAATCCGTGGTTTTCCAAGGGCTCTTAGGTACTTGCTCATTTTGAAAACTGCTTGTGTGTGCTTGTTTTGAAATGTTTTGTTTTACTTCGTATTAACCCTTGTTTCTATCCTCAAGAGTGTTACAAAATTGTTTTTGAAAACTTTGTTTAAAAAGTGTTGGTGTGAAAAAGTTTTTGTTTTTTTTGAGCTAATACCTAGGAACTAATCTACCTACTCGAAAAAGGTCTATTCGTTTTCCTTTTAGACAATGCTATCCCATTATTGAGAAATAGGTAGCATCGTCGTTAGAGTTTTTCAGGGACATTCGAAGGGACAAATACGATCACAAAAGCAATGTTAGGAAATGTTAGTAATCATCCTAAAGCCTTAAAGATCTTTTTCCGAGGCAACATCCGAATGGGTCATTTTAGATCTATCGGGGCTAGAGGATAACCACTAACAAACCCTATACTTCATGACTGTTTACCAAAGGCAACCCGAGGGGAGTAAACCCTAGGAGTGAGCATGTGCGAGTGTAATTTTCAGTTAGTTTATCTTTGCACATTTAGGGTTTTCTACCGTATTAATTTTCAGTTTGTCTTTCCATACAATCCGATTAACATACATCTAAGCAGTTTATAGTTTGCGGAAATTAAAGTGAGAAAGTTAAAGTCCTAGCTATTACAAGGCTTTTGCAGATACATAATTATTTTGACCGAAAATAAAGATGCGGAATTGAAACCCTAATTACTATTACAAACTCGGAGCAGTTACAATAATAATAAAAATGAAATAAAAGAATGCGCACGGCGAATTAAATGCGAGAATAATTAGCAAAACCTAAAAATCTAATTGAAAAAATATTTAGGTTATTTTTGAGAAAAAATTGAATTATGTACCAAATTAGACCCTAATTTCTAATTGATTTAAATTATGAAAAGAAGGATTCAATTGTGCTAATTTTAATTAAACTAATTAATTAAGGAAATAAAATATTTTTTATGAAAAAATGATTTTTATGAAAAAAATGATTTTTATGTTTTTGTGATTTTTGATTTTATGATAAAAAATGATTTTTTGGGTTATTTTGTAAAAAAAAAATAGTAAATAATAAAAATATAAATAAAAAGAAAAGAAAGTAATTGGGCCTGTTTAGTAAGCAATCCAGTGGGGGGCAATGTTGATTTATTTAGGCCCAATAGTTGGTCAGCCCAATCCTTGCGCCTGATTCAGTGTGATACTCTTTCTGATGGTCCATGGTATGACTTGAGCGTTGGATCTGGATTGATGATGAATCCAATGGTTGAGATCAGGGTGTATAGCGGGCGCCTGGAATGGGTTGTGCACAAGATCTTCATGTAAGTGTTAAGAAAATAATAAAATGCTGGGACCTGGGGGTCGAACCCAGGTCCTCTCCACTTTCAAATGTGCGCCTTGCCATCTGTGCTGCATGGATTAGTTGTTAATATAACGAAAACAAATGATAATATATGAAAAAAACAAGTGGAGTAATGAATTAAAAAATGCACGCCAACTATTTGAATGGCCCAATGATGATTGAACACATCATCATCTTCTTCGTCATCCGTCGTGTTAGGTATAAAATCTTTACCTACAGACAGTTTGCCATAGCTATAAGTTTGTGAATTTCAAAAATCATCAAAGCGTATGATAAATGAAATCTGAATACATGAATCCATTCGCCTTGAACCCACGAGCATCATGATACCCTTTTCAATGGCCAATTTAACCTGTATAGAGAAACCCTAAAACGGAAAAGCAAACCCTAGCAATGGCAATTATGAATACAGGCCTCAAAATGCAAAATTAATTAAACCAAAACATCCCAAATGATGATACAAACACAATATTATGCTTAAAAGTGATTAATCATGCATAAATTATCAAACTCAGATTCAAGAAATAAGCCAAACCGTGAGGGTCGTGTAGGCTGATTTTGGGCTCGTGGAGGCGTGCAACTGATTGGAAAAGCATCTGGGAAGGTCCAGGAATCGATTAAGAGCTTTGGAATGGCTTGAATTGATCTCTAGGTTAGAAAACGAATCACCACTTTCTTGCCAATTTTTGAGTTTTGTTCTTCTTTTCTCACGACTGCAATCCTTCTCCTTTTGGCTTGTTCTTGCTCAATATATATGCTAGAATGAATTAGGGTAACAAAAACAATTTGAGTCTTTGAAGATCATCAAGATTTGATTTATTTTTTTCCCTTGCATCATATCTTTCTAAATGCACCAAAATCATGCCAATTTGAGCCATTCCACCCTTGCACGATTTTATTTGGTTATTCTAGGTTGATTTGATTTGATTCCTACAAAAAAAATTAGATCAAAATCAATCTTTTGTAGTTTTTGCCATTTATTTGATTTAATTTGTATTTTAAATAATAAAAAATCAAAATAAAATAAATAATGAAGCAAATAAAGTGTGGATGCTGATTTGGGTCGTGGACCATGTCCCCAATAAGATTCAATCATGAAAAGCTAGGCCCATTTGACAAAAAATACACTTTTGAGCATATTTGACTTTTGGCAATTTTGCAAAAATGGTCAACTTTGACAAGGCACATCTCCTCCAATTTTAACCCTAGAGATGTGTTCTTGGCCTTTTTAGAAAGCTTAGGATGTCACCTAAACAACCCTTTTGGTTTAATCTCAATTGAGTCTTCCATTTTCATCTAAGAAGCTTTGACCCAAAAGGTGTTTTTGTTACTTTTCAAAAGGACATATAATGTAGAAATCCATATCTTTTGATGAGTGCATTTTTGAACTTGTGGGATGAATATGAGTTGTATGGAATTGAATCCTATTTAAAATGAGCCTTGGATGGAAAATTTCTGATAAAGTATGAAGAAGTTATGCTTGGTCAAAGTTTGGTTGACTTTTCTTGAGAAACCCTAATTTAGCAACTTTTGGGTTTAGATGAATTTGGGGCATTCCTTGAGGAATCATGATCAACCCTTGAACAAATGATGGATACCACTTCAAAATGTTGATGTTGAACAAAAACCTTGAAGTTTGACTGTATGTGGGCCACAATTGACTTTTGACCTAGTACAGTTGATTTTTAGGCATCTGAGCAATTGACTGAGCAAACTTCTTGTGAAAGGCATGAAACTTGACACGGATGATCTTGAGAACATATTGGGACCATGGAAGGAATTTGGGACCTTTGGACTTTAACCATCTTGATGAGGAGTGAAACCCTAGTTTGAAGCTTGTTGCCTTAGGATGAGGATTTGTCTGGTCAATCCTTAGTCATCCTTGAGCAATTCAGGACCTCTAGAGGCATGTCTTGAGTAAAATGAGAGGGAAAATTTTGGGGTACAATAGCTTCCCCTGTTCGATCTTCTTAAAACTGAGGATGTAGATTGGCTGTCTGCCTTTCTTAATCTAAAGGTGGAAGATGATTGAACACTAGAGTGCCCATAAATTTGCACTCGTCTGAGATGGTGTTGGATTGTGTAGGTAGTATCGGGAATAGGCTTACAAATGCCATTTGGAGGAGATGACGGGAGGTCACCGAAGATGGGCTTAAAGATGCCATCCGGAAGATATGATGGAGAATCGTCGGAGATGGGCTTAAAGATGCCATCTAGAGGATGTTGATTTCCCGAGATATTCCTTTAATGAGAAATCCTGTTCCTGTCATTGAGGAGGAATCTGCTGAGGAATATTGGTCTCTGTCTTGGGAGAAATGGAATTTTAGGAACTTCAGTTGTCCATTACTCTACTAGGGAATCATCTCTTAGTCGAGGAGATGAAAATGAACTGCTATCTGGTCCTGCTCCAGGCGTTATAGTGATTTGTTGAGGATAATAAGACTAACTTCTATATGGTCGTGCTCCAGGTTTTACAGTGACTTACTGGGGAGATGAGATTAAACTTTGTATCTGGTCGTGCTCCAGGCTTTGCAATCTCAAAACCTGTTATCTGGTCGTGCTCCAGGCTTCAGAAGGAATTAAGTGGTTATCCGGTTGCATCCGAGTTTCAACTTGAATTTAAGGCATACTAACATCTGGTCGTTTCAAGGCTTCAATAGTAATTGGCCGAGTAAACTACTATCTGGTCGAATTCCAAGCTTCGCAGTACCTCATACTGTTATCTGGTCGTGCTCCAGGTTTCACAATGTCTCTTGCCGTTATCTGGTCATACTCCAGACTTCACAGCGTCTCATACCGTTATCTGGTCGTGTCCTAGGCTTCAGTAATTTGGAGAAATTAAGATATTATCTTGTCGATTTCCAGGCTTCATATCTTGAATTTGAGATATACCACTATCTGGTCGATTCCAGGCTTCATAGTATTTTGGATAAATTAAGATATTATCCGGTTGATTTCCGGGCTTCATAGCTTGAATTTGAGATATACCACTATCTGGCCGATTCCAGGCTTCGTAGTATTTTGGAGAAATTAAGATATTATCTGATCGATTTCCGGGCTTCATAGCTTCTTTAACTGGAATAGAAATCTTAGTATCGATTTTACTGAACCAGGGAAAGGTCTCGAGTTGTCTTCAAACGGGAACAAAATATTAGCATCGATTTGACTGAACCGGGGGAAGGTCTCGGATTGAGTTTGACTGGCATAGAAATAAAGGGAATCTTAGCGGAGATTCGGCTTACCCAGACGAAAGTATTAGAACATCTTCAACTAGAATAGAAACCTTAGTGTCGGTTTGACTGAACCAGATAAAATCTTGAAAAGTGTTGGAATATCTACAAATGGAATAGAAACCTTGGTGTCGGTTTGACTGAACCAGAGAGAACTTATGAGAACTTGATTGCATCTTTCCCTGAAAGGTAAAGAGTTAGTCGTATGTAATGTCATGATGTATGAAATGTATTGAGTAATGATGTTCTCAAAATAAATGAGATTGTGCTGTATAATATGTATGCACATGCCATGATGCATGGATATGCAATGCTATTGTGATATTCTCTAGCTGGTGAAAATAAATCCTGGACTGCTGCTGGAGAGTATAAGGAGTTGAGTTCTTCGTTTCCACTGGGGATAGTGACCGAAGATGATTAGCTGGGGATTTACATCCATTCTGCTTGAGAACATTCTGCCGGAGGAGACTCTGTCTGAGAATAATCCTGCGGGGGAATGACTCTGGGAAAGAGAGAAACTTTGTTGGAGGATCTGCTGATTTGAAGAAATAAACTCAACTGGGGATGAACATCCATTGTTGGAGATAAGAGCTCTGTTGGAGATTGAGCTTCCGCTGTCAGAGAAATAAAATTTGCTCGGGAGATGGATTTATAAACTGCTCATGGTTATAAAACTCGACCGGGGAATGCAGATATCAGCTTTCTGAAGGAATCTGCTGGGGAAGGAATTCCTGCTTGGGGATACAGAGGTTGGACCTTGGTTGTCTCGGCTCTGTGAGGAATATAGGTATCACTGGCTTGTATGTGATAGTGACTTTGCTTCCAACTGTCTCTGCCCCTTGTACCATGATGGACGGGGTAACTGTCGGTATTTAGGTTTCGTACCAGTTTCTTTGAGTTCTTAGTAACTGTCTTTCTGTTTTATATGCAGATATTTGTGAACAGTAATCATATTCAAATGCATATGTCAAGAATAAAACATTAGACGTTTTTTTTGCAAAACAAAATAGAAAACAGAAAAAACAAACACAGAGTTTTGTACTCAAAAGTCGCTTTGTATTGATTTGAAATTTGCCTATAACAGGCGTTTTTTACAAGGAGGCTGACGCTCTAGTAAGAGAACGCTGCTGTAAAAATGGAAATTATTACAGAAATTATGTACAAAAAGAAAACAGCTATGTGTAGTGATCCCATTGGGTTTCAATTCTGCTATTTCCCCTATGTCTTCGAGCATCTCATCACTTTGCTGCTTGTCCGAAGCTGACTGGATTGATCGGTACCGTTTGAGCTTGATATCTGATTACTGAGGTCTGATCGCAAGGTGATCCAATGGGATATAGTGATACGCTTTAATCCCTAACTTTTGCCTGGACGGTCCTTTCGGGTTTTCAGTCCACCGGGATACCATTTTTTGCCCAAGCCACCCTTTCAGGTTTTCGACTTGCCGGGTGTACATATTTTTTTCATTTTTATCCCTAATTTTTTCCCGAACCCTTTTGGTTCGGCGGGATGCCCTTATTTTTGCCTAGGTATGTCAACCTTGCGGGTCTTTATTATGCGTAGTATCTTTTCAATATGTCCGCATTAACAGGGTATGGAAGGTTGTCACTGTCCATAGTGTTATGTTGTAGTACTGTCAAAAAAGTTTTCTTGATGGCACATGATTCATTGCTGGAATGCGTGCGTAATGCCCCAAGTGAGTCAGATGGAGATCTGCCCCTAGTTATTTGGCCCTTTTGGAGAGACTGCCCATGTGTGTTTAGACATCATGTCATGCCCCTTGCTTATGGAAGACCTGTTATTGGAAGTGTCTTTCCCTCTGAGGTGATTATGTCCATTGAGAGGATGTCTGTTCATTGAATATCCATTGTGCGGATTTCTCTGCTGTCAAACAATTAGTCATATGCAAACAATGTCATTTAAAGAATGCAAAACTCATGTCTGTCTTGAAAATTTTTTGAAAATGTGTTTTGTGTAGTAAAACGAAATTTGCAAGAATGTGATATCAACTCAGGATTCGTAACAAAGCCTACAGGAGTCAGGATACCTTTGTAACAGTATGCTCTCAAACTAACCCATGCTTCAGCTAGGAATTTTAAGGGTTATAACGTGGCCTGGTTCACGGCTCAAGAAAGAAAGGATAAAGGCTCAATTTTATTTGTACCCAACCCGCTCTTCGTGATGTTCTTCAGTCCTATGCTCAGTTAATTGCGCGTTTAGATCCTGATTGAGTCTGGAATCTTTGCTCTGATACTTGGTGATGATTTGTTTTGAAAAGGCAGTCATTTTTGTAATCTTCTTTTTGTCGAGGATTTATAGTAACCTCTTTTTTTTTTTTTGTTATCCCTTCTTTTGCCTGAACTGTTTCTTTAGTGATTACAGTCAGCGGGATGCCCCAATTTTTCTTCTAAGTCTCCTTCATAGGTTTTAACTTAATGGGCTTTTATTTCGAGAGATAATGACTGCTGTCTTGACGATTATACGGAACCATCACCGTCTTTTGTTTTGGAAGGACGTCTTCGATGCCATTCTTTGTGTACGAAGCGGAAGATTGTGACTGAATGCGCCTCTGAATTAACTGAGAAAACTACCCTGCCCCAGGTTATGATTAAGGGTTTTAATTTGTGTGAAAAGAAATACTCCTACTTCTTTGGCTCGAAGGGGTTGACTAGGGATTATCTTCCTTATAACTCCACTGTTTAGGATTTAAAACAACGCATGTACATCGTTAGTGGGGTCTGTTCAAAAGCATACTGTAGAGATTGTGGTATCATTTTCGCCATCCTCCCTCTAAGGCTTAGAGTTTTTAATCGAGAGTTGAATATCACGAAAAGGAAGTATAGAGAAGTTTAAGCATAGTGAAAACAGATTAATTCAAGACAAACATGTATAATGCATTAATGAAATAACAAAGTTTTGACATGACAATAATTGTTCGAATAAGCAAAGAAAATACAAATTGAGAATTTAATGAACAAAAATGTTTTCAATCCTAGCCATGTTTTGGCACGGGAGCAGTGATCACGTTGGGAGTCTCTGGAGGGTCGAATTTAATCTCTTTGGCGTCAATCATATCCTGAATTTTGTTCTTTATAGCCCAGCAGCCATTTGTATCATCTCTAGGACTATCAGAATGGTATGCGCACCATTCGCCGAGGTGGTAACTAGGAGCAGAAGTATTAGGATTTCACAGAGGAGCCTTTAATGTAATCAGCCCTGCCTTCAACATGTATTGTAACACTTGATCTAGTGACATGTTAATTCTGGTGAACTATCTCTTATGCGTGACCTCTTTACGCTGATTCCCCTGTTGGTGTCATTGCATAGGCGTAGGATTAGAGACCAATATTGCCCCCACAAATTAATTGTGGTCGTCTGCCTTATTACGACCCTTCTGGCCATACACAACATTGGCTTCCCTCTTACCAACAAGTGGCTTCTTCTCAGCATTAGAAGATGCAGCTATCGGGATCTTCCCACTCTTGATACCACTTTCGATCCTTTCTCCCGTCAGATCCATCTCTGTGAATCCAGATGACGAACTCCCAATCAGCAAATTAAAGAACGGGCCTGTCAGAGTGCCCATGAAAATATCTACCATTTCCCGATCATTCAGAGGAGGTTGTACCCTGCCAGCTAGATCCCTCCATTTCTGGGCATATTCTTTGAAGCCTTCGCTAGAATCCATGGACATGCTTTGAAGTTGTGTGTGAGTTAGAGCGAGGTCAGCATTGTATTGGTACTTCTTGTAGAAAGCAGTAGCCAAGTCTTCCCATGTATGAATGTCTGTTCTTTCTAACTGGTAGAACCACTCAAATTGTGTTCCAGCTAAACTTTCTTGGAAGTAATGGACCCATAACTTCCGGTCAATAGTGTGAGGTTGTATCTTCCTCACATAGGAACGAAGATGCATTTTAGGACAAGAGACCTCATCATACTTAGCAAATATTGGTGCCTTGAATTTTGGGGGGATGACAACCCCGGAGACCTGACCCAACTCTTCAAAATCCAGCCCAGGAACCTTCTGGATTTCCATTGCACTCCGACGCTCTTCTAACTGCTTATACTTTTCATCAGCCGGAGGGTACTGCTCCTCATTATAATCAGTTTCATTGTCATACTCTTTAGGTCTAGGGTCCTCTTCTCTGGCTTCACCCTCTTGATTCTCTCCCTCTTTAGATGAAGAAGATTAATCAACAACCCGTCTTGGCGGCCCTCTGAACCTTCTGCTCATATGTGCCACACCGGCTGTCCTCTTGGTCTTCTTAGTGTTCTTCTTAACAATCAGAGCATTCAGCTCTTCCTGTCCTTTGGCCAGGGCCACAATCATTTGCTGGAACTGTGTGTTCTGAGTCTGAAGATCTTTCACAGTTTGTTCAAGAGCCATTGCTGAAATAAAAAGCGGGCGAGATGAGAAAACTGTTATGAATCCTGTTATGCAATGATATGTATGATATGTATGCAATGTTTTCAAGGGTTCTTAAAGGTTCAAATTTTCTTAAACAAAAAGGAAAAAACGCGAATTGTATTAGTAAACTTGAATTGTTACAAAGAATGTATTTTGAGAGTATAATTAAGCAAAATAAAACAAAAAGAAGACTAGGTTTCCCATGAGCGCATCCTCTTTGGCGCAATGTAGGCGTTGATATTCCTCTCTTCATGAAGTATCCTAGTGAGTTCCAAGACCTTCTTCTCGCTTGCATATAATTGGGCTTCAAACGTATCCCGCTCCTCTTTAAGCTGAACCCAGGACTTTTGTAACTCTTCGTGATCAGTCGGCATGTCTGGATGAAGAACAAGATGAGGAGTGTCTCCCTCGGCAACTGGTTCCATAATCATAGGTCGGATAGCGGGATAAGGCATCATAAGAGTTTGAGTGTGGGCTCGTACCCATCTGAGATAAGGCTCGAGAGGTATGGAATTCTTATGCCAAAGTGTCTTGCTGTCAACCCTATGTACCATACTCCAAGCTTGTATGAACCTTTTGCGGTAACCCTGAACATCATTCTCATAGTTGAAGGCGATTCCTTGAATAAGTGTATCATGAGGACCATCCCTTCTCACATAACCAAACTGCCGTAATGCTAACCAAGGGTTATAAGTGATTCCTCCCCTAATGCCTAAGAGAGGGACATTAGGGAACTCACCACAGCGATCGATGATAGTAACATCTTCCGAGAACTGTGAACACCAATGAATGTCTGAATGCGTAAGGGACATCAGTCGATGAGACCATCTTTTACCCTATTCATTCTTCAAAGTAGATCTGGGTAGGTGCGAAATAAACCACCTAGCCAATAGAGGAGTGCAACACTGGAGGGTCCCACTTCTTTTTAGAGTGCGAGCATGCAGAGAGTGTAGAATATCCCCGAGTAATGTAGGTACCGGATTTCAAGACAGAAAAACCTTGATTATGCTCACATCTACAAGTTGATCCGCATTAGGGGACAGTACCATCCCGTAGACAAGGAGCACCAAAACCTCTTCAAAAGCATGAAGATCCAGGGTATCCCAAAAATAGTAAGCCTTCTCGAACAGAAATTTAACTGGAATTCCTTGAACACTTCCTCTGGTTTCCCAATTTGTCACTATGTCGGACCGTTATAAGGATAGAGCTTTAGCAATTTCTTCAGGTTTGGGATGTATTTTCGTACCGCTGAAAGGTAGCTGATCAAGAATGGTTATCCCTAATAACTGAGAAAATTCCTCCATAGTAGGCACTAACTGGTAATCGGGAATGTGAAACAGTGATGTAGAGGATCAAAGAACTGAAACAACACTTTCAACATTTCTTTGTCAGGTTTTGCAGTGACCAAGTTGAGCAACCGACCATGCTTTTCAGTGAAAGGAGAGCTTTCAGGAATCCTTACTGCAAAGTCCCTTAATTGGGGAGATAATTTCACTAGGTTAATCTGAATGGTTTTCCTGTGGGCGCATGCCATATCCTACAAAACAGAGAAAAGATGAGCCCTAGAAACCCTTGAAACAGTTAGTATGATATGCTATGGTATGATGTTTATAATGTCATGATAGTTCAAAGGTATAGCAAACATAGAAAAATCACACCAAGTCCTTAGGTTTAAGGCCTGCTTGAGTTTTAAAGTCATACCCTCTTGAAGCTGGATTGGTTCAACCTGTCCTATAAATATGTAACCGGGTTCTAAAGGGATCTCAATATCACCGACCTTTCCCCCAAGCCTTGTTCAATCGACGATTGACTCGTAATCAAACAAAACTCCGAAGTCAAACCTCAATGAGTGTAGCATCGAGTATCTGTCGACCTTGGGCATACACCAAAGCCGGCCATCTGGCTACGTCCTACTGTCCAAGTTGTGCAATTAAAGGTTCTAAGGTCAGTTGATGCTTTATGACACCACGCGGTGGCCCCGTACATCTCCCTGATTGACTCAAGGGTTACGGGTACCAACCAAAGTGCCACATCAACGTAGCTACTGCTTCAACCATGTCGATATACCCCAGCACAGCTCCCTCACAATTTATTTCTACTTACCTAAAAGGTGTTTCCCGATTCGGGTGTAGGATCAAATTACCCAAACAGTTCCTACAAATATAAAGCAAGCAAGACAATCAAGAGAAAGCAATTAAATATGACCTAGATCCTAAGGTTTTAACCCACTTTATATTTTATTCCCCAGTAGAGTCGCCAGTTCTGTGATACAGTGGTAGAACCGACTGTTAATACTGGTTTGCGTTTTTCCCCGCAAATGTCATGGTAAGCAAGAGTCGCCACCGACTTTTATTTTATCCAATCAGGAAAAGGAAAAAGAACAGAAAAAACCTTTTTCGAGATGTTTCTGAGTACGGGGGTTAGATTATAGAAAGGGAAGGTGTTAGCACCCTTTCTATCTGCGGTTTTCCAAGGGCTCTTAGGTACTTGCTCATTTTGAAAACTGCTTGTGTGTGCTTGTTTTAAAAAGTTTGTTTTACTTCGTATTAACCCTTGTTTCTGTCCTCAAGAGTGTTACGAAGTTGTTTTTGAAAACATTGTTTGGAAAGTGTTAGTGTGAAAAAGTTTTTGTTTGTTTGAGCAAGTACCTAGGAACTAATCTACCTACTCGAAAAAGGTCTGTTCGTTTTCCTTTTAGACAATGCTATCCCATTATTGAGAAATAGGTAGCATCGTCGTTGGAGTTTTGTAGGGACATTCGAAGGGAAAAATACGATCACAAAAGCAATGTTAGGAAATGTTAGTAATCATCCTAAAGCCTTAAAGATCTTTTTCCGAGGCAACATCCGAATGGGTCATTTTAGATCTTTCGGGGCTAGAGAACAACCACTAACAAACCCTATACTTCATGATCGTTTACCGAAGGCAACTGGAGTGGAGTAAACCCTAGGAGTGAGCATGTGCGAGTGTAATTTTCAGTTAATTTATCTTTGCACATTTAGGGTTTTCTACCGTATTAATTTTCAGTTTGTCTTTCCATAAAATCCAGTTAACATACATCTAAGCAGTTTATAATTTGAGGAAATTAAAGAGAGAAAGTTAAAGTCCTAGCTATTATAGGGCTTTTGCAGATACATAATTATCTTGACCGAAAATAAAGATGCGGAATTGAAACCCTAATTACTATTACAAACTCGAGCAATTACAATAATAATAAAAAGGAAATTAAAGAATGCGCGCGGCGAATTAAATGCGAGAATAATTAGCAAAACCTAAAAATCTAATTGAAAAAAATATTTAGGTTATTTTTGAGAAAAAATATTGAATTATGTACCAAATTAAACCCTAATTTCTAATTGATTTAAATTATGAAAAAAAAGGATTCAATTGCCCTAATTTTAATTAAACTAATTATTTAAGGAAATAAAATATTTTTTATGAAAAAAATGATTTTTATGTTTTTTGTGATTTTTGATTTTATGATAAAAAATGATTTTTGGGTTATTTTGTAAAAAAGAAAATAATTAGTAAATAATAAAAATATAAATAAAAAGAAAAGAAAGAAATTGGGCATGTTTAGCAAGCAATCCAGGGGGGGTACAATGTTGAATTGTTTAGGCCCAATAGCTGGTCAGCCCAATCCTTGCGCCTGATTCAGTGTGATACTCTTTCTGATGGTCCATGGTATGACTTGAGCGTTGGGCATTGGATCTGGATTGATGATGAATCCAATGGTTGAGATCAGGGTGTATAGTGGGCGCTTGGAATGGGTTGTGCACAAGATCTGCATGTAAGTGTTAAGAAAATAATAATATGCTGGGACCTGGGGGTCGAACCTAGGTCCTCTCCACTTTCAAATGTGCGCCTTGCCATCTGTGCTGCGTGGATTAGTTGTTAATGTAATGAAAACAAATGATAATATATGAAAAAAAACAAGTGGATTAATGAATTAAAAAATTTCCGCCAACTATTTGAATGGCCCAATGATGCTTGAACACGTCATCATCTTCTTCCTCATCCGTCGTGTTAGGTATAAAACCTTTACCTACGGACAATTTGCCATAGCTATAAATATGTGAATTTCAAAAATCATCAAAACGCATGATAAATGAAATGTGAATACATGAATCCATTCTCCTTGAACCCACGAGCATCATGATACCCTTTTCATTGGCCAATTTAACCAGTATAGAGAAACCCTAAAACGGCAAAGCAAACCCTAGCAATGGCAATTATGAATACAAGCCTCAAAATGAAAAATAAATTAAACCAAAACATCCCAAATGATGATACAAACACAATGCTATGCTTAAAAGTGATTAATCATGCGTAAATTATCAAACTCAAATTCAAGAAATAAGCCAAACCGTGAGGGTCGTGTAGGCTGATTCTGGGCTCGTGGAGGCGTGCAACTGATTGGAATAGCTTCTGGGAAGGTCCGGAAATCGATTAAGAGCTTTGGAATGGCTTTAATTGATCTCTAGGTTAGAAAATGAATCACCACTTTCTTGCCAATTTTTGAGTTTTGTTCTTCCTTTCTCACGACTGCAATCCTTCTCCTTTTGGGTTGTTCTTGCTCAATATATATGCTAGAATGAATTAGGGTAACAAAAACAATTTGAATCTTTGAAGATCATCAAGATTTGATTTGTTTTTTTCCCTTGCATCATATATTTCTAAATGCATCAAAATCATGCCAATTTGAGCCATTCCACCCTTGCACGATTTTATTTGGTCATGCTAGGTTGATTTGATTTGATTCCTACAAAAATCAGATCAAAATCAATGTTTTCTAGTTTTTGCCATTTATTTGATTTAATTTGTATTTTAAATAATAAAAAATCAAAAGAAAATAAATAATGAAGCAAGTAAAGTGTGGATACTGATTTGGGTCGTGGACCATGTCCCCAATAAGATTCAATCATTAAAATCTAGGCCCATTTGATAAAAAATGCACTTTTGAGCATATTTGACTTTTGGCAATTTAGCAAAAATGATCAACTTTGACATGGCATATCTCCTCAAATTTTAACCCTAGAGAGGTGTTCTTTGACTCTTTAGAAATATTATGATTTCCCCTAAACAACCCTTTTGGTTTCATCTCAATTGGGTCTTCCATGTTCTTGTAAGAAGCTTTGACCCAAAAAGTGTTTTTGTTAACTTTTCAAAAGGACCTATAATGTAGAAATTCATATATTTTGATGAGTGCATATTTTGAACTTGTGGGCTGAAGATGATTTGTTGGGAATTGAATCCTATTCAAAATGAGCCTTGGATGGAAAATTTCTGATAAAGTATGAAGAAGTTATGCTTAGTCAAAGTTTGGTTGACTTTTCCTGAGAAACCCTAATTTAGCAACTTTTGGGTTTTGATTAATTTGGGGCATTCCTTGAGGAATCATGATCAACCCTTGATCAAATTATGGATACCACTTAAAAATGTTGATGTTGACCAAAAATCTTGAAGTTTGACTATATGTGGGCCACAATTGACTTTTGACCCAATATAGTTAATTTTTAGGCATCTTAGCAATTAACTGAGCAAACTTCTTGTGGAAGGCATGAAACTTGACATGGATGATCTTGAGAACATATTGGGACCATGGAAGGCATTTGGGACCTTTGGAATTTAACCATCTTGATGAGGAGTGAAACCCTAGTTTGAAGCTTGTTGCCTTAGGAGGAGGATTTGTCTGGTCAATCCTTAGTCATCCTTGAGCAATTGAGGACCTCTAGAGGCATGTCTTGGGTAAAATGAGAGGGAAATTTTTTGGGTACAACAACTGGTACTTTGACAGTGGTTGTTCTAGACACATGACAAGTGTCAAGAATCTATTGGTAGATATAAAATCTCATTCTACCAATTATGTGACTTTTGGTGATGGAGCCAAAGGTGAAATCAAAGGAGTTGGAAAGCTATAATGTTCAAGAGTCCCAAAAATTGACAATGTGTTACTTGGTAAAGGTTTAATAGTTAACCTAATAAGTATAAGTCAACTATGTGATCAAGTATTCAAAGTTAACTTCACCAAGGTATAATGTCTTGTTTGCAATGAAAAGAATGAAGTTATTATGAAAGGAATCAGATATAAAGACAACTGTTATTTATGGGTTCCCAAAGAGTTGAGCCTCTCCTCAACATGTGCTTTAGCCAAAGAAAATGAAGTTAAACACTGGCATCAAAAAATGGGACACTTGGATCTAAAAGGAATGAAAATAATCATATCTATTGAATCCATGATAGGGATTCCTAAGCTCAAAATAGAAGAAGGGAGAGTTTATGGTGACTACCAGATTGGAAAGCAAAGTAAGATGTCACATAAGAAGATCCAACATCTTTCTACATCAAAACTTTTGGAACTTCTTCACATGGACTTGATGGGACCTATGCAGGTTGAAAGTCTTGGTGTAAAGAAGTATGTCTATGTTGTTGTAGATGACTTATCTAGGTACACATGGATATGTTTTATCAGAGAAAAATTAGAAACTTTTGAAGTGTTTAAAAAGATCTCTGTTAAAAACTTCAAATGGAAAAAGATAGTCATGTCATCAGAATTAGAAGTGATCATGGAAAGGAATTTGAGAACAATAATTTGCTGATTTTTTCTCTTCAGAAGGAATCAATCATGAATTTTCCTATATATTACTCCTCAGCAAAATGGGATTATGGAACGCAAAAATAGAACCCTTCAAGAATCTGCCAGAGCTATGATTCATGCTAAGAAGTTACCCTACCACTTTTGAGCTGAAGCTATGAATATTGCATGTTATATCCATAATAGAGTCACTCTAAGGATAGACACCTCAGCCACATTGTATGAAATATGGAAGGGAAGAAAACCTACTGTCAAATACTTTCATGTTTTTGGAAGTAAATGTTACATCTTAGCTGATCATGAACAAAGGAGGAAAATGGATCCCAAGAGTGATGAAGGAATATTCCTGGGTTACTCTACAAATAGCAGAGCTTACAGAGCCTTTAACTCCAGAACCAAGGTTATGATGGAATCCATAAATGTTATTATTGATGATAGAGGATGGAATTATGAAGAAGATGTCTTAGAAGATGTTGGAACATCTTTGTTTGATATTCCAATAGAATCAAATGACAGATGTATTGATTCTAATCCACCTTAAGAAGAGTCTGAGCCTAGTCATCTCAATAAAGGGCCTTCCATTAGGACTAAAAGAAATCATCCTAAGGAGCTTATCATATGAGATCTAAATAAAGGAGTTACTACTAGATCAAGAGAAGGGATATCAAACTCTTGCTTTGTTTCAAAAATTGAGCCTAAGAATGTCAAAGAGGCTTTAACTGATGAGTTCTGGATTAATGCTATGCAAGAAGAGCTAGAATAATTTAGTAGAAATGAAGTTTGGGATCTAGTTCTAAGGCCTGAAGGGACAAATGTGATTGGCACTAAATGGGTGTACAAGAATAAATCTGATGACAAAGGAAATGATCTTGAAAATGGTGCTGAAAGCAAATTCGCAAGCTTGCTACTTCTGCTCTAGAAGAAGTGGAAGCTGATGTTGAACAAGATGTTGAGAAGGACTCTCCTACTAAGGAAGATGCTACTGGCTCCAAAGATGCAGAGAATCAAAATACTGAGAATGTGGTTAATATTGACGAGCTGTCTGACAATGAGCTCATTTCTATTATGGTGCCTGGAATTGCTAAAAGGTTCAAGACTAGAAAAATAAAAAAAATGTGGATGTCACACCCCCTTCCAAGAGAATCAAGAAGAAGACTATGTATGGTCCCCCAAAGCCCTGGAGTAAAGTGGTTCCTCCCTCTGACAAAAGAAAAGCTAGACCTGATAGCTCCACATATGATGATGATGATGCTATCCAGAACATCTCACCTGTGAAGAGATCCAGAAGTAAGAAGAAAGCTGCATTAGTAGAAGAAGATGACTCTGATTATGATGTCGAGGAAGATGTCCAGGAAATCTCTCCTGTGAAGAAATCTACAAGTAAGAAGCTTTCTGTTAGGGTGCCTGATGCTCCTCTTGACAACATTTCGTTGCATTCTGTTGGAAATGCTGAAAAGTGGAAATATGTATTTCAAAGAATTGCCCTTGAAAGAGAGTTGGGAGCTGGTGCACTGGAGTGCAAAGAGATTATGGAGTTGATTTTTTCTGCTGGATTGATGAAGACTGTCACCAGGTTTGCAAAATGTTATGAGACTCTTTTTAAGGAACTTATTGTTAATATTCCTATTGATTGTGCTGATCATAAAAGTAAGGAGTATGGGAAGGTGTTTGTTCGAGGTAGGTGTGTAGAACTTTCCCCTGCTGTCATCAATAGATTTCTGGATAAGTTTGTAGATGATTATTGTGAACTGGAATTAACTGATAATCAAGTGTGTAAAGCCATCACTGCAAACCAAGTGAGTGAGTGGCCCATGAAGAATAAGTTTCTTGTTAGTAAGCTAAGTGTGAAATCTGTTATCTTGCATAGAATTGGAGCTGCTAACTGGATTCCTACCAATCATACCTCAACCATTACAATTGTCTTGGGAAAGTTTATCTATGCTGTTGGAAATAAGAAACTGTTTGATTACGGTGCTTACAATTTTTATCAGACTATTAAGCATGCAGGAACATGTGCTATCAAAATGCCTATTGCCTTTCCATCTCTTATTTGTGAAATTATACTTAATAAACATCATGGAATTCTGAGTAGTAATGATGTAGTTTGCAAGAGGGAGTCCGCTCTGACCCTTCACTTCAAGCTGTTTTCAGGAAAACATGTCCCAGACATTGTTTTGACATCTGCATCTTCTGAAAACAAGACTTCAACCAAGGATGACATGATTACTGAATTAAGGAAAGCCTACAAAGAACTTGATGATATGATCAGAGTTAGCTCAACAAGAAAGCTAATTTTTGAAAACATGATCAAGGAGCTGCAAAAGGACAAAAGTTTTGATGATAGAGTGAGCACTGAAGGAGGATATTATGATGATGAAGGAAGTTCTGACTCTGCCAAGTCCACTGGTCCTGAAGACAGTTAGACCATTTGTTGTTTATTTGTTTTGACCCCTTTATTCCTTTTTGGAACTTGTATGTGCTTGACTCTTGGATTCTATGGTATGTACTTATTTCACATATTCTATTACTGCTATTCTCTTGAATACATGTTTTATTTGGCATATTATGTCTAAAAAGGGGGAGAGAAACTGACTGACCTCTGACTGACTAACCACTGACTAAGGGGGAGCTTAATGTTTGAGGGGGAGCCTCATGTCTCTGAATATGTTCTGACATCTTTCTCTGCTAATAGCTAACTTAGTTACTTTTGCTAACTGCTAACTAAGTTTTGTTTTTGCTTGTCCTGCTGCTCTGATAATGTGCTCAAATAATATTTTAGCCAAAATTTACCAAAGGGGAGAGTTTGTAAGTGTTTGTTGGCAGCAATTTTGGTAAAACACTGACTTGATATGTTTTGCTAAATGTCTTGACATTTGAAGCAAACTGGTTTTGGATGATATCAAAGCAGATGTCTTGACATCTGCCTCCTAATCTGAATGTGACTTCATATTTGTTTCCTGTTTTTATGCGCGCCATTATTCAGGATTTGTGACTCCTAGTTTGCGAAAAATATGGAATAATATTTTTCTATTTGCACTATCCTTATGGATTATATGTTGGCCTGTTTTCATGGAAATATTCAAGGGATTGAAATATTTTTTTCCAGCCCAAGCCCACTGTTGCGCCTTTATAAGGACTTGCATCCTTATTCATCAAGATGTAACTTTTAAAAGAAGAATATATTCTTTCTGTTTTAGAAGTGTAAGTATTTTTAATTGTAATATACTCTAAGTATTGGTTTAATACCTTAGTTGTAATTTGAGTTGTTAATTGTGGATCATTCATAAGATTTTAAGTATTGAATGATTGAAGTCCTTAAAACTTAATATTTCTGTTGTTCTTCACTGTTAGTGATTGAAGGGATTTGAGGAGGGCCTCATACCTAGGTGTGTCTTAGGTAGAAGTATAGCACGGGTAGTGATTAAATGATTAGATCATAAATTGAATGTTTACTGAGGGTCTATGAATTGATGCTATTTAGTGGACTTGTCCTTGGCTTGGTAGCCCCCAGAGTAGGTGTTGTTGTACACCGAACTGGGTTAACAATCCCTTATATTTTTACTGCTTTTAATATTTTTGCATTTTATACTGTCCTCAGTTATTTGTGTCGTGACATCTCCTTCGACATATCATATCTGATACCAAAATTTCAATTATATCTCAAAAGAAAACCCGCTAAGTCAAAACCTATGAAAGAGACTTAAGAAAAAAACTAGGGCATCCCGCTGACTATAATCATAGAAGAAACAGTTCAGGAAAAAATTAGGGATAATAAAGTCAAAAAGAGGTCGCTACAAATCCTCAAAAATAGAGATGTTACAATGATTGCCTTCTCAAATAAACTTTCGGTTTCTGAACCATCACCGAAGTATCAGTGCTATAATTCCAAACTCTATTGGAACCTAAACGCATAATTAACTGAGCATAGGACTGAAGAACATCTTGGAGAATGGGCTGGGTACAAATAAAATTTGAGCCTTTATCCTTTGTTTCTCAAACCATGAACCATGCCACGTTACAACCCTTAAAAGTCATAACTGAAGCATAGGTTAGTTCGAAAGCATACTATTACAAAAGGTATCCTGACTCCTGTAAGGTTTACTATAAATCATGATTTGAATTCATATTCTTACAAAATTCCGTTGTTCACTAAAAATGCATTTTCAAAACTTCAAGACAGACTTAAGTTTTGCATTGTTAATACCACTGTTTGCATATAACTAAATGTTTGACAACAGAGAAATTTGTAGGACGAATATTCAATGAATGAAAATTCCCTCAATGAACAAAATCACCTCAGATGTTAACATATTTCCAGTAACAGGCCTTTCATAATCAAGGGGCATGACATGGTGTCTAACTGATTTGGGGCAGTCAAGTCAAAATTCAAAGAATCTCTCAAAAGTGCTGAATATCCAGGGAAAGATCTCCACATGAATCAATTGGGGACTTAAACATGAATTCCAGCAAAGGATCACGTACGGTCAAATAAATATGTTCGGCAGTTCTACAACACTTACTATGGACAATGACAATTCTCTACACCCTGTAAACGTAGACATAGTCGAAAAATACTACACGCGAAAAAAGAGCCGCTATGTTGACTGCCCTAGGAAAAAATAAGGGCATCCCGGAAAACCAAAAGAGTTCGGGCAAAAATTAGGGATATATAAATAAAATTATACACCCGGCAAGTCGAAAACCTGAAAAGGCAGCTTGGGCAAAAAATAGTATCCCGGTGGACTGAAAATCTGAAAAGACAGTTCAGGAAAAAGTTAGGGATTAAAGCGTACGGATATGTCCCGTTATTTCATCACTTGTCTATCAGTAGAAGACTTATCACCCTGATCAGCATTCACCGAGGGCTCTAGAATTTGAGATAATGTTCAAGTCTCCATGAATCCCCACAGAGCAACTTACACATGATTATCCCCATAGAGTCATCTTCACGAGATCATCTTCAACAGGGATACATTCCCCACAGGTCTAATATGCCTTCAAGACAGAAATTGGGGCATCTCCCAACTGTTAACCTAATCATATTCACCAGTAGATCCCCCTGGCGGACAGATGAGTAAGATATTTTCCCTAGCAATATCACCCACCTACGGGGTTACAATCAGTACAGTTCATGGAAGTTCTCTTCTCCAACTGAGTTTATTCCTCCAAAACTGTAAAACCCCTTGCAGATTTCTTCTCTCCTGCAAAGCTCATCTCCTCAGTAGAATATTCCTCAACATAGTGTTTCTCTAACAGGGTTTATTTCCCTAAAAGAGTTTACTTCCCCAACATGGTTTATTTCTCCAACAAAATCCAGTCTCCCCAGCTTGATTTTATTTTTCTGACTATTACAAATCACTGGAAAAATCCCTTTCTCCAGCAAAGGGTAGTCCAGGTTGCCTTCCCCAGAGATTTTCTGAACCTAAAATTAGACCAGATATTCATTCCACCTTTTTCTCCCCAAACGAGTCGGCGTCCATATCAGAAGCTCAGTCAGACAAAACCTTGAAAGGTTATCCATCTCTTTTATCCTCAGTCAGGGTATATTAGAATTAAGTTCCCCAGTAGAGCGACAAATGAACAATGTTCCTGAGCTTTTCTCCCCAAGCAGAAATCAACATCCCCCAACGGAGTTTCCTCAAACATAGAGCAGGAGTTCCCACCGGCAACACTCAAACGAGATTGAAGATTACACATATTCTTCATCCCTAACACCATTCAGGGATTTATATCCCCCAGTGAGATGTTATACAGAGCTACACTTCAACTACATTTCATATTCATCCATCATTTACAAACGTCATGGCACATGCATACGAAACGCATATAACACAATCTCATTTATTTTAAGAACATAATTACGCAATGCATTTAATACATCATGATATTGCATATAACTAACTCTTTATCTTTTCAGGTAAGGTCTACAAATAGACGAATATCATCAACAATTCTCAAATAGGTCCAAGATGAATTACCAAAATAGGACGGGGCGACTATCTACATGACGAAAACTTCCTTCAAATATTTACTCTCAACAACATCTCTTAAAAATAATTTTCCCGAAGACTGAATTCCAACAATCATTTCCTCGGAGACTGAATTCTGACAAGTATTTCCTCGAAGACTGAATTCTGACAAGCATTTCCTCAGAGACTGAATTCCGACAAGCATTTCCTCGGAGACTGAATTCCGACAAGAATTTCCTCGGAGACTGAGTTTTGACAAGCATTTCCTCAGAGACTGAATTACGACAAGCATTTCCCCGGAGACTGAATTCCGATAAGCAATTCCTCGAAGACTGAATTGCAACAAGCATTCCATCGGAGACTGAATTCCGACAACCATTTCCTCAGAGACTGAATTCCAACAAGCATCCTTCCTCAGAGACTGAATTTTGAAAATCACTTACCTCAGAAATTTATTCTGAAAAACATCTTCCTCAGAGACTGAATTTTGAAAAGCATTTTCCTTCAGAGATTGAATTCTAAAAAACAGTTCCTTCAAAGACTCATTCCAATACTTCTTTCAGTTGGAGATGATCGTAGGCATTTTCTTGATCAGATTAAATCAAACATAGATTTATTCTAATACTTCTTTCAGTTAAAGTCGAGCATAAACATCTTCTGGCTCAGATTAAATCAAGCATAGATTTATTCTAACACTTCTTCCAATTGAAGATGGTCGTTGGTAGCTTCTGGATCAGATTAAATCGAGCGTAGATTTATTCTGATACTTCTTTCAGTTGAAAACGAGCATAGACATCTTCTGGCTAAGATTAAATCAAGCGTAGATTTATTCTGATACTTATTCCATTAGACATCTTCTAGCTAAGATTAAATCAAGCGTAGACTTATTCTGATACTTCTTCCAGTTGTAGACAAGCATAGACATCTTCTGGCTCACATTAAATTGAGCGTAGATTTATTCTGATACTTTTTCTAGTTGAATTCGGGCGTAAACATCTTCTGGCTCAGATTAAATCGAGCGTAGATTTATTCTAATACTTTTTCTAGTTGAAGTCGGGCGTAGACATCTTCTAGTTCGGATGAAATCGGGCATAGATTTCTTTTTTCATACTCTTTTTGGAAAAGTCAAGCGTAGACTCTTTCTGGTACCTTTACCAGTTGAAGTCGGGCGTAGGCATCTTTTAGCTTAGATTAAATCGAGCGTAAATTTATTCTGATACTTTTTCTAGTTGAAGTCAGGCGTAGGCAGCTTCTAGTTCGGATTGAATCGGACGTAGATTTCTTTCTGATACTCTTTTTGGAAAATTCAAGCGTGGGATCTTTCCAGTACCTTTTCTAGTTGAAGTCAGGCATAGACATCTTCTGGCTCAGATTAAATCGAGCGTAGATTTATTTTGATAGTTTTCTAGTTGAATTTTGGCATAAACATCTTCTAGTTCGGATGAAATCGAACGTAGATTTCTTTTTGATACTATTTTTGGAAAAGTCGGACGTAGACTCTTTCTGGTACCTCTTCTAGTTGAAGTCGGGCGCAGACTTAGTCTGATTCTCTTATCAATAATTATCCTGGATGGAATCTATAAGCCCATCTCCAACGACTCTGTGCCACCTCTAGATGGCATCTATAAGCCTATCTCTGACGATATTCCGTCACTCTCCAAATGGAATCTATAAGCCCATCTCAGACGACATTCTGTCACTCTCTAAATGGCATCTATGAGCTCATCTCCGACGACTCTCTATCACCTCTAGATGGCATCTATAAGCCCATCTCTGAAAATATTCTGTCACTCTCCAAATGGCATCTTTAATCCCATTTATGGTATAATCAACCAACAACTTTAATTCTTGCACAAGCGAGTGCAAATTTTTATGCACTTAAGTGTTCAATCATCTTCTACCTTCAATTAACGAATGGCGAACATGCCAATCTAACTCTTCAGGTTTAAGAAGATTGAACAAGGGAAGCTGTTGTACCCCAAAATTTTCCCTCCCTTTTCTTTAAGACATTCTCTTAGGGTTTTCAACTACTCAAGGCTACCAAGGCTTCTCAGGCCTCAAGACATGTCAACTGATTTTTTGTTTCATCAAGGGTTCAGGGTTGCAAGTATTTCAAAAGAGAATCACATTTCTCCTATCCATTAGTTTTGTACTAGGGTTTTGACTTTTGAGTGTGTGACACCTGTTGTGATCAAGATTCATGAAGCATAATCTTTTTTCCATCATACAAGTCATATTTTCTTAAGGGTTTCTCCCTCGTGTCTAGAGGAATTAAGGTTTTGATCTTGGGACGTCATTGGTCAGAATTAGGGTCTATTTGGGCTTTGAGGATTTCCTTTTCGATCAAGGGATGTTCAGTGTATTCGTCATTAATCTTGGTCTGAGAAATTAGGGTTTTGTGTTCATGTTCATTGAGGATTCTTTCTTCCGTAAAGCTTCTTCAATATGCCTCTTAATTAAGTGGTTTTTTTTGGTTACTTGTTGGTTCAATTTGTGAGTTCGAATGATGAAGTTATGATGCAAAGTCTAGTGAAGATCTTTTGGGCTTATTAGAGTATATTCTTTGGGATTTTTAGAGTGCATTTTTGGGCTTACTAGAGATTGAATTTCAAAAAGGCCATTGGAGGGAATTTTGGTTATTATGTTTTACTACTTAAAAGATGTTCATCTTGACAAGTTTAGAAATAAAGAAATTGAAGACCATTTTCTTTTCTTTCTTCCCAAGGCCGTTTACATTTGCTACTTAGAATGTTTTGCATTCTTGAGTTTAGAAGTGAGAAGGAATTTTAAGATGATCGTGTTCTTAATTCAAGATTCATATCATCATCGATTTCAATTTTGAATCCTACAAAAGGCTACAAGTTTTACAAAGATCATACAAAGCTTACAAGAAAGTCACTTGGAAACTTCAAAGCATGAATTATTTCAATACAAGTCAAAATTGAAGATTGCCAATTGTTCAAGATTTAAGTTATTTCACAAGAACTACGGCATAGAAGATTGAATTGGAAATTCTAATTTTAATTGATACTATACAAGTTTACAATATTTTTGCAAGGGACTCTTACATCCAAATACGAACTTTCTCTAAAGTTTGTTACAAGCATGACTCAATTCCTAAGCCTTCTAATCACAAGTCCTAAGTTTTTACAATGCAAAACTCAAATGGAATTTCTAATCTAATGAAGTTGTCATATGGTTGCTAATGAGTTAGTCAAAACTTCTTCAAATTTCCCTACAAGCTCTTTTATGGAAGCCACAGTCTCTTCTTCAACGTTGCCTTGCCATCTTCATCTTTCCCTCATCCACCCATACATGAGACAAGAAAATGGAACATGTGCTAGTACAAGACAATTAAGAAACAAAACTTGAACAACAAACTTTCAAAGAGTTTTTTCATAATTTCATCATTAGGGTTCATTGGAAGGAATCAGAAGAATATATGGGTCATTTCAATCATGCTCACAAGCTCAACAAAAACCTCATATTTATTTTACTCATAACAACAAAAATTCATATTCAAACAATAATCATGGGCCCACTTATCCTACTGCAAATCTCGAACAAACACACAAAAAGGGAGGTTCATTTATGGTAGTAAAAACACAACATTGCAAGCCAATCAAGAAAACAAGTTACTGCAAGTTCAGGTCAAAACGTCACATTTACATAGCAGTAAAAATAGGGCAGAAAGAATTCGCATCTGAGAAAAAAAATTATTGCAGTAATATACCATTTTCCCAGAGTCAACAAATAACAAAATTAGATATCAAAAAGCCCAACACATAATTTTACAAGGCCTGATAAGGGACAGACGTGGGTTATCGTACATCGAATAGGTACATGTGTTCAAATTGTGCTTGATTCAATTATTTGTCTTGGATTAGGGTTTTTCTATGTTTGCTTTTAGTCTTGTCATACAAACCCTAATTACTAACAATAATAAAGAAAGCGGTAAATTATGGAATTTAAATGTCCTACGCTATTACAATGCCTTGGGAATGGGGCTACAAACTTGTGAATAGGGAGGAAAACAATAAACCCTGATTAAACTATTACAATCCATAAGCAGTCACATAATTAATGCGAAAAATAAATGCGCGAAGGTGGGGGAAAGGGGAAAATGTTTTGAGAAACCCTAAAATGTTTCCAAGTGTTAAATAGATGTTTTGTTGTTTCTTTGTTTAGAAGAAAAATTTTGAAATGTGAAATAAAAATTTATACCTACTGTGATCGATGGAAATAGAACTGACTGTTTTGAAATGCTGGTTCACGAAATGTCGCGGTAAGCAAGAGTCGCCACCGTTTTTTATGTTCTCCAACAAGGAAAGGACAAAAGCACAGCAAAATTCCTTTTCGAGATGTCTCTCGGTTCGGGAGGTAGATTATAGATAGGGAAGGTGTTATCACCCTTTCTATCCGTGGTTATCCACGGGCTCTTAGGTACTTGCTCACTATGTTTTCAAAAATGTTTGCTTTTCTTGTGTTTGTGGGTTTTGAAAAAAGTTTCGTTTTGAAAACTTCTAGGTAACTCTTGTATCAGTCCTCAAGAGTGTATGAAGTGTTTGTTTGAAAACTTTTTGAAAGTGTAAGTGCGAAAAGTTGTTTTTTTGTTTTGAAAGAGCAAGTACCCAGGAGAAATCTACCTACTCTAAGGAATTAAGCTGTGTAAATGTCCTTTAGACAGTACTATCCCACTATTGAGAAGTAGGTAGCACCGTCGTTGGAGTTATTCGGGTCAATTCGATTATAGGGACATGTGGTCACCAAAGCAATAGTAGGACGCCTTAGCGGTAACCCTAATAACCTATATCCTTTTTATCCGAGGCAACCGTTTCGAGGCAACTGGATCTTTAGACAGGAGGGCGACCTCTAAAACACCCTATACTCAATGACCACGTCGAGGCAACCAAGTGAGGCGTACCCTAAGAGTGGCATGCGCATGTGTGTCAGATTTCAGTTTAAGATTATCTTTGCACATGTATTATGGTGAGCTACGAGTTGATTTTATTTTTCAGGCAAGTCTTGTCATGCATAGTTAACAGTTAATAATTGTGCGGAAAATAAATTGCGGAAAGTAAATCTACGCTATTACAAGGCGTCGGGTATTTACATCGCCAAAAACATAACCCTTGAAAATAAATGCGGAAAATAAAAGAAAGCGATAAAAGTCCTAATTATCTATTACATCCTCGGAGCAGATACATAAATATGATAAAAATAATAAAGTGCGCGCAAAGAAATTAAATAGGGAAAAGTCTTAGGGTTTTGACCCTTTTTTGAGAAGAGAATGAGTTTTGGTTTTTTTTGCAATTAATTAATATTAAACCTAATTTACTAATTAATAATTACAAAAAAGTATTTTTTAGTTTTTTAGGTCTTTAATGAAAATAAAATAAAAAGGATTAAAATTGTCAAAAGAAAAAAACCTAATTCTAGATTGATTTTATTTATTGTGAAAAAGTCAAAGTTAACCTAATTAACTAAATTAATTATATTTAGAATTTATTTACAAAATAATAATTAATAGTGAAATTAATAAATAATAATAATAATAATAATAATAATAATAATAATAATAATAATATTTTAGGTTTCTGAATTTATTGTGAAAAATGATTAATTTGTGAGTTAATTAACTAATAATAATAATTACTAATAGTAAAAATAATTAAAGATAAAATATAAAAGAGAAAAAATAAGAAACAAAACCCAGGGGGTGCTGGGCCCAGATGGAGGTTTGCTTGGCAATTCTGGAAATTTCAGGCCCATCTGCACACAAGCCTTGTTGACTCGCTGGCTCATCCACACATGCATTGACTAGAGTGTACACTAGTCTTCCAATCCAGGCCATATGACTTGAATTCAATGCCACTTGGAGCGCTAATCACTGGAGGTATATGGTGGAATACATTGGAAAGCCTGTATGGGAACCTGTAAAGAAAAATAATAGAAACATTTGGGTGGACCTGGGAATCGAACCCAGGTCCCAATGATAAACATCCAGCGCATCTACCACTCCACCATTCGCTTGCTTTTGTAATTATAATACTAAGCGAAAATAATATATAAAAACAAATCCATATGCTGTACAAACAAAACAAACGCGCGTAGTTTTGAATTGTCCATTCACACGCTTACACCTCATCATCGTTCTCCTTGAACCTGCAAAATACATGTTAGATAGCGGGGGTTTTTAACCCCCACAAAACAGGATGACCAATAATAGCGAATAGCCCCACAGGCTATATAAATATGGCGCGATGGTCTCAGCGTGTTCGTCTGGATTTTATGATTTCAACCATAGGTCTTAGAGGTCCCAATTTTGCCTGGTTACTGAATCTCCAAATTCAAGATTTATGAACCCTAGAATTCATCAATGGTGATTCTTGATTCTGTGCATCATAATCCAATTAACTTGTACCATTAGCTTCCTATGGACTCAAACAATGCAAAACAAACAATAAATCGTGTTAATGATGCATGAAATAAGCAATTCGATTTTCAAAATAACCAGCAAACCGTGAAGCTATTCTTGGTAATTTATTGGGATTAAACGCTTGGTTTTGGTTCCTACGCCTTCCTGGGGACCCCTGCAATGTGTTAGAATTAATAAAAAGCTCTGAATTAGCCTGGAACTAGGAAAACAGTTTTCAAGTTTCTTTGATTTTTTTCAATGTTGCTATGGCTTTTCTGCAGCAATTTTCACGTCCAATGCATTAGGGTTAGGTTGTGTACTTATAGTAGAATGGAATTAGGTTAAATCTTGGCCAAGAAATCCATGGAATTGATGTTTGTATATTTGATTGAAAATCAAATATTTTTCAATCTTTTTGATTGAAGAAACTTGCCAAACTTGGAGATTTTTGTCCCTTTGATTTGCACATGAATTTTCCAGCTTGATTAGGTCATTCTTGCTTCAAAAAAAGATTGAAAAACCATATCTTTGAATTTCCTACAATTTAAATAATTAAATGAATTAAAATCAATTAAAAATCCAATCAATTAATAAAAATAAGAAAATAAATTCAAATATGCTTGATGGGTCGTGCATAGGCCTTGGATAAAGTTTTCAAGAAGAAATTTGAGGCCCATTAGCAAAAACAAAGTGTTTTGAGCAAAGTTGACTTTTGCAAATTCACAAAAATTTCCCAACTTCTCCAATGCATATCTTGCTTAATTTTGATCATATGAACATGTTCTTGGACATTTTGGAAAGGTATTGAAGTCCTCTAACCAATGCCTTTGGTCCCATGTCATTTGGATTTACCAATATCAAGTTATGGTCTTTGACTTAAAGTGCATTTTTGTTGACTTTTGAAATTGACCTATAATGTAGAACTTGATAACTTTTTGTGAGAGCATTTCTTGGACTTGGAATGTGAAGATGAGTTGTAGGAAATATCATCCCCTTCAAAATGAGCATTGGACGGGATTTTTCTGATGAAACATGAAAAAGTTATGCCTTGGTCAAGATACAATTGACTTTTCTGCTGTCCAAAAATAGTAACTTTTTGCATCTTGATGATTTTTGAGCCATGCTTGAGGAATCATGATCAAGACTTGATCAAATGATGATTGTGAGCTCAAAATAAGATGTTGACCAAAAATCTTGACTTTTGACTGCAAAATGACCATTTTACCCCTGCAGTTGACTGTAGGTCAAATGATGCTTTTGATTGTGCAATTTGGCACAATGAGTCTTGAGACTTGACATGTAGATGCTTGAAAATGTATATAGGCATATGTGACTTGATTGAGCCATTGAAAACCTCAAATTCATTGAAGGAACCAAAACCCTAATTTCAGCTGGCTTAGGAGGTGGTTTGACTGTGCAACCCCTTGAGAAATCTTGAGCCATTTGAAGATGACTCTTGACAAAATTTAAAGAATATGGGAGGGCAAATTTTGGGGTACAACAGTTGCCCCTGTTCAATCTTCTTAGACCTGAGGATGTAGATTGGCTTGCGTGCCTTTCGTGATCCGAAGGTGGAAGATGATTGAACACTAAAGTGCCCAGAAATTTGCACTCGCATAGTGGAGTATCAGCAATGTGATGTCGGGAATGGGCTTACAGATGCCATTTGGAGATATGATGGATAGGAGGATGGGCTTATAGATGCCATTTGGAAATGTAATGGATATTTGTGGAGATGGGCTTAAAGATGCCATCCAGGGGTGTCGATCGCGTAAGAGATTCCTTAGTGAGAACTTGCATACTTTAGAAAGAAAGATAATTTTCCTGTCTGGTTTCAGGTGTTGATTTTCAATCTCATCATGCAGATACTTTCCTGGCTAGTTACAGGTATAGATCTACAATCAATTGCTCACAGATATGCCCTGGCTAGATACAGGTATCGAACCTGGAACTTCAAAAGGTTGGTAGAGATAGCTTTCCTGACTGGATACAGGTGTAGACCTCTGACCTGAGAATGAAAGATAATTTCCTGGCCTGTTACAGGTGTTGATCTTCAAACTCTTCATGCAGATACTTTCCTGGCTAGATACAAGTATATATCTACAATCAATCGCTCACAGATATGCCCTGGCTAGATACAGGTATCGAATTTGGAACTTCAAAAGGTTGATCGAGATAGCTTTCCTGGCTGGATACAGGCGTAGACCTCTAATCAGTTGCTCACAGATATGCCCTGGCTAGATACAGGTATCGAATCTGGAACTTCAAAAGGTTGATCGAGATAGCTTAGCTGGCTGGATACAGGCGTAGACCTCTAATCAGTCGCTCACAGATATGCCCTGGCTAGATACAAGTATCGAATCTGGAATTAGTCGTCCACAGATATGCCCTGGCTAGATACAGGTATCGAATCCGGAATTAGTCGTCCACAGATATGCCCTGGCTAGATACAGGCATCGAATCTGGAATTAGTCGTCCACAGATATGCCCTGGCTAGATACAGGTATCGAATCCGGAATTAGTCGTCCACAGATATGCCCTGGCTAGATACAGGTATCGAATGTGGAACTTCAAAATGTTGGTCGAGATAGCTTTCCTGGCTGGATACAGGTGTAGACCTCTGACCTGAGAAAGAAAGATGACTTCCTGGCTAGATACAGGTATTGATCTTCAAACTCTTCATGCAGATACTTTCCTGGCTAGATACAGGTATAGATCTACAATCAATCGCTCACAGATATGCCCTGGCTAGATACAAGTATCGAATCTGGAACTAAAAAAGGTTGACGGTAATCATCTTTGGATTGACCTTTTCCTGAAAAGGCAACACATTAGTTGTGTGCAATGTCATGATGTATGAAATGCATGATGTCATGATGTTCTCAAACATAAATGAGATTGTGTCGTATGCACTTTATCATGTATGTAAGTAGGAAGTATGAAATGTGAGATGTTTATGAATGTATTTTCGTCTGGGAAAATAAATCCTTGACGAATGCCGGGAGCTTGTTAAATCCTGGGCTGATGTTGAAGAATAGAGTTCTTCGTCTTCACTGGGGATGATGGTTGCAAGAATAAACCGGTAGGAGAAGATGACTCCGTTGGGGAATAAACCTGATGGAGAGATTACTCTGCGGGGAATTACTCTGTGGGGAAGAGATACTTCACTGAGAATTTAACGATAACTCTGCTGGGGATTCCGTTGATAAGCTCTGTTTGGGGAATTTGATGAACTCCGCTGGGGATAGGAAGAACTTCGCTGAGGACGATCTTTCCGTTGTAATTTGCTGAGGATAACCCAGTTAGAATCTGGTGGGGAATATCCTCTGAATATGGTTGCGTAGATGATATTTGTACTCTGCGGGGGACAAGCCTCCAGAATCTACTGGGGAGATGGTTCAACTCTCCTGGGGAAACTTTTTGGACTGCACTGGGGAAATGGTTCCACTGGGGTGTCTGTATTCCGTCGGGGAACAATCTTATATTAAGACTGCCGGGGATGCTTGTTGAGGGATATCTGTATACTCTGCTGGAGAATATTAAGATCTTCTGGGGATTCCCAACTTCCTTAGGGCTGACAGTAGCCTAACTCTGCTTGGGGAGAGTGTTGTTGACTTGCTGGGGATACCGTGCCTTTTTTAAGGCTGATGGGAGACCAACTCTGCTTGGGGAGAGTATTGTTGATTTGTCTTACTCCCGGGGAGTGAAGGTATCTTGGTCATATTCTTCAGCTGAATCTACCTTATACCTGGAGGACAGTGCAGCTTGTACAGTTCAGACAATTCTTATTGCCTCAGCTTCTGTGGGAGAAGGTACCTGTGGAGGTGCTTGATAACTGCCGATTGACGAATCTTCTTCTGGTAGGCAAGTGACGAGATGACGGGACATAGTCGTACACCTTTGATCCCTAACTTTTTCCTGGACCGCCCTTTCGGGTTTTCAGTCCACCGGGATACCCATTTTTGCCCAAGCCGCCTTTTTAGGTTTTCGACTTCCCGGGTGTACAAATTTTTCATTTTCATCCCTCATTTTTTCCCGAACCCTTTTGGTTCGCCGGGAAGCCCTTATTTTTTCCTAGGCCAGTTGACCTAGCAGGTCTTTGATTATGTGTAGTATTTTTTCGACTATGTCCACGCTCTCAGAATGTAGGGAGTTGTCACTGTTAGTAGTGTTGTATTGCCATGCTACCAGAAGATGTTTGATCGTGCAAGATTCGTTTCTGGAATTCATGTCCACTGCCCCAAGTGATTCAGATGAGGATTTGCCCCTGGCTATTTGGCATTTTGAGAGATTCCTTGAATCTTGACTTGACTGCCCCAGATGACGGACAATGGTTATATCTGCCCCTTGGTTGGAAGCGTCTTTTCCGCTTGATGTGGCCCTTGAGAAGATTTTTGTTCACTAGATATTCGTCGTGCGAATTTCCCTGCCGTTGAACAAATAGTCATATGCAAACAATATTATTTTAAGAATTCAAAGCTTATGTCTGTCTTGAAGTTTTTTTGAAAATGCATTTTTCAGTAAAACAAGCAAATTTTGTAAAATGTGATGTCAACTCAGTATTTTACAGCAAGCCTTAAGGAGTCAGGATACCTTTTGTAACAGTATGCTTTCGAACTAACCCATGCTTCAGCTAGGACTTTTAAGGGTTATAACGTGGCTTGGTTCACGGTTTAAGAAACAAAGGATAAAGGCTCAAATTTTATTTGTACCCACCCGTTCTTCGTGATGTTCTTTGATCCTAAACTCAGCTGATCGTGCATTAGATCTTGTTTGAGTCTTTGCTCTGATATTCCAGTGATGGTTCAGATACCGACAATTTATTTTGGATAGGCAGTCATTTCTTTTTTGTTGAGGGTTTGTAGGACCTCTTTCTTTTTGATTTTATTATCCCTGTCTTTTTGCCTGAACTGTTTCTTTTGTGATTACAGTCAGCGGGATGCCCCAGTTTTTTTTGTAAGTCTCCTTCATAGGTTTTGACTTATTGGGCTTTTATTTTTTTTTGAGAGATAATGACTTCCTGTCCTTGCGATTATAGGGAACCATCACTGTCTTCTGTTTTGGAAGGACTCCTTTGACATCATCCATTGTGCACCTGGATCAGCTGAGAGAACTACCCTGCCCCAAATTATGATTAAGGGTTTTAATTTTCGAAAAGAAAAACTCCAACTTCTTTGGCTCAAAGGGGTTGACTAGGGATTATCTTCCTTATAACTCCACTGTTTAGGATTTGAAACAATGCCTGTACCTCATCAGCGGGGTCTGTTCAAAAGCATATTGTAAAGATCGTGGTATCGTTTTCGTCATCCTCCCTCAAAAGATTTAGAATTTTTAATCGAGAGTTGATCATCACAAATATGAAAGCAATTTGAATATAGTGAATACGAATGGATTGATTCAAGACAGACATATGCGATGCGTTGATAAAGTAATAAAGTTTGACATGAATAAATGTTTGAACAATCAGAAGGAAATTACAAATTGAAAATTCCAATGGACAAAAAGTCTTCTCGTCTCAGGACTTGTCACTTCAAGTGGTGAACCTTGGAGGGATAGTAGAAGAACTCAGCCTGACCATCTTGTGCGAACTCCAATGCTCCTTCATCAATCAGGTTTTGGATTTTGTACCTCAACTTCCAACAGTCGTCAGTATCATGCCCCGGGCTGTTAGAATGGTATGCACACCTGGCATTAGGATTGTAGTTGGGTGAAGAAGTCTTAGGATTCGGGTGAGGTCCTATCAACGTCACCAGATTCAAATTCAACAAGTGTTGCAAAGCTTGGGACAGCGGCATATTGAGCTTGGTAAACGGCCTCAGAGTAACCTGTTGCTTATGGTCAGGTTGTTGTTGGACCTGTGAGGTGGTGGCACCCTGGAGAGGTCCTTTCTTCACCATACCAAACTCTTGTCTTCTTGAAGGCTGATTACTGGTTTGATCCTCAGCCTTGACTGTTTGCTTCATACTATTGTATCTGTCTTGATGAAGCTGGTTGATCACGGTTCTCAACTCTTCTTGCTCCGGAGCTAAGCCTTGGATAAGGGCCATTTGCCCCAACATCTGGGTTCTCATTGCATCTACCTCAACTTGCAGATGTTTCAGCCGTTCGTCCTTACTGTCTTCAGGACTTTTCTTGACCAAATTCCCCATGATGAGTGTTCTCAACTCTTCCTGCCCCTTGGATAGGCTTAGGAAGATTTCCCTGAACTGAGTCTCTTGAGTATGAAGATCCTGGTTGTCTTGTTGGAAATCCATTGCTGAAATAAACAGCGAGAACGTGAGAGACCTGTAAAGGGTGACCTGTGATGCAATGATATGTATGATATATGTATGCAATGTTTTCAAGGATCTCGCGGGGTAAACAGGGAACTGTTAGAATTTGAATTTTGCAGCTTGATTGAAGGAGCTTCTTGTTATTAAGAGTCCTTCTTTAAGAGTCAAGCTCACCATATCGAGTGGGTCATAGCCCCTGACTCGAGTTATCATGTTTTGATCTCCGAACAACCTTGGCTAGAGGAAAATAAATCCCCTTTTGCCCCTTGCTAGACAGTTGGTTTATCATGACCTACATCACAAACCCTTGAGATCCTTGAAATGGGTTAGTCCTTATGCAGGATGTATGCAATGGTATGATGGTATGATGTTATGCTATGCGTGGAGTGATGTAAGTAAACCCTGCAATGAGTCCAAATTAAGGACTGTAAACAAAACCTGCAAGGAACTCATGTTGTCAGATAACAAGAATGTGCAAGTGGTTCAAGTTTGAAGGCACACAAGTCACACAAAAGAGCCCTTAGATTTCAGGCCGGCATGAAGTTCAGGTACTACCCTCTTTCAGTTTCCGTTGGTTAAGACCTGTCCTAGAAAATAGTAACCGAGTTCTAGAGGATCTCAATATCACTGACTACCCTCAATCGATCATAACTCCAGCTTCGCAACCTTTTCTTGCAGCCGGAACCATCGCGAGAGTTTAGCCTCAATGAGTGTAGCATACTGCTACTGTTCTATGGCCAAGTTGGGTCAATTTAAGGTTCTAAGGTCAGTTGGTGCTTAATGACTCCTCAGAAGACCCATATTCTCCTCGTTCCAACACAAGGGATATCGGTACAGACCAAGGTGTCACACCAACGTAGCTACTACTTCACCTGTGTCGGTCTACGTCAGACGGGTCCCTCACAGTTTTTTGCTACCTAAAGGGTATTCCCCAGATCCGGGTTAGGATCTATGAAACTCCAATACAAGCCCACAATTTTAAAGCAATCAAAGCAAGGAATTGAAAACAAGAGTGGTCTAATCCTAAGGTACACCTCACTTATAAGTATCCCCAGCAGAGTCTCCAGTTCTGTGATCATCTTGTTGTTAAGATTGGTACCATTATCCGTAATGATCCTTTCCGGGATGCTGTATCGACAGATCAGGTTATGCCGAATGAACCGTGCCACGAAGTTCTTGGTTACGGTGGAAAAGGAAGCTGCTTCAACCAACTTCGTGAAATAGTCAATCGCCACCAGGATGAAACGATGCCCGTTGGATGCCGTAGGTCTGATCTCGCCGATCATATCAATGCCCCACATTGCAAAAGGCCAAGGTGCCGTCAAAATGTTCAGAGGAACCGGAGGAACATGCACCTTATCAGCATAGATCTGGAATTTGTGACATGTCCGAGAATGTTGATAACAGTCGGCTTCCATTGTGGACCAGTAATATCCTGCCCGAAGGATTTTCTTTGCCATGGTATGTCCACTGGAATGCGTTCCGAAGGTACCTTCATGTAGCTCTGCCATGATCCTTTCTGCTTCAGTCTTATCCACACAACGCAGTAAGGTTGAATCATGGTTTCGCTTGTACAGAATGTCATTGCTGAGGAAGAACTTCGCCGCGAACCTTCTCAGAAACTTCTTGTCATTAACAGATGCAACCTCGGGGTATTCTTGAGTTTCCAAGTACCTCTTCACTTCATGATACCAAGGTTTTTCAGTTACCTCTTCAGCCTCAAGATCACAGCAATGTGCAGGTTCATCCAATTTCCATATAATGATCCGGGGAGCCTCGTTGTCCCACTTGACTTTGAACATAGAAGACATCGTAGCCAACGCGTCCGCCAACTGATTCTCCTCTCTTGGTAAGGGTTTAAAGGTTATTTCCTCGAAATGGGGAAGCAACGTCAATACATACTCCTTGTAAGGAATAAGGTTGGGGTGTTTCGTATCCCACTCACCTTTGATCTGACTGATCACGAGAGCGGAATCTCCGAAGACACTCAGAAACTTTATCCTTAGGTCAATTGCAGCTCGGAGACCCATGATGCACGCTTCATACTCCGCCATGTTGTTGGTGCAATTGAAACATAGCCGGGCGGTAAGTGGAGTATGAGAGCCTTTTGGAGAGATGATCACAGCGCCAATGCCATTACCCAAAGCGTTTGAGGCTCCGTCAAAGTGCATAGACCATCAGGATCCTTCCTCAGGTCCTTCATCCGGTCCAGGTACTTCACAATCAGTCACTACCATGATATTCTCGTCTGGAAATTCAAAGCTCATAGATTGGTAGTCCTCCACTGCCTGATGTGCCAAATGGTCAGCCAATACACTCCCCTTGATTGCTTTTTGAGTCGTGTACTGGATGTCATATTCAGTCAAGATCATCTGCCATCTTGCTATTCTTCCGGACAAGGAAGGCTTTTCGAAGATGTACTTGATTGGATCCATTTTTGAAATCAACAGAGTAGTGTGAGTCAACATATATTGTCTCAGCCGGCGAGCAGCCCATACCAAAGCGCAACAAGTTTTCTCGAGCAGTGAGTATCGGGTCTCACAGTCGGTAAACTTTTTGCTAAGGTAATAAATGGAGTGCTCTTTTCGGCCAGACTCGTCATGCTGCCCCAGCACACATCCCATTGAACTGTCAAGTACTGTCAAGTATAAGATTAGAGGTCTCCCTTCAACCGGTGGCATAAGAATGGGTGGTTCTTGGAGATACTCTTTGATTCTTTCGAAAGCGGCTTGACATTCATCGTTCCAACGTACCACTTGATCTTTCTTCAGTAGCTTGAAGATTGGTTCACAGGTAGCAGTTAGGTGCGAGATGAATCGGGAAATGTAGTTCAACCGTCCTAGAAAGCCTCTGACTTCTTTTTCAGTATTGGGAACTGGCATCTCTTGTATGGCTTTCACTTTGGCAGGGTCCACTTGAATACCTTTGTCGCTCACGACGAAGCCTAGCAATTTTCCAGATCTTACCCCGAAGGTGCACTTGTTCGGGTTTAACCTCAGCTTGTACAACTTCAACCGGTCAAACATCTTCTGTAGATGGTCAAGGCGTTCCTCCTCAGTTTGGGACCTTGCAATTATATCGTCGACATATACTTCGATCTCATGATGGATCATATCATGAAACAGAGCAACCATGGCACGTTGATATGTTGCCCCAGCATTTTTCAACCCAAAAGGCATGACCTTGTAGCAAAAGGTGCCCCACTGAGTAACAAAGGTAGTCTTTTCCATGTCTTCAGGAGCCATCTTGATCTGATTATAACCGGAGAACCCGTCCATGAAGGAGAATACCTTATGCTGAGCAGTGTTGTCAACCAGAACGTCGATGTGAGGCAGAGGGAAATCATCCTTGGGGCTTGCCCTGTTCAAATCCATGTAATCAACACACATTCTGACCTTACCATCTTTCTTCGGTACTGGAACCACGTTGGCAACCCACTGAGGGTAAGAAGTCACTGCTAGAAACCCGGCATCAAATTGTTTCATAACCTCAGCCTTGATTTTCTCGGACATCTCTGGACGCATACGGCGAACCTTCTATTTTACCGGAGGGCATTCTTCCTTGGTAGGAAAGTGATGAACCACAATGTCAATATCCAACCCAGGCATGTCTTCGTAAGACCAGGCAAATATTCCCACATAGTCATGCAGCATCTGAATCAACTGTTGTTTCACACTAGACTCTAGATTGGCACCAATCTTGACTTCCTTTTTGTCCGTCTCAGTACCCAGATTTACCGTTTCCACTGGATCTTCATGTGGATGAATGGCCCTCTCTTCCTGAAGTAGCAGTCTTGCAAGCTCACCAGACACTTCACAATCATATTCACCTTCGTCTTCGGCTAAGTTGATCGGATTTTTGAAATCATAACTGGCAGTAGCAGAGTCGTTACCAGTGAGATCCAGAGTGGATTGGAACCTGTATAGGTGAGTGTGTGTAAATATAGCTGTTTTGCAATATATAGTAAAGAAAGACAAGGAGCGCAAGATTTGAAATGCAAAAAACGTCCAATGCTTTTATTAATGATATATGAAAATGACACACAAAAGCCCTCACAAATGAAGCCGCGGTGCCCCGGGTAAGACACCGGGCCATAAAGTTTCTAATTAATGTCTGTTACAAATTCAAAACAAAGGAGTTCATTACTGAGTGACAAAAGTAATAGGTGTGAAGTCTTTCGCAGTCCAGTTGCTTGGTCCACCGTTGGTCGTTGGGTAGATCCAGCTGTCAAATTCAGATTCCTCTGTGTCGTCTTCAATAGCATTTACTCCCGGGTTGGTGATGAATACAGGAGGTCTTCCAATCCTTGCCTTACGAACAACCCTCTGAGCTTCTGCAGTGAAACCCAAACCAAACTTGTCAGTCTTCGGAGTGAAATCAGGAAGTCGGCCCCAGTTTGCACACTCACCCTTCTCAATCACAGCCCGGGCATCCTTTAAGGAAGCCATCTTCAAAGGAGAACCTTCTTCAGTCACAGTCTCTGCTGATGCCAGTGTCTGAGGGACCTCTTCAAAGTGTTGAAAGAGGGTCTCAATGAACTCCCCATCCATCTCTATGTACCGGAACGAGTTAAGGTGGTTGACCATATACTCTTCCTCCCCCTGAACTGTCACAATCTTCCCCTTGACTGGGTACTTCAACTTCTGATGTAGTGTGGAGGTCACAGCTCCAGCCTTATGGATCCAAGGACGACCCAGCAAACAAGAGTAGGACGGTCGGATGTCCATCACATAGAATGTTGAATCAAATACCTGAGAACCAACTCTGATTGGAATGTCAACTTTACCATGTACCATCCTTTTGGACCCGTCAAAGGCCTGGACAACAATGTTACTTGGCTTCAGCTCCAAATCCTCGCAATCCAACCTGTCTAGAGCTTTCTTGGGTAATACAATCAACGAGGAACCAGTGTCAACCAGCACATGGGCAAGAGTAGTGCCCCTGCATTCAATGGAGACATGCAGGGCATCGTTATGGTTCTTCCCCTTAGCAGTCAGATCAGCGTCGGAGAAACCCAAACCATTATCAGCAGTTAAGTTGGCCACACAATCGGTAAATTGATCTGCTGATGTCTCTTGTGGCACGTGGGCCATCTTCAGGAAGGTAATCAGGGCCTTGGCATGGGCCTCTGAACACAACAACAATGATAGCATAGAAATTTTAGATGGGGTGTGCCCCAGCTGCTCAACTACATTGAAATCACTCTTGTTGATAATCTTAAGAATTTCTTCCATCTCCTGTTTGGAAGCTTCAACAACGGTTGTCTTTGGTGCCTCCATCTGGGCAGGCACATCAGTAGCAATCCCTTTGCCCCGAGCGTCAGATGACTCGGCAGCAGGGGTAGAAATAGGAACTTGGTCAGGAAGGGAAGCAGGCACACTTGCAGGTGTGATGACAATAGGTCTCTGGATAGCTGGAGGCGCAATATCTGGTGAGAAAAGTCTACCACTGCGAGTGACTTTGGCAGGCCCGGTGATGTTACTGATGTCGGTACTAGTATCAAACTCTTGTTTAACTCCAAGCACATAAACATCCGCCCCATAGTTCCACGGGACAGCTTTGTCGGATGTATAGGGGAGGGGCCCCAGAACAGTGATGATGATAGGAGCAATCTTCTGAGTAGACATGATTTTGATAGGCTTCTTTGAGGGAGCCTTAGGAGGGTTGTTGAAAATAGTAACAATGGACACTTCCTCAGTAGGGGTAGCAGGAACAACAATTTTCTCGAACAAGATCTCTTTATTATCCATCAGGTTTTGGATACCAGACTTCAACAAATGACAACCAGCAGGTGAAACAGAACATAGAAGGCAACCTTTACCACATCCCGGAAATAAACCGGCTAGCAACAGGTTCTTTTTGACAGTCAACAACAGAGTAACAATCTCATCCACAGAGGCTACATACAGATCTTCCTCTACAGCATTCACTCCATGCTTGGGCATGAGAGCAGTCACAACATTGGGCCTTTCGGGCGCCTCGAACTCTATTTCTTTAGCATTAATAAGGTCCTGAACCTTATTCTTCAGAGCCCAACAATCATCAGTGTTATGCCCCGGGCTGTCAGAGTGATAAGCGCGATGGGCGTTGGGATTGTACTTTGGAGATGTTGTGTTTACCACCTTCGGAGCTTCTTTGACAGTTACCAGATTGGTTGACAGTAGCTGCGGCAATATCTGGGATAAGGTCATACTGAGCCGAGTGAATTTCCTTTTAGGTCTCTCACCCCTTGGCTGGTTGTATTGCTAAGGAGCAACAGCAGGCTTTGAGACTACCACCGCGTTGACAGCTTGGCGGCGTTCCAGTTTGTTTTGTCTCCTCGAACCATAAACAACACTAGATTCTTTCTTGAAGGGTTTCTTTTCAGTACTCGAGGAGGCACCCTTTTGTATCTTCCCAGACTTGATACCAGCTTCTATTCTCTCACCAGTCAATATCAGATCTGTAAACCCAGCAGAAGAATTCCCAATCAAATGGTTGAAGAACGGACCAGACAGGGTCCCCAGGAACATATCCACAAGTTCACGGTCAGTCAAAGGTGGCTGCACCCTTCCAGCCAAGTCTCTCCACTTTTACGCATACTCCTTAAATCCTTCACCCGTCCCCAGTGACATACCCTGGAGTTGGGTACGCGTGGGAGCGAGGTCAGAATTATACTGATGCTGCTTATAAAACGAAGTAGCCAAGTCCTCCCAATTACGAATGCTGGCTCCATCTAGCTGATAGAACCATTCGAGTTGAGTCCCTGAAAGACTATCCTGGAAGAAGTGGATCCATAAATTCTTGTCAGCAGTATACGGTTGGATCTTTCTTACATATGATCTGAGATGCAGCTTAGGACAAGAGGCTCCGTCGTACTTTGCAAAAGTAGGGGCCTTGAACTTGTGGGGAATCACCACCCCAGAGGATAAGCCTAGGTCTCCAAAGTCCAACCCGGGCACATGTTGAATCTCCATAGCACTTAAACGGTCCTCCAGCTGTTTATACCTGTACTCAGTAGGAGGGTACTGTTCATCATTGTAATCTGTCTCGTTGTCGGAGACCACGGGACTAGGAACCCTTCTCTCTTGGGGACTGTCTTTCCCTACAGAGGAAGTAGCCAGATCAGCCTCATTTTGTAGTCCATTTCCAAACCTCCGTCCAGTGTTGAACAACACAGTCCTCTTCTTCTTCTTTTTCAGAATCAGAGTCTTCAACTCCTGTTGACCCTGGGCTAAGCTCAAGACCAACTCTTGGAACTGGGTGTTCTGGGCCTGGAGGGCCTTGATAGCTTGTTCAGTAGTAGGCTCAGAAGACATGATGATTGCTGAAATAAACAGCGAAGAAGATGAGTGACCTGTAAAAAAAAATGTACCTGTTATGCATATGATGCATGGTATGCTATTTATGTGATGCATTCAAGGGTTCGAAAGTTCAAATTTGTTGTAGACAAAAAGGAACACACGTTATATTAATGAATAATCTGTTCAGTACATCAATGCCTCATGGGCGAAATATTACAAAATACTTAATGCCAAAAGATATTGCGCATCCTCTTTGGAGCGATGTAAGTGTTGAGGGTCTTTTCTTCGTGAAGTAGGCGGGTGAGCTCCAAGACCTTCTTCTCACTGGCATGTAGATTGGCTTCAAGAGAATTCCGCTCTTCCTTGAGTTGGATCCAGCTCTTTTGCATTTCTTCCCAAGATGTTGGCATGTCAGGATGTTGAATGGTGTATGGCACCTCTCCTTCCAAAACAGGCTCTTTGATCACGGGGAGAATGTGAGGATATGGCATCATAAGCTTCTGGGAGCGGACTCGTACCCACTTGAGGTAAGGCTCAAGGGGGATGGAATTCTTGTGCCCCAGTGTCTTACTATCTACCTTGTTAGGCATCCTCCAAGCTCTGATAAACCTCTAGCGAAGTCCTTGCGTATCATTGTCGAAGTCAAAAACTATGTCAGGAATCAGCATGTCATGAGGGCCATCCCTCCGAGCATATCCAAATTGCCTCAAAGCCAGACAAGGGTTGTAAGTAATGCCTCCTCTGATTCCAAGTAAAGGAACATTAGGAAACTCTCCGCAACGATCAATGATAGTGACATTTTCTCTGGACCGAGAACACCAATGTATATCAGAATGTGTAAGAGTCATTAACCGTTGCGACCATCTCAAACCCCGCTCGTTCTTCAAAACTGATTGTGGAAGGTGCGAAATAAACCACTTTGCCAGGAGAGGAGTGCAGCACATGAGAACACCTCTTTTACTCATTGTTCGAGTGTAAAAAAAGTGGAGGATGTCCCCAAGCAATATAGGTATGGGGTTCCTGGACATGAAAATCTTGACAACATTGATATCTATAAGTTGATCAGGATTTGGGAACAAGACCAACCCATAGACAAGGAGCGCCACAATCTCTTCAAAGGCTTGTAGGTCGAGAGAATTCCAACATTCTTGTGCCTTCTCGAACAAGAACTTTGCCAATAATCCTTTGATACCACTTCTGATTTCCCAATGCCCCTTGATGTCAGATAGTTGCAGCCGTAATGCTTGAGCAACCTCTTCAAGTTTTGGTTCCTTTTCCGTACCTTTGTAGGGTAGTTGACTAAGAATAGGAACCTTCAGAAGTTGAGAAAACTCTTCCAAAGTAGGCACCAATTGATAATCTGGGAAAGTAAAACAGTGGTGCAGGGGGTCAAAGAACTGGAAGAGAACTTTTATCATATCTTCTTCAATGTTGGTGTTGACCAAGCTGATGAGTCTACCATGCCTTTTACTGAAGGAAGAGTTCTCGGGAATCCTGGATGTAAGCTCCTTAAGCTGAGGAGGGACCCTTACAAGGTTGACCTGAATTGTTTTCCTGCGGATAGTCTCCATGTCCTACAAAACAAGAACAAAGATGAAGATTCGAACCCTTGAAGTGGTTAGTAAATGCATATGATGCTTTATGATGTTATGATGTTATGATAAAGACACACCACAAGTATTCACAAAAAGCAAACATGATAAGGCACACAAGTCACACCAGGCAGCCCTTAGAGTTTAGGCCAGCATGAAGTTTAGGTACTACCCTCTTGAAGTTGGTGGGCTCAAAACCTGTCCTATCAAAAGTAACCGGGTTCTAAGGAGCTCAATATCATTGGATTGTTTTCTATGTTCATTGTTTTGATTTATCCACTGAACTGGCGATCAAAATATTCCAAGAAAACAACCCTCAATGCGTGTAGTATCGAGTATCTACCAACTTCGGACTGCACCAAAGTCGGTCATCTCACTACCCCTAAAGAGGCCAGGATGGTCAAGTAAGGTTCCTAAGGTCAGTTGATGCTTCACGACACCACGCGGAGGCCTCGTACTCTCCTTGACTTGACTCAAGGGTTACCGGTACTCACCAAAGTGCCACATCAACGTAGCAACTGCTTCAACTGTGTCGGTATACCCCGCACAGTTCCCTCACAGTTTGTTGCTACTTCTAAAAGGGTATCCCCAGATCCGGGTTAGGATCTATGAAACTCCAAAACAAGCCCACAATATTAAAGCAAACAAGGCATACAAGTGAAAACATAGTATGATCTAATCCTAAGGTACACCTCACTTATTAAGTACTCCCCAACAGAGTCGCCAGTTCTGTGATCGGTGGAAATAGAACTGACTGTTTTGAAATGCTGGTTCGCGAAATGTCGCGGTAAGCAAGAGTCGCCACTGTCTTTTATGTTCTCCAACAAGGAAAGGACAAAAGCACAGCAAAATTCCTTTTCGAGATGTCTCTCGGTTCGGGAGGTAGATTATAGAAAGGGAAGGTGTTAGCACCCTTTTTATCCGTGGTTATCCACGGGCTCTTAGGTACTTGCTCACTATGTTTTAAAAAATGTTTGCTTTTCTTGTGTTTGTGGGTTTTGAAAAAAGTTTTGTTTTGAAAACTTCTAGGTAACTCTTGTATCAGTCCTCAAGAGTGTATGAAGTGTTTGTTTGAAAACTTTTTGAAAGTGTAAGTGCGAAAAGTTGTTTTTATGTTTTGAAAGAGCAAGTACCCAGGAGAAATCTACCTACTCTAAGGAATTAAGCTGTGTAAATGTCCTTTAGACAGTACTATCCCACTATTGAGAAGTAGGTAGCACCTTCGTTGGAGTTATTCGGGTCAATTCGATTATAGGGCCATGTGGTCACCAAAGAAATAGTAGGACGCCTTAGTGGTAACCCTAATGTCCTAGATCCTTTTTATCCGAGGCAACCGTTTCGAGGCAACTGGATCTTTAGACAGGAGGGCGACCTCTAAAACACCCTATACTCAATGACCACGTCGAGGCAACCAAGTGAGGCGTACCCTAAGAGTGGCATGTGCATGTGTGTCAGATTTTAGTTTAAGATTATCTTTGCACATGTATTATGGTGAGCTACGAGTTGATTTTATTTTTCAGGCAAGTCTTGTCATGCATAGTTAACAGTTAATAATTGTGCGGAAAATAAATTGCGGAAAGTAAATCTACGCTATTACAAGGCGTCGGGTATTTACATCGCCAAAAACATAACCCTTGAAAATAAATGCGGAAAATAAAAGAAAGCGATAAAAGTCCTAATTATCTATTACATCCTCGGAGCAGATACATAAATATGATAAAAATAATAAAGTGTGCGCAAAGAAATTAAATAGGGAAAAGTCTTAGGGTTTTGACCCTTTTTTGAGAAGAGAATGAGTTTTGGTCTTTTTTGCAATTAATTAATATTAAACCTAATTTACTAATTAATAATTACAAAAAAAGTATTTTTTAGTTTTTTAGGTCTTTAATGAAAATAAAATAAAAAGGATTAAAATTGTCAAAAGAAAAAAACCTAATTCTAGATTGATTTTATTTATTGTGAAAAAGTCAAAGTTAACCTAATTAACTAAATTAATTATATTTAGAATTTATTTACAAAATAATAATTAATAGTGAAATTAATAAATAATAATAATAATAATAATAATAATATTTTAGGTTTCTGAATTTATTGTGAAAAATGATTAATTTGTGAGTTAATTAACTAATAATAATAATAATTACTAATAGTAAAAATAATTAAAGATAAAATATAAAAGAGAAAAAATAAGAAACAAAACCCAGGGGGTGCTGGGCCCAGATGGAGGTTTGCTTGGCAATTCTGGAAATTTCAGGCCCATCTGCACACAAGCCTTGTTGACTCGCTGGCTCATCCACACATGCATTGACTAGAGTGTACGCTAGTCTTCCAATCCAGGCCACATGACTTGAATTCAATGCCACTTGGAGCGCTAATCACTGGAGGTATATGGTGGAATACATTGGAAAGCCTGTATGGGAACCTGTAAAGAAAAATAATAGAAACATTTGGGTGGACCTGAGAATCGAACCCAGGTTCCAATGATACACAACCAGCGCATCTACCACTCCACCATTCGCTTGCTTTTGTAATTATAATACTAAGCGAAAATAATATATAAAAACAAATCCATATGCTGTACAAACAAAACAAACGCGTGTAGTTTTGAATTATCCATTCACACGCTTACACCTCATCATCGTTCTCCTTGAACCTGCAAAATACATGTTAGATAGCGGGGGTTTTTAACCCCCACAAAACAGGATGACCAATAATAGCGAATAGCCCCACAGGCTATATAAATATGGCGCGATGGTCTCAGCGTGTTCGTCTGGATTCCACGATTTCAACCATAGGTCTTAGAGGTCCCAATTTTGCCTGGTTACTGAATCCCCAAATTCAAGATTTATGAACCCTAGAATTCATCAATGGTGATTCTTGATTCTGTGCATCATAATCCAATTAACCTGTACCATTAGCTTCCTATGGACTCAAACAATGCAAAACAAAACAATAAATCGTGTTAATGATGCATAAAATAAGCAATTCGATTTTCAAAATAACCAGCAAATCGTGAAGCTGTTCTTGGTGATTTCTTGGGATTAAACGCTTGGTTTTGGTTCCTACGCCTTCCTGGGGACCCCTACAATGTGTTAGAATTAATAAAAAGCTCTGAATTAGCCTGGAACTAGGAAAACAATTTTCAAGTTTCTTTGATTTTTTTCAATGTTGCTATGGCTTTTCTGCAGCAATTTTCACGTCCAATGCATTAGGGTTAGGTTGTGTACTTATAGTAGAATGGAATTAGGTTAAATCTTGGCCAAGAAATCCATGGAATTGATGTTTGTATATTTGATTGAAAATCAAATATTTTTCAATCTTTTTGATTGAAGAAACTTGCCAAACTTGGAGTTTTTTCTCCCTTTGATTTGCACACGAATTTGCCAGCTTGATTAGGTCATTCTTGCTTCAAAAAAAGATTGAAAAACCATATCTTTAAATTTCCTACAATTTAAATTAATTAAATGAATTAAAATCAATTAAAAATCCAATTAATTCATAAAAATAAGAAAATAAATTCAAATAGGCTTGATGGGTCGTGCATAGGCCTTGGATAAAGTTTTCAAGAAGAAATTTGAGGTCCATTAGCAAAAACAAAGTGTTTTGAGCAAAGTTGACTTTTGCAAATTCACAAAAATTTCCCAACTTCTCCAATGCATATCTTGCTTAATTTTGATCATATGAACATGTTCTTGGACATTTTGGAAAGGTCTTGAAGTCCTCTAACCAATGCCTTTGGTCCCATGTCATTTGGATTTACCAATATAAAGTTATGGTCTTTGACTTAAAGTGCATTTTTGTTGACTTTTGAAATTGACCTATAATGTAGAACTTGATAACTTTTTGTGAGAGCATTTCTTGGACTTGGAATGTGAAGATTAGTTGTAGGAAATGTCATCCCCTTCCAAATGAGCATTGGACGGGATTTTTCTGATGAACCATGAAAAAGTTATGCCTTGGTCAAGATACAATTGACTTTTCTGCTGTCCAAAAATAGTAACTTTTGGCATCTTGATGATTTTTGAGCCATGCTTAAGGAATCATGATCAAGACTTGATCAAATGATGATTGTGAGCTCAAAATAAGATGTTGACCAAAAATCTTGACTTTTGACTGCAAAATGACCATTTTACCCCTGCAGTTGACTGTAGGTCAAATGATGCTTTTGACTGTGCAATTTGGCACAGTGAGTCTTGAGACTTGACATGTAGATGCTTGACAATGTATATAGGCATATGTGACTTGATTGAGCCATTGAAAACCTCAAATTCATTGAAGGAACCAAAACCCTAATTTCAGCTGGCTTAGGAGGTGGTTTGACTGTGCAACCCCTTGAGAAATCTTGAGCCATTTGAAGATGAATCTTGACAAACTTTGAAGAATATGGGAGGGCAAATTTCGGGGTACAACACCTAACTCTAACTCAATTTACAGTTTTAAAAATGAAATAAGGTGTGATTAAATTAATCAATTTTATGGAAATTAAATTAAATAAAAATATAAATAATTCTAAGTACTTAGAAAATATTTTTGGTGTTTTGTTTAGAAAAAGTTTTATGGTGTTAGGTCATCTCCCAATAATGAAAAATGTCTAATGTACCCTTAATGATCCAAAATTAAAGCAAAAATCTCAAAATTAGGATTTCTAGTGTCTAGGCTGACACGGGTCGTGTCACCGGACACGGGCACCCGTGTCACAATTTAATATTGCTCTTGCGCATTTTTCTTATCCCAGCTGAATTGACACGGGCTGTGCCGTGTGACACAAGCACCTGTGTCAGCTCCTGCCTTGCCCTTTTGCCAAGTTTTCAACCTCATCTGAATTGACACGATCCGTATCGCCGAACACGGGCACCCGTGTCAGCTCCTGCCTTTCCCTTTTGCTATGTTTTCTCTTTGACATGGCTCGTATCAGGTGACACGGCCATTCGTGTCAGGGCTCTTGAAGTGTTTTTGGGATTCTAAATGTTTACACTCTTCTGCCCCGATTTGTCCTGTTTTATTCTTTTGAAAACGAAAGAAAATGATATATGGATAAGGATATCACGGTTTGAGAAAACTTACCTCTTGAAGTGGAAACTCAGAACATGTATGGATGCTCCCATATGCAATGTGATGATTGATTAAGCTTCCTTGTACCTCCTTGAAGTTGTTCCAATCCTTACTTTGTGCTGAAAGTGTTCAAATCTCCCCGGCCAAGTCAACTTGCAAGGCAGAATTTTTGAATTTAGAAGATGGTGGTAATGATGTTACAGAAGTTGTTCTTGTGTTTGAAAAACTTCTATATGATGTATGTGAAGTATTTGGATGATTTGTTTGGGAAAAACCTGCAAGGTTTGAGAGATTCAAAGATTTGGACTTCAAAGCTCAAAAATGGAGGTTTTGTGGAGAATTCTAGTTTTTTGAGAGTAAAGGGGTTTTGAGGGCTTGTTCCTCTGTCCCTTTCCTTGTAAACAACCTCTCTATTTATAGAGAAAAGATTGTAGAGGCTCTAGTGATCAGAAATCAAAGATCACATGTTATGGTTATGTGACTTAATTTTGAAGCAACTTTGATAAACATTGTTCCAATGCAATGGTACAAGGGCTTGTAGGGTGGCTAGAGGCTTTAAACATGTTGCTTCTGAGTATACGTGTTAAGTGTGATGAGAACAAACAATTTAGAGGCTAAATACAAGTTGACTTTGTGATAAAGTTTGCTTTTCAAGAATGGCAATGGTACCCTTCTTCCAAAAATGGAAAATTGCTTTGGAAAATGGCTTAATCACCGGGATCATACTCAATAAATTGTGTAAACAATTAATTGTGGAGCGATTTACAACTTAGAAGCCTACAAAGTAAGATTATGCAACATAGGTTTGAGATTTGATCAAGTGTTCTTCATGAAAATGACCTAATATTCAAGAATGGATGCCCAACTTCTTCTCTTCGATTCTCCTATATCAAACATGATTTCTTCAAATTCTTGGACATTTTGGAAAGCTTGAAACATTTTCTACAACCTTCATGTTGTCCACATTGGCTAAATCAACTTGGAACTTGGTAAAAATTTGCCAAGAAGTTGGAACGAAAAATCTGCCTAACTTGATGAAAATTTCACTAAGTATTTATACAAAAATGTCATGACTTCATGAGCCTATATCTTCAAATCTACCTAACTTGATGAAAATTTCACTAAGTGTTTATACAAAAATGTCATGACTTCATGAGCCTATATCTTCAAGATCTACAACTTTCATGTTGAATGTTTTCCTTGAATCATCTTGCATCATGGTGAAAATTTGTCATGAAGTAGTGAATTTATTAAGGATAAAGCCTTAACACTTAGAAAACTTTCTAAGTATTAGAAAATTTTCCATCTTTGACTTTTGTTGACTTTTTTGATTCTTGATGATCAAGCTGGATAATTTTGAATGGTTTGATGATTCTTGATCTTTTAAATTCAATGTTGATCAAAAAGCCAAAGTTTGACTTTTTGCGTATCCGTTGACTTTTCATCAGTTGATCAAATTTCAACTATCAATCCATTGATCTTGAGAAATGATTTAAGTCATGAAATTAGGTCAAGGTATTGTGTTTTAGTCTTTGAGGTCATGTTCCAAGTCATTAGGTCATGTACTAGGTCAAAAGTCAATGATCAGTCATTCTCTATCAAAACCCTAATTTTGATAGTTTTGCCCCTTTGATGATTTGGGTGCTTTTATTGAGGCATTGTGAACAACCCTTGATCAATTGATGAATATGACCTCAAAATGTTAACGTTGGTAAAAAATAATGAAGTTTGACTGTATATTGACCTTAGTTGACTTTGTACTCAATACAGCTAATTTTCAGTCATCTGAGCAATTGACTGAGAAATTTGTGATGCAAGGATTAAAACTTGGTATGAGAAATCTTGGAGACCTATAATAAACCATGAAAGTCACTTGAGGTATTAAAAGTCCATTTATCCTTGAGAAAACCAAAACCCTAATAGGTGGGCTCAGTCCTTAGGTGGTGAGCTTGTCCGATCAATTCTTGAGAAATCTTGAGCCTTTGAGATCTTTTATGAGAAATGTCTTGAGAAAAGAGATTGTAAATTTTGGGGTACAACAACTTCCCCTGTTTAATCTTCTTAAACCTGAAGAGTTAGATTGATATGTTTTCCATTCGTGACTTGAAGGTAGAAAGGGACTGAACACTTAAGTGCCAGAAATTTGCACTCGCTTGTGCACGAAGTAAAACTGTTTGTTGATTATATCGAGAATGGGCTTAGAGATGCCATTTAGAGAGGTGAAGGAGAGTCTTCAAAGATGGGCTTATAGATTCCATCCAAAGGTAATTGTTGATAGAGAAATTAGACTAAGTATACGCTCGACTTTAACTGGGAGAAGTGTCAGAATAAATCTTTGGTTGATTTAATCTGAGCCAACAGAGGTCTTTAAATCTTTAACTGAGAGAAGTATCAGAATGAATCTTTGGTCGATTTAATCTGAGCCAGAGAAAGATATATTGAGAGAAGTATTAGAACAAATCTTTGGTCGATTTAATTTGAGCCAACAGAGGTCTTTAAATATTTAACTGAGAGAAGTATCAGAATAAATCTTTGGTCGATTTAATTTGATCCAGAAAAAGGTCTATTGAGAGAAGTATCAGAATAAATCTTTGGTCGATTTAATTTGTGCCAGCAGAGGTCTTTAAATCTTTAACTGAGAGAAGTATCAGAATAAATCTTTAGTCGATTTAATCTGAGCCAGAAAAAGGTCTACTAAGAGAAGTATTAGAATAAATCTTTGATCGATTTAATCTGAGCAAGCAAAGGTCTTTAAATATTTAACTGAGAGAAGTATCAGAATAAATATTTGGTTGATTTAATATGAGCCGGAAAAAGGTCTACTGATAGAAGTATTAGAATAAACCTTTGGGCAATTTAATCTGTGCCAACAGAGGTCTTTAATTCTTTAATTGAGGGAAGTATCAGAATAAATCTTTGGTCGATTTAATTTGAGCCAGAAAAAGGTCTACTGAGAGAAGTATCAGAATAAATCTTTGGCTGATTTAATCTGAGCCAGCAGAGGTCTTTAAATCTTTAACTGAGAGAAGTATCATAATAAATCTTTGGTCGATTTAATCAGAGCTAGAAAAAGGTATACTGAGAGAAGTATCAGAATAAATCTTTGGTCGTTTTAATCTGAGCCACCAGATGTATTTAAGTATTTAACTGGGAGGAGTATCAGAATAAATCTTTGGTTGATTTAATCTGAGCCAGAAAAAGGTCTTATGAGAGAAGTATCAGAAAAAATCTTTGGTCGATTTAATCTGAGTCACCAGATGTTTCAAGGGAGTGTCCATTATGTAGATATTTTCCCTTGTCTTGTTTCAGGGAATGACCTACAATCTGTTTTGAGCTTTTGTTGATGATATCGGTTTGTCGATTGATTCTTCTTGAAAAGGTAAAGAGTTAGCTGTATGCAATTTCATGATGTATGAAATACATTGCATAATGATGTTCTCAAAATAAATGAGATTGTGCCATATGTGTTTCGTATGCATATGCTATGATGTATGAATGTCAAATGTTGTTGTAGTGTATTTGTAAACCCGTGCATAATCTTCTCTGGGAAAATAAATTCTTGACCATTGTTATGGATGAAGAGTATGTGTATCTTCAATATTATCTAGAATGCTTATGCTGGGGAGTCTTGTTTACTTGTTTGAGGAAACTTTGCAGGGGATGTATTGATTTTTGCTTGGGGAATAGATTTTAGGAACATTGGTCATCTTTTGCTCTACTGGGGAATTTAATTCTTATATATCCTGACTGGGATAAAAGAGATGGATAATCTTTCAACTCGTCTAGGGGAAATAGAATTAACTGGTATCTTGGGAAAATAATTTCGTTAGTGATTTGTAGTAGTCTGAGGAATAAACTCGAGCTGGGGAATCTGTTGGTTGTTGGAGAAATAAACGTGGTTGGGGAAATAAACCATGTTGGGGAAATAAACTCTATTTGTTGGAGAAGTGCTCTCGCTGAGGAAATAAACTTTTCTAGGGAAATTGAATTTTGCTAGAGAGAAGAAACTCTGCAAGGTTTAGTTTTCAGTTTTGGAGGACCAAACTCAGTTAGGGAAGAGAATTTTCAGGAAGTGTACTGATTGGAACTCCATAGGGAAATTATAGCAAGGAGATTATACTCCTTTATTTGCTAGAGCGATCTACCGGGGAGATTACGGGGAATGTACCCTTATTTGTGAAGACTACTATGTGGGGGATAGTCCCTTAGAAATAGCTTTGTGGGGTTTTATGGACAACTTGAGTGTCATCCCAACTCCTAGAATTTTGAGTAGATGCTTATTCCTATTCTTATGCATATATTTGTTAGTAGTTAATCATGTTCATATGCATATGCTCATTTAATTTTAGTCACTGGACGTTTTTGTAAGCAAAACAAAAAAAACAAAAAGTTTGGACTTTAAAGTATATTTGTGTTGATAAATGGCCTATAAACAGGTGATTTTGTACAAAGAGACAGAAATCCTAGTAAAAGTAAGTTGTCATGAAATGAAAAGAGTTCAAAGTGAAAACAAAAATGTATAGCCTTGTGGAAGTGATCTCATTGGGTTCCAAACTCTGCTATTGCCCCTATGTCTTTGAATATCTCGTCCCTTGCCATCGAAAGAAGTTGATTGAACCATTTGAACTTTCGACTTTGGTAATAAAGCTTGCACGCAAGTGATCAAATGAGATATAGTCGTATGCTTTTAATCCCTAATTTTTTCCTGGACTGCCCTTTCGAGTTTTCAGTCCACCAAAATACCTTTTTTGCCCAAACTGCCCTTTCAGGTTTTCGACTTGTCGGGTGTACAATCTTTTGTATATATCCCTAATTTATTCCGAACCCTTTTGGTTCGCCGGGATGCCCTTATTTTTTCCTAGGTGTGTCAACCTAGAGGGTCGTTCTTATGCGTAGTATTTTTAACTATGTCCGCGTTCATAGGGTGCGGGAAATCTTTTCCATCAATAGTGGTTACCATCATAGCATCGCCTGAGAATATTTTCTTAACAACAAATGGCCCTTCGTAGGTGGGAGTTCATTTTCCCCTGGGATCGCCTTGTGGTAGAATGATGCGTTTTATTACCAAGTCACCATCCTGATATACCCGGTACTTGATCTTCTTATTGAATGCCTTGATCATATGTTTTTGATACATCTGACCATGACAGACAGTCGCAAGCCTTTTCTCGTCAATCAGATTCAACTGATCCAACCTAGTCTGAATCCACTCATCTTTGTCTAAGTCTGCTTCTTTCATGATTCTTAGAGAAGGAATTTGGACTTCGACAGGCAAGACAACTTCCATACCATAGACTAGAGAGATAAAATAGTAACATCTCATGCTAGTCTTTGTAGGTCATCGCCATCTTTTACACAATCTTCTTTATATTCTTGTTGGCGGCTTCCACGATGCTATTCATCTTAGGTCTGTATGAAGAAGAGTTGTGATGCTTGATCTTAAACTGCGTACAGAGTTCAGTGACCATGGTGTTTTTGAGGTTGGTACCATTTTCAGTGATGATCCTCTCAGGGATGCCATACTGGAAGATGAGGTTGTGCTTGATGAACCGGGCCACGACGTTCTTGGTAACTGAGGAAAATGAAGCCGCTTCAACCCACTTAGTAAAGTAGTCAATGGCGACAAGAATGAAACGATGTCCATCAAAGACAATAGGTTTGATTTCTCTAATCATATCGATTCCCCGCATTGCAAATGGCCAAGGAGCAGTCGTCATATTTAAAGGAACTGGAGGTAAATGAACCTTATCATCATAAATTTGGCACTTATGGCAAGTCCTCAAGTGGAGGTGAGAATCAATTTCCATGGTCGACCAATAGTAGCCAGCTCTAAGAATCTTCTTGGCCATAGTATGTCCCACTAGAGTGAGTACCATATATGCCTTCGTGCATGTCCTCCATAATTTTCTCTGCTTCCTTCTTGTCCATACAACGAAGTAGAGTTGAATCATGGTTGCATTTGTATAAAATCTCATTGCTCAGGAAGAACTTGGCAGAGAACCTCCACGTGAATTTCTTATAATTGATTGATGCCCCTTTAGGATACTCTTGAGCTTCAAGATATCTTCTCACTTCGTGAAACTAAGGTTTCTCCTCTACTCCATCAGTGTCAATCTCATAGCAGTGTGCTGGTTCATCAAATCTTTTGACAGTAATTCTGGGAGCTTCTTTGTCCCACTTGACCTTGAACATGGATGACATGGTAGCTAAAGCATCTTCCAACTGATTTTTTTCCCCCGGAATGTGTTCAAAGGTAACCTCTTCAAAGTACGGGATTAAGGTTAGCACCAATTCTTTGTAATGGATAAGATTTGGATGTTTTGTATCCCATTATCCTTTAACTTGACTGATTACTAAAGCTAGGTCTCCAAATACGCTTAAGAATTTGATTCTTAGGTCAATAGCAGCTTTAAGACCCAATATGCACGCTTCGTACTCGGCCATGTTGTTGGTACAGTCATAGTAGAGTCTGGCAGTGAAAGGCGTACGACAACCTTCGGGGGAAATGATCACAACACCAATTATGTTACCCAGTGCGTTGGAAGCTCCACCCAAAACCATAGTCCATCGGGATCCTTTCTCAGGTCCTTCATACATTACAAGTTCTTCACCATCTTCTATCAGCATTATATTCTCATCCGAGAATTCAAAGTTCATAGATTGGTAGTCATCCACAACTCGATGCGCCAAATGATCTTCCATCACACTTCCTTTGATTTCCTTTTTAGTAGTGTACTAGATACCATATTCAGTTAAGATCATTTTCCATCAGGCTATCCTTCTGGAGAGAGTTGGCTTTTCAAAGATATACTTGATGATATCCATCTTAGAGATCAATAGAGTAGTATGAGTAAACATATATTGTCTTAGTCGGCGATCAGCCCATACCAAAGTGCATCATGTTTTCTCGAGTAGTGAATATCTTGTTTCAAAGTCGATACACTTTTTGCTAAGGTAGTATATTGCATGCTCTTTTCGACCAGACTCTACATGTTGCCCCAGCACACACCCCGTTGAATTCTCTAACACGGTTAAGTACATGAACATAGGTCTTCCTTCAACTGGTGGCATCAGAATTGGAGGTTCTTGAAGATATTTTTTGATCTTGTCAAAAGCTATTTGACATTTGTCATTCCATTTTACTACTTGATCTTTCTTTAACATCTTAAACAGTGGTTCACAAGTAGCAGTTAGGTGAGAGATGAATCGGGAAATGTAGTTGAGTCGTCCTAAGAAGCCTCTGACCTCCTTCTCAATACGAGGAGCTTGCGTTTCTTTGATAACTTTAACTTTGGCAGGATCGACCTCAATTCCTTTGCCACTGATGACAAAGCCTAGGATCTTACCTGACCTTACCCCGAAGATGCATTTGCTTGGGTTTAGCCTCAACTTATATTTCTTCAGCCTTTCAAATAGTTTCTGCAAATGAACAAGGTTATTTTCCTCAATTTTTTATCACACTATCATGTAATCCACCTATACCTCTATCTCATGATGAATCATGTCATGAAATAAAGCCGCCATAGCCCGTTGATAAGTTGCACCTGCGTTCTTCAGCCCAAAAGGCATGACTTTATAACAGAAGATGCCCTAGTGTATGACAAAAGTAGTTTTCTCCATGTCTTCAAGGGCTATTTTGATTTGGTTATATCTCGAGAATTCATCCATGAAGGAGAACACCTTGTGTTGAGCAGTGTTGTCAACCGAGACATTAATATGCGGTAGTGGGAAGTCGTCTTTGGGGCTTTCCTTATTTAAATCCCTGTAGTCTACACACATACGGACCTTACCATCTTTCTTCGACACTGGAACAAAATTTGCAACCCATTGGGGATACGACGTCACTGCCAAGAAACCTTCATTGAACTGTTTCATTACCTCAGCCTTGATCTTCTCAGACATATCAGGATTCATGCGGAGAACCTTTTGTTTGATCGAAGAAGATCCCTCTTTCATTGGAAGACGATGAACCACGATATCAGTATCGAGCCCTGGCATGTCTTTGTATGACCTAGCAAAGACCTTAACATATTTGTGTAACATTTGAACCAATCTGTTCTTGACACTGTCTTCCAAGTTGGTGTCAATCTTGACTTTTTCTTATCTGCCTCAGTTCCCAAGTTTATCACTTTGACCGGTTCTTCGTGCGGTTGGATAGCCTTTTCCTCTTGCATCAGGAGTCTGGCGAGTTCTCCAGGTATCTCACAATCTTCTTCACCTTCGTCTTCGGCTTGATAGATTGGATTTTTGAAGTCATAAATGGCAATAGCAGAATTATTGTCAATGAGATCCAGAGTGGATGTGGATCTGCAAATATGTGTGTGTGCATGTAAGGTCACATGGCTATTTGAAAATGCAGTAAAGAAAGACAAGGAGCGCAAAATTTGAATGCAAAATCATCCAATGTTTTCATTAAATGAGCATATGATATATGAAATGACAACCCTAAATAAATGGACCATTGTGCCCCGGGAAAGGTACAAGGTTTAAAGTCATTGTTTTTAAAGAAATTATACAAACAAACTTCTTAAAGCAATAAAAATAGGAAATAGCAATTACTCCTGGCTGAAGAAGATTGAGATGGAGTCTTTAGTCATCCACTTATTGAGTCCACTACCAGTAGTTGGGAATATCCAATCGTCCAAGTCACCATCACTATCAGTGTCTTCCAATGCATTGACTTCATTGTTGCTAATACAAAGAGGTGGTCTTCCAGCACGAACATGACGAACCTCTATCTGAGCCTTTGAAGTGAAACCCAATCCAAATTTGTCCGACTTGTAGGGGATCTCAGGAAGTTGTTCCCAGATAGTGCTCATAACACATAAATATATTGCATATTTGGCTTGATTTAACTAAATTATTTTCCATTTTTATTCTAAATTAAATCACCTTGTAGTTGGTATTATGCCAGTATTTTGCTATTTTATAGGTATCAAATTAATTATAAGAAAAAAAAGAAGAAAAAGAAGAAAAAGGAAGAAAAAGAAGACTAGAATAAAACAAGCCCAAGCCCAAAGCGCACAAGTCAACAAGCATGACGAACGGCATGGCTAGCTTGACGAACGGCATGCATTGACCAAGTAAGTGACGAACGTCACTTATCCTTTTCACGGATGTCACATCCCCTATAATTTCGCCATGTCCCTAAAAGCTTGCAACAAATGTGTGTTAACTGCTTCCACCAAGTTAGACGCGCGGAGATTCAGCAAGCCTATAATCTCTCCAACAAATCCTCATGAACAGTTACTTGAGATGAATATAAATAGCAGACCTCATGCACTGAAATAGGGACACGCCATTACTGCCTTTTTCTTTTTCGTATATTTCACAGAGCTACTACGTTCCAGAATTTTTGTTCCCAACTATTATTTTCCTTAGTAGATTTATTTTCCCACCCCATTTTAAGCAATAGATTTCTACCCCGGATATCTATTGCCCAGTAGTTTATTTCAAGACCTCCTGAATTGTTATTTAATTTTATTGTTTTATTTTCGCAATTGTTCCTGTTCCGTATCGAAGCAAAATCTACCAACTTGTGGAGGAGTGCTTCCTTTAGGGCCGGACGGATTTTTATCAGTCTCCAGTCAATTTATTTCCAGGTTTTTATTTTAATAAATTATTATTTGCTCTTTAATCCTATAACCATGTTTACTTCGTTGTCTGGCTTTTACTATTCAGTGATTGAGTTATATAATATGTTAAGCTACATTTCTATACCGGTATGTAAGATCATAAAACTGAGGGGATTTGGTAATACTATTGGGAATTTATTTGTTGAACTATTTTCTGGACAAGATTACTTTGTTTTTAATGATGAACCGTTTTGTTATGAAAGTAAAAATCGAATAGAAGTTAGGTTCAATAAAGCGAGAGCTTGAGGATCTTTAACTGGACCTAGTAACTAGGCATTGGCTTTAAAAACAGCAAGAGCGCTTTAAAGCGAATTAGAGTTTATTTGTTTTCAAAAGAATGTTTCTAACTCCGACGGGATAGCGAGAGCATACGTTAGGACTTAAATTGCATAACCTAAATCAACAACCACGACAGTGTGAGACGAGGGTTTTTAAACTGATAAATTTCTATTGAGACTTGTTAGAAACTGCAAGTTACCAAATAAGGTACTATTCCCCGAAGCCCGATCATTACATACTGGTTGTTTACCCCCTCTGATTATTTAACTAGATTCAAACTTACTTTTAGTTCCCCTAATCTAAACCAAATATTTTTAGCCTTAGATTTACACTGCAACGCTAGATAACGATACATTTGACTTTTGGTCCTTTGGGTTCGATAATCTTTAAAACTACGCGATAAGACTGTGCACTTGCAGTCCATATCATCTAGACCACCATATCTAGTAGCGATCAAGTTTTTGGCGCCGCTGCCGGGGACCAATTTAGTCAATATTGTAATTCCATTGTTGCACCGTATAGACTAGGGCAACATTTTTCCTTTCTTGGAACGATTGTATGCCAAATACTCGTTTACAAGGAGGGGAATTAGTACAACGAATCAACGAAATCGAACGTTTTGTTAACATAAGATGTCGAATCCTCGATCTTCCCGAAGTAGCTATAATTCCAATTCCCATTTCTGAAAAACCGACCCCTGAACTAGACATGGCTGAACTAGGTAATCAACCTCTTAAGGAGTACGCTGCTCCTTCTCGAGCTGAACCGCACTCGAGTATTTCTCCTCCTTCCATCGAGGCGAATAACTTCGAGCTTAAACCTTCATTGTTGCAAGCCGTGCAACAAAATCAATTTTCCGGAGGCCCTACGGATGATCCAAATCTCCATTTATCTGTGTTTGTACAATATGCCGACACAGTAAAAGCTAATAGTGTTAATCTCGAAGAAATTCGATTACATATTTTCCCTTTTCTTTAAGAGATAGAGCCAGAGCGTGGCTCTGGTCCTTACCTTCAAACTCCATAACTACACGGGACGAATTGAAGAAAGTCTTCTTAGCAAGATATTTTCAGCCAAGCAAAAGTTCAATGCTGAGAGGCCAAATCAACGGATTTACAAAAAAAACGACGAATCACTTTTTGAAGCTTGGGAGAGATACAAGGACATGCTGAGACTTTGCCCACATCATGGACTTGAACCATGGCTAATTATCCACACCTTCTATGGTGGTCTCCTATATAACACCAAACTGTCTCTAGACGCTGCCGCTGGTGGTGCACTAATGGACAAACCCTATAATGAAGCTTATCAACTAATTGAAAACATGGAACAAAACCATTATCAATGGGGAGGAGAACGAGCCTCCACTCGAGGATTTCACGAAGTCAGTGGCATAGACCACGTCAATGCTAAAGTTGATGCCATGACTCAAAAGATTGAGAGTTTAGCAATAACCCCAACCCCCGCGGCCACCGTGGTTGCCGTAGCTCGAAACTGTGACTTGTGTGGAATACCTGGACATATCGTTTTCGAGTGCCAATTGCTAGCTGGGATACCCCCTGACCAGATGAACTATGCCCAAGGAAACCCGCATTATAACACCTATAACCCATGTTGGAAGAATCATCCTAACTTTTCCTACAAGAATAACAATGCGGTATACACCCCTCAAGCACCTCCTGGTTTCCAAAAGGCACCTCAAGCTACACCTCAAGCTGCACCTCAAGCACCCCGTAAGTCCAACCTTGAGATAATGTTGGAAAACTTTGTTGCTGCTCAAACACAACAAAATAAGGAATTTGTAAACCAAAACGTACACACCTCTGAATTAGTAAAACAATTAGCAACCAAAGTAGATGCCTTGGCTACACATAACAAAATGTTAGAAACCCATATTTCTCAAGTAGCCCAACAACAAGAAACAAATGTCGCTCCAGCTGGGGTGTTTCCTAGTCAACCACAACCTAACCGGAAAGGTCATGCTAATTCCATTACATTAAGAAGTGGGACTGAATTAGACGGACCAGTAGATCCGAGAATCTCAACTAAGTCAATGTCTCAACAAAATGAAAATGAAACCGAAAAGGCAAAAAGAAAGGACGAGCTTAATAAAAATATCGAGTCAGAAATCATAGCCAGAGACAAAGCTGTGAAGGCAAAACCATACGTACCCCCACCATCATATAGCCACCTATCCCATTTCCTCAGAGATTGGCCAAATCTAAAACCGAAGGACAATTTAAGAAATTTGTTGAAGTTTTGAAACAATTAAACATAACAATACCATTTATAGAAGCCATAACACAAATTCCATATTATGCCAAATTTCTTAAAGAAATATTGTCTAATAAAAAGAAACTCGAGGATAATGAGACAGTGATGCTTACTGCGGAATGTAGCGCTATTATCCAAAACAATATGCCACCTAAGCTGAAAGACCCTAGTAGTTTCTCCATACCCTGTGTGATAGGGAAATTCGTAATACACAAAGCACTCTGCGATCTAGGAGCTAGTGTGAGCTTGATGCCCCTTTCAATCTGTGAAAAGCTGCAACTAGGAGAACTGCGACCAACTAGGATGTCCCTACAACTATCTAATCGATCTGTGAAATACCCAGTGGGTATGCTAGAAAACATCCCCGTTAGAATAGGTCAATTCTATATTTTCACAGATTTCATTATAATGGTCATTCAAGAAGACTCAAACATTCCCATCATATTAGGAAGACCGTTCTTAGTCACCGCTGGCGCCATCATTGATGTGAAACGAGGGAAATTGACTTTTGAAGTCGGAGAAGAGAAAATTGAATTCATTCTTTCTCAATTCCTTAAAGCCCCAGCAATAAGCGACACATGTTGTTTTCTTGACATCATCGATGAATGTGTGAAGGAAATAAAGTCAGAATCAACAAAGGATACTGAAATCCTAAGAATTCCAATACCTCATGTTTTTAAAGACGACAACTAGCGTGAGGAACGCCAGAAAGACCACCTAAGTGAATGCCTAGCATTGACTCCCGATCCTATGCCTGACCCCAAGAAACCTGCTGTAGAACTTAAAACATTACCAAATGATCTAAGGTACGAATTCCTGGACGAAGAATGTAAACGACCCGTCATAGTCAATGCTGACTTAGGACGAACCGAAACCGAAAAATTACTTAATGTCCTGAGGAAATATCCAACCGTTCTAGGCTATAACATCTCGGACCTAAAAGGAATAAGTCCTTCTATCTGTACACATCACATTATGCTCGAGGAAGATTGCAAAACCTCTAGAGAGCATCAAAGACGAATCAATCCCATTCTAAGCGATGTAGTTAAGAAGGAAATTTGTAAGTTGTTGGAAGCCGAAATCATATATCCTATATCCGGCAGTAAATGGGTCAGTCCTGTACATGTCGTACCCAAGAAAGGAGGAGTCATCATAGTCACCAACGAGAAAGGCGAATCTGTAGCCCAACACACTCAAACTGGATAGAGAATGTGCATCAACTATAGGAAACTAAATAAAGCCACTCGCGAGGATCATTTTCCTATACCTTTCATAGATCAAATGCCCGAGTGTTTAGACAGACATTCCCATTTCTGTTACTTAGATGGTTATTCTGGATTTTTCCAAATCCCTATCCACCCCGATGACAAAGAAAAAACCACATTTACATGCCCTTATGGTACATTTGCTTATAGAAGAATGCCTTTCGGACATTGCAATGCACCTGCAACCTTCCAGAGATGCATGATGGCGATCTTTGTTGATTTCCTGGATGGAATGATTGAAGTCTTTATGGACGACTTCTCCGTCTGTGGAGAAAGTTTCGAAGGATGCTTAGCAAACCTTGAAATGGTACTCAAACGATGCGTGAGTGTCAATCTTGTTCTCAATTGGGAAAAATGCTATTTCATGGTCCGACAAGGGATTGTACTTGGACACATCGTGTCCGACAGAGTAATCGAGGTAGATAAGGCAAAAATAGAAGTGATAAAAAACCTTCAACCTCCTAAAACTGTTCGAGAAATAAGAAATTTTCTAGGACACGCCGGTTTTTACCGACGTTTCATCAAAGACTTCTCTAAAATAACCAAGCCACTAACTTAGTTGCTAATGAAAGATGCTGAATTCATCTTTGATGACAAATGTTCCGAATCGTTTCAAACGCTTAAACAAGCACTAATCTCTGCGCCAATTATGCAGTCTCCAGATTAGAGAGAACCATTCGATATAATGTGCGATGCAAGTGATTATGCTGTAGGTGCTGTTCTAGGACATCGAAAAGAAAAAAAAACTCCATGTAATATACTATGCGAGTAGAACCTTTGACGAAGCCCAAATGAATTATGCTACGATGGAAAAGGAACTTTTAGCAGTTGTGTTTGCATTAGATAAATTATGTTCATACTTGGTGGGAGCCAAAATTATCATCTACACCGATCACGCCGCTATTACATACCTCATAACTAAGAAAGATGCCAAACCTAGACTATTGAGATGGATCCTATTACTATAGGAATTTGATTTGGAAATCAAAGTCAAAAAGGGAACCAAAAACGTCGTAGCAGATCATCTTTCTAGGCTTGAAAATCTGAAGACTGAACAAATACCAATTAACGACGATTCCCCATACGAGAGACTTATAGCTCAGTTGGAAAACAATGAGGTTGAACATTATCGAGCCAACTATCCTTTAGAAATAGAGGCCTCAAGTCTTGAAACCAAAAATTTGGTAAAAGTGGCATTAGCTCACTCTGTTGCACCATGGTATCCGATTTCGTAAATTGCCTAGCCGCCGGTGTCCTTCCACCTGAGCTAACGTACCAACAAAAGAAGAAGTTCTTCCACGACCTTAAAAAATACTACTGGGATGACCCCCTCCTCTTTAAAAGAGGTTCTGATAGGATCTTTCATCGTTGCGTGCCCGAGGAAGAAATCAAAAGTATTATAGACCACTGTCACGCTGCACCTTATGGAGGGCATTCAAGTACATCAAAAACCTGTGCGAAAATCCTATAATCTGGTTTCTTTTGGCCTAATCTATGGAATGATGTGCACATCGCTATTTTAAACAGTGACCGCTGCCAATGCACTGGAAACATCTCCAGACGCGATGAAATGCCTCAGAAAGGTATTCTAGAAGTCGAACTCTTTGATGTATGGGGAATTGACTTCATGGGACCCTTCCCATCTTCTTTTGGTAACAAATACATACTCGTAGCTGTTGATTACGTATCCAAATATATCGAGGCTATAGCCTCTCCAACAAATGACACACGAGGAGTAATCAAGATTTTCAAGAACATAATCTTTCCAAGGTTCAGTGTGCCGAGACTCGTCATCAGTGACAGAGGCTCCCACTTCATCTCCAAAATCATCGAAAAACTTAGCGAAATATGGAGTTAAACACCGTGTAGCAACACCATACCACCCACAAACGAGTGTCCAAGTAGAGGTCTCAAACAAAGAAATTAAGCAAATACTTGAGAAAATTGTTGCCACATCCAGAAAAGATTGGTCCTCAAAGTTACACGAAGCATTGTGGGCATATAGGACAGCTTTTAAAACACCCATAGGGACCACACCTTTCAAGTTAGTCTATGGAAAATCATGTCATCTTCCGGTGGAACACGAGCATAAAACTTATTGGGCTATTAAAACCCTAAATTTAAATTACTCTGCCGCTGTAGGAAACAGAATCCTAGATATTAACGAATTGGAAGAGCTTCGACTAGACGCTGACGAAAATGCCAAGATCTACAAAGAAAGAGCAAAAAAATGGCACGATAAGCACATTTCTAGGAGAGAATTCAACGAGGGAGATATAGTACTCCTATTTAACTCCCGACTTAAACTTTTTCCTGGATAACTATGCTCTAGGTGGTCTGGCCCTTTCGAAGTCACCAAGGTTTACCCATGTGGCGCTGTAGAAATTAAGAGTAATTCTAGTGACCCATTTAATGTAAACGGGCAACGTTTGAAGCATTACCATTGTATCGAAAACAAAGATTACTCATCTACCCTAAAGCTTCTACAGCCACCGGCTGAACCAAACGACTAATTTATAATTAAAAATGTGTCGAGCTTGCGACATAAAACAAAGTGCTTTGTGGGAGACAACCCACAGTTTTATCTTTATATTTTTCTTTAACTTTTAAATTTTTATTTTTTTATGTTTTATTTATTCTCATCTTTCTTTCCTTATTATCATTTTCTTATTTTTCTACTCTAAAAGGCATTTAACTGATGCTAACTAGACGTTTCTATAATCTACTTACTTTTCAGGCTAATTTACTTTTTTAGCTAGTGACTAACTCTCGAAATGACAAGAGTAGGTTATATGAGTATTACTTTCAGGGGAAAATATCAAATGAGGAGGTTTGAGGACTTGGTCGATAGAGAGATGACCCCCACCATCTATGCTGATGACTGTGCCATGACCGCCTAGGCATTAGAGAAAGTGTCTTATACCTGCTGAACCAGATAGGTTGGGATACATCCCCTATTCGGAGGAGATTCAGTTCATATCGTAGGCTTACCCTAGAGTTCTTGAGTTCTTTGAATTATGTGCCTAACCGTGGATTAGGGTTTAACCGTGGCCTGATTCGGTTTATACTGTTTAGCATTGATTTCTATTATAACAATAGTAAGTTTGCTAACCTTTTAGGTTTCCCTAGTGGCCCTGCTGTCTTTACTGTCACCCAAGAGGATATCCTCTCCAACCATGAGCTCAATTACTTCTGGGGTAGCATAACTGGTAACAACCATCCTTAGCCTGATGATATGCATTTTGACAGCATCCATAACCCTGCTATAAGATATTTCCACAAAATCTTGGCTCACACCCTGTTTGCAAAAGAGCAAAACATTTCTTTGGTGTCCCGTGATGAGCTTTTCATTTTGTTTTGTGCTTCACAAAATCTTCCTGTCAATGCGGCTACCTTTATGTTAGCCAATTTTGTTTGCATTATCGAGACCGCTCATACACCTATCCTTATAGGAGGCCTAGTTACAATGATTGTAAATTCTATTGGAATGAGACAACCACTCCTAGGATTAAACCCCTATGGAGGAATTCGACCCATGAACATCCGTTTCTGTTTCAACAGTCACCTTATAGGAAACCTTGGACCACTTCAGTTTGACTTGCTCATTAACGATAACATTGTCCACCAATTTGTTTTACCCAATCCTATAACGAGTGTTCATAACAGAGATAACTGGCTTTTTGACTTGGATCCCCCATCTGCCGCTACATCACCCGAAACACCTCAACCGTATAAGATCTCCGATGATTTTGACCCTGAGACTCCTCCTCATTATTATGATCTTCCTTCCTATATTCGTCATGAAGTTACACCAGATGCCTCTCCCGTGTCTACTGCTGTTACTATTCCGGCTAATGTTGGACCTCCGCCTCCTGATTTTACTACCGTTATTTCTAATTTGGAGACACATATTGAAAGTTTACACAGAGAATTCACCACTTTGCGTTCGGACTTTCATGGTTTCATGGACATCATAACAGAACATTTTGATCATCTGTATCAGCACTTTATTCTGTTACTGCACCTCTTGGACGCCCACATCATGGCTAGATATACCCTGCTATTTTTATTTTGTTCCCTTTTCTTAAGGAAGTGAGGACACTGTCTATTTCTGTTTGGGGGCAGGAAACATTATTGTTTGCCATTACTATTTTGTTTTCTCGTTTTCGGATATTTTGTTTTTTCATTTTTTTCATTTGTACGACTCCTTACCCAATAACATTATTTCTTATTATTCGTATTTTTAATGTTCTTGGTTATTCAATTTTATTGAGTTTTTATTTCATTATACCTACTGTTATTATCATATGTATGCCTTTATAGTACAAATTAATATTATATGTATAAGTATCAGTAGCGGTCCAATGAAATCGCATGCATTCATTGTCGGTCATCTAGCCAGATGTGACGTTCGTCACATTTTTCCCAGCAAACTACCGACCGTCAAGCTAACGTGATGACCGTCAGTCCTGCCATGCATGTGACGATCGACCAGCCTTGTCTGACCTTTGTCAGCCTTGCCTCCCACGCCCTGTATAACACGTGACAACTACGAGCCTTTCCTCCCATGCTCTTAGATCTAGTAACCACATAAGTTTGACTACAAGACCACACCCTTTCATTTTTTATTATTTCTATAACTTTCATCTTCAATTATTTAAACCCCATAATTCCCATTATCTACCACCATTACCACTCATTCATTCCTTATAATTCCTATAACCTCCCACTTTCAAAACCGTAAAACAAAAAAAAACCATTCATTACCCACTCATAATCTCCACCTATTTAAACCACTTCTTCTACCATCCTAATATCACCACCATTCACTACCTTCTTTGCATTACACAAACACCTTCCCTTCTCGTCTTTGTGAAATATACCATAGCCGCCCGTAGAAATCAACTCAATCGAGGAGAACCTGACATGACTTATCTTGTGTTCTGACAAGGCGAAGCTGGTGAACTCCAACAGGAAAGATACTGGAAGTTTTATCAGTGAGGATTGACACCCACACGATATGTCGACAACGACTGTTTACGTAATTTAGGGTTGTATGACAGTATGCAAGGTTTGCTAAACAAAGCAGGCCTGGGATTTGTAGGCACGATTGGCCTACCCACCTACGAGGCTCTAACTTTGGAGTTCTTAAGCTCCTACTTCTACATCACTCCCACCGATTCTGATGCAAATCTTTTTGGAGCAGCCACATTTCGTATGTTCAACCAGGAATACACGGTGAACCAGGATGCTTTGAGCGACATGTTTCATTTCCCTCGTGGAGACAATGCAATACCGAATTCCCCCTGAATTGGATTGGAATAGAACGTCATATGAATTATGGGAGAGAATATCCGGTGAACATAATGTCGCTCCCTAAGTGCGTTACTCCTCTCACATCCATAATCCGAACATTCGCTACCTTCATCGCACCCTGGCCAGCACTATTTTTGGAAGAACCAACAATAACAAGGTCAACACCAAGGAGTTGTATGCTCTCCATTGCGCCTTCGCGCTAAACCTCCGTCTGAACGCAAGCACCTTCCTGATGGCTCACATTCAAAATCTTGTACAAGAGACGGGAATGTACCTTTATGTATTGGAGGTATCGTCACCGCAATAGCAGTTCACCTGAACCTGGGAGGGAGAGTCCTAAATCTACCTTCTCTTCCAGCAGTGTTCTTGGACATTAACAATTGTTGAGCCGGTCGCCTTATTAAGGTAATAGAAGCAGGATGGTATTATCTTATGGTGAGGAATAATGAAGTTCGTAGTATCATTTAGCCAAATCCAAATACTACGAACTTAAGCATTACAAACAACTGGTTATACAACCTCAACTCCCCCGAGCCTGGTGTCAATGCACAAGGAAACCAAGGCGAAGCCAATAATGATGTTGTCGAAGAAATGGAACAAGAATTAGAACATCAAGCACCTCAACCTGACATTCAACCTCCCGAAGCCCAAGAGCCACAAAATGCCAATCCACCTACCACACTCGATGCCATCTACGCCGCAATACTGCAGCAAAATCAATTGTCTAACCAGTGCTACCAGAGCATCAAGACGCGTCAAGAGGAAATGATGCATCTCGTACAGCAGATGCAAATAGATCAACACGATTATGCTCAATGGCAAGACCAAATTATGCTAGAATTCACCGCAGGGATGACAAAAGACATGTAGGCTTTGACACTCCGTGTTGAAGGTTTGCATGAAGTTATTTCCCGTGTGGAGGGTCAAAGATATGAAGCAGAATCTTCCAGAAGGGGTGAGCAAGCGCGTAGAAGATCTAGACCAAGGATGCGTGGTAGATTCCGTGGCCTAGGCGAGGAAGAATGAGTATTTAGTTTTTCACTCTCCTTTTCCAATACATTGAGGATATTGTATGATTTAAGTATGGGGGAGGAAATATTTCCACTTTTTTTCTAGTAAATTTTTATTTTTATCTTCTCCCTTATTTTTATGCAATATTTTGTGTTGTTTTTCCGATTCCCTCAATTTATTGAGCCCCAACAAACGTTTTTTCGATTTAATACATAACTTGATTCACCCGACGAGTATGTAGGTTGCTACCTTTTAATTTTCTTTGAAACTTTCGCAAGATTTGACGAAATCACTACCGTCTTGACACTTCACAACCCCAGGATTTAATAGACTAGTTAAAGTACCTATTATTCCAAAACCCAGAGCTTTAGTTTTGAAGTAATCCTGAGTAGTTTATCTAGCAGTCAGCACCATCTTAAACACAAACTATGCAGAAAGTCGATGAATATAAGTGGATGATCTCGGGTATTTATTTAGAAAATGTTATAGGAAACGCACCTATTAAATTGGGCGATCCTCATCCGATCGTTTAATCCAACGGATGTAAGCCCTACGAAGTAACATAAAATCCATTGTAGGTGGTTCAGAGGCATCTGGTACTGAACTTGGTAGGGCAGACTACGGTTTGATCCCCCGCATCATGCAAATGGGTAAAAAAAAAGGGAAGGTTGCCATATTATTGTGCCAGAAACCACTGTGCTAAAAAAGGATCATAACCACTAACTGGCTATTCTGCTATGTACGTGTTAGGATAAAGGGATTAATGTGATTACGCTCGAATGAAAATGGGTAAAACAAGACGATTACTTGGGGTGAGCTATAATAGCGTCTGCAACCAGTTTACGTAAGACGGGGTTGTCTAATGTTGTTACCGTAGTGTTGGAGTACAAATTAAGCTATCTATTCTCTAACAAAAAACAAAAAAAAACACCATGCAACCGCGTACAAGTTGATTTGGATCACACGTTTTCACTTGGCCAATGTTCAGACAAACATCGTACTGAGCACTTGCTTGAGGTCAAGCAAAGATTCAACTATGGGGGAGTTTGATAACACATAAATATATTGCATATTTGGCTTGATTTAACTAAATTATTTTCCATTTTTATTTTAAATTAAATCACCTTGTAGTTGGTATTATGCCGGTATTTTGCTATTTTGCAGATATCAAATTAATTATAAGAAAAAAAGAAGAAAAAGAAGAAAAAGAAGAAAAAGGAAGAAAAAGAAGGCTAGAATAAAACAAGCCCAAGCCCAAAGCGCGCAAGTCAACAAGCATGACGAACGACATGGCTAGCTTGACGAATGGCATGCATTGACCAAGTAAGTGACGAACGTCACTTATCCTTTTGACGGACGTCACATCCCCTATACTTTCGACACGTCCCTAAATGCTTGCAATGAATGTGTGTTAACTGCTTCCACCAAGTCAGACGTGCGGAGATTCAGCAGCCCTATAATCTCTCCAACAAATCCTCACGAACATTTACTTGAGATGAATATAAATATCAGACCTCATGCACTAAAATAGGGACACACCATTACTGCCCTTTTGTTCTTCGTATATTTCACAGAGCTACTACTTTCCAGAATTTTTGTTCCCAGTTATTATTCTCCTTAGCAAATTTATTTTCCCACCCCATTTTAAGAAATATATTTCTACCCTGGAGATCTATTACCCAGTAGTTTATTTCAAGACCTCCTGAATTGTTATTTAAGTTTATTGTTTTATTTCGCAATTGTTCCTGTTCCGTATCGAAGTAAAACCTACCAACCTATGGAGGAGTGCTTCCTTTAGGGCCAAACGGATTTTTATCAGTCTCCAGTCAATTTATTTCCAGGTTTTTATTTTAATAAATTATTATTTGCTCTTTAATCAGATAACCATGTTTACTTCGTTGTCTGGATTTTACTATTCATTGATTGAGTTTTATAATATGTTAATCTAGATTTCTATATCGGTATGTAAGATCATAAAATTAAGGGGATTTGGTAATACTATTGGGCATTTATTTGTTGAACTATTTTTTGGACTAGATTACATTGTTTTTAGTGATGAACCGTTTTGTTACAAGAGTAAAAATCAAATAGAAGTTAGGTTCAATAAAGCGATAGCTTGAGGATCTTTAACTGGACCTAGTAACTACGCATTGGCTTTAAAAACAGCGAGAGCGCTTTAAAGCGAATTAGAGTTTATTTGTTTTCAAAAGAATGTTTCTAACTCCGACGGGATAACGAGAGCATACGTTAAGACTTAAATTGCATAACCTAAATCAACAACCACGACAGTGTGAGACGAGGGTTTTTAAACTGATAAATTTCTACTGAGAATTGTTAGAAACTGCAAGTTACCAAATAAGGTACTAATCCCCGAAGCCCGATCATTACATACTGGTTGTTTACCCCCTCTGATTATTTAACTATATTTAAACTTACTTTTAGTTCCCCTAATCTAAACCAAATATTTTTAGCCTTAGATTTACACTGCAACGCTAGATAACGATACGTTTGACTTTTGGTCCTTTTGGTTCGATAATCTTTAAAGCTACGCGATAATACTGTGCACTTGCAGTCCATATCATCTAGACCACCATATCTAGTAGCGATCAAGTGCAACCTCCATCTTCTACAATAGCCCTAGCGTCCTTCAGAGAGGCCATTCTTGGTGCACCCTTAGAGATTTCAGAAGTAGCAGGAGTATTAACGACAATCATTGGAGGGATTACCTCAAATGTATGGTAGGGGTTTTCAATGAATTATCCATTCATTTCAACATATTTTAAAGAATTCAAATTACTGACCATATATTCTTCCTCTCCACAGACTGTGACAATCTTCCCTTTCATCGGGTATTTCAGCTTTTGATGCAATATAGAGGTAACTACACCTGCCCCATGAATCCATGGGTGTCCGAGAAAGCAAGAATAGGCCGGGAAGATATCTATTACATAAAATGTTGAATTGAAGACTTGAGATCTCACCTTGATCGGACAGTCAACCTCTCCGTGGACCATCCTCTTGGAACCATCAAAGGCTCTTACCATAAAATCACTGGGTTTCAGCACCAGCCCTTCACAGCCTAATCTATCCAAAGCACCTTTAGGTAAAACATTTAGGAAGGACCCAGTATCTACTAACACATGCGCCAAAGTAGTGCCTTTGCATTCAATAGAAGTGTGTACAGCTTTGTTATGATTCTTCCCTGCCAGAGTCAAATCTGCATCAGAAAAGCCTAAACCATTCTCAGCAGTTAGGCTCGTAACACAATTTTCAAATTGGTCAGCAGTGGTTTCTTATGGTACATGGGCATTCTTCAAGAATTTCAACAGAGCTTGGGCATGTGCTTCAGAGCATAATAACAAGGACAACATGGATATTTTTGAGGGTGTTTGCCCTAATTGTTCAACTATTTTATAGTCACTTTTTCGGATGATCTTCAAAATTTCTTCCATCTCTTGTCTAGATGGGTCTTCAATTGTAACATCTTTTGAGGGTGCCTCTATCAGGGAAGGCTCAGTAACTTTCTCTTTACCTCGGGTATCAACAATTGGTCTAGCAGTAGGAATACGAACATGTGTTGTAGTAGTTGTTGGAGGATAGATCTCCAGAGAGAAGATCCTTCCTGTCCTAGTAACCTTACTAGTTTCAGCAATGTTTGTAATTTTAGGCTCTTCATTTTCAATATTCCATGGCTCTTGCTTGACACCATGATAATAAACTTCTTCCCCATAGTTCCAGAGCACAACTTTGTCAGAGGAATAAGGGACTGGCCCGGTGTAGTGATAATTAGGGGAGCCACTCTTGGCTCAGAAGGAATCCTTATAGGGCCTTTAAAGGTGATCCTAATAGGAGTATTTGAAATGGTGATTATGGAAACATCTTCAAGTCTCAGCTCTTGGAAAGTACTTTCAGGAAAACTCTTCACGGACAGAGTTTTCTCGAACAGAACTTTATGGCTATCAATCAGGCATTGGATACCTTTCTTCAACCACATACAACCATTAGCTTGAGAAGCACAATGGTGACAAGTTTCAAGGCAGCCCGAAAATAATCCGACTTTTAACAGATTCTTCTTAACGGTCATCAAGGGAGTAGTCAAATCATTGATGGAAGAGACATAGGAAACATTATCAACATCATTAACACCTTTACCATGACTGGGCATGGGTGTGGTAATTAGGGTTCTGTGGAGGGTCAAACTCAATCACTTTGTTGTCAACCAAATCTTGAATTTTGCTTTTTAGGGCCCAACAATCATTAGTTTCATGCCCAGGGCTATTGGAATGGTATGCACACCATCCATTTGGGTTATACTTTGGAGATGAGGTATTGGGATTTTGAGGAGGATCCCGCAACGTTACCAAATCTGCCTTCAAAAGATGTTGTAAAGCTTCAGACAATGGCATGTTAATCCTAGTGAACTGCCTTCTCGGGGCATCCGGCCTTTGCTGATTGTTTTGACTTTGTGGTCGTTGAACTGGGGTTGGGTTAGGAACCAATGTTGATCCTATTGATAGATGACAATCTTTCTTGATACGACTCCTTTGTCTATAAACATCATTAGTATCCTTCTTCCCAACAAATGGTTTATTTACAACACTAGAGGTTGATGCCATTGAGATCTTCCCACTTTCGATTCCACTTTCAACTTGCTCGCTGGTCAAGATCAGCTCAGTAAACCCTAACGAAGAACTCCCAATCAGCAAATTAAATAATGGACCAGTCAGTGTTCCCATGAACATGTCCACTAATTCTCTGCTTGTCAAAGGGGGTTGCACCCTTCCAGCCAGGTCCCTCCATTTTTGAGCATACTCCTTAAAGCCTTCTCTTGAGCCCATAGTCATATTTTGTAATTGCACCCGAGTTGGTGCAAGATTATCATTGTATTGGTATTGTCTGTAGAAGGCATCTTCCAGATCCTCCTATGTATGGATATTAGTCCCTTCTAGTTGATAGAACCATTCCAATTGTGTCCCAGGTAAGCTCTCTTGGAAGAAATGAACCCATAACTTCCTATCGACTGTGTGTGGTTGAATCTTGCAGACATAAGACCTCAGATGCATTTTGGGACAAGAGATTCCATCATACTTGGCAAAGACAGGAACCTTGAATTTGTGGGGAATGACCATCCCAGGGACCAAACCTAAATCTCCAAAGTCCAAACCAGGCATTTTTTGGATCTTTATAACCTTAAGTAGGTCTTCTAGCTATTTGTATTTGTCCTCTGTCAGTGGGTACTACTCATTGGAGTAGTCTTTGTCCTCAGAAATCTGGTTATTTCCACCCCAGCCCCGGTGCTTCTAACATCCTCATCTTGATAGTCTTCTCCTCAGAAGAAGCCTCTTCTATTTGATCCAGTCGGGTCGGACCTTTGGACCTTCTTCCCATGTTGAGGATAACAACCTGTTTCTTGGTCTTCTTTTTTGTGGCAAGGAGTGCCATCATTTCTTGTTGTCCTTTATCTAAGTTGAGGAGAGTCTCTTGGAAATGTGTGTGTTGAGTTTGAAGATCTTTGATGGTTTGCTCTAGAGCCATCTTATACTGAAATAAACAGTAAAAATATGAGGAGACATGTATCGGAAAACCTACTCATGATATGATGCATGCTATGTGGATGCAATTTTTTCAAGTACCTCAAGAGATTTAAATTTTCTAGCCAAAAAGGAAACAAAAATAACAATTGTATTAATAAGTTCAAAAGTTAAAATTGCCGCTTGGGCTTACAATAGGAAAGGGAAAAGGTCTCAAAGAGACAACAAAATGAACCCCTAAATCAAAAGACTCAAATCTCCCATGTCCATTTCCTCTTTGAGACGAGGTAGGCATTCAAGCTTTGCTCCTCGTGAAGTTGCTTAGTGAGCTCCAATACTTTCTTCTAGCTTGAATCGAGCTTCAAAGGTGTCTCGTCCACCCTTGAGTTGAATCCAAGACCTCTGCAATTTTTCTAGGTCGGTAGGCATGCCGAGATGGAGAATGGTAAAAGGAATATCCCCCTCAGCAATATGCTCCACAACTATTGGTAGGATAGCTAGATATGGCATCATGAGACTTTGAGCACGAGCTCGTACCCATTTGAGATAAGGCTCAAGAGGGATGGAATTATTATGCCCCAAAGTCTTTCTATCAACCTTGCACACCATGTGTTGTACCACAAAATTTTCCCTCTCACTTATCAATTATTTTCTCATAAAAGATCTCTTGGGTCAAGACTGCACTAGGGTTGATCAACTCAAGACACCTCCTTAAGCACTGATGACCAAAATTAGGGTTTGAGATTGCACAAGAACAATTGAAATTTAAATGCTTTATATGACTTTCATGGATCATTATGGACCCCCAATATTACTCATGTCAAGTTTCAAGCCTTGGATCACATTTTTGCTTAGTCAATTGAGCAATTGACCTAAAAATCAGCTATATTGGGAAAAAGTCAACTATGACCAATTTACAGTCAAACTTCATAATTTTTGATCCACATCAACATTATAAACTCATATGTATCATTTTATCAAGTTTGGACCACAATTCCTCAAGAAATTTGATCAAATCATCAAAAGGGCAAAATGGTCAAAATTAGGGTTTTGACTGAGAAAGGGCAATTTCTGATTTTTGACCTAGCAAATGGTTAATTGATTTGAGGCATGATATCAAGAATTCAATTGCATCATTTTGACCTAATGACATGACCCAAACATTGCTCAACACCAATTGGATTGATCGTTGATTTTCAGTCAATTGTACGCTGAAAAGTCAAACTTTGACTTTTTGGTCAAAATCCAGTGTCAAAGATCACAATTCATCAAAAAATGTCAAAATATGAAACTTATTCATCAAGAAATCAAAAAGTCAAGACTTCATGTTTTTTCACAACTTTGAGCCAATTTTTCACCATGATGCAAGATGATTCAGAAGAAACTTTCAACATGAAAGTTCTAGATCTCCATGGTATCTACAACATTTCTTTACACAACTTCTTCTAAAAGTGCTTAGATCTAAAGTTATTTATTCATAAAGTCATGGTCTTGAAATTAAACACTTAGTGAAATTTTGCCCTAGTTTTGGTCAGGATTTTGACCTAACTTCTGACACAAGTTTCACCTAGTTCCAAGGGGAATTTTCAAAAGTGATTCAAAGAGGGGTCGTAGAGCACATTACAAGCATTCCAAAATTTCAGAGAACACCTTGAGATCATTTGTGAGCAAGGAGAATCGAAGGTCAGAAGTTGGGGTTTCAAGTTGTTTTACAAGGCAAATTTTGTGATGAACAAAATTCAAATCTCAAACCTATGCTGCACAATCTTGCTTTGCAGGCCTCTAAACCTCAAGATCTCTCCATAATCAGAATATTACACTTGCTTTTGAGCTATTATCCACTTGATTTAAGCTTTATCCAAGTAAATTTTCCATTAATGGCACAAAGGCACCATTGTCATTTACATAATGCAAGTTTATGCAAAGTCAACTTGCATTGTGCTTTGCACTTGTTCCTTCTGCACAAACTTCCTCTACAAAGTCAGATAAGCTTGTTTAAAGTTGTAACCACTCTAGATAGCTTTGTACTATGCATTGAAACCATGTTTGTCAACCTTACTTCAAAAACAAGTCAAGAAGCAAAAACATGTGATCTTGTACTTCTGACCACCTCAAGTATCCAAACATTTTCCATACATAAACACAAGTCATTTGCAATAAAGCACATGAGTTTTAGCACCCTGAAACACTCCCAAATTCCATCTATCCAGAAATTGCACAAAAAACTCCATTGATACACAGTTCTGATCTTAAACTTGTATCTCTCATTTCCCTCATGCGTTTTCCCTCAAATTCATTCCTAAAGCTTCCTTACATCAAATATAGTCCATCATTGTCCTTGGTTTGAAACTGTAATTCCATCTTCATCATCCGCCATAACCAAAAACAGAGGTCTGCAACTTGACTTCTCCAGACCATTCTATCCATCCATTTCTCAAGCAAACCATTGCATTAGCTTCCTGGGGACTTAAGGAAGCTAGCCTGATCATGACCACTGTCTGGAACAAGCTCAAACCTATTTCACGATTTCCAGTTTTGAGGTATTTTTCTTGAACTTCTATCTTCATATTTGGGCATTGTTAGGCTTGCATTTGTAAAGATAAAATGTAGACATCATTGCCCTGGAACTATACATGTCCATAGATTTCATTTATTTTTATTGAGCTAGGAGAATTTTGAGTTTGAACTTTCTGAAATATTTAGGTCAGAATTTGGTACTTTTAGAAATTCTCATTTATCCTTGATTTATAACTTATGATATTTATATGGTTGGATTCGTGTGACAAAATGGAGAAATTTTCATGTTTACATTTTTGCAAATGGTTGAGAAATGAGCAAGTTACAGATCCTTTGGCTGGAGGTTGAAGATGAAGTGTAATCAGGGCGCGTTTTGTGTTATGTATTTATCATTCCACACAAATTAACGGATGTATCACCACCCCAGAGGTTAAAGCATGCACTTGTCACCCTTAGGTCCTGGTTCAAGCCCTAGCGTGACCTTTTGCCTTTTTTTTCCCACTATTTTTGACATTTTTGAGCTTTTTTGCAACGCCTTGGCTTCCGTTTGGGCCTTTTGTTTTTTTTTCTTTTCACTAACCCTGATTTAATTCAGTACCCACCTGGCCATTTTTTTAATTATTTCATTTTTTTTAGTTCATTATATTTTATTTTCTTTAATATTTTATTATTTATTATTATTAATATTATTATTATTTTTATTAATAAAAATCCAAAAAATATTTTTATTTATTATTCATACTTATATATTTTATTTTCTCTATAAAACAAAAAGACTAAAAACATTTTCTTAAACAAATTAATTTCTTTTTCTTAAATAATTAATATTTAGACTTAGGCTTAATTATTATTTTCTTTTCTTTTTTATTCAAAATTAATTTAGAACTTAGGTTTATTTTAATTAATTAATTTTCATATTATTTTTATTAAGTTAAACCCTTTTCACAAAAAATCCTAAAATACATTTTTAACTTAATTTCCCTCTTAATTAATTTAGGTTTAAATTTTGTTTATTTTTCATTAATCATCTCTCTTAATTAGGTTAAAACCCCTTTCATAAAAACAACAAAAATCATTTCTTTGTCCATTTATATTCTTGCATTTTATTTTCAATTTTGTACAATATTCAATATGGTTGTAATAGAAAATTAAGTTTAATTTTCTTGCAATCCCCATTTGTTAATTTGTACACCCCCTCCCCTAATGATGTAATAGTGTAGTAATTTTACTTTTCTCAATTTATCGCTTTATATAAATGCTAGTATTAGGGTTTGTATGAAAAGATAAAATCAACAAGTAGAAAACCCTAATTCAAGACAAAAACCAAGCATTAAAATCAATACACTTGCACACAAGCACCCCTAGGGTAAATCCATTCGGTTGCCTTTCAAAAAATGACTATATTACGCATGTGAGGTATATTAGCAAAGACAAGCAAAATACAAGATCATAGCCCCTCGATGACGCTATCAAAAGTTGCCTTTCAAAATGATCTTAGTCCCTAAAGAAAAATGCTAAGATACCTTGCAAGATTGCTAATCATGGTTATACGATGACCCATGCCCATCCCTTTTACATCCAAAGATAGGGTTACTTACCAAGTCAATGGTAAGATTACAATGTCAAAGGAAAAAAGGAAATGAACATGAAAGACTTTTGAGTAGGTAGATTGTTCCTAGTTACTTGCTCCATTTCAAAACAAAAGCATCCTTGCTATTTTCAAAACAAACACAAACACTTTCAAAACATCTTCAAAACTTGAAAACATTTTCAAAAGATCAACATCTTTGTATACATTCTTACGAACAAGAATCATTATAAAGTTTGCCTAAACAATGGCCTATTTTCAAAATACTTTCAAAAAACCACACAAAGCACAATTTCAAACAAAAGCAAGTGATCTAGCAATTAACTAAGAGCCCATGGAAAACCATGGATGAAAAGGGTGCTAATACGTTCCCTTTTCATAATCTACCCCCCTAACTCAAGAAAAAATCTCAAAGGTCTTTCCTGTGCTTTTTCACCTTTCCTTTTGGATAAAAGAAAAGTCAGTGGCGACTCTTGCTAACCGCAACATTTGCAATCAAACACAAAACACCCAAGTCAGTTCTCCCACCGTACACCAGAACTGGCGCCTCTGCTGGGGAGTATTCTAAAAATGGGGTTACCTTAGGGTTAGATCATAATTACTTGCTTTCTTTGTTTGACTTGTTTGCTTTACATTATGGTTCTTTGTTTGGGTTTGAATCCTCTACCCGATTTGGGATGTGTTATAGGTAAGTATCAATACATTGTGGAAACTGTGCAGTGTATACCGACATGGTCTAAGCAATAGCTACGTTAGTGCGACATATTTATGGGTACCGGTAGCCCTTGAGTAGTCAAAGAGAATACGGGGCCGCTGAGTTATGTCATGAAGCACTAATGAACTTTTAGAATCTTTACTTGACCAACTTGGCCTTTAGAACGTAGTGAGATGACCGACATTGGTGCAGTCCGAAGTTGGTAGATTCTCGATACTACACTCATTGAGGTTTGGATTTTTAGGATATTTCGGTCGCTATTAAAGAGGCTTGCACTGAAACAATGACAAAAGGAACAAATCGGTGATATTGAGCTCCTTAGAACCCGATTACTATTACTAGTATAGGTTTGAGCCAACTAAACTTCAACAGGGTACTTACCTACGAGACTCCATGCAAGCCTAAAACCTAAGGACTTGTTTTCTTTGTTTGTATATATACTTGCACATAACATCATAAACATCATAACATCATAATCATACTCACTAACCATTTCAAGGATCTTGGGATTTATCTTTGTTCTGTTTTGTAGGACATGGATTCTATTCGCAGGAAAACTATTCAAGTCAACCTTGTAAGGATCCCTCCTCAACTTAAAGAGCTAGCATCAAGGATTCCTTAAAACTCTCCATTTACCGAAAGACATGGTCACCTACTCAACTTGGTCACCTCCAACACTGATGAAGACATGATAAAGATGCTATTTCAGTTCTTTGATCCTTTACACCATTGCTTCACATTTCCTGATTATCAACTTGTGCCAACTTTAGAAGAATTCTCCCAACTCTTGAGGATTCCCATTCTCAATCAACTACCTTTCAACCGTACGAAAAGAGATCCAAAGCCAGAAGAGATTCCTCAAGCTCTACACTTGCAACAATCTGATATCACAACTAATTGGGAAACAATGAGTGGTGTCAAGGGCTTCCTAGAAAAGTTCTTGTTGAGAAAGCCCAAAATTGTTGGAACTCTTTGGATTTGCAAGCTTTTGAGGAAATTGTGGCTCTCCTCATCTATGGGATGGTTTTGTTTCTAAATCCTGACCAACTCATAGATGTGAACGCCGTCAAAATCTTCATGTCTCGTAACCCGGTGCCTACTTTGCTAGGAGACATCCTACATTCCTTTCACAATCGCACTATGAGGAAAAGAGGTATCCTTATGTGTTGTACTCCTATTTTGGCAAGATGGTTTATTTCGCATCTTCCCCAATTTGTATTGAAGAACGAGCAAGGTTCAAGATGGTCACATAGGTTGATGATACTCAAACATTCAGACATTCATTGGTGTTCCCGATCTATAGAGAATGTTACTATTGTCGACCGTTATGGAGAATTCCCTAATGTCCCTTTACTTGGAATTAGAGGAGGTATCACCTATAACCCCTGCTTATCCTTAAGACAGTTTGGTTACGCCCGAAAGGGTTGGTCCACATGAGATGCTCATTCAAGGTTTGGTATTTGACTACGAGAACGACGATCAAGGTCATTGCCAGAGGTTTATCCGAGCTTGGAGGATGTTGAACAAGGTAGATAGCAAGACATTGGGGCATACAAATTCCATCCCTCTTGAGCCTTACCTCAAATGGGTACGAGCTCGTGCTCAGAGTCCTATGATGCCTTACCCCTCTACTCTCCCAGTAATCATAGAGCATGTTGTGGAAGGAGATGTTCTGTACACTATCCTGCATCCTGACATGCCCACCTCTCTTGAAGACTTACAAAGGGATTGGATACAACTTAAGGAGGAGCGAGACACTTTCGAAGCCCAATTCTATGCCAGAGAGAAGAAGGTTTTGGAACTCACTAAGCAACTTCATGAGCAGCAGAGCCTGAATGCCTACATCGTGCCAAAGAGGATGCGTACAACTTTTTTATCTTAGAGTTTTTGTACTTATTTGTAAGCCCAAAAGAGGCATGATTTACTCAAGCTCTGATTTATTAATATAACATGTGTTCCTTTTTTGGTCTAAAGCAATTTTAAATCTCTAAGTTCCTTGAAATCATTGCACATGCATTTACCATTCATCATAACGTAAGCAGGTTTCTTACGACAAGTCTCCTCATCTTTCTACTGTTTATTTCAGTAAGATGGATCTCGAGCAGACGGTAAAATACCTCCAAGCATAGAATGCTCAATTTTAGTAGTTGTTCTTAACTCTAGCCAAAGGACAAGAAGATCTGAAAACCTTGCTAGTTGAAGAAAGAAGAAGAAAAAGAAAGTAACCAGAGTTCTGAATATTGTAAGAAGATTCCAAGGATAAGCAAGAAGGACCCTAGACTTTGCAACGTCATCTGGTAAGAAAGACAATCAAGATGGGAAAGGCAAGGAAGCAGTTGTCCAACAAGAGTCTGAAGAGGAAGAAGAGGAGGATTACTATGAAGAGTAGTATCCCCCGGCCGACGATAAATACAAGCATCTGGAAGAACGACTAAGCGCAATGGAAATCCAGAAAGTGCCTGGGCTAGACTTTGAGGAGCTAGGTCTGGTGTCTGGGATTATCATTCCACCAAAATTCAAGGCACCGATTTTTGCTAAATACGATGGAGTTTCGTGACCCAAAATGCATCTTCGATCCTATGTGAGGAAGATACAGTCTCACACTGTGGACAGAGATTTATGGGTCCACTTTTCCAAGACAATCTATCCAGAACTCAACTTGATTGGTTCTATCAATTGGAAAGGGACAATATCCACAACTGGGAAGACCTTGCCGCTGCTTTCTATAAACAATATCAGTACAACGCAGACCTTGCTCCTACCCGTACTCAACTCCAGAGTGTGGCTATGGTTTCAAATGAAAGTTTCAAAGACTATGCTTAGAAATGGAGGGACTTAGCAGGAAGAGTCCAGCCTCCCCTTTCTGAAAGAGAACTAGTAGACATGTTTTTGGGTACCCTGTCCGGTCCTTTCTTTAATCATTTAATTGGAAGCTCCTCAGCAGGCTTCACTAAATTAATCCTGACCAGAGAAAGAGTGGAAGTTGGGATTAAGAGTGGGAAGATCCAGAAAGACGCATCCTCCGTCGCTGTAAGAAAACCATTTACTAAGAAGAAAGAAGTTGGTGTTGTGTATCCTCAAAGGAATCAAGAAAGAACTGAACGCTGTCCAATGGTGGGGGCTGTCATGATCCCTAAGCTCGTGCCTACTCAACAAAGGAACGATCAGCCTAGAACAGAAAGACCAGTAAAAAAATTTACCAGGATTAATATGACACTATCTCAAGTACTTCCACATTTGTTGAGATCCAACATGGTAACTTTGAAAGAAGCTCCAAAGAATCCTAACACAACATCTCCTCACTACCATCCTAATGCTCGCTGTGCATACCATTCAGAAAGCCTAGGCCATGACACTAACAACTGTTGGGCTTTGAAAAACAAGGTGCAAGACCTTCTTGAAGCAAAAGAAATTGAGTTTGATGCTCCTGAAATCCCGAATGTTATCACCGCTCCTATGGCCAAGCATGGCCGCGATGTTAACGCTGTTGAAGATGATATGTTTGTTTCTAATGTTGATGAACTTGTTACTCCTCTCCTGACCATCAAGAAGAACCTATTAAAAGCCGGTTTATTTCTGGGCTGTGATGAAGGCTGCCACTTCTGTCTATCCCTACCAACTAGTTGTCATTTATTGAAAGTAGGTGTTCAACGCCTAATGGATGACAAAGAGATTTTGTTTGAAAAAACTCCTGTTCCAACTGTTTCTTACAAAGATGTTTCAATAGTAGCCATTTCCGCCAATCCTTCCAGGGTCTCCACCAAAAGACCCGTTAGGATTACATCTGTTCCTAAAGTAGCTCCATTGATGATTACTATGCCAAGTCCAATCCCGTACTCATCAGATAAAACTGTCCCATGGAATTATGGGGGCGACGTCTACTATCACGGCATCAAACAAGATTGGCTGGCTGATGAAGAGTCAATTCTTGAGAAGGTTGACCCTGACATCAGTAATATTGCGGGAACCAGCAAGATAACCCGAAAGGGTGACTTGGGCAAAAAAGGGTATCCCGATGGACTGAAAACCCGAAAGGGCGGTCCAGGCAAAAGTTAGGGAATTAACGCGTATAACTATATCCCGTTTGGATCACCTTACAGACAACCTTTGGCTTCGAATGACAAACTCAATGGGTCTAATCAATCCAATCAACTTCGGATAAGGAAGCAAGTGGACAAGACACTCAGAGACACGAAGGCTATAGCAGAATGGGAATCCCATGGGATTATTGCACATAGTTATCTTTTCTTTGTATCAAATTTTCATTTTTTACGACGACATTCTCTTACTAGGATGTTTGTCTCATTGTAAAAAACACTTATTCAAGTTAATACAAAGATACTCCTTTGAAAGTGCAAAACTATCTATTTTTCTTTAATTTCTGTGTTTTGTTTACAAAAACGTCCAATGATTTATTTTTGAGCATATGCATTTGAACATAACTATTGTTTACAAATGAGCAAAAAAATAGAAGACAATCACTAATGGATTTAATAAATAGGATAATATCTTTAGACTATTCCATAAAATCCCCCACAGTGTGCAGCTTAATCTCCAGCGGAACAAAACTTCCAGTTATCACTCCCCGGTAGAAGTTGCCGAATTTCTCAAGATTCTCCAACAAAATTCACAAGCCATACACGACATTTCCCTTACAATAGAGTTTATTTCTCTAACAAATAGTAGCTCATCAACTCGTCAACACTTCAAAACATGAAGACTTACACTCCACACCCCCCAACAATAGTCAGGGATTTGTTTTCCCTAATCCAACAATGTTACAGCAACATGGCTTATATGCCTATACATCGCATCCATACGTCATGACATTGACAACACGAACACATACAACCTTATCTCATTCATTTTATTGAGAACATCATTATGTAATGCATTTCATACATCATGAAATTGCATATAACTAATCTTTTATCTCTTCAGGAAAGATCAGTCAGCAGATGGCTATCATCAACAATTTACAAAGGTCAGAGATTGATACCTGAGACGAGCCAAGACAATCATCTACACGACCAACTGAAGTAATCCAGCACGGGTTCTTCTCATTCAGCTTTCAGATACAGTTCAGATACGCTCTAGACACGGACACCATTCTAATACTCATTCAGATCCAACTCTCAGATACAGTACAGATACGCACCAGATATGGATGCCATTCTGATACTCATTCAGATTCAGATTTCAGATACAGTTCAGATACGCTCCAGACATGGACTCCATTCTGATACTCATTTAGATTCAGCTTTCAGATACAGTTCAGATACGCTCCAGACACGGATGCCATTCTGATACTCATTCAGATTCAGCTTTCAGATACAGTTCAGATACACTCCAGACACGAACGCCATTCTGATACTCATTCAAATTCATCTCTCAGATACAGTACAGATATGCTCCAGTCATGGACGCCATTCTAATACTCATTCAAATTCAGCTCTCAAAAACAGTACAGATACGCTCCAGACACGGACGCCATTCTGATACTCATTCAGATTCAGCTTGCAGATATGGTTCAACATTCATTTTTGGATGGCATCTACAAGCCCATCTCCAAAAACTTTCCATCACCTCTATAAATGGCATCTTTAAGCCCATTCCCTATACCATTAACCATCACATCCTCGAGTGCAAATTTCTGGGCACTATAGTGTCCAATCATTTTCCACCTTCAAGTCATGATTGGCAAATCCGCCAATCTAACTCTTCAGGTTTAAGAAGATTGAACATGGGCAGCTGTTGTACCCCAAAATTTAACCTCCCACTTGTTAATTATTTTCTCACAAAATATCTCTTGGTTCAAGACTGCACTAGGATTAATCAGCTCAAGACACCTCCTTAAGCACTTATGACCAAAATTAGGGTTTGAGATTGCACAAGGACAATTGAACTTTCAATGATTCATATGACTTTCATGGATCATTATGGACCCCCAATATTACTCATGTCAAGTTTCAAGCCTTGGATCACATTTTTGCTCAATCAATTGAGTAGTTGACCTAAAAATCAACTATATTGGGGAAAAAGTCAAGTATGGCCAATTTACAGTCAAACTTGATAATTTTTTATCCACATCAACATTATAAACTCATATGTATCATTTTATCAAGTTTGGACCATAATTCCTCAAGAAATTTGATCAAATCCTCAAAAGGGCAAAATGGTCAAAATTAGGGTTTTGACTGAGAAAGGGCAATTTCTGATTTTTGACCTAGAAAATGGTTCATTTATTTGAGGCATGATCTCAAGAATTAAATTGCATCATTTTTAACTAATGACATGACCCAAACATTGCTCAAGACCAATTGCATTGATAGTTGATTTTCAATCAACTGATCAAAAGTCAACTGTACACTGAAAAGTCAAACTTTGACTTTTTGGTCAAAATCTAGTGTCAAAGATCACAATTCATCAAAACATGTCAAAATATGAAACTTATTCATCAAAAAATCAAAAGTCAAGATTTCATTTTGAAAAGTCAAAGTTTTCTAACTTAGAAATTTTTCTAAGTGTTTAAAACTTCATGTTTTTTCACAACTTTGAGCCAATTTTTCACCATGATGCAAGATGATTCAGAAGAAACTTTCAAGATGAAAGTTGTAGATCTCCATGGTATATACAACATCGATTTACACAACTTCTTCTAAAAGTTCTTAGATCTCAAGTTATTAATTCATAAAGTCATGGTCTTGAAATTAAACACTTAGTGAAATTTTGCCCTAGTTTTGGTCAGGATTTTGACCTAACTTCTGACCCAAGTTTCACCTAGTTCCAAGGGGAATTTTCAAAAGTGATTCAAAGAGGGTTTGTAGAGAACATTACAAGATTTCCAAAATGTCCCAGAACTCCTTGAGATCATTTGTGAGCAAGGAGAATCGAAGGTCAGAAGTTTGGGTTTCAAGTTGTTTTACAAGGCAAATTTTGTGATGAACGAAATTCAAATCTCAAACCTATGCTGCACAATCTTGCTTTGCAGGCCTCTAAACCTCAAGATCTCTCTATAATCAGAAGATTACACTTTATTTTGAGCTATTATCCACTTGATTCAAGGTTTATCCAAGTAAATTTTCCATTAATGGCACAAAGGCACCATTGCCATTTACATAAAGCAAGCTTTATGCAAATTCAACATGCATTGAGCTTTGCACTTGTCCCTTCTGCACAAACTTCCGCTAAAAAGTTAGATAAGCTTGTTTAAAGTTGGTTACTACTCAAGATAGCTTTGTACTATGCATTGAAACCATGTTTGTCAACCTTACTTCAAAAACAAGTCAAGAAGCCAAAACATGTGATCTTGTACTTCTGACCACCTCAAGTATCCAAACCTTTTCCATACATAAACACAAGTCATTTTCAATAAAGCACACAAATTTTGGCACCCTGAAACACTCCCAAATTCCCTCTAGCTATAAATTGCACAAAAAACTCCATTGATACACAGTTATGACCTTAAACTTGTATCTCTCATTTCCCTCGTGCGTTTTCCCTCAAATTCATTCCTAAAGCTTCCTTACATAAAAAATAGCCCATCCATGTCCTTGGTTTGAAACTGTAACTCCATCTTCATCATCCTCCATAACCAAAAACAGAGGTCTGCAACTTGACTTCTCCAGACCATTCTAGCCATCCATTGCTCAAGCAAACCATTGCATTAGCTTCCTGGGGACTTGAGGAAGCTAGCCTGATCATCACCACTTCCTGAAACAAGCTCAAATCCATTTCATGATTTCCAGTTTTGAGGTATTTTTCTTGAACTTCTATCTTCATATTTAGGCATTGTTAGGCTTGCATTTGTGAAGATAAAATGTAGACATCATTTCCCTGAAACTATACATGTCCATAGGTTTCATTTATTTCTATTGAGCTAGGAGAATTTTGAGTTTGAACTTTCTTAAATATTTAGGTCAGAATTTGGTACTTTTAGAAATTATCATTCATCTTTGATTTGTAATTTATGATATTTATATGGTTGGATTCGTGTGATAAAATGGAGCAATTTTCATGTTTACATTTTTGCAAATGGTTTAGAAATGAGCAAGTTACAGATCCTTTGGCTGGAGGTTGAAGATGAAGTGTAATCAAGGCGCGTTTTGTGTTATGTATTTATCATTTCACACAAATTAACGGATGTATCACACCACCCTAGTGGTTAAAGCGCGCGCCTGTCACCCTTAGGTCCTGGGTTCAAGCCCCAGCGTGACCTTTTGCCTTTTTTTCCCACTATTTTTGACATTTTTGAGCTTTTTTGCAGCGCTTGGGCTTCCATTTGGGCCTTTTGTTTTTTTTTCTTTTCACTAACCCTGATTTACTTCAGTACCCCCCTGGCCATTTTTTTTAATTATTTCATTTTTTCTGTTTTTTTTTATTTCATTGTATTTTTAATTTCTTTAATATTTTTATTATTTATTATTATTAATATTATTATTATTTTTATTAATAAAAATCCAAAAAATGTTTTTATTTATTATTCATACTTATATGTTTTATTTTCTCTATAAAACAAAAAGACTAAAAATATTTTCTTAAACAATTTAATTTCTTTTTCTTAAATAATTAATATTTAGACTTAGGCTTAATTATTATTTTCTTTTCTTTTTTATTCAAAATTAATTTAGAACTTAGGTTTATTTTAATTAATTAATTTTCATATTATTTTTATTAAGTTAAAACCTTTTCACAAAAAACCCTAAAATACATTTTAACTTAATTTTCCTCTTAATTAATTTAGGTTTAAATTTTGTTTATTTTTCATTAATCATCTCTCTTAATTAGGTTACAACCCCTTTCATAAAAACAACAAAAATCGTTTCTTTGCCCATTTATATTCTTGTATTTTATTTTCAATTTTGTACAATATTCAATATGGTTGTAATAGATAATTAGGTTTAATTTTCTTGCAATCCCCATTTGTTAATTTGTACACCCCCTCCCCTATTGATGTAATAGCATAGTAATTTTACTTTTCGCAATTTATCGCTTTATATAAATGCTAGTAATTAGGGTTTGTATGAAAAGATAAAATCAACAAGTAGCAAACCCTAATTCAAGACAAAACCTAAGCATGAAAATCAATACACTTGCACACAAGCACCCCTAGGGTAAATCCATTTGGTTGACTTACAAAAAATGACCATATTACGCATGTGAGGTATCTTAGCAAAGAAAATCTGTTGTACCCCAAAATTTTCCCTCTTATTTTATCAAGATTTCCCCTCACAAGACTCTTTGGACTCTAGACAGAATTAGGGTTTGCTCAGCTCAAGACATCTCCTTGCACTGATGACCTGAAATTAGGGTTTGATTTTGCACAAGGATTTTTGGACTTTCAATGCCTAATGTGACTTTCATACTTCATGTTGGACCTCTAAGATTTCTCATACCAAGTTTCAAGCCTTGAATCAAATTTTTGCCCAGTCAATTGGACAGTTGACCTAGAAATCAACTGTATTGGGGAAAAAGTCAATTGTGGCCAATTTACAGTCAGACCTCATAATTTTTTATCCACATCAACATTATAGAATCATATGAACCATTTTATCAAGTTTGGACCACAACTCCTCAAGAAATTTGATCAGATCACCAAAAGGGCAAAATGGTCATTTTTAGGGTTTTGACTGCATAAGGGCAATTTCTGATTTTTAACCTAGCCAATGGCAAGTTGGGTTCAAGCATGGTTTCAAGGACTCAATGGCATCATCTTGAACTAATCACAAGGTTCAAAATATCTCTAAAGCATTGGATTGACAGATGAATTTTCCAGTCAACTGATCAAAAATCAACTGTACACTGAAAAGTCAAACTTTGACTTTTTGGTCAAAATCAAGTGCCAAGGGTCATTTTTCATCAAGATGTGTCAAAACATGAAACTTGTTCACCAAGAAACCTAATTTTGGAAATTAGGGTTTAAGATTGAAAATTTTCATAACTTAGAAATTTTCTAAGTTATGAAAATTTCTTATTTTTTCCCAACTTTTTCACCATGATGCAATTGGATTCAAAGAAAACTTCCAACATGAAAGTTGTAGTCCTCCACAAAATATATAACTTTGAATCACAAAGCTTTCTTAAAAGATGCTTGGATCTCAAGTTATGATTTTATGAACAAGGGTCCAAGAAACTTTTAACTTAGTGAAATTTTGCCCTAATTTAGGCAGGATTTTGACCTACCTTCATGGCAAATTTTCACATAGTTCCAAGTGGAATCTAAAAATTAATTTCAAATATAGATTGTAGAGCATGTTACAAGCTTTCCAAAATGTCCAAGAACTCTCCAAGATCATTCATGGTTAGGGAGAATCAAAAGTTTGAAATTGGCAAATCATCACTTTTGTCCAAGGCATTTTACACTATGCTACAAGTTGCAAAATTTGTCCAAACCTTGCTTGTAATTGATTTACAGGCCTTAAACCTTTCCACACTCATAAATTAAATGCAAATACATTGGTTAGAAGCTTTGTTCTCAACATTAGAACATTACACATTGAATTAATCCATTTTTGGCAAAAAGTTAACAATGCCATTTACATAAAGCACAACTTTTGCAATTTTGTTTGTCTTGAGCATTGGACTTAATGTTTTGTAGCAAACCACATCCACAAAGATCAGAAAAGGTTTACCAACTATGTACAGGCCTGGAGCTAGCCTGTACAGGCCTTGCCTTTGTCACTTCCCACCTTTTCTTCAAAAACAAGTCATTGTGCAAAAAGTCCATAACTTTGTAATCTGATATAACCAAGCTTTGTACACATTTCAAACAAGTTTTACACATTGCGTAAAGTCAGAAACACGAGCTAGCAAGTTCTCAAACACCCTTAAACACAAAAACTTCACTTCTGCCCAAAACAGGGCAAGTTCTGCAAATCACAAGCCAAAGCAAAATCCACTCGTGCGTTTTGCTTGAAACTAGTTCCAATACACTCCATACAACATACCTAAACTATCCCAACCATTCCCAAGCCACTGTAACTCCATTTACACACTTCACCATTTTCAAATTCTTAGTTTGCAGGTTGAGTTCTATAGGAAGATTCAAGCTGTTTCAAAGCAAGCCAAGCATTAGGGAAGGTTAAGGGAACATCAAGCAAGCTCAAAAGAACTTCAGGCCTCACTGAAAGTTGCTGCATTGCCATACTCGAGCTTGACTGAAGCCGGTAAATTTCAAACTTCTATCTCCTTATTTAGGAATCATTAGGCTTAGGTTTGTGAAGAAAATATAGTCCTCATTGCCCTTGAGCTGTACATATGCATAGAATTCATTTATGTTAACTGAGCTAGGAGTATTTGATAGTTGAACTTTCTGAAAAAACTAGGTCAAGATTTAGGGCCAGAGAAATTCTCTCTGGTCTTTGAGAGTTATATCAAGTTTTTTATATGGTTAGAATCGTGGTTTAATGCTCTATAACTTTCATGTTGCAAGTTTTTGTTTTTGAGCATAAATGCAGGAGATACGAGTTTGAACGTGGAGCGCGCGTTTTCTGATTCTCAAGGACATGGATGAAGTGAGTTGGGCTAGGCCTGGCTTGCTTCTGCTTTTTGCACCACCTTCTTTTCTTTTTGCACCTCCTCGGCCCTTTTATTATATTTTGCATATTTTTCTATTTCTTTTACATTTCTGACTTTTATTTATTTTTTCCAAATATTAAAAATCACCAAAATTATTTTCTTAAATTTTCACATTTTATTTTTAATTTTATTTTTGGCATAATATTTAGTTTATTAGGTTTAATACATTTATTTTCTTAAATAAAAACTTATAATTAATACAAAAATATTATATATTTTTATTTTTATTATTTATACACTTAAATTAATATTTTCATTCAATATTTAATTTTTTAACAATTTGTTTATATTATTTTTATTATTTCCTTGTACATAATAAAGTAAATAAAACAATTAGAAAACAATATTTTCTTTAAACAAAATTAGGGTTTCCACCCTTTCCAAAAAATAATCATTAAATATTTTTAATATTTTTAGGACATTAAATAATTTATTTTTACATACATAAAATAATTACAAAAAAAAACATTTTTCATATTTATATTTAATTGCACATTTAAATATTTGTTTATTTATTTGTACAAATAAATTCAATATGGTTGTAATAGTTGAATTAGGGTTTTATTTTTGTGCAAATATCTCCCTATTCAAACTTGTATCCCCCTCCCCATAATCATGTTGTAATAGTCTTAGATTTACTTTTACGCATTTTATCGCTTTGATATGCATGATTAGTAAATTAGGGTTTTGTATGATAACCAAAATCAAACAAAATAGCTTGACTAGTACAAGACAAAAATGTATGAAAAGTGACAACACAATGCACACAAGCACCCCTAGGGTTTCATCCACTTGTTGCCTTAAAAATGGCCATGGTATGCATGCTAGGTATCTTGGCAAAACAAAACAAAAACAAAAAGATCATAGTCCCTCGATGATGCTATCTTGGTTGCCTATACCAAAATGATCTAGTCCCACAAAAAACTCGCTAAAGATACTTAACACCATTGCTATCATGGTCATACAATGACCCACGCCTGTCCCATTTAACAACCAAAGAAAAGGTTGTTTACCAAATACAATGGTAAAACAACAATGTCAAAGGGTTAAAAATGTGTAGGAAAGATCTTTGAGTAGGGTAGACAACTCCTAGTTACTTGATCAAACTTGCAAACCATCCTTGCTAATTTCAAAAACATACAACACAATTTCAAAACATTTCCCAAAACAAACTTTCAAACATTGAAACATTTTTCAAAAGACAAACACCTTTGTATACATTCAAACAAGAATCATTACAAAGGTTGCCTAAAAAAAGTCCTCTTTTCAAAATACTTTCAAAACCACACACAAAAGCACCATTTCAAACAATTGAAAAGCAAAAGCAAGTGATCTAAAACAAGTAACTAAGAGCCCATGGAAAACCATGGATGAAAAGGGTGCTAGCACCTTCCCTTTTCATAATCTACCCCCCGAAATCAAAAACAATCTCAAAGGTCTTTCCTGTGCTTTTTGACCTTTCCTTTGGATAAAATAAAAAGTCGGTGGCGACTCTTGCTAAACCGAAACATTTGCGAACACAAACGCAAAACCTCAAGTCAGTTCTCCCACCGCATCACAGAACTGGCGACTCTGCTGGGGACAATTATAAAAGTGGGGTTACCTTAGGGTTTTAGATCACCTTTACATGCTTATCTTGTTTGTCTTGATTGCTTTACATTTGGTTCTATTGTTTGGGTTTGAATCCTCTACCCGGATTTGGGAAACATTCATAGATAAATAGCAATACATTGTGGAAACTGTGCGGGATATACCGACATGGTTGAAGAAATAGCTATATCAGTGCGACATATTTGTGGGTACCGGTAGCCTTTGAGTTAATCAAAGAGAATACGTGGCCGCTGAGTGATGTCATGAAGCACTAATGGACTTTTAAAACCTTTACTTGACCAACTTGGCCTTTTTTAGGAGTAGTGAGATGATCGGCTTTGGTGCAGTCCGAAGTTGGTTGATACTCGATACTACACTCATTGAGGGTTGTTTTCTTGGAATATTTTGGCCGTCAGTAAAGTGGCTAAACTGAAACAATGAACACAGAAAATAATCCGGTGATATTTAGCTCCTTAGAACCCGGTTACTATTTATAGGACAGGTTGAGCCAACTAAACTTCAAGAGGGTACTTACCTATGAAACCCCATGCAAGCCTTAAACTAGGAACTTGTGTGATTTGTTTGTACATATATACTTGTGCATAACATCATGGACATCATGAAGCATCAGATGCATCCACTAACCATTTCAAGGATTTAGATCTTCATCTTTGTTCCTGTTTTGTAGGTAATGGAATCACTTCGCAGGAAAACAATCCAATTCAACCTTGTGAGAATTCCTCCTCAACTCAAGGAGCTAGCTCAAGGATTCTTGAGAATTCTCCATTCACCGAGAGGCACAGTCGTCTTCTCAACTTAGTTAACACCAAAACAGAGGAAGACATGGTGAAAGTTATCTTCCAGTTCTTTGACCCCCTACACCACTGCTTCACATTTCCTGATTACCAGCTTGTGCCTACTTTGGAGGAATTTTCTCAACTTTTGAGGATTCCTATTCTCTATCAACTACCCTACAATTGTACGGAAAGAGATCCAAATCCTGAAGATGTTGCTCAAGCCTTACACTTGCAACCATCTGATATCATAGGTCATTGGGAAACCAGAAGTGGTGTCAAAGGTTTCTTGTCAATGTTTCTGTTTGAGAAGGCCCAAAGCTGCTGGAATTCATTGGACTTACAAGCTTTTGAGGAGATTGTGGCTCTTATCATCTATGGGTTGGTATTGTTCCCAAACCCTGACCAACTTATAAATGTCAATGCTTTCAAAATCTTCATGGCTCGCAACCCGGTGCCTACATTGCTTGGGGATATCCTCCACTCATTTCACACTCGAACAATGAGGAAAAGAGGTGTTCTCATGTGCTGTACTCCTCTTCTAGCAAGGTGGTTTATTTCTCACCTTCCCCAATCAGTTTTGAAGAATGAGCAGGGTTTGAGGTGGTCACAACGATTGATGACTTACACATTTAGATGTTCATTGGTGTTCTCGATCCCGAGAAAATGTTAACATCATTGATCGTTGTGGGGAATTCCCTAATGTCCCTCTACTTGGCATTAGGGGAGGCATTACCTATAACCCCTGCTTGGCTCTGAGACAGTTTGGGTATGGCCGAAGGGATGGCCCACATGACATGCTGATTCCAGACTTGGTTTTTGACTTTGACAACGACGATCAAGGACTTCGACCAAGGTTTATCCGAGCTTGGAGGATGCCCAACAAGGTGGACAGTAAGACCTTTGGACACAATAATTCCATCCCTCTTGAGCCTTACCTCAAGTGGGTACGAACCCGCGCCCAAAGTCTTATGATGCCTTACCCTTACATTCTTCTTGTGATCAAAGAGCCTGTTATGGAAGGAGAGGTTCCATGCACCTTCCTACATCCTAACATGCCAACATCACTTGAAGATTTACAAAGGAGTTGGATACAGCTCAAGGGAGAATGCGATACGTTTGAAGCCCAATTCTATGCCAGTGAGAAGAAGGTTTTAGAACTTACTCGCCAACTTCACGAAGAGCAGACTCTCAACACCTACATCGCACCAAAGACGATGCGAAACATCTTTTTACATTAGAATTTTGTATTATTTTTCCCATGGGGCATTTATGTACTAACAAATTATATCTTATTAATATGACGTGTGTTCCTTTTTGTTTAAAACAACTTTGAATTTCTGAATCCTTGAATGCATTACATGAATACATATCATTCATCATATGCATAAGCAAGTCTTCACACCAGGTTTCCTTATCTCTCTGTTGTTTATTTCAGCAAGATGGATATAGAGCAGGCGGTCAAAGACTTACAAGCGCATAATTCATAGTTCCAACAGCTACTCATGACCTTGGCAAAGGGTCAGGAGGAGCTCAAAACTCTACTGGAAAAGGAAAAGGAGAAAAAGAAAAAGAAGAGGGTTGGTGTGGCTACCATGGGTAGAAGATTTGAAGGTCAAGCTAGAAGGGTCCTGGATTTCCCCTCAACATCTGATGAAGGGGTAGGAAAGGGTAAAGGAACTACAGTGCAATCTGAGTCTGAGGAAGAAGAGGAAGAAAAGGATGAAAACTATTTTGAACAGCAGTACCCTCCTGCAGACAACAAGTACAAGAATCTGGAAGAACGTCTTGCTGCCATGGAGGTGCAAAGAGTGCCTGGGCTAGACTTCAAGGAGCTAGGGTTGGTTGCTGGGATTGTGATTCCCCCCAAGTTTAAGGTGCCTCTTTTTGCTAAATACGATGGTTTGTCTTGTCCAAAGATGCACCTACGGTCCTACGTCAGAAAAATCCAACCATATTCTTCTGATAAAGACCTATGGGTTCATTTCTTCCAGGACAGCCTTTCGGGGACGTAGTTAGATTGGTTCTACCAGCTAGAGAGGTCTGATGTGCACAATTAGGAGGATTTGGCTGCTGCCTTCTACAAACAATATCAATATAATGCGGATTTAGCACCAACATGTACTCAATTACAGAGTATGGGCATGGTATCAAATGAAGGTTTCAAAGAGTATGCCCGGAAATAGAGAGATTTGGCGGGACGAGTACAACCACCTCTATCTGAGAGGGAGCTGGTAGATATGTTCTTGGGTACACTGTCAGGCCCCTTTTTCAATCACCTGATTGGAAGTTCGTTTGCGGGGTTCACCGAGTTGATTCTGACTGGTGAGAGAGTTGAAGCCGGAATCAAGAGCGGAAAAATTCAAAAGGATGCATCTGCTTCCGCTGCCATCAAAAAGTATTTTCCAGTAAAGAAAGAAGTCTCAGTTGTCTACTCCTAAAGAAGTCAAGGAAGAGTTGAGCGCCGGCCAGCGGTGGAGGCTGTAATGATTCAGAAGACTGCAGCTGATCAACCTAGAAACAATCAACCCAGAACCAACCAAACAAGGGTGGAAAGGCCTGCACGACAATTCACCCGGATCAATATGACACATGCTCAGGTTTTACCCCATCTCTTAAAGTTAAATCTTGAAAGTTTGAAAGAGGCACCGAAGAATCCGAATACAACCTCTCCTTACTACCATGCGAACGCCAAGTGTGCTTATCATTCAGACAACCTGGGGCACGACACCAACAATTTTTGGGCCCTCAAGAATAAGATTCAGGATTTAATAGATGCTAAAGAAGTTGAATTCGACGCCTCTGAAAAGCCTAATGTGATCTCTGCTCCAATGCCAAAGCATGGCCACAATGCTCATGTTGTTGAAGAAGATCTTTTTGTTGCTACTGTTGATGATTTGATGACTCTGCTACCGATAATCAAGTAGAATTTGCTGAAGGCTGGGATTTTCCCAAGATGTGAAAAAGATTGCTTCCTTTATTCATACTTACCAACCGATTGTTCGTTGTTGAAGTTAGGCATCCAGCGCCTAATGGATAATCAAGAAATCCGTTTTGAAAATACTCCTGTTACACCGACTCCTGTCAATGATATTTCAATAATTACCATATCCCCCAATCTTTCCAAGGTCTCCAAAAGACCTGTTAAGATTACATCCGATCTAAAGATTGTACCTTTGAAGATAACTATGTCGGGGCCTATCTCGTAGAAGTCCAACAAATCAATACCGTGGAACTATGGGGGAGAGATCTTCTACCACGGTGTTAAACAAATTGAATCAACTGAAAAGAGTTCTGATGAAGAGACTTCCAACATTGGAAACATTGCCAGAACGAGTAAAATCACCCGCAGTGGAAGACTTTTCTCTCTGGAGATTGCGCCTCCAAAGGCAATCTTCGGACCCTCAGCCTCTCCTAAGGTTACCCCTGTGCCGGTCAACATATCTGCAAGAACTCCAGTTATTGAAAAAGTTGTGACCCCTTTGGTTGTCCCCTCTACTGTTGTTGATAATAGAGGGAAAGGGATCTAAGAAGAGCCTGTCAGGACGAGGGCTCAGCCATTGGTCATCCCTGAGACCTCTCAAAAATAAATGGAAGAGATTTTGAAAATAATCAAGAAAATCGATTATAATGTTGTTGAGCAACTGGGGAAAACCCCCTCAAAAATATCTATGTTGGCCTTGCTTCTTTGTTCAGAAGCTCATGCCAAAGCCCTGATCAAATTCTTGAAGACGGCCCATGTTCCCCAGGAAACCTCCGCGGACCATTTCGAGGAATGTGTAGCTAGCCTAACAGCGGACAACGGTCTAGGATTCTCCGATGCTGATCTAACAATCAAAGGGAGAAAGTATAATGACGCTTTTCATGTCTCGGTAGAATGCAGAGGGACTACTCTGGCACACGTTCTGGTAGACACTGGTTCATCGTTGAACGTCCTACCAAAGAAGGCATTGGATAGGCTAGATTGTGAAGGTCTAACTTTGAATCCCAGCAACATCATTGTCAGATCCTTTGATGGTTCTAAATGGATGGTCCACGGGGAGGTGGACATCCCGATCAAGGTGGGAACTGAAACCTTCAACTCTACATTCTATGTCATGTACATTTGTCCCTCTTATTCTTTCTTGTTGAGAAGACCCTGGATTCATCATGTTGGAGCCGTCACTTCTACTCTGCATCAAAAGCTCAAGTACCTTGTCCAGGGGAAAATTGTAACTGTTCTCAGTGAGGAGGAATACATGATAAGCCATCTTAATTCTTTCCGCTATGTGGAATTGGATGGTGAATTCATCGAAACCCCCTTTCAGCATTTTGAAGAGGTAGCTCAGGAGATTGCGGTGACCAAGACAGTGCCTTATGTACCCATGATTACCCGACCTCCGCCTCGGATGTTGTCACTCAAAGATGCAAGGGCTGTGATTGAAGAAGAAGGAAGCATAATCTGGGGGCAACTTCCAGACTTTCCCTTTAAATCTGGTAAATTCGGCTTGAGTTTCACTGCTTCTTCTCAAAAGGTTGTGCGCCGCTCCCGGGCTGGAGGGCCACCAGTGAAGATTACCCATCATGGAGTCAATGCTTTGGAGGATGGTGAGGAGGAGAGCAATTTGGAAGACTGGACTTTCCTTACCGTTGAGGGAGGACTATGCAATTGGAAGGCAAAGGACCTTATTCCCATTACTTTCATCAATTAGTAATTTATCTTTCAAACATTTCTGTTGGTTTGTAATAATTCTTAAACAATTCGTACACTTTTAACCTTGTGCCTTACCCGAGGCATATAGTGTTAGAACAATGTTTGAATCTAGTACCCTATAATTAAGTTTTGATGATAACAAAGTGAAAAGATATAGTAGTTAAATATTTCATGATTGAATTATATGCTACTTAAAATTACTATGCTCTGACTTGCAGATATGCTGATTAAAATAAGCAAGATCACGTTCTCAGCATCAGAATATGAGTTTGCACACCAGCATCAGAAGTTGCTGAATCAGAACGTCAAGATCAGAAGATCAACGCTTGCACATGCTGAAGCTTGATGAACAGAACTGCGTGTGAAATACTCTGATACAGAATCAAATTAGTTCATCAGCAGCGAAGCAGAATCAGAATGAGCCAAGCCAGAACGTGCATTGAAGAAGCAACGGTACTGTGCATTGAAAGCTAATCAATACCAACGGCATCATTCTAGACAAGATCTGCTCAGAAAGGAAAGCTTGTTAATAGCATTGAATCAAGAATATTTGCTTCAACGTTCATCTTCTCAAGTGCTATATAAACCAAGCTTTGAAGATTATCACGGCTAATGCTTCCAAACTCTCTACACGCAAAAAGCTGAACAGTAATCTTAACTCTACAAGTTTTGCTAAACCACCAAACTCTGATACTCTATTAGCGTTTAGCATCTTAGTATTCTAAGCTTCATTTGTGTAAACATCACAGTTGTGATATAGTTTTTGTAGAAAACATTCATACACACTTGTTCATTCCTTTGTAAGAAAGTGTTGCCTTGACAAACCGGATTGTGGTTTGAATCAAGAAGGTTTTAGCAGTTGCTAAAGCAGATTTGTATTCAGTTGAATATAGTGAATTAAGACCTCGTTGGAGAGAGGCGAAATCACCTTGAACGGGTGGACTGGAGTAGTTTGAGATCAAACGAACCAGGATAAAAATACCTTATCATTTGCTTTAAAGTTTCCAGTTTTACAATTCAACCCCCCCCCCCTTCTTGTGTTTTTCACCCCTTCAATTGGCATCAGAGCGCCTGGTTCTGAGCTAAAACACTTAACCGTGTCAGTAAAAGATCCAGCGTCAGAAAAACACTATGGCAGGAAACAACTCTCATTTCAGCAATGACAACAATGAGGATAGAGACAGATTCAGCGGCAAACCTCCAGTCTTTGATGGAGAAAACTTTGACTACTGGAAAGACAGAATTGAAAGCTTTTTTCTAGCACATGATGCTGATCTGTGGGATATGGTGACAGATGGATACACGCACCCTGTTAATGCAACTGGTCAGAAGATTGATAGAAAATCAATGACTGATCAACAAAAGCGTGATTTCAAGAATCACCATAAGGCCAGAACCATCCTCCTCAGTGCTATCTCCTATACTGAGTATGAGAAGATCTCCAACAGAGACACAGCTAAGAACATCTTTGATTCTCTCAGAATGACGCATGAGGGCAACGTCCAAGTCAAGGAAACAAAGGCTCTGGCGCTCATTCAGAAGTATGAGGCGTTTAAAATGGAAGAATCTGAATCCATTGAAACTATGTTCTCCAGATTCCAGATTCTGGTAGCTGGTCTCAAAGTTCTGGACAAGGGGTACTCTACTGCTGACCATGTCAAGAAGATAATCAGAAGTTTACCCAAGCAGTGGAGGCCTATGGTTACTGCTCTGAAGCTGGCGAAAGATCTCAACAAAATCACTCTGGAGGAACTTATAAGCTCCCTCAGAAGTCATGAGATAGAGCTGGAAGCTGACGAGCCTCAGAAGCAAGGTAAGCCTATAGCTTTAAAATCTAACAGAAAATCTGAATCTAAAGTTTTGCAGGCAGTTGAAGAAACATCTGATGGATCCTCATCAGAAGAAGACGAGCTTTCTCTTCTCTCCAGAAGAGTAAATCAACTGTGGAAGCAAAGACAAAAGAAATTCAGGAATCCCAGAAGATCTGATCAGAACGAGTCTTCCTCCAGATACAGAAGAACAGATTCTTCCTCTGGATACAGAAGATCTGAAGGCTCCTCAGGTAGCAAGAAGCCAAATACAAAAGACATCATCTGCTACGAGTGCAATGAGCAAGGTCACTACAAGAGCGACTGCCCAAAGCTTCAGAGGGAAAAGCCAAAAAGGAAGTTTGGAAGAGAGAAGAAGAAAAGTCTCATGGCCACATGGGATGACTCTGACTCGTCTGAAGCTGACTCAGAATCAGATGATGAAAGGGCGAACATAGCGCTTATGGCTAACATTCCAGATGACAGTGAAGCTTCTGACTCAGACTCAGAATCAGACACAGAAGAGGTATTCCCTAACTTCGCTGTTAATTTTACAAAGGCTGAACTTGCTGAAAGCCTAAATGAAATTCTGGAACGTTATCAGCAGATTAGAGCTAAATTCAGAGACCTGAAAAGGACTCTTGAATCTGACTCTAATAAGTCTGAGAGTCTCAAATTGGAAAACTCTGAGCTGAGAGATAAAATTTTAAAATTAGAAAACTCTTTACAAAACTCTCAGAAGGAACCAATTGCTGAAACTCCCAGCAACGCTGATGAGATCATCAAGGAGTATGATCATAGTTTCCAGAAGTTCCTTGCTAAAAGCATAGATAGAAGCAGAATGGCTTCAATGATCTATGGAGTTAGCGGAAACGGCAGGAAAGGAATAGGATACCTAGGTAAGGTTCCTACACCTAAAAATGTCATGGATTTAACAATTAAGTACACTCCTCTAAATTCACACTTTATGTATGGTCACACACATGACATCAAATATACTAGTAGTAATCTCTTTGTGAAACCAAAATTCAACCAGAGTTTTGGTAAAACTAACAAATCAGGACCCAAGAAGATCTGGGTACCTAAGGATAAAATAATACATGTTGCAGATATCTTTAGCAGCAAGTCAGAAACACCAGTCATGGTACCTGGACTCTGGCTGCTCACGTCACATGACGGGAAGAAGGCATATGTTCCAAAGCCTGGAACTTAAGCCTGGAGGCCACGTTGGCTTTGGAGGCAATCAGAGGGGAAAGATAATTGGCTCTGGAACTGTAGGTAACGGAAATCTTCCCTCTATTAATAATGTTCTGCTTGTTGATGGATTGATGCATAACCTGTTATCCATAAGTCAATTAAGTGATAACGGTTATGATATAATCTTTAATCAAAAATCATGTAAAGCTGTTAGTCAGAAAGATGGGACTATCCTATTTAATGGAAAGAGGAAAAACAACATTTACAAAATCAAACTTTCTGAACTTAAGAGTCAGAACGTAAAATGTCTTCTGTCTGTTAACAACGAGCAATGGATCTGGCACAGAAGATTGGGACATGTTAGTATGAGAAGAATATCTCAGATTAACAAACTCAATCTGGTCAGAGGACTTCCAAATTTGAAGTTCAATTCAGATGCTCTGTGTGAAGCATGTCAGAAAGGCAAATTTGCAAAACCCTCTTTTAAATCCAAAAATGTTGTTTCTACCTCTAAGCCATTAGAACTTCTGCACATTGACTTATTTGGACCAGTTAAAACTGCTTCTGTCAGTGGCAAGAAGTATGGGTTAGTAATCGTAGATGACTATAGCAGATGGACATGGGTAAAGTTCTTAAGACACAAGGACGAGTCACACTCTGTGTTTGTTACCTTCTGTAACCAAGTTCAGAATGAAAAAGATCTTAGAATCGTTAAAGTCAGAAGTGATCATGGTGGAGAATTTGAAAATAAAGATTTTGAGTCATTCTTCAATGACAAAGGCATTCTGCATGATTTCTCTTGTCCTAGAACTCCTCAACAAAATGGAGTTGTAGAACGAAAGAACAGAACATTGCAAGAAATGGCCAGAACCATGATCAACGAGACAAACGTTGCTAAGACTTTCTGGGCAGAGGCAATAAACACAGCGTGCTACATTCAGAATAGAATCTCAATAAGACCTATTCTGGAAAAGACTCCATATGAATTGTGGAAGAACAGAAAGCCCAACATTTCGTACTTTCATCCATTTGGATGTACTTGCTATATGTTAAATACTAAGAATTATTTGAACAAGTTTGATTCTAAGGCACAGAAGTGTATTATGTTAGGATACTCTGAACGCTCAAGAGGGTACAGAGTATACAATACAGAAACACAGATTGTGGAAGAATCAATCAGTGTTCGTTTTGATGACAAGCTTGACTCTGAAAAGTCAAAGCAGAATGAAAATCTTGCAGGTATAGAAATTGAATTTGCAGGTTCTGAAGACAGGTCATCAGAAGCTCTCAACACAGACATTCCTTCAACGTCTGAAAGAAGCAATGCTAGAAATCCTACAACTGCTGCTGATCAACCTCAGAAGAGATTACCCAGAAGCAGTTTGGATCACCCAGAAGAGACTATCCTAGGAAGAAAGGAAGATCCAATCAGAACAAGAGCAAGCTTCAGAAACTCTGAAGAAACTCTGATGGGACTTGTGTCTCTGATTGAACCTTCTTCTATTGATGAAGCACTTCTGGACAATGACTGGATTCTGGCAATGCAAGAAGAGCTGAATCAATTCACCAGAAACGACGTTTGGGATCTCGTTCCAAGACCAAAAGGATTCAACGTCATTGGAACAAGATGGGTGTTCAGAAACAAGCTCAATGAACAAGGTGAAGTCGTCAGAAACAAGGCACGACTGGTTGCACAAGGTTATAGTCAGCAAGAGGGGATAGACTATACAGAAACCTTTGCCCCAGTCGCCAGGTTAGAATCTATCAGACTCTTAATCTCATTTGCTGTTAATAGAGGCATCACTCTGTATCAGATGGATGTCAAAAGTGCATTCTTAAATGGTTATATAGAAGAAGAAGTGTATGTTCACCAACCCCCAGGTTTTGAAAATACTAAACATCCAGAACATGTTTTCAAACTGAAAAAGTCACTATATGGTCTGAAACAAGCTCCCAGAGCTTGGTATGAAAGGCTAAGTAACTTTCTGCTTGAAAATGAGTTCACCAGAGGGAAAGTGGACACCACTCTATTCTGTAAAACAGTTAAGAGTGACATTTTAGTCTGTCAAATTTATGTTGATGATATAATCTTTGGTTCTACTAATCCTTCTCTTGGAAGAAAATTTGCTAAGTGTATGCAGGCAGAATTTGAGATGAGCCTCATGGGGGAACTGAAGTTCTTTTTAGGAATTCAGATCAATCAAACTCCAGAGGGAACTTACATTCATCAGAGCAAATACATCAGAGATCTTCTGAAGAAATTTGACCTCTCAGAATGTAAGCCATCAAAGATTCCAATGCATCCCACGTGCATTCTGGAAAGAGAAGAGGTAAGCAAAAGCGTAGAACAGAAGGTCTACAGAGGTATGATTGGTTCTCTCCTTTATCTGACTGCTTCAAGACCTGATATTCTATTCAGTGTATGTATTTGTGCTAGATTCCAATCAGATCCTAGAGAATCTCACTTAACAGCTGTTAAGCGAATTTTCAAGTATCTGAAAGGTACTACTAATCTGGGTTTGTTTTATAGAAAATCTAGTGATTACAGTTTAGTAGGCTACTGCGACGCTGATTTTGCTGGAGACAGAGTGGAACGCAAAAGTACTTCTGGAAGCTGCCAGTTTCTGGGAGAAAATCTGATCTCGTGGTCCAGCAAAAGGCAATCAACTATTGCCCTGTCAACAGCAGAAGCTGAGTACATAGCAGCAGCTGGATGTAGCACACAGATGCTCTGGATGAAAAGTCAGCTTGAAGACTTCCAGATTTTTGAGAGTAACATTCCTATTCTTTGTGATAATACTTCTGCTATTTGCTTGAGTAATAATCCTATTTTACATTCTAGAGCTAAGCATATAGAAATAAAACATCATTTCATTAGGGACTATATTCAGAAAGGCATTTTAAACTTGAAATTTATAGATACAGACCATCAATGGGCTGATATCTTTACAAAACCCCTTTCAGAAGATAGGTTTAATTTCATTCTGAAACATCTCAGCATGAAAGTATGCCCAGAATGAAAATGCTTTAATTCCATATTTTTACCTTTCAGAATGTAATTATATTACTGTGAACTTCTGATCAACCTTTGTCTCAGAAAGTTAGAACATGCAGATTGTATCAGAGGCAAGTCTAAAGATCTGAGAGTCTAATCTCAAATACAGACGTGCTGATCACTACATCAAACAAGTGTCATCCAATCATCAGCAAATCCCTGAAGCAGAACGCGTGCACGCTTCTGAGAAAGGAAAGCGCTGATTGGGTGCATTGAGACACATGTCTGGTAACCGTTTTTAAGTATCTTTCTCAAATCCCCCAAAATCAGCAAGCATTAAATGCAAAAGTAATCACGCTTGTTAATTACAATCATTATTTTTTTCTCTCTCTTAAAAACGTTTTATTTTTCAAAATCATTTTTGAAAATCCTATTTAAGCACATTACTCTTCATGTTTATTCTTTACGCTTATTCATAATCTCTTAAGAATTTTTCTGCATATCTCCTTCAAAACCCTAGCTTTTCTCAAATCACTCTCAAGCTTTTTGTGTGAGAACAATGGCATCCTCCAGCATTTCTGCAGGAAATCAGAAGAAAGAAACCTCTGAGCAATATCAAGCGCCTACCAGAACTCTTCTCACACCGGTTAAGAATCTTGAGGTTCTCTCTGAATTAATCATCGATTTCGAAAGTTTGAAGGATAATGGATTTGACCTATCTGCTGAAGTCAAAGCTCAGAAGTGGGAGAGGTACTTTGATAGATTGGTTGGACCAACCTTCCCAGAGCTTGTCAAAGAATTTTGGATTCATGCCAAGATTGATAAGCATCTAGTTATCTCTTCTGTCATGGGGAAGAAGATAATAATTTCTGAAGACCTCATTGCCAGGTTAATAGGTCAGAGTGGTGGTGGAGTCCGTTGTGTGGACATGGCTGATAGGTGCCCTGATATTGGTGTGGTAGCAAACTGCATCTTCACTCTTGGTTTTCCCAGCAGCAAAATCAAGGATCTGAAGGATCACTGCAGAGTGTGGGCCAAGATTGTCCTAGGTTGTTTCAATCACAGGAAGCCAACAAGCTCTCCTGACTATATAAACGTGGATCAGCAATTTCTGATCTACTTTATTAATCAGAGGGTGAAGATCAATTTGGCACACTTCCTGTTCAATCATCTGAAGACTAGTGTGAAAGAGACTAGAGAAGAAGAAAGGACGAAAAGAGACTGGATACCTTTTGGGAGGCTCATATCAGATATTCTGACAGAGAATAAGCTGATAGATTATCTGAGCGAAGCTAAAGTACTGGGCAATTTTGAACCAACTGTTGGAAAACCGCTGAATGCCAAGAATCTGAAAAAGATGAAGCTGATAGACAATATCAGGAAGGAACCCAGAGCTTCTTCAACTGCTGACATCTCCAGAAGAAGAGTGCCTCTGAGTGATTTTCCAAGATTTTCTGAGATGGAATCTCACCCTGATATGGTTGCCAAGTATCCAGATTCTCCCAAGGCAGAAGTTGCAGGTTCTAGGCTGAAGATCAAAGACCTGAGTCAAGTTCAACCTGAAGTGACTCAGAAGAAGTCAAAGAAGAGGAAAGCAGAAGGATCATCTCACCAGACTCCAAAGAAACGAGGTAATCCATCTGCTGCTCCTATTTCAATTTCAACTACTATTCCATCATCTGTTGCTCCACCCCAAACCTCTCACAGAATTTCCATTCCAATCCCCACTATTGATGAAAACATACCAGAAGACCCTTCTGAGGCCTTACAACTCAGAAGAACCAGAATTAAAATTCCTCTCAAAATTACCAAACAACAACCAACTGTTTCAACAACATCAGCACTTGATAGCGTACTAGCTGACATTGAGCGTGAACATGCTTCTGTTCAACCTCACTCTGAACCACCAAATATCCCTCCTCCACAACCTGAACCAGAAATTCAACCAGAACCACAACCAGAACCAGAACAACAACAACCTATCACAGAAGAACCTCTGATCCCTGAACAATCAGAAGTTCCACCTCCTCAACCAGAAAATAATCCTCCCTCACCTCAAACAGAGTTTCATCGCTATGAAACCCCATCTCCTCATCATTCTGATCCCCACTCACCTCAACCTTCACCGCTGGCAATCCAGTTGCCATGTGGAACCACCATTATCACACCCCAGTTACCATCATCAGAGGAATCAACACCTCCAAAAACTCCAACCACTCCAATAGACATATCCTCTGACTCTGATAACCATCCACCAAAACAAACAGCACCTCAGCACACCTCTGAAAACCAATCATCTGAAAACCCCAGCAGAACATTCATTGACTTAACAAGTCTTGAACGTCTTGCTGATTTAAGACACAAATTGGCCATTCCCAAACCAAAGCAATTAGATGTTGGCTCTGGTATTTTGGACTTTGAAACAGGTATGCTGCAGTGGATTACTTCGCTGAAGCAAGTTTGTCCGGGGATGATCGACCCAGCTGCTTCTGATCAGCTCTGGTCACAGTTCAGAGTATGGGTTCGTGCTGAAGCACTCAAGCTGCAGGACGTCAACTATGAGCAGGCTCAACAGAACTTTAGCAAGCTGCTGAAGGAAGTTGAGAGTCAGCTGCCTCAAGAAGTTGTGCTCCCTCTAGACTCTGAATCGTGGTCTGAGAAAGAACAAGCTGCACAGGTGGAACCAGCAGAAGAAGACAAGACTCTTCAAGAAGAAAATCCAGCAGAAGATGTAGCTGAAAGTTCTGAGAAGCTTCCTCCTGCTGAAAATTCTCAAGCTGCCTTGGACAGGCAGGCTCTGGAAGAATTAAGGCTGAATGACTTGCGTCTACAGCAGCGGATGGATGAGAATAATCAGAAGATGGAAGCAAGAATGAATGTCCAGGACAGCAAGATTGATACTGTTGTCACCATGGTTCAGAAGCAGAATGCAACTTCTGAAAAGATTCAGGCAATGCTGGAAAGCCTGTTCTCACGCATGCCCCCACAACCTTAAAATTTTTTTTTCATGCATGACATTCTCTATATTTTCTTCATTTTCTGATGTACTTTTGACTATGTTTTGACTATGGTTTGTAATGCTATTTTGCTCTAATTCTGAACTATCTTTAATATTATTAGTTTTTCTGATCTAAATCATTTTAGCACATCACCAGCACTTTTTGATTGCTGACAAAAAGGGGGAGAACAAGAATGATATTTAAAATCAATAACGGCTAACTAGACAGAAATTCTCAAACATTCTAACTCTATTACTTGAAATGTTTTTCTGTTTTGTCTTTAAGTCTACAGGCACAATGAAGACTAGAAGCTCTGATCAAAAATGTAGAAGCTCATGTTGCTCTGATCAAATATGAAGTTCTGATATATGAAGATCTGATCGACCTAACACTCTGATCCGAAGCAAAGCTCTGACAGGAAAAGCTCTGAAGCTCTGCTCTCTGATAAGTCAAAGACTTATAATCTGATGCTCAAAGATAGAAAAAGATCTGACTCTGAAGAACACACATATCAAAAGGAAGTAACAAACTCAGGGGGAGTATCTCTTAACTCTGACTTCTCCGTACTTCTTATTCTGATACATAGATCTGATAACTTTTCACGTTATTTTTTATTTAAAATATCTAGTTTTTGTCATCATCAAAAAGGGGGAGATTGTTAGAACAATGTTTGAATCTAGTACCCTATAATTAAGTTTTGATGATAACAAAGTGAAAAGATATAGTAGTTAAATATTTCATGATTGAATTATATGCTACTTAAAATTACTATGCTCTGACTTGCAGATATGCTGATTAAAATAAGCAAGATCACGTTCTCAGCATCAGAATATGAGTTTGCACACCAGCATCAGAAGTTGCTGAATCAGAACGTCAAGATCAGAAGATCAACGCTTGCACATGCTGAAGCTTGATGAACAGAACTGCGTGTGAAATACTCTGATACAGAATCAAATTAGTTCATCAGCAGCGAAGCAGAATCAGAATGAGCCAAGCCAGAACGTGCATTGAAGAAGCAACGGTACTGTGCATTGAAAGCTAATCAATACCAACGGCATCATTCTAGACAAGATCTGCTCAGAAAGGAAAGCTTGTTAATAGCATTGAATCAAGAATATTTGCTTCAACGTTCATCTTCTCAAGTGCTATATAAACCAAGCTTTGAAGATTATCACGGCTAATGCTTCCAAACTCTCTACACGCAAAAAGCTGAACAGTAATCTTAACTCTACAAGTTTTGCTAAACCACCAAACTCTGATACTCTATTAGCGTTTAGCATCTTAGTATTCTAAGCTTCATTTGTGTAAACATCACAGTTGTGATATAGTTTTTGTAGAAAACATTCATACACACTTGTTCATTCCTTTGTAAGAAAGTGTTGCCTTGACAAACCGGATTGTGGTTTGAATCAAGAAGGTTTTAGCAGTTGCTAAAGCAGATTTGTATTCAGTTGAATATAGTGAATTAAGACCTCGTTGGAGAGAGGCGAAATCACCTTGAACGGGTGGACTGGAGTAGTTTGAGATCAAACGAACCAGGATAAAAATACCTTATCATTTGCTTTAAAGTTTCCAGTTTTACAATTCAACCCCCCCCTTCTTGTGTTTTTCACCCCTTCATATAGGTCCATTTGTAAGGGTTTGATTTTTCATCTTCATATGCCATTTTAATGAATCATGGACGTTTTCATATATAAACTTTTGTGTCCATTGTCTTTCTTTTTACATTTTATTTGTTTAAAGGTGGCTATCCCTTACACAGACCCACACTCACAAATGCAGGTACCCATCTATTCTGGATTCCATGGGTAACAATTTCGCTATGGCCTTCAGTGACTCTGAAGATCTGGTCTACCATGCCGAATACGAAGGTGATGAAGACTGTGAGGTGCCGGGAGAATTGGCTAGACTACTACAACAGGAAGAAAGAGCTATTCTACCTCACGAGGAGTTGTTAGAGACAATCAACTTGGGAACAGAGGAAGACAAAAAAGAAGTTAGAGTGGGTGCCAACCTAGAGCCAAGTGTCAAAGAGCGCTTAATTCAGATGTTGAATGAATATGTTGAGATCTTCGCCTGGTCTTACGAAGACATGCCGGGACTTGATACAGATATTATGGTTCACCGTCTCCCTACAAGAGAAGACTGTCCACCAATTAAACAGAAAGTTCGCCGCATGAGGCCCGACATGTCTGAAAAGATCAAAGCTGAAGTTATGAAGCAGTTCAATGTTGGATTTCTTGTTGTTACCTCCTATCCATAATGGGTTGCTAACATTGTGCCCGTGTCTAAGAAGGACGGCAAAGTCAGAATGTGCGTGGATTATAGAGACTTAAACAGGGCTAGCCCTAAAGATGACTTTCCACTACCGCACATTGACATCTTGGTTGATAATACAGCTCACCACAAGGTATTTTCTTTCATGGACTAATGTTCAGGGTACAACCAGATCAAAATGGCACCCGAAGACATGGAGAAAACTACTTTTGTTACACAGTGGGGTACGTTCTATTATAAAGTGATGCCATTCAGACTGAAGAATGTCGGGGTAACCTATCAGCGCGCCATGGTAGCTTTGTTTCATGACATGATACATCATGAGATAGAGGTCTACGTAGACGACATGATAGCTCGTTCACAAACTGAAGAAGAACACCTCGACCATCTGCAAAAGCTGTTTGTCAGGTTGAAAGAGTACAAGCTCAGACTGAACCCTAACAAGTGCACTTTCAGAGTCAGGTCCGGTAAACTCTTGGGTTTCATTGTCAGTAACAAAGGCATCGAGGTTGATCCTGTTAAAGTCAAAGCTATACAAGAAATGCCTGCCCCTCGCACTGAGAAGGAGGTCAGAGGTTTCTTGGGATGCCTAAACTACATTGCAAGGTTCATTTCTCACCTAACATCTACTTGTGAGCCAATCTTCAAGCTGTTGAAGAAAGATCAGGTGGTTAAATGGAATGATGACTGTCAAGTTGCTTTCAATAAAATCGAGTATTTGCTAGAACCTCCTATCTTGATGCCTCCCGTCGAAGGAAGGCCGCTAATCATGTATTTGACCGTCCTGGAGAATTCAATGGTGTGCGTACTGGGCCAACATGACGAGTCTGGCCGAAAAGAGCATGCCATTTATTACCTTAGAAAAAAGTTTACCGACTGTGAGACCCGATACTCACTGCTCGAGAAAACTTGCTGCGCTTTGGTATGGGCTGCTCGCCGGCTAAGGCAATATATGTTGACTCATACCACTTTGTTGATCTCTAAGATGGATCCGATTAAGTACATCTTTGAGAAGCCTGCTCTATCTGGAAGAATCACTAGATGGAAGATGATCCTCACAGAGTATGATATATAGTACATGAACTAAAAAGCTATAAAGGGGAGTGTGATAGCCGATCATCTGGCCCATTAAGCTGTCGAAGATTACTGTGATACGGTGGGAGAACTGACTTGGGTTTTGCGTTTGTTTTCGCAAATGTTTCGGTTGAGCAAGAGTCGCCACCGACTTTTTATTTTATCCTAAGGAAAGGTTTAAAAAGCACAGCAAAAACCTTTGAGATGTTTTCTTGGGTTCGGGGAGTAGATTATGGAAAGGGAAGGTATTAGCACCCTTTCTATCCATGGTTATCCATGGGCTCTTAGTTACTTGCTTAGATCACTTGCCTTTGATTTTCAATTATTAGAAATGGTGCTTTGTGTGTGTGGGTTTGAAAATGTTTTGAAAAGAAGCCAATGGGGTGGCAACCTTTGTAATGATCCATATTGGGATGTATACAAAGGTGTATGTCTTTTGAAAAGGTTTTCATTTGTTTTTGAAAGTTGTTTTGAAAGTGTTGTGAGGTGTGGTTTTAGAAAATAGGCAAGTGTTTTGTTTTTGCAAGTTTGATTCAAGTAACTAAGAGGTTATCTACTCCTAAATTTCTCAAAGATTATTGCTATGTTTTAACCCTTTTAACAAGTTTGTTCCACCATTGTATTTGGTGGACAATCTTGTGTTAGGATGTGAAAGGGACGGGCGTGGGTCATCGTTTAGACCATAATTGCAATGGTGCCAAATATCTTTGGGAAATTTTCTTTAAGGGACTTGATCATTTGTTTAGGCAACTTTTGAAAGCGTCATCGAGGGACTATGACCATTTGATTGTTTGTTTTGCCCAAAGAGACCTAACATGCAATATGGCCCATTTATTGAAGGCAACAAGTGGAATACCCTAGGGGATGCAAGTGTGATTTGTGTTGTCCATTTTCATGCTTGTTTATCTTGAAATTAGGTCAAACTATTTTTGTTGTTTTTGATTCGCATACAAACCCTAATTCTAACATGGTATAATTAGAAAGCAATAAAATGCGAAAAATAAATTTACTAAGCTATTACAACACAATATATGGGAAGGGGGGGTACAAATGCTCAAATGGGGATTTTTGACAAGGAATTTAAACCTAAACTATTACATCAATATTGAATTATTTACAAGATATTTAATTGCACAAATTAAATAAAATAGGAATAAATATGCAAGATGCAAAAATGGTTTTTGTATGTATGGAAAAAAGTATTTTTATATGTCAAAATAAACAAAAATAAAATTATTATTTTTTTGAGTTTTTTATGTTTATGGCAAAACCCTAATTTTATTAAATAAAATGTATTAATTATTTAATATGTACAATATTTATTTATTATATACAAAAATAAAAATGAAGTATATTTGTCAAAAAGGCATTTTTTATATTAAATATTAATAAAAAAAATAAAGTGTGTATATTTTGTAATTTAACCTAAATATATTAATATCTATATAAATATTTGTATTATTTTCTAAATATGTATTATATATACAAAATAATAATATTTAATATTTATAATAAAAAAAGAGTATTTTTTATATAAAATATTTTCAGAAGATAAAATGAAATAAAATGAAAATAAAAATGTATTTGCACTATTTTTTAGTATTTTAAGTAAAAAGTGTTTATATATTTATTTCTATACAAAAACTAATCTAAACAAATAAATACCTAATAAATAGGAAAATGGTGTAAAAAATATTTTTTTATATTTTTAATATCATAAGAAAAAATAAATAAGTCAGACCAAAAAAGAAAAAGTCAAAAAATCATTAAAACAAGCAAAATGGGCTCAGGGGGTGTAAAAGTAATAAAAGGGTGCAAAAAGAAAGTCAACTCAGGCCCAGCCCAAGAAGACTTCATCTTCAACCTCAGAACATGTTTGAACACAATCCACGCGCGTTTTTCATCTCACAATTCCTGGACTTTCAAGCAAAACTCACAACATGGAAAATGTAGAGCATTAAGAGACGAATTCAGGGATATAAATAACTTGACTTAACTCTCTAAGATGAGAGAGAATTTCTTCTCTCCCAATTCCTGACCTAGTTTTTGTTCCATGTTCAGACCTAAAATTCTCTAAGCATACATAATATAAATGAAATCTAATTATATGGGCATGTTCAGGGCTATGAATGTGACATGTTTTCTTCACAAACCTAAAGCTAACAATGCCTGGATAAAGAGATTCGTGTTCATGAACTTACCTGTTCAGTTGAAGTTGTATCTGGTGATTGAGGTGTCTTCAATGCAAGGTGATGATTGGTACAGCTTCCTTGATGTCCAGGGATGCTATTCCAAGATTTACTTTGTCTTGAAACCTTTTGAATCGTGCTATAGAACTTCAACTGCAAAACAAGAAAATGAAAATGGTGATGATGCCTGGGAGTGTTACAGGTCGTGTCCTAGGTTTTGATTAGCTTCAAGGGATGTTATGGAATGTGTTTGATGTGTTTTTAGCAAGAAAGCATGGAAGGTTTGAGCTATGGGACTCAAACTGCAGGGATGCCCTGTTTTGAGCAGTTTGAAGGTGATTCTGGGAATGGGGAGGTATTGGGGATCTTAGGGTCGTGCTTCAGCTTAGGATGAATGTCTTGAATGTGTTTGATAACTTTCTCTAAGCCTTTGTTAACTGATATGAGAGTTGGTACATGTTATGCTATGTTTCTTAAACTTTAAGCAAGCAACGGCCAAGTTCAGTTTTAGACAGGTAGAGGCCCCTCTAATGTGCTGCATAACTCAGTCTTGATCAGTGTGATTAACTCATAAACTTGTGCCAAAGAGATTTCAAATGTACTTGCTTGGATTTTCTTTAGACATAAAGTGTAACTTTTGCAAAAATAGATATAATGCTTTTTCCAATTTGGGATTAAACCTTTAGGCAATGCTTGAACACATAGAACATGGTCTTGGCACAAAGGATTGTCATTAAATTTATGAGTGTAAATGAGATAAAAGACCTGTAATCAAGTTGTGCAAGCTGAGATTGAAAATGCATAGTGTTATGAACATGTAACTTGGCCAATTCAAAAGTGAGTTTTTCCCATATTGTCAAATTCGATTCTCCCTAACCATGAGGTTGTTTGACGAGTTCTTGGACATTTTTGAAAGCTTGGAATGTGTACTACAATCCATCTTTGAAATGAAAATTGAAATTCCAAGTGGAAGTGTATGAAAAATGGTCTTGAAGTTAAGTAAAAAACCTGCCTAAAATAGGTCAAATTTTCTCTAAGTTAAGAATGGTTTAGTACCCTTGTTCCAAAAATTGTAACTTGAGATACAAGCCTCTTTTGGGAAAACATGAATTCAACGATAACACCCACGTTAAAAACATCTCAAATCATCTCAAAACATCTCAATTTAACATCTCAAAAACATCTCAAAAACATCTCAATTTATCATCTCAAAACATCTCAATTTAACATCTCAAAAACATCTCAATTTATCATCTCAAAACATCTCAATTTAACATCTCAAAAACATCTCAATTTATCATCTCAAAACATCTCAATTTAACATCTCAAAAACATCTCAATTTATCATCTCAAAAACACATCTCAAAATAATCAAAATAATTCATCAAACGTCATTTATTTATAAATCATCAAACATAATTTATTTATAAATAACTTCTCATTAATAACTCAGCAGTATTTAATTCCACAGTAAAATCAACACTGTCATTCTGTAACTCAAAAGTCAAGACCGTCACTTTCCTACTGTTATAGCTCAAACATCAGCTTCTAGCATCTAACGTTCATCGTTCTGCACAAAACAACATAAAGGCCATCCAACTTCTGACCATGCAACCTCTAACCAACGCTATTTCTAAATACACAACTTCTAATGACGCAACCTCTGGCGACACAATCTTCTGACTACTACAAATTCTGACTAATGCAACCTCTGATCAGATGCAACTTCTGATCAGATGCAACTTCTGATCATCACATCTTCTGACTAACCCCATCTTCTGACCAGATACAACTTCTGATCATCACATCTTCTGACTAATGCCATCTTCAGACTAGTGCAACCTCTGACCATATACAACTTCTGATTATCATCGTCCTCTGACTAACACATATTCTGACCCATACAAGTCCTAACGTCAGAACTTCTATTTTCTAGTAATTCAACGCAGCTTCTAACATCAAAATTTCCACCTTTCACTAGGCCACGCAACTTCTAATAACTTACGTCTAACTTCAGAACTTCTATCTTGCACTAATCTAACGCAGCTCCAGTAAACATACTTCTAATGTCAGAGTTGCTACTTTTTGTTCCACCCTACTGTTATGATTCTTTGCCTGTTATTAACCTAATTAGGAACAGTACGCCTAACGCCATCTCTAATTGATTCATTGTTCTAAAACAGCAACTTCTGATATTCTTCACGCCTAATTCCGCGCTTTCATTACTGCTACATTCAATGTTTTCCATTACTGCATCTCACCACGGTTCCATAACTAAGCCCTAAAACTTAATCTAATCAAGACGATTCATCACCCATAATTACCCTATGATTCTACATCATTATAACAGCATCAAGGCATCAATATTAATCAAACTTCATCAATCCACATCATACATCAATCATATATGCTCAATTCACAAACAAGACAACAATCACCTCTAACCCCACATATCATTCATCATAAACCCAATTATAGAGTTAGAACCCCACCCTTACCTTGGATTGAAGGTCGCTCTACAATTTCTGGTTGAATTCTCGTTCTTGCCGTTTTCCACTTTTTCCAGCAGTTTCACGTTCTCTTCCAAATCCTTATTTCTTTCTACTGCTTCCTTCTTCTCCACCTTCTCACAAATAATAAAATAACCTAATATTCTACTATTCCTTATTTCTTATTGGGCTCAAAATCTACACCCCCTTATTACTTCTACTCTCTCAAAATAGGCCCACATTAAATAATATTACACTTCTAATATTATTTCACCACATAATATTATATCTCTAATATTATTTCTCCACTTAATAAAATAAATCGAATTAATTATAACACATATTCATAAATATTCCAAAAATAATTTAATTAAATAATTTAATTAAATTACGGGCGTTACAACTCTCCCCCACTTAGAATATTCTCGTCCTCGAAAATTTACCTCAAACAAACAATTCAGCATAGGAGTCTCGCATCTTGCTCTCCAACTCCCAAGTCATGCTTTCACCAGTAGCTCCTAGACAAACCACTTTAACCAAGGCAATCTCTTTACCCCTCAGAGTCTTCATTTCACGATCCGCGATCCGTACAGGCATCGTCTCCACCGTAAGATTATCCCGTACTTGCACATCGTCCATATGAATCACATGAGATGGATCTGAAATATACTTCCGAAGTTGCGACACATGAAACACATCATGCAAATTCGAAAGATTAGGCGGTAAAGCCACTCTATAAGCAACATTCCCCACTCTCTCCGAAATCTGATACGGTCCAATAAAACGGGAAGTGGACTTCTTAGACTTCAACGCTCGTCCAACACCAGTCACAGGTGTAACTCTAAAAAACACATGATCACCAGCTTGAAATTCTAAATCTTTCCTTCGCTTTTCATGATAACTCTTCTGTCTACTTTGTGAAGCTTTCATCTTTTCTCGAATCAACTTCACCTTCTCAGTAGTCTCACAAACAAGTTCAGGTCCAAGTACTACACTTTCACCAGATTCATGCCAACATAACAGAGTTCTACATCTTTGACCATACAATGCTTCAAAAGGTGACATCCCAATAATAGAATGGTAACTGTTATTATACGTGAACTCTATCAACGGAAGATAAGTATCCCACGAACCTCCCTGCTCAAGAACACATGCCCTTAACAAGTCTTCCAACGATTGAATCGTCCGTTCAGTCTGACCATCTGTCTGAGGATGATACGCTGAACTCAATCTCAGCTTAGAACCCAACTCTTCTTGCAAACTCTTCCAAAAATCAGAAGTAAATCTTGGATCTCTATCTGACACAATGCACAAAGGAACACCATGCAGCTTCACAATCACACTGATATAAATCTCAGCCAACTTCGGCACTGGAAAAATGATGTTAATGGGAATAAAATGAGCTGACTTCGTAAGCCTATCAACAATCACCCAAATCGAATCATGTCCTCTTAAAGTATTAGGAAATCCTGTCACAAAGTCCATTAAAATGCTATCCCATTTCCATTCTAGAACTTCTAACGGTTGCATCAATCCTGCAGGCTTCTGATGTTCAACTTTCGACTTCTGACAAGTCAAACATGCATACACAAACCGAGCCACATCACTCTTTATCCCAGGCCACCAAAACAAACCTTTCAAATCTAGATACATCTTTGTAGCTCCTGGATGAATACTAAACTTACTTCTATGGCTCTCTTCAAGTATCACTTTCTTCATCTCAGCATCATCAGGAATACAAATCCGATTATGAAATCTCAACACACCTTGCTCATCTAGCTTAAAATCATTATTCTCAGGTTGATCAATCCCAATCATCAAATCTACCAGCTTAACATCCAACTTCTGAGCTTCTCTGATACTGTCTAGAAATTCATTATTAATCTTCAACATACCCAACTTAACACTCTGCGGAGTAACCTCGCAAACTAAGCTCATATCTCTGAACTGCTCAATCAATTCCAACTCTTTAATCATCATTGCTGACATATGTAAATTCTTCCGACTCAACGTATCAGCTACCATATTCTCCTTTCCTAGATGGTAATTCAAAACAAAAGCATAATCCTTTAACAATTCCAACCATCTTCGTTGCCTCATATTCAACTCTTTCTGATCAAACAAATACTTTAAGCTCTTATGGTCACTAAACACTTCAAATCTATAACCATAAAGATAATGCCTCCAAATATTCAATGCAAAAACAACAGCAGCAAGTTCTAAATTATGCGTAGGATAGTTCTTCTCATGAGTCCTTAACTGCCTCGACGCATAAGCAACTACCTTACCATTCTACATAAGCACACCTCCTAAAACCATCTTAGAAACATCACAATAAACCACAAAAGGCTCTCCCGGATTAGGCAACGTCAAAATCAGAGCCGACGTCAACCTCTTCTTCAATTCTGTAAAACTTTCTTCACAGTGAACATCCCACACAAACGCTTTACCTTTACAAGTCAACTTAGTCAACGAAAGTGACAACTTAGAAAACCCTTCAATAAACCTTCTATAATAACCGGATAATCCCAAAAAGTTTCTAATCACAGTAGCTGACTTTGGAGTTTCCCATTGCAACACAACATCAACCTTCGATGGATCTACTGCAATGCCACTACCTGAAATCACATGACCAAGAAAACTAACCTCTTTTAACCAAAATTCACACTTGGACAACTTTGCATACAACTTTTTCTCTTTCAAAATCTGCAATACTACTCTTAAATGTTCAGCATGCTCTCCTTCTGTCTTAGAGTAAATCAAAATATCATCAATGAACACCACTATGAACCGATCCAAATAAGTATGAAAGATAAGATTCATATATTCCATGAATACTCCCGATGCATTAGTAACACCGAAAGGAATCATTGAATACTCATAATGTCCATAACGTGTTCTGAAAGTCGTCTTTTGAATATCTTCATCCTTCACTTTAATCTGATGGTAACCCGACCTAAAATCAATCTTACTAAACACACGAGCATCCACCAATTGGTCCATTAAGTCATCTATTCTTGGAAGCGGATACTTGTTCTTAATCGTCACCTTATTCAACTGTCTATAATCAACACAAAGCCTCATACTTCCGTCTTTCTTCTTCACTAACAACATTGGAGCTCCCCACGGCGATACACTTGGTCTTACAAACCTCTTCTCAAGTAAATCTTCCAATTGCTTCTTTAACTCTGACAATTCAGATGCAGACATCCTGTATGGTGCCATAGACACGGGTCTGGTACCAGGTACAAGATCAATTGCAAATTCAACTTCCCTCTTTGGCGGTACATCAGGAATCTCATCAGGGAAAACTTCAGGAAATTCACATACCACCTGCAATTCCTCAATTATAGCTTGAGTCTCTACAGATAGCGGCGCCATCAATGAAAACATTTGCGCTTCCTCTTGCATCAACTTCCTCAACTGTCTAGCAGACAACAGACCATCTTCCTCTTCTTCAGGAGTAGAAAACTTCACAGACTTGTCATAGCAGTTAATATGAACACAGTTATGCTCTAACCAGTTCATACCCAAAATTACATCCAAACCTCTTAACGGAAAACAAACCAAATCAACAACAAGGTCTCTGTCGAACATCGAAAAGGGAAACTTTAAACACACAGAAGAAGTAGTCACCGACCCCTTGGCTGGAGTATCGACGACCATTTCTCCATTCAAAGAAGACAACATAAGACCCAATCTTTCAACACAATCAACAACAATAAAACAATGCGTAGCACCAGTATCAATAATAGTAATTAAAGGAGTACTATTAATGAAACATGTACCTCTAATAAGTCCGTCTTCAGCAGCTGTCTGATCCTCAACCAAAGCAAACACTTTACCACTTGACTGAGCCTTCTTCGGTTTCAGACACTGGCTACCAATGTGCCCTTCTTCTTTACAGTTGAAACAAACCACACTCTTGTGCTCACACTCAGATATAACATGTCAGTTCTTGCCACAACGGAAACACCTCTTCACCTCAGTAGTGCACACATTACTCTTGTGTTCAGGTTTCCCACACTTAAAGCAAATCACACCAGCAGGAGCATCTCCCCCACTAGTCCTCTGACCATGAGAAAATCTCTGTTTACCCTTACTAGCTGGGACATCATAGGGCTTACCATGATTCTGTGGGTGCTTACCCCTCTTCTCACTAATAATCTTGTAATGAACATTATTATCTTCCTCATAAATCCTGCAGCTATCAACCAAATCAGCAAAGACATGGATTTTCTGATATCCAACTGCTTTCTTAATCTCCGGGCGTAACCCGTTCTCAAACTTAATACACTTTGAAAACTCAGCATTTTCCTCAGCGTAATGCGGATAAAACTTGGCCAACTCAGCAAACTTGGCAGCATACTCAACAACAGACATACTTCCTTGCTTCAGCTCAAGGAATTCAATTTCCTTCTTACCGCGGACATCTTCAGGAAAATACTTTCTCAAAAACTCCCTACGGAACAAAGCCCAAGTGACATTCTCACCTACAGCTTCTAACTTCTGACAAGTCTCTAGCCACCAGTCATCAGCCTCGACTGCTAGCATATGAGTCCCATAACGAACCTTCTGCGCTGGAGTGCAATCCATCACACGAAAGATTCTCTCTATCTCTTTCAACCATTCCAATGCTCTGTCAGGGTCATACTTTCCATTGAACGTAGGTGGATTCTCTCTCTGGAAAGTCGCCAAGCTATGAGATCCAGCATTCCCGTCAGCATTCGGCTGATTTTCCATTGCATGAGCCATTGCTTCTAAAGCAGCAGCAAGAGAAGCATCATTCCTTCCAGCCATCTCAACATATCACTACAACATAAACAATGATTAGAACTCAAATAACAACACTCGACTGTTAGACAACTACGACTCGATGACAAGGTCAGACCAACCTTTTGCTCTGATACCAACTTTGTAACACCCCAATTCTACCCCAAGAAATTATGCAAAATAAATCAGAGTTATCAAATTTCAATCATACAAATGAATCGGGACAACAAAAATTCTTCTAACAAATTCATTCCATTCATCGTGGATATATAACACTTTTTCAAACATCGGATGAACCATCAACATAACATCTTTAATCAAATAAATCAACATCTACGCAGCGGAATTCTTAATATCATCTCTAACAAAACAGCAACTTTGAATCATCTCATAAATCATAATCAAGTTAAAATTCAACAACTAAAAAAAATCATCAATCCAAACAGCAAGCGTTCATCCCCCCGAGTGTTACATATCAGCGCGATGACACCGACTCGAACTATTGAAGGTATACAGCTTTCACTCTCGATTACCTGCACGTTACCAACATAAGGGCAACATTCAAACAGAAGGGGTGAGATATCTAACAATATAATAAAGTGCATGATAATTAATATATTATGTTAGATCAACAACATCACCACTTCTCATCCCTAAATCAACAACAAACTCAACAATAATATACATTCATCAACATCAAAATACACTTCTTTATGAAATCATATAATGCGACTCAATACTATGCAAATGCATGTGGTACCATTGGAGCAGAACTCCCATCTCAAAAATTTGCCAATTAATAGAGGCATCAACAAGGCATAGCCTTCATCTCAAAATTTGCCAATCCAGGGCATCTCAACGAGCATAAGCTCCATCTCAGAAATGCAATGTATGCGAAACAACCATGAATGCAGTGATAACACCCACGTTAAAAGCATCTCAAATCATCTCAATTTAACATCTCAAAAACATCTCAATTTATCATCTCAAAACATCTCAATATAACATCTCAAAAACATCTCAATTTATCATCTCAAAACATCTCAATTTAACATCTCAAAAACATCTCAATTTATCATCTCAAAACATCTCAATTTAACATCTCAAAAACATCTCAATTTATCATCTCAAAACATCTCAATTTAACATCTCAAAAACATCTCAATTTATCATCTCAAAAACACATCTCAAAATAATCAAAATAATTCATCAAACATCATTTATTTATAAATCATCAAATATAATTTATTTATAAATAACTTCTCATTAATAACTCAGCAGTATTTAATTCCACAGTAAAATCAACATTGTCCTTCTGTAACTCTAAAGTCAAGACTGTCACTTTCCTACTGTTATAGCTCAAACAGCAGCTTCTAGCATCTAACGTTCATCGTTCTGCAAAAAACAGCATAAAGGCCATCCAATTTCTTACAATGCAACCTCTAACCAACGCTATTTCTAAATACACAACTTCTAATGACGCAACCTCTGGCGACACAATCTTCTGACTACTACAAATTCTGACTAATGTAACCTCTGATCAGATGCAACTTCTGATCATCACATCTTCTGACTAACCCCATCTTCTGACCAGATACAACTTATGATCATCATATCTTCTGACTAATGCCATCTTCTGACTAGTGCAACCTCTGACCAGATATAACTTCTGATCATCATCGTCCTCTGACTAACCACATCTTCTGACCCATACAACTCCTAACGTCAGAACTTCTATTTTCTAGTAATTCAACGCAGCTTCTAACATCAAAATTTCCACCTTTCAGTAGGCCACGCAACTTCTAACAACTTACGTCTAACTTCAGAAGTTCTATCTTGCACTAATCTAACGCAGCTCTGGTAAACATACTTCTAATGTCAGAACTGCTACTTTTTGTTCCACCCTACTGTTATGATTCTTTGCCTGTTATTAACCTAATTAGGAACAGTACGCCTAACGCCATCTCTAATTGATTCATTGTTCTAAAACAGTAACTTCTGATATTCTTCACGCCTAATTCTGCGCTTTCATTACTGCTACATTCAACGTTTTCCATTACTGCATCTCACCACGGTTCCATAACTAATCCCTAAAACTTAATCTAATCAAGACGATTCATTACCCATAATTACCCTATGATTCTACATCATTATAACAGCATCAAGGCATCAATATTCATCAAAATTCATCAATCTTCATCATACATCAATCATATATTCTCAATTCACAAACAAGACAACAATCACCTCTAACCCCACATATCAATCATCATAAACCCAATTATAGAGTTAGAACCCCACCCTTACCTTGGATTGAAGGTCTCTCTACAATTTTCGGTTGAATTCTCGTTCTTGCCGTTTTCCACTTTTTCCAGCAGCTTCACGTTCTCTTCCAAATCCTTATTTCTTTCTACTGCTTCCTTCTTCTCTAACTTCTCACAAATAATAAAATAACCTAATATTCTATTATTCCTTATTTCTTATTGGGCTCAAAATCTACACCCCCTTATTACTTCTACTCTCTCAAAATAGGCCCACATTAAATAATATTACACTTCTAATATTATTTCACCACATAATATTATATCTCTAATATTATTTCTCCACTTAATAAAATAAATTGAATTAATTATAACACATCTTCATAAATATTCCAAAAATAATTTAATTAAATAATTAATTAAATAATTAATTAAATTACGGGCGTTACAAATTATGGAAATAGCATAGAGAGATTTCCCTACCCCTTAAAGCCATCAGTGATTGTCTTTCTCTTTTGTTTATTTGTAAACAGTAATTATGTTAAAATTCATATGTTCAAAAATGAATCATTGGACGTTTTTTGTAAATAACAAAATAGAGTAAAGAAAAACAGATAGTTTTGCACTTTCAAAGGGATATCTTTGTATTGACTTTGAGTATGTATTTTTGTACAATGAGACAAACATTCTAGTAAGAGAATGTCGTCGTAAAAAATGAAAATTTTGATAAAAAGAAAATATAGCTATGTGTAATAATCCCATGGGGTTCCCATTCTTCTATAGCCTTCGTATCTCTGAGCGTCTTGTCTATTTGTTGCCTTGTCAGAAGTTGATTGAATTGATCAGAACTGTCGAGTTTGCAGGTTGTCTGTAAGGTGATCCAACGGGACATAGTCATACGCTTTAATTCCTTAACTTTTTCCTGGACCGTCCTTTCGGGTTTTTAGTCCACTGGGAAACCCTTTTTTGCCCAAGTCGCCCTTTCCATTTTTCAACTTGTCGGGTGTACAAATTTTTTGTTTTATCCCTAATTTTTGTCCGAACCTTTTGGTTCGTCGGGATGCCCTTGTTTTTCCTAGGTGTGTCAACCTAGCGGGTCTCTTATGTGTAGTATCTTTTGACTATGTATGTGTTTGTAGGATGCGACAGGTCATCACCATCCATGGTGGTCAAGATCATTGCGCCACCAGAGAATATGTTTTTGATTACAAATGGTCCTTCGTATGTAGGAGTCCATTTGCCCTTGGGATCACCTTGCGGAAGTATGATGCACTTGATCACCAGATCTCCAACTTGATATACTTGTCATATGACCTTTTTATTGAAAGCCTTGATCATCCGTTTTTGATACATTTGACCATGACAGACAGCAATAACTATTTTCTCATCAATTAAGTTCAGCTGATCAAGTGAAGTCTGGATCCAATCGTCTTCATTCAAACATGCATCCTTCATGATTCTTAGAGAAGGGATCTGAACCTCAATAGGCACGACAACTTCCATGCGGTATACCAGAGAATAGGGTGTTGCCCCGGTTGATGTGCGAGTTGTAGTACGATACCCATGGAGAGCGAATGGTAACATCTCATGCCAGTCTTTGTATGTGACTGTCATTTTCTGTATGATCTTTTTAATGTTCTTATTTGCGGCTTCGACAACACCATTCATCTTCGACCGGTAAGGGGAAGAATTGTGATGCTGGATCTTGAATTGCTCGCATAAGGCGGTGATCATAGTATTGTTTAGGTTTGTACCATTGTCTGTAATGATCCTCTCTATGATACCATAACGACAGATGAGATTCTACTTGATGAACCAGGCGACAACATTCTTGGTCACGGAAGCGAAAGAAGCTGCCTCCACCCACTTGGTGAAATAGTCAATGGCCACTAAGATGAAGTGGTGTCCATTGGAAGTTGTTGGCTTGATTTCCCCAATCATATCAATTCCCCACATAGCAAAGGGCCAAGGAGCCGTCAAGACATTCAGAGGAACCAGAGGTACGTGCACCTTGTCACCATAAATCTGACACTTATGGTAGGTTCGAGAGTGTTGATAGCAATCTACTTCCATGGTAGACCAATAATAGCCTGCCCGTAGGATTTTCTTTGCCATCGTATTCACACTCTAATAAGTGCCAAAAGTGCCTTCATGTAACTCAGCCATGATCCTTTCAGCTTCAACCTTGTCTACGCACCGAAGTAACACCGAGTCAAGGTTGCGTTTGTAAAGGATGCCATTACTAAGGAAGAACTTAACAGAGAATCTCCTTAAGAACTTCTTATCATTTACTGAAGCTCCTTCTGGATATTCTTGGGTTTCGAGATACTTCTTGACTTCGTGGAACCAAGGCTGGTCCACTACTTCTTCAGTATTAATCTCTTGACAGTGTTCTGGTTCATCCCTTCGTTCAATAGTGATCTAGGGAGTCTCGTTATCCCAATTAAGTTTAAACAGATGACATTGTGGCTAGTGCGTCTGCTATCTGATTTTCTTCTCGCGGGAAATGCTCGAAGGTAATCTTCTCAAAATGTGGGAGCAATGTCAAAACATGTTCTTTGTAAGGGATAAGGTTAGGGTGTTTGGTGTCCTATTCCCCTTTGATCTGGCTAATAACCAAAGCTAAATCTCCAAATACATTCAAAGATTTGATCCCCAAGTCTATGGCAGCTTTGAGACCAAAGATGCACGCTTCGTATTCCGCCATGTTATTTGTATAATTGAAGCAGAGTCTTGCCGTAAAAAGAGTATGACATCCTTCAGGAGATATGAATACAACACCAATACCATTGCCGAGTGTGTTACATGCCCCATCAAAAACAAGGGTCCATCGAGATCCTTGTTCAGGTCCGTCATATGGCCTAAATTCTTCACAGTTGTTTACCATCATGATGTCTTCATCTAGTAATTCGAACTTCATGGACTGGTAGCCTTCTACAGCTTGGTGACCAAGGTGATCAGCTAGTACACTGCCCTTTATTGCTTTCTGGGTATTATATTGTATGTCATATTCTGTCAGGATCATCTACCATCTTGCTATTCTCCCAGAGAGAGCAGGTTTCTCAAAGATGTATTTTATTGGATCCATTTTAGATATCAACAAGGTAGTATGGGTCAACATATACTGTCTTAGCCGAATAGAAGCCCATGCCAAAGCACAACAAGTTTTCTCGAGCAGTGAATATCTTGTTTCACAGTCGGTAAACTTTTTGCTCAAGTAATAAATGGAGGGCTCTTTTTGGCCAGACTTGTCATGCTGCCCCAGCACACACCCCCATTGAATTTTCAAAAATGGTCAGATACATGATCAATGGTCTTCCCTCGACTGGTGGCATTAAAATAGGAGGCTCTTGCAAATACTCTTTGATTTTGTCAAAAGAAATTTGGCACTCATCTTTCCATTTGACTACCTGATCTTTCTTCAGTAGTTTGAAGATTGGTTTACAGGTAGTTGTCAGGTGAGAAATGAATCTGGCAATGTAGTTCAAGCGTCCTAAGAATCCTCTGACTTCCTTCTCAGTACGAGGAGCAGGCATCTCTTGTATTGCTTTCACCTTGGCAGGATCTACTTCAATACCCTCTTGCTGACGATAAAGCCTAGGAGCTTACCAGACCTTACCCGGAATGTGCATTTATTTGGGTTCAACCTCAACTTGTATTTCTTTAGCCTCTCAAATAGTTTCTGTTAATGATCAAGATACTCTTCTTCTATTTGAGATCTAGCTATCATGTCGTCCATATAGACTTCTATTTCGTGATGTATCATGTCGTGAAATAGAGCTACCATGGCACACTGATAGGTTGCCCTAGCATTCTTCAGTCCGATCAAAATTACCTTGTAGAAAAATGTGCCCCATTGTGTGACAAAGGTTGTCTTCTCCATGTCCTCAGGCGCCATCTTGATTTGGTTATAATCTGAGAAACCGTCCATGAAGGAAAACACTTTGTGTTGTGCAGTATTGTCAACTAAGATGTCAATATGGGGAAGTGGGAAATCATCCTTAGGGCTTGCCCTATTCAAATCTCTGTAGTCCACGCACATTCGTACATTACCGTCGTTTTTGGGCACGGGAACGACATCGGTAACCCATTGCGGATAGGAGGTGACGGCCAAGAATCCAGCGTTGAATTATTTCATGACTTCTGCTTTAATCTTCTCTGACATGTCAGGTCGCATACTACGAACTTTTTTCTTTACTGGTGGGAAATCCTCTTTTGTAGGTAGACGATGTACCATAATGTCTGCATCAAGTCCTGGCATGTCTTCATACGACCAGGCAAATAACTCAACATACTCGTGTAACAACTGAATCAACTGCTCCTTGACACTGGGTTCCAGATTGGCACCCACCTTGACCTCTCTTTTATCTTCTTCGGTACCTAGGTTGATTGTATCCACGGGTTCCTCGTAGGGATGAATTGTTCTCTCTTCTTGTTGTAGCAATCTGGCAAGTTCCCCTGGTACTTCACAATCTTCCTCACCATCGTCTTTGGCTTGGTAGATTAGAATTTCAGAGTCACAGAAGGCAATAGCAGAACCGTTATCCTTGGGATCCCTAATGGATGTAGACCTGCATTGTGAGTGTGAGTGTGTGTAAGGGTATAGCTATCTTTGAAGGAAATGAAAAATGTAAAAGAGAAATACAATGAGCACAAAGTTTATATTCAAAACGTCCATGATTCATTGATGTCATATGGAAATGAGATAATAACCCTTACAAATGGACCATTGTGCCTCGGGTAAGACACAAGGTTTTAAGAGTTTGAATTTTTTTAATATTACAGATCCAACAAAATGTAAAGACAAATTACTGTGGGATAAAAGTGACCGGGACAAAATCTCTAGCCTCCCAGTTGCTGGGCCCTCCACTGACAGTTGGGAATATCCAATCCTCCAGGTTGCAACCCTCTTCATCATCCTCTATCGTGTTGACTTCACGGTTGCTGATCTTCAGGGGTGGTCCTCCGGCACGATCGCGGGGTACAATCTTATGAGCACCTGAAGTGAAACCTATGCCAAACTTGTCAGACTTGTATGGGATATATGGGAGTTGTCCCTAAATAGTGCACCCACCTTCTTCTATTACTGCTTTTGCATCCTTCAAAGATGACATCTTGAGTGGAGGCCTTGTGATCTTGGGAACAACCCTGGTTACTGCCACATCTTGCGGGACTTCCTCAAAGTGTTGGAATGGAGTTTCAATAAATTCACCATCTAACTCCACATATCTGAAGGAATTGAGATGGCTGATCATATACTCTTCTTCTCCATGAACGATGATAATCTTCCCTTGAATCAGATACTTCAGCATTTGGTGTAACATAGAAGTAACAGCGCCAGCATTGTGAATCCATTGTCGTCCTAGCAAGCAGGAGTATGAAGGGCGAATATCCATTACATAAAAAGTTGAATCAAATGTTTGGGTTCCAACCTTTATGGAGATATCCACTTCCCCATGCACCATTCTTTTTGAGCCGTCAAAAGCCCTCACTACTATATTGCTTGGTTTCAATGTCAATCCCTTGCAGTCAAGCCTATCAAGAGCCTTTTTAGGAAATACATTCAGAGATGATCCGGTGTCCACCAAAACATGAGCCAAGGTTGTGCCCCTACATTCCACTGAGACATGCAATGCCTCATTATGCTTCCTTCCTCTTGGCGTTAAATCAGCATCCGAAAAACCTAGACCATTATCTGCAATCAAGCTGGCTACACGGTCTTGGAACTGGTCGGTAGATGTTTCTTGGGGTACATGAGAAGTTTTCAAGAATTTTGCCAAGGCTCTTGCATGAGCCTCTGAACATAGTAGTAAAGCCAGCATGGAAATTTTGGATGGAGTTTGCCCCAGTTGTTCAACTAAATCGTAGTCGCTTCTTTTTATGATCTTTAGAATTTCCTCCATCTCTTTCTGGGAGGTCTCGGGGATAGCCAGTGATTGTGCCTTCGTCCGGACAGGCTCAATCAGAATACTTTTACCTCGAGTCTTGATGAACTCGGCAACAGGAATGTTAGTAGGAGTGATAGCAGGGATTGTAACAGCTTTGTCAGTTGGAGCATTGGTGGAGATGATTGTGGGACTGGGAATAGCCTTCGGAGGAGAAACAACATCAGGAATGATTACGGGTCCAGAAACTGCTTTTGGGGGAGCAATTTCTGGAGAGAATATCCTTCCGCTTCGGGTAATCTTGCTAGTCCCAGCAATGTTACTGATATTGGAGTCATCCTTCTCAGAACTTGAATCTTCGGCAGCTGGCCAATCTTGCTTGATACCGTGGTAGTAGACGTCCCCTCCTTAATTCAATGGTACGATTTTATCTGACAAATACAGGATAGTCCAGGCATTGTAATTATCAAAGGAGCTACTTTTGGAACTGATGTAATTCTAACGGGTCTTTTGGTGGAGACCCTGGAAGAATTGTCGTAAATGGTCACAATGGAAACATCATTATAAGAAACATGTGGAACAAAAGTCTTTTCGAACAAAATCTCCTTGTTATCTATTAGGCACTGAACACCTGCTTTTCAACAAAGGAGAGCTGGTTCGTGAGGACAAACAGAAATGACAGCTTTCATCACAGCCCGGGAAAACACTGGCATTCAATAAGTTCTTTTTGATAGTCAGGAGTGAGGTCATAAGTTCATCAACTGAAGTAACAAATATATCCTCTTCAATGGCGTTGGCATTATGGCCGTGCTTGGGCATAGGGGCAGAAATGACATTGGGATTTTCTGGCGCATCGAATTCAATCTATTTGGCTTCAAGGAGGTCTTGTACTTTGTTCTTTAGAGCCCAACAGTTGTTAGTGTCATGGCCGGGACTCTCAGAGTGGTATGCACAGTGGGCATTAGGATGATAGTGAGGAGATGTTGTGTTAGGGTTCTTTGGAGCTTCTTTCAAAGTCACTAGGTTGGATCTTAACAGATGCGGCAATACTTGAGATAGTGTCATGTTAATTCTGGTTAACTGTCTGACTGGTCTTTCCATTCTTGGTTGGTTGTTTCTTTGCTGATCAGGCGCAGGTTTAGGAATCATAACAGCCCCCACCATTTGACGGCGTTCGGCCCTATCTTTATTTCTCCGAGGATAAACAACAACCACTTCTTTCTTTCTGATAAAAGGCTTCTTTACAGCAGTAGAGGATGCATATTTTTGAATCTTTCCACTTTTTATCCCGGCTTCTACCCTTTCTCCGGTCAATATTAGTTCATTAAAACCTGCCGATGAACTCCCAATTAGATGATTGAAGAAGGGACCAGACAAGGTTCCCAAAAACATGTCTACTAATTCTCTTTCAGATAGTGGAGGTTGAACTCTTCTGGCCAAATCTCTCCATTTTTGCGCATAGTCCTTGAAGCCTTCATTTGAAACCATGGCCATACTCTGGAGTTAAGTACGGATAGGCGCAAGATCAGTGTTGTATTGGTATTGTTTGTAAAAGGCTGCAGCAAGATCTTCCCAGTTATGAACATTGGCTCTTTCTAACTGATAAAACCAATCAAGTTGAGTTCCAAATAGATTGTCTTACAAGAAGTGTACCCATAAATCTTTGTCAACGGTATGGGGATGGATTTTCCTCACATAGGATCGGAAATGCATTTTGGGGCATGAGACTCCGTCGTATTTGGCGAACACAGGTGCTTTGAATTTTTGAGGAATGACAATTCCTGATACCAGTCCCAACTCCTCAAAGTCCAATCCAGGCACTTTTTGGATTTCCATTGCACTCAACCGTTCTTCTAGATGCTTATACTTGTCTTCGATCGGAGGGTATTGTTCTTCAGAATAGTCTTACTCTTCCTCTTCCTCTTCTGAATCAGACTGAACAACCGTTTCCTTGCCCTTCCCATCTTGATTGTCTTTTTCGCAGGATGTCATTGCGAAGTCTAAGGCCCTTCTTGTCTGCCCTTGGAATCTTCTTCCCATGTTCAGAATTTCGGTTATCTTCTTCGTCTTCTTTTTCTTTTCCTCAACTAGCAAGGTCTTCAACTCTTCTTGCCCTTTGGCCAGAGTTAAGAACAACTGTTGGAACTGTGCATTCTGAGCTTGGAGGTCCTTCACCGTTTTCTCGAGATCCATCTTACTGAAATAAACAGTAGAGAGATGAGGAGACTTGTTGCAAGAAACATGTTTATGTTATGATGAATGATAAATGCGTATGCAATGATTTCAAGGATTTTTTTTAAAATTCAAATTTGTTTTTGACAAAAAGGAAACACACGTTATATTAATAATTTAAAGTTTTGAGTACATCAATGCCTTCTTGGGAAAAATAATACAAAAACTCTAAGATAAAAAGGTAGTACGCATCCTCTTTAGCGCAATGTAGGCATTCAGAGTCTGCTTCTCATGAAGTAGCCTAGTGAGTTCCAAAAACTTCTTCTCATGAATTGGGCTTCAAAAGTATCTCGCTCCCCCTTGAGTTGTATCCAATCTCTTTGTAAGTCTTCAAGAGAGGTGGGCATGTCAGGATGTAGGATAGTGTATGGAACATCTCCTTCCATGACAGGCTCAATAATTACCGGGAGAATGGAAGGATAAGGCATCATCAGACTTTGAGCACGAGTTCGTACCCATTTGAGGTAAGGCTCAAGAGGGATGGAATTCTTTTTGCCCCAAAGTCTTGCTATCTACCTTTTTTAACATCCTCCAAGCTCGGATAAATATTTGGCGAATACCTTGATCATCGTTGTTGTAGTCAAATACCAAACATTGAATCAACATCTCATACGGGCCATCCCTTCAGGCGTAACCAAACTGTCTTAAGGCTAAGCAAGGGTTGTAGGTGATACCTCCCCTAATACCAAGTAAAGGGACAATAGGTAATTCTCCACAATGGTCGACAATAGTAACATTCTCTATGGATCAGGAGCACCAATGAATGTCTGAATGTTTGAGTGTCATTAACCTTTATGACCACCTTGAACCTTGCTCGTTCGTTAATACAGATTGGGGAAGATGCGAAATAAACCATCTTTCCAGGAGAGGAGTGCAACACATAAGAACACCTCTTTTCCTCATTTTACGTGTGTGAAAAGAGTGTAGGATATCCCCTAGTAATGTAGGCACCGGGTTGCGGAATATGAAGATTTTGACGGTGTTCACGTCTATGAGTTGGTCAGGATTTAGAAACAAAACCATTCCATAGATTAGGAGAGCCACAATTTCCTCAAAATCTAGCAGGTCCAAAGAATTCCAACAGTTTTTGGCTTTCTCAAACAAGAACTTTGCTAGGAAACCTTTGACACCACTCCTTGTTTCCCAATGAGTTGTCACATCAGATGAGTGCAAGTGTAGAGCTTGAGAAATCTCTTCTGTCTTTGGGTCTCTTTTCATACCGTCGAAAAGTAGTTGATTGAGAATGGGAATTCTCAAGAGTCGGGAGAATTCTTCCAAAGTAGGCACAAGTTAATAGTCAGGAAATGTGAAGCAATAGTGTAAAGGATCAAAGAACTGAAAGAGCACCTTCATCATGTCCTCATCTGTGTTGGAGGTGACCAAGTTGAGTAGGCGACCATGTCTCTCGGTGAATGGAGAGTTTTCAGGAATGCTTGAAGCTAGCTCCTTAAGTTGTGGAGGGATCCTTACAAGGTTGACTTGAATAGTTTTCTTGCAAAGAGAATCCATATCCTACAAAATAAGAACAAAGATGAATCCAAAAATCCTTGAAATGGTTAGTGAATGTGTATGATGTTATGATGTTCATGATGTTATGTACAAGTATGTATATAAAAACAAAGTAAACAAATCCTTAGGTTTAGGCTTGCATGGAGTTTTATAGGTAAGTACCCTCTTGAAGTTTAGTTGGCTCAATCCTGTCCTAGTAATAGTAATCGAGTTCTAAAGAGCTCAATATCACTGGTTTGTTTTTTGGTCATTGTTTCAGCACAAGCCTCTTTAATGGAGACCGAAATATCCCAAGAAACCAAACCTCAATGAGTGTAGTATCGAGTATCTACCAACTTCGGACTGCACCAAATCCGATCATCTCACTACATCCTAAAGGCCAAGTTGGTCAAGTAAAGATTCTAAAAGTTCATTAGTGCTTTATGACATCACTCAGCGGCCCCGTATTCTCTTTGATTAACTCAAAGGCTACCGGTACCCACAAATATGTCGCACTAACGTAGCTATTGTTTAGACCATGTCGGTATACCCCGCACAGTTTCTACAATGTATTGATACTTACCTATAATGTATCCCAAATTCGGGTAGAGGATTCAAACTCAAACAAAGAACCATATTGTAAAGCATACAAGTCAGACAATGAAAGCAAATAAATGTGATCTAGCCCTAAGGTAACCCCACTTTTAGAATTTTTCCCCAACAGAGTCGCCAGTTCTGTGATACGGTGGGAGAACTGACTTGAAGGTTTTGCGTTTGATCACAAATTTTGTGGTTAGCAAGAGTCGCCACCAACTTTTCTTTTATCCAAAAGGAAAGGTGAAAAAGCACAGGAAAGACCTTTGAGATTATTTCTTGAGTTCGGGGGTAGATTATGAAAAGGGAAGGTATTAGCACCCTTTTCATCTATGGTTTTCCATGGGCTCTTAGTTACTTGCTAGATCACTTGCTTTTGTTTGAAATTGTGCTTTGTGTGGTTTTTGAAAGTATTTTGTAAAGAGGCCATTGTTTAGGCAATCTTTGTAATGATTCTTGTTTGTAAGAATGTATACAAAGATGTTAATCTTTTGAAAATGTTTTCAAATTTTGTAAGATGTTTTGAAAATGTAGGTGTTTTTTTTAAATAGCAAGGATGTTTGTTTTGAAATGGAGCAAGTAATTAGGAGCAATCTACCTACTCAAATGTCTTTCTTGTTCATTTTCTTTTCCTTTGAAATTGTTGTCTTACCATTGATTTGGTAAGCAACCCTATCTTTGGATGTAAACGGGACGGGCGTGGGTCATCGTATAACCATGATTAGCAATGTTGCAAGGTATCTTAGCATTATTTTTAAGGGACTAAGATCATTTGTAAGGCAACTTAGATAGCGTCATCGAGGGACTATGATCTTGTATTTGTTTGTTTTTGCTAAGATACCTTACATGCGTAATATGACCATTTTGTATAAGCCAACCAAGTGGGATAACCCTAGGGGTGCTTGTGTGCAAGTGTATCATTTTCATGCTTGTTTTTATCTTGAATTAGGGTTTTCTAAGTATTGGTTTTAGTCTTTCCATACAAATCTTAATTACTAGCATGTTATATAAAAGCGATAAATTGCGAAATTTAAAGTTACTACGCTATTACAACATTTGTGTGTGTGTGTGTGGGGGGGGGGGGGGGGTATACAAATTCATGAATGGGGATTGCAAGAATTTAAACCTAATTAGTCTATTACAACCATATTGAGTTGATATCAATGTACAAGGAAATAAATAAATACAAAGTAATAAAATGAATGAATTGTACAAAAATGTAAAAAATGTAAAGAGAATGTATCTTTGTTTGATTTTCATGAAAAAGGGATTTTGTATTGACTTAATTAAATAAAGAAAATAATTAATTGAATTTGAATTTTATTAAGAAAAGATTTTAATGAAACCCTAATTCTATAAATTAATCAAAAGAAAATAAGTTTAAGAAAAGTATTTTTAGTATTTTTATCTTTAAAAATATTTATAGTATTATATAATATTTTTAGTCTTTTTTATATCAAAAATAATGTATTTAAATTAATGTGAAAGAAAATAACTAATAACCTAATTTTATTTATTTACAAGATAATAAGTAAAAAATAAATAAAGTATAATAAATAAAAATATTTTGTGAGAAAAATAAGATAAACTAATTCAAAATATAAATATATCATTTTTTGTATTTTATGATTTTTTTTCCAGTATTTCTTATGATTTTTATGAGCTAGGATGTTAAAGCTTGTCCTCTAGCTCACAAATAGTGACTATGTTTATAAGCAACAAGTTTGGAGACCTCTTGTTGATCAGAATTTAAAATCACAAGTTTATGCATAACATGTGATTTTTGAGAAATTCAAGTTTCAAAGTCTTGTGTACTTGCTAAGATACAGTGGTTATACTATAAACAAGCTTGCTTCTGACTTTGTGTATGGAGTGTGATCAGAGGGAACAAGTTAGAGGCTCAATGTGAACTTTATGCAAAAAGCTTGCTTTTCAAGAATGGTAATGTCAACTTTGTGCCATTAATGGAAATGCAACTTGGATAATAACTTAATTGTTTGGATCAAAGCCCTAACAGCTGTGTAAACATTTAATTATGGAGTGACAAACAAGTTTGAGGTCTGCAAAGAAAAGATTATGCAGCCTAGCATGGATTTGGTTCATGTGTTCATCAAAAATGGCTTGTAATTCAAGTGACAAAACCCTAACTTCATCTCTTCGATTCTCCCTACTCAAGAATGATCTCAAGGATTTCATAGACATTTTGGAAAGATTGGAATGTAATATACAACTCATCTTTGAATTACTTTTGAATATTCCCCTTGGAACTATATGAAAAAGTGTCATGAAGTTAGGTCAAAATCCAGACCAAATTAGGGCAAAATTTCACAAAGTGTTTAGTTTCATGACCCTATGTTCTTAAAATCATAACTTGATATCCAAGCACTTTTGGAAGGAGTTGTGTAAAGAAAAGTTGTAGATTTCATGGAGATATACAACTTTCATGTTGGAAGTTTCTCTTGAATCATCTTGCATCATGGTGAAAGTTTTGTTCAAAGTTATGAAAAAACATGAAATTTCCAACACTTAGAAAAATTTCTAAGTTTAGAAATTTTGACTTTTCAAAAATGAAATCTTAACTTTTTTATTTATTGATGAATAAGTTTCTTATTTTAACATGTTTTGATGAATTGTGACCTTTGACACTTGAATTTGACCAAAAAATCAAAATTTGACTTTTCAGTATACAGTTGACTTTTGATCAGTTGACTGAAAAATTTATCTGTGAATCCTTTGAACTTGGGATGTTTTGAACCATGTCATTAGGTAAAAATTATGTAATTGGACTCTTGAGATCATGACTTAAACCAATTGGTCATTTTCTAGGTCAAAAATCAGAAATTGCCCTTTCCCAGTCAAAACCCTAATTTTGACCATTTTGCCCTTTTGGAGATTTGATCAAATTTCTTGAGGAGTTGTGGTCCAAATTTGATAAAATGATACATATGAGTTTAAAATGTTGATGTGGATAAAAAATTATGAAGTTTTACTGTAAATTGTCCATAGTTGACTTTTTCCCCAATACAGTTGATTTTTAGGTCAACTGCTCAATTTACTGAGCAAAAATGTGATCCAAGGCTTGAAACTTGACATGAGTGATCTTGGGGGTCCATAATGATCCATGAAAGTCATATGGGGCATTATAAGTTCGAAAATCCCTGTGCAATCTCAAACCCTAATTTTGGTCATCAGTGTTTAAGGAGGTGTTTTGAGCTGATCAAACCCTAGTGCAGTCTTGGGTCAAGGGAGATCTTGTGAGCAAATTCTTGATAAGTGAGAAGGCAAATTTTAGGGTACAACAACTTGATCTTTATTCTTCAAGGTATAAGCCCATATTTTCTGAGAACAATCATCAATGAAAGTCACAAAATAATATGCACCACCAAGTGATCGTGTCTTCATCATACCACACACATCGAAAGTACTAAATCCAACACTTTTAATTTCCTCTTTAGTTCAAATGACATAAAGGAAATTTGATTTTGCTTACACGTCAAACAATGTGAACACTTTCTCAGCTTTGCATCGGAGACACCATACAACACATTCTTTTTTGCTAAAATGCTCAAACCTTTTTCACTCATATGACCCAAACGCTTGTGCCATAATTCAGATGATCCATCATTATCACAAGTGTTGATGTAGTACTTTGTAACCCCAAGTTTGATGATATACAAGTTAGAATTCCTTTTTCCTTTAGCAACCACCATTGATCCTTTCTTTAACTTCCACTCATTGTTCGAAAAAGAATTATCATATTCCTCATTATCCAACTTTCCAACAGATAAAAGATTGAATTGAAATTCCAAAACTCCTTTGAGAACTAGAGTTGTCCCATTGCAAGTTTTGACACAAATATCTACCATTCTGATGACATTATCTTTCCCATTATTTCACATACGAACAACCCCAAAGTCACTGGTCTCGTAAGTAGAAAAAAGATCATGTATCGAGGTTGCATGAGTAGAAGCACCACTATCAATCACCCACGGCTCTAGATACCACTTGATGGAAGGAAATCACAAATGCAACGAAATAAAATTACAAGACAATCTCTCTCAAATATCAAATGCAACTTAGAGACAATTAACAAAAAACACACCAAACAAAACAACACAATTTTATCGCAGAAAAACCTTTGTTAACTAGAAATAAAAAAACTATGAGACCCGTATGCCACTTAAAATCTCCACTATAATCAACATTTTAACAAGAAAGGTTCTCTATAACACTAGTTATATGTATACATAAACATCATCAAGGTTTGGAATCAATCTTGGAATACAACAAGAATCAAGAGAGATAAAACAGCCCATAAACATCAAGAAATTCAGACCTCAAAGATGAACTCGACATACTGACTTAGAAAGCTCTGAATCTAATGAAAACCGTTTAGAATGTGATCCTATGAGTCTTGAGTGTTGTTTCAAAATTTTAGGACGATCCGATCGTTGAATTTTGTCTACTAAAAACTTCAAATTTGAATGAAATGAGGGCTCTATTTATAGTGTTTAGGATTGGGATTAGTGGTAATTTGGTAATTGATTCTTGGAGCCAAAATTTGAATTAATGATAATTATTTAAAAAATTAGAGCCAAAATTTGAATTAATGAATATTTTTTAAAAATGCAAGATTGACACCAAAATTTGAATTAATGATATATCTTTCAAAAAATTAAGAAAAATTGGAGCCAAAATTTGACAAGCTTAAAATTGCTGATATTTTTTTTTAATTTTCACTATGTGCAAATCGATTGCACTATATTGTAAATCGATTTGCATAGTGTGTTTTTTCAAAAATTGTGCAAAATGCACTATATGCAATCGATTGCATCAGTAGAAAAAATGAATATTTTTTTATTTTTTCCTTTGCAAATAGAGATTTTAGGAAAATAATACCGGAAATCCTTATTCGTCATATGCTTTGACTCGGTACCTACAAAACACAAATATTCAAAGACAAATAAAAATATTTTTTGTATTTTGATTATAAGTTAGTCAACAACACATATACAAAATACACAACTAAGGTGTTTGGAGATTCCTCAAGAGAAAACTTAAAGATAGGAGATAGAAAAAGAGGAAGAACCAACCCTAATGTGATCTTGTTATGATCGAGTTGATATGATATGATAGAGGAATCTTAGGGGCAAAAGTTAAGGTATAACAAACCCCTTTCAAAATGGTTGGAAAAAGGATTACATCACGTGTGACATATCGTTATGGAGTAGCGTGTAGTTATAAGTTAGTTGTTTCAACCACGGTGTAGAGATCATGATAGTAAGGCATGACGCACTTTATATATCACAACGGATATGAATAAGAATTTTTGTGATATATACACTTAGGTAATGGATTCAAAATCTAACACCAATAATTTATTTGGAAAATAGTTAACATTTCACCATGGTTAGAATAAATAACCGTTGTGGAAAGTACCTCGGGTTTTTTATATAATATGTAGATTGCTTGTTTTTCCATACACATCACTAAAGAAATATAAGCATTAAAATTGATGAAGAAGTATATAATCTGAAAATTGAACTATTTTTGAAAACCAACTTAAACAAGCCATTATTTTCTGAATTGCATGCGTCTCATCATTCATTTCCCGCTTTTTAACATATAGAAAGTGGTTTAATGGTCTAACTCCTTCATGGCATCGATTCCTTCGATTCTAGTTTAATTTCAATAACAAAAAATTATTGACTAAGTCTATCTTATCATCGTCACTTATCATCGTGATTGTTATGATGACTTATCATCATAACAATTATGATGATAAGTGATGATGATGAGGTAGATTTAGCCAATAAAATGTTGTTATTGAAATTAAACTATAAGAGAAGATATTGATGTAATAAAGGGGTCAGGTCATTAAACCATATTCTATATGTTAAAGAGAGTGAAACAAAGGATGAGACGCATGCAATTCGGAAAACATTGATTGATATAAGTTGGTTTTCAAATACAACTTAATTTTCAGATTATAAGTTTCTATGTCAATTTAAATGAATATATTTAAAGTGAAGAGTTAGTGAAACAAACAATCTACATAGAATATAATAAACTCAACTTAATCTTCTATAATCTTCTATCAATTTTCATAATAATTTAAAGAACAAAATGTTGCTAGCTCACAAGAATTCTCTTTTCTTCTGACTTAGCAGTGTTTTATTCTTATTCTAAGAATATTAATCAACAACAACAATATACAAAAGCATTTGTCAACAACACAACATCATACGACAACACCAGATATATTAGAATGTTTCAAGGACGCACATTTTATTGAAACTAATTGTGGAACTGGAATCAATTATGATGTTCATCTATTTTATGATGCTATGAAAAAAGAAATATATGGTGGATGGAGTTTATACAATAGCTTCATACTTCTTATATTTTTTCTCATAGCAACACAAACTGGATGAAGTTTACTGCTGCACTTATTTCTTCATTCACTTTCCCTATGAAGAAGCCTCTTTTCTTGTGACTTAGCAGCATGCAACATAACAACATCATCAACATACACGTAAAAGAGAGAATATGGAAAAATATTTTTCAACAAAGCAATAACATGCAACAACATATAACAATAAAAAAAACCATAAACTATCTAACAAGAAGAAAATCATGTGAAACATAACAACAACATACAAGAAAACAAGAGAATAAGGAAGAAGAAAAAGAATACATTTATGTATGAAGAACAAGTTTTACGGCTATATTGTAGAATAGGAATGCTAATGACGAAGAAGAAGAGAAAAAATGGGTGTTATAGTTTTGCTGTGAAAGATACGCCGATACTGTCAAGAAGCGAGAGTTAATTCGCTTATATATGGGTAAATAATTTCACAATGGTGGACATAACCAACCATGATGATAGTTGTGTGTGTGTGTGTGTGTGTGTGTGTGTGTGTGTGTGTGTGAGGTTCGAACCCATGAAAGATTATCTGTATCACCACGGTTAGTTCATCAACCGTTATTATATTCTAACAATTATTAATTAAAATTAAAATAAATATGTTAGCGCCTGAGTTTGGAGAACTCACCAAAGTGATTGGAAGAACCATGGTGACCTGAGATTTGTTGTTTGTGCGTTTTGTAGTAGTGGGACCATTACATGTCATAATATTTGATTGTAGAGGAATCTACTGCACGTGCAAACTTATGTTGTGCCCCAAAATCTGGTACATGTAGTTTGAGAGAATGTCTGGTTGTATAACAGGAACATCAGTATGCAAAATAAAGTCACTAGAACTTAGACAGTTGCGATTTAGATCAAATGGAGGCCACCTAAAGTATATTTGATATGCCTTAATTCTAACGGGGCAGTGCAAGATGGGAAAGATGCAGGATGCGGAGGAGTGTTTAGATGTTGTCATGTTAATTGGTTAAGAGGATATGTTAAGCATATAGGACATTGCAGTAGTTATGCAATTGAGCTTTAGGGCATTTTAGAGGGCCTGGAAGCTTCTCGGGACAGAGATTACAACCGTCTTGTTATTCAAGATGATAGAAAAGTTGTGGTGTAAGTTATCACTAAGTCATGTTGATTCGGGGTCAAGCCTAAATCTGATTAGAAGAATTCTACAATTAGCTAGCAACATTGGAAAATTGTTCATAGAGTCCATATACATAAAAGTCAATTATTATGCGGACACCCTCGCGAAACAATGGACCTCAAAAGCATGGAGATTAATTGTATATGATGTTTGTCCATGTTATGTGTACCATAATATTGTTGGAACAAAGGATTCAAGAAAGATGATATTGTGAAAACAAGAAGAAGAAGAAGAGAGAGAGAGAGAGAATGATGAGTTAGTTATATGTAATTAACTATATAAACTGAAATGTATTATTTGCTGCTACTGCACTGCTATTACAAACACAATGGCCCTTTATATAGGCAAAATAGTCCAGGCCCAAATACATGCTAAAAGCCCAAATAACTACATAACAAGAATTAACCAACTAACACACCCCCTTAATTCATGTTATCAAGACTTCTCATCCCAATTCCTTTCTTTAACTCTTCGAACCTCACTTTCTTCAGAGGTTTAGTGAATATGTCAGCTAGTTGCACTTCTGTATTGCAATGTTTTATTTCAAGCTTCCCTTTGTTGACTTGATCCCTCAGAAAATTATACCTTCTTTCAATGTGTTTACTTCGACCATGACACATTGGGTGATTCGTAAGGTTTATAGCTGACTTGTTATCAACAAACAACTTCATCTTTGATTCCGTTATTCTGAGTTCTTCAAGTAGCATTTTGATCCATGTTGCTTGGCATGCATCATATGATGCAGCCACATATTCTGCTTCGCATGATGACAAAGCCATAATGCTTTACTTCCTCGAACTCTAGGAGATTGGAGCTCCTTCGATCATGAAAATGTAGCCTACAATACTCTTCTTTTTGTCTTGATCTCCACTGATGTCTGAGTTAGTGTATCCATGAACTTCGACATCTGAGTTGTTCTTCGAATTCTTTGGTAACACCACACCATGATCAATAGTTCCCTTTATGTATCTCAACACCCTCTTTACTGCGATGAGATGACATTCTTGAGGCTTCTTCATAAATATGCTCAACAATCCTACACTTTGACAGATATCTAGTCTAGTATTGCAAAGATACCTCAAGGATCCAATGATTTGTTTGTAAAGGGTCGAACTTACAAACTCATCATTCGATTCCTTTTTCAGCTTTGCTCCAGTCGCTAATGGAGTAACAACTTCCTTACAGTTGCTCATATTGAGCCTCTTTAGTATATCTTGAGCATAATTTGTTTTGATGCAAGAAAAATCCTTCTTCGACGTCTTTGAATTCCATTCCCAGGAAATAAGAGAGATTCCCTAAATCAGACATTTTGAATTCCTGCATTAACTTTAACTTTACCTTCAATATCTCAGCTTCATTTGCTCCTGTAATGAGTAAGTCATCAACATAGATACATAAAATGATCTGATTGACACTTTCGATATTATTTACATATACTCCACACTCAAAGACACACTTTATGAAACATGCTTCGATTAGGAAGCTATCTATCCTTTTATTCCAAGCTCTAGGAGCTTGCTTTAAGCCATAGAGAGCCTTCCTTAATTTTTAAACTTTCGACTCCTGCCCTTTAATGTCGAAACTTGGTGCTTAAGTAACGTAGACTTCTTCTTCCAATTGACCATTCAAAAATGCTGACTTCACATCAAGTTGGTGTATTTTCCATCCTCTACTTGCAGCTATTGAAACAACAATCCTGATTTTTTCGATCCTCGCAACAGGCTCATATACTTCATTGAAGTCAATACCAGGTTTTTGTAGAAAACCTCTGGCCACCAATCTTGCCTTATAATTTACAATCTCACCATTTGGCCTTCGTTTCACCTTGTAGATCCATTTCACATCGATTGGTTTCTTGTTGGTTCTTTCGACAAGCTCCCAAGTATTTTTCTTCTCAATGGCTCTAAGTTATTCTTTCATGGCTTCACACCAATTCGAATTGCTCAAGGCTTCACCCAAATCAATTGGTTCTACTTCAACCATTATCATGGCTTCTTCGATTAAGTCACCATCTACATCGATTGCTTGATCTGGAAACCTCTCATATCCAGTCATCCTAGTCTACTCAGTTCTTGTTCTTGTGGATCTTCTTTCATTTTGTACATGTGGTTCTTCATTTTGACTTATTGAAACTCCAATCTCTTCATCTTCTTCAAACACAGTTGTGACTGTGTCTGATTCATGTCGAACTGAACTTCGACTCCAATACCATCCTTTACTTCCGTCTACAAGAACATCTCTACTGATCACTAGTTTATCTTCAATTGGTCAATACAACTTGTATGTGTTGGGGGGAGATACTAGGAGCGTTGATACATAGTGTAGGATTAGGCACCTTTGTGAGAGACACACCACTTATCCACCTAAAACCTTAAGGTGATAGGTGAGTGGATTCTCCCACTTATATATGCTTAAGTCTCCACATTCCTATCCAATGTGAGACTATTTCCACACTTACTCACACTTTCTATATTATTCCAACACTCCCCCTCAAGTATGAGTCCATAATGCTCCCCCACTTGTACCACCACTAACATATTGCAACGGAACACCGCTTCCTGGGTGCATTTCGATACAAGTCTCTTCTGGTCCATTTCTTGAACCAAAGGCTCTGATACCACTTTTGGGGGGAGATACTAGGAGCATTGATACACAGTGTAGGACTAGGCACCTTTGTGAGAGACACACCACTTATCTACCTAAAACTCTAAGGTGATAGGTGAGTGGGTTCTCCCACTTATATATGCTTAAGTCTCCATATTCCTATCCATGACTATTTCCTCACTTACTCACACTTTCTATATTATTCCAACAATATACACCAGTCGAATGATAACCTATGAGCACCGTGACTTCACTTCGATTATCCAGCTTCTTTCTAAATTGTTCAAGTACATGCCTGAAACACATTGATCCAAAAATTCTAAAATGACTTACATTTGGCTTCGACCCTGTCCAAGCCTCATGTGGGGTCTTTTAGACCATCTTCTTCGTTGGGCATCTATTTAGAATGTACATTGCTGCCGAAGCTGCTTCAGCCCAAAATCTCTTAGGCATATTCTTAGCTTTCAATATACTTCTCGTCATGTTCACTACACTTCTATTCTTTCTCTCAGCTATGCCATTATGCTGAGGCGTATAGGGTGCAATAACCTCATGCTCTATACCTTCCTCATTGCAAAATCTAGCAAATTCAGCAGAAGTATATTCACCACCACCATCAGTTCTTAACTTCTTCAATTTGCAGCCACTTTATTTCTCAGCATGCAACTTGAACTTCTTGAAATGTGTGAATACCTCACTCTTCCTTTCAATAAGGTAAATCCACATATGTCTGGTGAATTCATCAATGAAAGTAAAGAAATACTTGTTACCTCCATTAGACTTTACTTCAACGGGTCCACACACATCTGAATGAACCAGCTCTAGTTTTTGCCTTGATCTTATAGGAAAATCATGTTTGAACGCCTTCCTTGTTTGTTTAGCTTTGCAGCATTCCTCACATATCTGCTTTGGTTCCTTCACATACGACAACCCAAGCACCATTCTTTTCTTATTGAGCATACATAAACTCTTGAAGTTTAGATTTTCATACCTGTGATGCCATAGCCAATTCTTGTCTTCTTCTGTAGTTAAAGTAAGACATTTGTCATCTGATGTGTTGAGTTCAACCCTGAACGTTTTGTTCTCCGCCAATGGTGCTTTCATTATTAGCCTCCCATCAGCTCAATATACCTTCATTTGATTATTCTCCAACTTCATATTGAAGCCTTTTACAAGTAATTGACCTACACTTATCAAGTTACTTGTCATCGAAGGTACATACAGTACTTCAGTGATTGTAGCCTTTCGACCATCATTTTTTATAATCGAAATATCTCCTTTACCACTTGATTTGATATGCCTGCCATTTGCAAACTTTATCACCTTTTAGACTGACTCGTCTAACTTGGTAAACCAGTTTTTATTGCCAGTCATGTGGTTGCTACATCCTGAATCCATATACCACATGTTGTTTTTCTCAGTATTCAATTGAGTGTTCACCGGCAACAACACACCATCAGAATCACTACTTCCAGCTCGTGCATATTGAGCTTCATCACTATCTTTCAACTTCGCAGCTTTCTTTCTTCGACAGTCTTTAGCATAGTGGCCAAAACCTTGACAATTGTAACATTGCACCTCTTTCGTGTCAACTTTCTTCCCAGAATACTTGTTTCCCACTCCTTTCAAATCAGTATTCTTGCTTGACTTCTCTTCACCAGCAAGATTCTTTCGCTGTTTCGACTTCTCTTTTCCAGCTTTCTTACTGAATCTTGATTGCAATGCTTGTTCAACTGTCTTCTCTCTTTCTGAGTTTCTCTGCTGCAACCTCATTTCGTGAGCCTCCAATGAAGTTTAAAGTTCTTTCAACTTCATCTTAGATAGATTTCTGGCCTCTTCAATTGTTACAACAAAGTAATCAAAGTATGCAATTAAAGATCTCAATACCTTTTTATCTTTTGCAGATCCGTAAGGGCTTTACCACATGCCTTCATCTGGTTTGTTAGCGCCACAACTCTTGAGAAATATGCAAAAATAGATTCATCCTCTTTCATCTGAAGCATCTCATACTGCTTCCTCAATGTCTGCAACTTCACCTTCTTCAGTTTCTCATCTCCATCATACAAAGATTTCATCTTTTTCCAAGCTCCTTTTGCTGTTTCTTCTTTAATTATCTTCTCAAATACATCACAATCCACAAACTGGTGAATCAAGAACATCGTCTTGCCATCTTTATTCCTCTGATATTTGTGCGCAATTTTCTGGGCTTCCGTAGCATCTACTTCCAGTTTTTATATTCTATCATTCAAGATTTCCGCAACATCTTGAAATCTGAGAATAACCTTCATTTGTGCAACCCACCGTTGATAGTTTTCACCTTTGAAAACCGGTAGATTCGCTGAAAACTGTGTTAATGTTGTTGATCTGTTTGCCATTAGATTCTCTCTGAATCGCAAAGAAGCTCTTGATACCAATTTGTTGGAACAAAGGATTCAAGAAAGATGATATTGTGAAAACAAGAAGAAGAAGAGAGAATGATGAGTTAGTTATGTGTAACTAACAATCTAAATTGAAATGTATTATTTGCTGCTACTGCGCTGCTATTACAAACACAATGGCCATTTATATAAGCAAAATAATCCTGACCCAAATACATGCTAAAAGTCCAAATAACTACATAACAAGAATTAACCAAGTAAGAAATATGTTAGAAGACTTAGGAGATATTTTTTTAGGAGACACGTTCCTATGTAATTCTTTCATTTGGGCTTAGGCCCTCCATATTCAATTTTTTTTTTTAATATTTTACAAATTATAACGATCAATTTTAATTTAAATTAACTTTATAGAGATTAAAATAAAAGAGTGGAGACCAAAAATAAAATAAAAAATATTTAGAAGAGCCAAAATCAAATAAGTTTTTTGTAAAATACAACAGATTTTGAATCTTATTTTTAAAGGGCCTGCTAGGGTTAGTGCACGGAGATGCTTAAGAAACTTCCTTATATACACGAAAAAAATATAAATAACATTATAAAGTTAGAAAAATAATTAAATTTCTCATATTTAAGATTTTCATATAAATGTTTTAATTTATATTTGAGATAGAAGAAATAGTCCATTACATATTAACTTTATTAACGCGTAAAAAACTTTATTAGTCATATTTGAAACGAAGGTTAGGTCTTTAAATTTTGTTGATTTTTTCTTGGTTGTGTGAAGAAGAAGCAGCTTCTTAATTTGACTGGGTCAAATATTTAAGTTTTCTTTAATATAAGTTTGACTGAATTTTAACAAAACATGTGTATTTAGAGATGACAAGTGTTCATAACATCTCTCCATTACTTTAAAAAAATACGTATAATTTACTCCCACGTTTCTAATTAGTATAAATTTCTTTTTTATTTTTATTGCATTTTAAATATAAGATTTCAATAAATTTTTATATATCTTTATTATTTTCTTTTTAGATTTTAATTGTTGAAAAAAAACACAAATTTATTTTATAATTTAGAATTAAATAAATTTTTGATTTTTTTAAATATCTTAAATTTCATTTTTAACATCTCTAAAATTTTTCTTTAAAGAATAATCTTCTTAAAATTTTAAATTTTAACTTTTAGTCCCTCATAATAAAATCGTAGTTAAAATAATTTTTAATTTCGTCGTTAAATAAAAACAGTCGTTAAATCATCACTAATTTGTAAAAATCATCATTAAAATCGTCTATAAGTTATAAAAACCGTTTATAAATTAAGGAAGAGAGCAAAAAATTAAAATTTAACTTTTTAGGAGGATCATTCGTTAAAAAATATTTTAAAAATATTAAAAACGAAGTTTGAAATATTTAAAAAGATTAAAAATTTATTTAATCATATAATTTATCTACTTAAAAGATATATATATATATATATATATATATATATATATATATATATATATATATATATATATATATATATATATATATATATATATATATATATATATATATATATATATATATATATATATATATATATATATATATATATATATATATATATATATATATATATATATATATATATATATATATATATTAAAAGTGTCTAACAGACGGTTTGGGTTGGTTGTGAAAGAATTTAGTCTAAACTAATTAAAAATATTTATATATTTAATGAATTCTCATTTTTTTAAAACCATTATAAAAGAGAGGGACGTCAAGCATTTAACCCATCAAAAAATATATAATTTAAAACTTACAATAGATTGATTTAAATTGAATTTATACATTTTTGAGTCAAAATCATACTCGAATCAAACAAAAAAAATAATGGATTGGTTTCTGTTTGATTGATTGAATACATTAAAAATAAATATATATATAAATATTTTTTAAAAATAATTAATTTATATCAATTAATTTTTTATAATATTTAAAATCTCTAATTATTCGTTTCTCTATATAGATGTTGAACGACACAAATGACATTTTATTTTATTTTTCTTTTTGAAATTTAATATTTTATACTAATTTTCATGATAATGATAATATGAATTATGCAAAGCTATTATGGTTGGTTCGGGTAGACGGATTGTAGGCAGAATTTTAGATATTTATTGTTGAAATTATTTAACATTGATTTTAATTGGTTTGATTAGTGTTTTAAAATCAAGACCGATCTGATCGTAACCCAGAGGGTATGACGGGTCGAAAAAGCTAATGGATTGAATACACAATTGACTCGATGAAAATCGGTGTGATCCGGTCAGTTCAATGACCAAGCTAGTGAGCCAGTAAGTTTGTTTGAATCGACGCATTGTAAGAACAAGATTTGGTTCTACATTTGACCTTTAGTTTTGATGATAACAATACATTATTTCTTAGAGAACAATTGTGTTCCCTAATAGTTTTGTCTAGTGTGTATCTGTTTGCTAATAGGTTCTAACTCTGAAGCAGTAGTGTGTGACGTCATTAGTTTATGAACTTAACACACTCTGACTCTGAAGAGATACAAAGTGCACCTTACAAAAAATATGTCAAGTCTGAAAGGCTTTTAAACAACGCTTCTAATGAGCATTCATCAAAATAGCTTCTGCTTGTGACTCTAATAGAAGAGCTTCTGAAGATTATCTAACTTTGAAGATTTTGCGTCCCACAGTTCTGTAATTCTGAAGAACAAGTTCTGAAGACCAATGTTTTGAATACTCTGAAGGCAAGGTTTTGAAGACTCTCATGCAAATTTTGATCATTCTAAACATTCTTCATTAACACGCATTCTAAAGATTAGAAGATAAGATCAAAAAGGTTTTACGTGAGTGAATAGTACAAGATCAAATATTCCTTCAACTATTCTAATTTTATGGTGAAATGAAAATACTAGGGGTATTCAAAGCCGAACCAACCCAATAGAAAACCACAAATCGAACCAAACTAAATTGAAATTGCAAAAATCTGCATTTGGTTCGGATGTGTTTGGGTCATCTTTAATCAAAATCGCACGGTTCGGTTCAATTTGTGGTTTGTATTTTTCAAACCGAATTAAACTGCATTATTTTACAACGTAAATTTTACTTAACTCACATCCAACCCAAACCTAAATTTATTATACCTTAGCCTTATGATTACCAACAATTTTTCATCTTTACACTTATGGTTTCAATTCCAGTCTTCTCAAATCTCTCCTAACATTATCGCATCTTCTTCACCACATACATCTTGTCTCTTCTTCTCTAATCTTTAGTCTCTTATATTTTTTTTCATTTTTGCTTCTCATTTTTATGCAAATGTTCTCTCTTTCGATTTTGTTTTTATCGTACATCTTCTTCTCTAATCTCTCTTCTCTTATGTTCTTTCTTTTCCATATCACTAATCTCTCTTCTTTTCTATTTTTTATTTTATAATATTTTTGATATTGTTTTATTCAATTATTTTATGTTTATTATTCCACTTTTGTCTAATCTAATTTTTATATATTAAATGGAAAGTTATTGTCCAAATATGATGAATTTTATGTTATTTGATAGTGTGTGAATGACTAAATATAAAGTTATGTTGTCATCAATATGTGTATGTATGACTCAATATTTTTTTTTAAATAACCAAATAAACCAAAACGAACTAAACCGCATTGGTTTGGTTCGTTTTTTAAAAGCCAACCAAACCAAACCGCACGTTTTTTCTCTTGTGGTTCGAATGATTTTTAGCGTCGAAACCGCCCAAAGTGCACCCGAACACCCCTAGACAATACTATTGTACCAGTTTGTCTCCCATTTTCTGTTGACCGATACGTAAGGATACAACTAAAAAGTTGTATAATTTCATCTTCACCCTTCAACAAATCTTTATTTTTCTATATAAAGAAGACTTAGAAGAATAGAAAATAACTTTTTGCACAACCAACTATTGAACAAAAAATGCTGAAATTTTGTGACATAGAAAAAAATCAAGCAAGAAACTTTTGTTCATACACTTGCTCAAAAACACTTTTGTGTTAATCATTGTATTTCATTTTATGTAATCAACTTTATTGAAGTAACTTTATAAACACATCTTTTGTATCTCAAATTTTGAGTTGTTATTATTTGAGAGTCTAGAGTATAGTAAGAATTCTCAAGAAGGCATTGACATAAGGTCTTTGTGCTTGTAATCAAGTTTGGTTATAGTCGATTAAGTCCTTGCGATAATGCGAAATCCCCTTGGCGGGTGGACTGGAGGTAGCTTCGTTAACAGCGAAATAGGATAAAAATATTAAGTTCATTATTTTTATTCTAAGTCACATGTTCTTTGTTTTGGACCATAAAAAAGTTTCAAACTAGAAACCTAATTCAAACTCTCTATTTCTTGTATTTTCTTAACCTTCAATTGACATCAGAGCTTCGATTATGGTATTGATTTTTTATCACACTTCAGTGTCAGATAGAGATCCAGATTCTTGTTGAAGGAGTTTCTCCACCATCTGCACCCGTTTCTAATTAAAAAGGTCACTATAGTGCCAAATCTCCAATTTTTTATGGAGAAAATTTTGATTACTAGAAAGACAGAATTGAAAGTTTCTTTCTTGGCTCTGATATAGATTTATGGGATATGGTATTTGATGGCTACATACATCCTATTGATTCTAGTGGTAACAATATAGTAAGAAGAGTGATGACTGAACAATAAAAGAAAGACTACAGAAATCATCACAAAGCTAGAACTATTATTCTTAATGCAATTTCCACTACTACAGAAAACCCCTTTCACAACAGTTGGAAAATAGGTACCATCACACAGGTCATACCGTTGTTAAGTAGGGAGTGGTTGTAAGTTATCTATTTCTATCATGGTCTAGAAACCGTTATTGAATGGCAGGACACACACCACTTATCACAACGGTTAAACTTATAAACCATTGTGATACTTACACATAGGCACTGGGTTCGAAATCCATCAGCAACAAGTTATGTAAATCATAAATGACCTCTGATCATGGTTACAATATATAACCATTGTGAAAAGTTCCTAGAGTTCATTATATAATATATAGATTTCTTGTTTTTCATATATCCCACTAAAGAAATACAAGCTTTCAAATTGATGAAGAAGTCTATAATCTGAAAGTTAAGCTATTCTTGAAAATCAACTTAAACAAACCATTGTTTTTTCTGATTGCATGCATCTCATCGTGAATTTCATGCTCTTTTACATATATATTATAGTTTATTGGTCTAACTCCTTCGATAAATCATTATCTTCGATTATAGTTAAATTTTCATAACAATAAGACATTGGATAATCTACCTCATTATCATCACTTATCATCGTGATTTTTATAATTGTAATTTTTACGATCATTAGTGTTGATGATGAGGAAGATTGTCTAATAAATTATAGTTTATGAAATTTAACTATAATAGAAGACGCTGATACATAAGAGGATCCATGTCATTATAACATAATATATATGTAAAATAACATGAAATGGACGATGAGACGCATGCAACTCGGAAACAATGACTGATATAAGTTCATTTTCAAATACAATTTAATTTCCAGATTATAATATCTATGTCAATTTAAATGAATGTATTTTAAGTGAGGGTTAGTCAAACAAATAATCTACATAGAATAAAATAAACTCAAACAACATCACACAATATAACCAAATATTATAAATTTGTGAGTAATGAAAAAAAAAATTATAAATCCAGGACGCACCTTTTATTGAAACTAATCGTGGAACATGAACCAATTCTTAAGTTCATCTAGTTTGTGAAGCAATGCAAAAGAAATATAAGGAGGAAAAAACTTACACAATAACTTCATACTTCTTATATTTCTTCTCATTGTATCTCAAACTAGATGAAGTTTGATGCCGTTGTTGTTTCTTCATTAACTAAAATGTGTTGTTCTTGTTGAATCCTACAATAACCATGAAAGTTATCAACATGTGAAAACGCAAACTTATTTGTCAACAGAGTATGAAAAACATCTTGTTTGTGAAGCTATGAAGAAGAAGTACAAGGTGGGTGAAGTTTCCATCATAACTTCATGCTTCTTGTACTTTTTTCCATAGCTACACAAACAATATGTGCCATAGCCAAGTATGGTCTTTGTTAAGCTGTTAGTGAAGACGAATCTGAAAAAATAAGAACAATTAATCAACAAAAAAAACATGCAACAAACAAGATAATGGGGAACTATCTAACAATAAGATGTAAGAAGAAGAATATTGTTGTACCCCAAAATTTGCTCTCTCATTTCTCAAGATATTTCCTATAAAGATCTTAAATTCCTCAAGTTTGCGCAAGTATCGACTAGGTCAAACAAATTTCCTAACACTGACACCTCAAATTAGCGTTTGGGTTTGTACAAAGGCAGTTGGATTTCAAATGTTTCGAATGACTTTCATGAATCATTATAGACCCTCAGGATTATCTTTGTCAAGTTCAAGTTTGGGATTACAATTTTCTAAGAAAGTTATTCAAATTACCAAAAGGGGCAAAATGGGCAAAATTAGGGTTTTGACTGAAAAATGACCGAACTTTGATTTTTGACCTAATACCTGGCTTATTGGTTGGAAGCATGATCTCAAGGATCCGATCGCGTTATTTTGACCTAATTTCATATTTCAATTCATCTCCTGAGATCAGTGGATTGATAGACAAATTCAGTCAACTGGTGGGAAAAGTCAATTGTACACTAAAAAGTCGAACTTTGACTTTTTGACCAAAGTTGAGTCCCCAAAAATCATATTTCATCAAGACATCCAAAATATGAAATTTGATCATCAAAAATCAAGAAAGTCAAAAATCCAATTTTTGCAAGACTTGGAAATTTTTCTAAGTTAAGTTCATTGCTTCATGACACCTTGTCACTACAATTCCAAATAATTCAAGTTATTACAAAGTGGCATTTTTGCAAGTTTACAAATCCTAAACTTTGTATTGCTTGGACTTTTTTTCCTTTGATTCAAAACCTTGCCACAATGCTTTGTCTTTGATACAATATGCATAAATTGCTCCACAAACCAAACTTGTTTCATACTACAAACTATGTCGTCCAAGTTATTGCTGAATAAAAAATGATATGCTACTTATATACATTGCCACAACACTCCAAACCCTTCTCATTTGCTGTCCTACAAAACCTTGTGCCATGCTGCACCACAAACCTGTCACAAAACCTACATTATTGTCCTATACAATCCAAAATATGTCCACAAAACCAGTCAAAAACGGCTCTATGCAGTCTGCTCCAACCTGCATCATAACAGCCACAAAATTGCACCAAAATGACAAAAGAAAATTGTGTGGAAAAAGTATCAAAGCAGTAGGCAAAAACAGTTCAAAATAACTTATTTGGTTTCTCTCCTAAACCTCAGTCAAGAAGCTACAAAAGGGACTGTTTCTTAAGACTCAGGGGAGGATTTTTTTTGGGAGAGAAAAAGGGAGAGGAGAGAAACATAACTTTTGTTAAACTCTGATCATTCATAAAACCCAGCTTATTTCATAAAACTCAGTTCATCCATAAAAACTTTGCTCATCTTCAACTCTGTTTTCACTCACAAAACAGAAAAATCATCAATCCATTGTTGTACAACCTTGCAAAATTTCCCCTAAACCAGCTACCCAAACACCTCATATACATCACATGGAGATTTTTCTAACATAAGAACACTTTTTGTAACACCTTTATCCTCATCTTCCAAGCATAAACAAAAAAAACAGTACTTTACACCTTTGACTAGGTTGGAGCGATTCTGGAACTTGGTCACACAGAGCAAGGATTGGAGTAGCTCTAAAGAGGAGTTCGGTCATTCATCACTTTGCATCCAGAGATACCCATACGTATTCCAAAGTTTCACTTCAAGAGGTATATTTTTCTTCAAACTATAATATCTTTTTCCATACATCATTTTCTGTTTGTGTCTAAAAGATATGTAAAAGATAAATCAAAAAGGGAAAACTCAGTAAAACAGAGCCAAGACAGGGGCTGACACGGGTTCCCGTGTCACACGACACGGCCGTGTCAGCTCCTCTATTTGAAAAAAATCTCACAAAAATGCAGGCCAGGGACTGACACGGGTGCTTGTGTCATAGGACACGGCCGTGTCAGCCATACTAGAACTTTACGCTAACAAAAATGCAGGTCAGGAGCTGACACGGGTGCCCGTGTCACTGGACACGGCCCGTGTCAGTTTAGCTGGTACAGAAAAGGAAAATGTGCATGGACCATTACAGAAGCTGACACGGGTGCCCGTGTCAGACCAGACAGCATAAATTTTGATTTTTCTTTTGATCTTTTGCTTTTATTTTCATTCGATTTGGTTGTAATAATTAGAATTTTTTTTTTTTTGCAACCCTCACTTGTACACTTGTATACCCCATCCCTCAAAAAGCATGTAATAACGTATGACCTTTATTTTCCGCATTTTTGCTTTCATAAATGTTAGTAATTATAGTGTATGGCAAGATAAAACCAACAAGTAGACCACCCTAATCAAAGACTAAACGCATGCAATCAAACATACCATTCACACATGCAACTCTAGGGTAATCTCGCTTTGTTGCCTTGGAAAACAGTCATGTCCCTCGAATAGGGGACGCTTTAGCAAAGACCATCCGATAAAAAAAGGATCATAGTCCCTCAATGACCCTCAATGTTACCTTCGATAAAACGATCTAGTCCCTTACGAAAATTGCTAAAGCGTCTCACAAGTTGCTTTCGATGACTGTACGATTGACCCGCGCCTGTCCCTTCACATCCAACTATGGGGCTTCTTGCCAAATCAATGGTAAGATAACAACATCTAAAGGAGGAAAAAACACTTAAGACCTTTCGAGTAAGTAGATTCGCTCCTAGTTACTCGCTTGCTCACGACAAAAACACATTTACACTAACACTTTCATATGAAAACATTTTCAAAAAGAAAAAACATTTTGTATACGTTCTCATAGAGATGAGAACCATTGCAAAAACATCTTTTCAAAAACCACTTTCAAAAACACATTCCACTAACACATCTTTGAACTATTTTTTGAAACAAAACTTTGTATGCGTTCTTATAGAAACGAGAACCATTACAAAGATATTTTCAAAAATACTTTCAAAGCCCACACCACAAACACATTGTCAAAGTAAAAATAAGTGATCTAGAGAGTAACTAAGAGCCCGTAGATAACTATGGATGAAAAAGGTGCTAATACCTTCCCTCTTCATAATCTACCCCCCGAACCCGAGAAATAATCTCGAAAGGTCTTTCCTGTGCTTTTTTACCTTTCCTTTTGGATAAAAGAAAAGTCGGTGGCGACTCTTGCTATCCGCACAATTGCGATCAAAACGCAAACCCTCAAGTCAGTTCTCCCACCGTATCACAGAACTGGAGACTCTGCTGGGGATATATAAACTAAAAGTGGGGTTACCTTAGGGTTAGATCACTTTTACTTGTTTCTTTGCATGCTTTATATTTTGTTCTTTGTATTGGGCTTGCTTTGATCCTTCACCCGGATATGGGACATCTTTTTAGGTAAATAGCAATAGAATGTGGAAACTGTATGACGTATACCAATATGGTTGAAACAATGGCTATGTTAGTGTGACACATTTGTGGGTACCCGATATCCCTCGTGGTGAATCGAAGAGAATACAGGGCCGCTGAGTGGCGTCATGAAGCACTAACTGACTTTAGAACCCTAATTGAACAAACTTGGCTAGTAGGACGTAGTGAGATAACCGATTTCGGTGTAGAGCTAAAAATTGGTTGATACTCGATACTACACTCATTAAGGATAGACTTTTGGGATATCTCAGCCGCAAGAAAAGATTGATTGTGCTGAGACAATGCCTAAGAGAAAGGTCAGTGATATTGAGATCCTTTAGAACCCGATCACTATTACTAGGACAGGTTGAGCCAACTAAACTTCAAGAGGGTACTTACCTATAAAACCCCATGTAAGCCTAAAACATAGGAACTTGTTTGCTGTGTGTGGATATATTTACTTGTACATAACATCATAAACATCATAAGATCATACGCATGCTCACTAACCATTTCAAGGATTTAGAAATTTATCTTTGTTTTTGTTTTGTAGGTCATGAATTCCGTCCGAAGGAACACCATTCGAATCAGCTTTGTAAAAGCACACCCTCAACTTCAGGAGTTAGCCTCAAGAGTGCCTCGGGATTCTCCTTTTACCAAGAAATACGGTCGAATCCTCAGTTTGGCTACATCCAGTTTCCAAGAAGAGATGATGTGTGTGCTGCTCCAATTCTTTGATCCCGTACATTATTGTTTCACTTTCCCAGACTATCAGTTGGTACCTACACTGGAAGAGTTCTCTCTACTCTTAGGGGTGCCCGTGCTTGATCTGATACCATTCACCGGTCTAGAGGGAATTCCAAAACCTGAAATCATCGCCGAAGCTTTGCATCTGAAGAGAGCCGACATCATAACCAATTGGGAAACAAGAATCAGTGTTAAAGGTTTCCTAGCCAAGTTTCTATTGGAGAAGACTCGCTCATTCTGGGACGACATGGATTTCCAAGATTTTGAAGACATCCTGGCTCTTCTCATTTATGGTTTGGTTCTATTCCCCAACTCGGACCAATTCATAGATGTTAACACCATCAAAGTCTTTCTCTCTCGCAATCCTGTACCTACCTTACTGGGAGACATCTTGCATTGCCTTCATACCCGCACCATGAAGAAAAGAGGTACTCTCTTGTGTTGTATTCTCCTACTAGCTAAGTGGTTCACTTTACACCTACCTCAATCAGCATTAAAGAACGATCAAAGACTAACATGGTCTCAAAGGATGATGTCCCTCACCCATTCTGACATCCGTTGGTGTTCGAGATCCTTGGAAGATGTATCTATCATTGACCGCTTTGGGGAATTCCCTAACGTCCCTCTGCTTGGTATTAGGGGAGGAATCACCTACAATCCCTGCTTAGCTCTTCGACAGTTTGGGTATGCCCGAAGAGACGGCCCTCATGAGATGCTCATTCAAGGTCTGGTGTTCGACTATGACAAAGAAGACCAAGGTTACCGCTAGAGGTTTACACGAACTTGGAGAATGGTGAACAAGGTGGACAGTAGGACTTTGGGACACAAAAACTCTATCCCTCTCGAGCCTTACCTTAGGTGGGTACGGGCTCGTGCTCAGAGTATCGTGATGCCTTACCCTTCCATCCTCCCTATTATCATAGAGCCTGTTGTTGAAGGAGACGTCCCATACACTGTATTTCATCCTAACATGCCTACGTCTCTCGAAGACTTGCAGAGAGCTTGGGTTCAGTTGAAAGAAGAGCGAGACACCTTTGAAGCCCAATTTTACACCAGTGAGAAGAAGGTTCTGTAACTCACCAAGAAGCTTCATGAAGAGCGGCATCTGAACGCCTACATCGCGCCAAAGAGGATGCGTTCAACCTTTCTGTCTTAAGAGTTTTTGTTGTATTTTGTTTCTTTCATTGTAAGCCCAAAGAGGAATGATGTACTCAAACTTGGATTTATTAATATAACATGTGTTCTTTTTTTTGGTTTGAACAAATTTAAATCTCTAATTTCCTTGAAATCATTTGCATATTACATCTTCATTCATCATAACATCATATAGGTTTCTTACAACAGATCTCCTTATCCCTCTACTGTTTATTTCAGTGAGATGGATATTGAATAGACAGTGAAAGATCTTCAGGCGCAGAACATCCAGTTTCAACAAATGTTGTTGACTCTTACAAAATGACAAGAGGAGTTGAAGACTCTACTGGCCAAAGAAAAGAAGAAGAAAGCGAAGAAACCACCCGGTATTGTGATCATGGGAAGAAGGTTCAAAGGACAAGCCAGATGGACTTTAGACTTCGAAACATCATCGGGTGAAGGAGATAATCAAGAAGATGGGACCAAGGAAGCAAACAACAACCCAGCATCCGAAGAAGAGGAAGAACCTGACTACTCTGAGGTTTAGTATCCTCTTGCTGATAATAAATACAAAGAGCTAAAGGATTGTTTGAATGCTATGGAGGTCCAGAGGGTACCCGGATTGGATTTTGAAGAGTTAAGACTTGTCTCAGGGGTTGTCATCCCGCAGAAATTCATGGTCCCCACTTTCTCTAAATATGAAGGTGTCTCTTGCCCGAAGCTGCATTTAAGGTCATACGTCAGAAAGATTCAACCGCATACGGCTGATAAGAATCTATGGGTGCATTTTTTCCAAGAGAGCTTGTCAGGGACGCAGTTGGATTAGTTATATCAGTTGGAAGGGACCAATATTCACAATTGGGAAGATTTGGCTGCCGCCTTTTATAAATAATACCAGTATAATGCTGACTTGGCTCCAACTCGGACGCAATTTCAAGACATGTCTATGCGTGAAGGTGAAGGTTTCAAAACCTATGCTAAAAAATGGAGGGATCTCGCAGGCAGAGTCCAGCCCCCTCTATTAGACAGAGAATTAGTGGATATATTCCTAGGCACCTTATCAGGTCCATTCTTCAACCACCTGATCGGAAGTTCCTCAGCTGGATTTATTGAACTAATCATGACTGGTGAGCGGGTCGAAGCCGGTATAAAAAGTGGCAAAATTCAAAGAGATGCATCCTCGAGCACGATGAAGAAACCCTTTGTTGGAAAGAGGGAGGTCAGTGCTGCATATGACCATAGGAATCAAAACAAAACTGAACGTCACCCGTCGGTAAGAGCTATTATCATTTCTAATCCTATGCTAAATCAACAGCGAAATTATCAGCGCAAGCTAGAAGTGCCCATGAGACGATTTACCCAGATCAACATGACCATGTCCCAAGTTTTGCCACACCTTTTGAAGACCAATCTAGTAACTTTAAAAGAAGCTCCCAAGAACCCCAACACTGCTTCTCTTTGCTACAACCCGAACGCTCGATGTGCCTATAATTCTGAAAGGCCGGGGCATGATACAAACGACTGTTGGGCATTGAAGAATAAGGTACAATACCTTATCGATGTGAAAGAGATTGAGTTTGTGTTTACCATGGGAATTGGTAAACAACCGCTGATCTTCCAAATGGTTACTTATTTGGTGACTCGCAGAATCGATCAGATTGATCCTAAGACATGGTTGATTTTGGGGTTTTGACTAAGTTTGATAATGATTAAATGACAAGACAATAAAGAAGCTTTATGTAAATCGCATGAAGAAGAGAACTTGATAAAATAAAGGAAGGCTTGAAATAAAGGCTTTCGACTGGAAAAGTAAAGGAGAAAGCAAGTAAAATTTCTGGAAAATAAATGACTTTGATTAATAAAGTGGTGTTTCACACATACATTCTCAACAATTCTTTCTCACACGCTGGGTACTCGAATCTATATGAGTGACTTGTATATAATTGTGAACACACGCGAAAAACTGCGTGAACTACTACTATTTATACTAAACATCCCAAGTAACCGTCAGGCAGTTACACTGCTTCGAGATGACTCCACTTGGCACGTTCTCAGCGTTCGACGCTCCAGATCTTTGCACGTTGCACTTGGTAACCGCTGGGAACCGTTTTCCCTCCAAACGTTTGAATTTCAAACCGTTCCACTCTGAACAATCGAACACCTTCGTCGAGAAGCATCTTCGACGAGAAACACCTTCGACGTCGAAGGCAACCAAATTCTCCCTTGGAAGAAATCCTCTAAGTACATTGCCATCCTCTGACGAACACTTCGACAGAACCAGCTGGTCGAAACCATCCTTTAGCTTTAATGGCTGATATTAATAAAAACAAAGGTGTCGAATTTAGGAGCCAACAAATTGCCCCCAAGAATGCCTTATTTCGACTCTGAAAAGAAAAAGGCATTCTTTGAAATTCCATTCGACACCTATCTTTTCACTCTTAGTCACAAATTAAATTGTGCACTTTTTGTCTTCTACCAACCACTGACAATCCCAAGAAAAAGCCATCATTTCATCCGTACCTAAGACGTCACCTCAGTACGGCGTGCAGCGTGCCAGATGTCTTTCACAAATTGTCATCATGACAATTTCCCAAAAACGAGGGCGCACGCTGCACCCTTTCATTTCTGCAGAACGACTATGTCAACAGGGGGACGCCACGTGTCCCACTATCTTCTGCAACATTAAATGGCATTAAATGGCCTCGAATTTGGGGATTTCCCAACTACTATAAATAGCGCCAAGTACCCATTGTGGGACTTTTTCACGCTATCTTGCCTTCAAACTTCCTTGTTGAATACAAACTCTCTGCAAACTTTGCAAACAACTTGTTCTTCACTTCATCTTCAACCTTAACATCAACAATGGCGTCCGGTTCTTCTACCGCTCCTAGTTCTAACATCCCCTCCAGAAATGCTAAACCCAAGATTTTCTCCACTGCCCCCGTAGTTACTCCTACAGGCCAACGAAGGGTTCCTGAACCCCTAGACATCGTTGAACGTGAAGCTTATTCACACCAACTCATGATTCCGGTTGGATACTCCAACCAAATCTTCGCCATGTATGGCCCGCTAAACCCAAGCATCGCTGAAGCCATGAAGATCAAAAGCTTCTTTCCAGTGCTTGAAAAGCTCAAACCTACACCAACTCATGATTCCGGTTGGATACTCCAACCAAATCTTCGCCATGTCTGGCCCGCTAAACCCAAGCATCGCTGAAGCCATGAAGATCAAAAGCTTCTTTCCAGTGCTTGAAAAGCTCAAACCTGTTGGATGCTCTAAGAGAGATGAAGAGGATAACGAAGATCCTTCTAAGGAGAAAATTGATCTTCGCTTCTTCAATAGGGGTGTTAGGGCTTTCAGGTCTAGCCCTAGCCTCACTCCTGACTACAGTGCTTGGCTGGAAAAAATGGAAAAAATCCAGGCTTCGATCTGGAAGGATCTGGGGATATTCGACCTAGTTATGCTGTCGAAGACGGGTCTCAACTACTCCCCAGAGATGTTGATAGCTTCCCTGCTTTTCTGGGATTACACTCATTTCACCTTCCACCTTCCCTGTGGAATGCTAACACCCACGATGTTCGACGTGGCTGCCATCACTGGCCTTCGACCCACTGGGGATTATTTCGACCCAGAGGAAATGTCGGAGGATCAGATTGGATTCTCTGCCACAAAACCAACCTACACCACCTATATCAACCATTACCACGACAAGTCGACGGCCACTGTGTCGGATGTAGAGCATATCGCGTTTCTAGCCTTATGGCGTCACGCTTTGTGTTCTGCACAAAGTCTTTACAAGTGACAAAGAAGATGGTCACCCTCGCCACCCAACTCCACCATGGCCAAAATATTTGCTTGGCAGAATTGATCTTGGCGAATCTGTACGAGTCGATTAGCAGCGGAGCGACTCTTTTAAAGATCATCGAGAACAGAGCCAGTCTGCTGCTTGCAGGACCTTTTTGGCTACTTCAGTTGTGGCTCAATGCCACCTTCGAGTCTTTCTTACCTCAGAAGACTCAAATAAATGAGCAAGCCCCAGAGATAGCAAATAGGTGCATCGAAGGCACCAGATTGGCTCTACTGACCCCAACTGAAGATGGGCTGGAGCTTCAACAAACTTTTGCAAACTTCGTCTTGATGTTTGCAAGAAGGAAAGAATTTGTTTCGACCATGGCTCCCTTTGCTCGACGAAAGGTTGGCCCAGAATGGTTCACGAGGCCCCATCCTAAATCGTCAGGTGACCCTCAGGTCGAAGAACATACAACAGTGTGGGAAGCATTTCTCACACCTAGAATCACGCCCCTGCGCTTCAAGAGCTCCAAGAGCTCCAAGACTCACTTGAGCCTGATCGCGTATCAACCAAACTTGGTCTCTCGCCAGTTTGGTATCATTCAAACACTTCCTTCTCCTATTTTTCCCAGGGAGAAGTCTATGTTATATTGTTGCAACGACTACACTGAAGATGCTGCCACCAAGCATATCGGCAGGTATGCTGGTCAAACAATCCTTTCGTTGTTCGACTATCAGCTTAACTTTCTCTGCTCACCATCCTTCGAAGAGTGGTGGAAAAGTTACTACGCTGAAGAGTTCTTCGACGAGAAGGACTTCGTGGACGAACTTTAGAAGTCTTTTGTTCTTGTCTTGGACAAAATAAAGAAATGTAAGTTCATTCTTCCAAATTATTTTGTCTTTCCCTTTCGACTGGTAGCCTGTTAATTATTTCTTGTCTTCTTTCAGTTGTTCGAAAGCCTGCAGCCAAGAAAGCTGCAGAAGGCCATCAGGGAGGAGGTCCCTTGACAAAACCTCCACCACCGGCGAAAACTATAGCACCGGCGAAGACTACAACAAGCCATCAGGGGGAAGGTCCTTCGAAAAAGCCTTCTACACCGGTAACCAGACTTTTATTATTTTCTTCTGGCTTTAACATTCTGACTTTCGATGTAGCTTCTAAATCGAACTCCAATTGGTTTTTAGGCACCTTCACCCAAGAAACGACCTGCTCTGACGGTCGAATCTGGGAGTGACGAAGAAGATGACTCTCCCCCCTCCCCTCTAAAAAGGCGAAAACTGAAGAAGGATGTTCCTTCTCCTGAGACTCGAACAATCAGAATAAAGGTTGCTGGGAGAAAACCCAGGCCACCGCCAGTAATTATTGAAGAGCCAACGGAGGAGGAACTAAATGTTCTTCTCAATAAACCTGTCGAAAGCGACAATTCCATCCCTGGGGCTGAAGTTCCTCTGCAGGTAATTTCTTTGACCCTTTTTTAACTCAGGTGTCGATACCCACGTTCGATTATGTCCCTTCCTAACTTAGAAGATTCTTCTTCTTCTTTTTCCAGGAAACCACTGAAAGCTCAGCGCCAAAGACTTCTGAAACGTTAGATTCTGCTGAACTTAGTAGGCCACAAGAAAAAGACTTGGCGAACGATGAAGCCAATGCTGAAACAGATGAAGCCAATGCTGAGACAGAAGAACAACAAACAGAAGATCCACAAACAGAAGAGCAACAACCAAAAGAGATTCAAGTGGTTGATCTGTCGGAGGAACAACATGACGAAGGAGGTCATGCTGATGCTGGTACTGCTGATCTTCAAGTCGAAGAAAGTCAAGTCGAGGCAAATGCTACTCAACAGCCTCAACCCGAAGGCAATGCTGCTGCAAAGGTTACCACCTCAACAAAGCATAGGTCAAAAGAAGACTTAGCACTCTTGAAGCAAACTGATCCAGTTGGCTATCTGAATGCCATTATCGAGAGCAAGGGAAGCTCGTCTGATATTAGTCAGGAGGCTTCTACTCAATCGGGGAAGTCCACTGAAACTTCTCCTCTCGATGAGGCTTTGACGAAGGTTAAGGCTCAGTTCTTCAAGAAAGATTTGATGAAAGCTTTGGAGGGGGACCCTACTGCTCCATCGTATTTGGGGGCTGTTTTGAATGTCGTAGACTTGCTAGCTGTGACTCCGGAGGTTTCAAGCTTTATCATGGAGTTACACTCCATTATTGATCAAGTCTCAGCAGACTATCGGCGACAAAGGGGCTTCAACAGCCAGCTTGAAGCGTTATATGGCAAAAGTTCTTCTGCATGGACTACTGTAGCAGAGACGACTTCTCGAATTACAGAGTTGTCGAAGCAAAAGGCATCTAAGCAGGAAGAAATTGATGCCATAGATCGAGAGAATGCTTCCATAAAGGCGCAAATCGAAGAGCTAGAGGCCAAGATGAATGCCAATACTAAGCGCAAGGAGGAACTTCTCTCGACTGTTCCAGACACCGAGAGTCAAGCTGAAATCACACAAGGCCTAGAGTTTGCTGAGAAAGCCCAAGCCTTCGACGACCAAATTGCCAAGCTTGCCCAGGCGAATGCCTTGTGCAACAAAAGACTGGAGCTGCAGCAGGCGAAATACCTTCGACTCAAAGATTCCATCCCCTTCTGATTGACTCAGCCCTTTAACCATATATTGTAATGTGTATTTGACAATATTGCCATTTTGGCTAATTTATAAAATTTTCCATCTTGGCTTATTTATGGTTAATTTAGTCGTTACTTGTTATTTATTTTGATCTCTTGGAGTATAGGTTTATACTTTTTCAAATATTTGCCATTTACTCTCAAGAGCCTTTTATCGTCACCTAACTCTTCGACTTCATAAGCTCCACCAGAAAAAGTCTGGATAATTCTGAATGGTCCTTCCCATTTGGGTGACCATTTTCCCATGCTTCAATCCCTTCGATCCATGGGAAGAATCACCTTCCAAACTAATTCTCCAGGCGAGAATGCCTTAGGTTTCACTTTTTTATTGTAAGAGTCTTCCACTCTTTTCTTCTGAAGCCTTAGTAGGTCGAGAGCACGCAATCTTTCTTCGTCTAAGTCTACTAGTTCGTCTAACATCATATCCCAATAAACTTCAGAGGGAATATCATGGTGTCTCTGAACCCTTGCAGATTGAAGACAAATTTCTGCTGGCAACACTGCGTCATGACCAAAAGTTAGCCTATATGGTGTTGTACCTATGGCTTCTTTTGGGGATGTTCGACAGGCCCACAAAATCTGGTCTAACGTCTTATGCCAATTTTTTGGCTTCTTTCCAACATGCTTTTTTATCAAGCCAATCACTACTTTGTTCGCTGCTTCGACTTGACTGTTTGCCTGTGCATAATAAGGCGTTGATGTTAGGAGTTTAAAGCCTATTTCCTGAGCGAATTCCTGCATCTTTCGACCGGTGAAGACTGATCCTTGATCAGTAGTTATAGTCTCAGGGATTCCATATCTAAAGATAATGTTCTTTTGAATAAATTCAATGACATTTTCTTGGTCTACATTGACTAAAGGAATAGCTTCGATCCACTTAGTAAAATAATCAATGCCTACCAATATATACTTCTGGCTCTTTGATGATGCTGGTCGAATCTCTCCAATAATGTCCAACGCCCATCCTCTAAAGGGCCAAGGTTTCACTATCGAGTGAAGTTCGCTCGCTGGTACATGTTGGATGCCTGTATGGACTTGACATTCTTGGCAACCCTTGGCGAACTCGACGCAATCTTTCAACATGGTGGGCCAGTATAGTCCTTGTCGAAACAACAACCATTTCATCTTATGGCCTACTTGGTGAGCCCCACATGCTCCAGCGTGCGTAGTCGAAAGGGCTATGTATGCTTCAGTTTCACTTAAGCACTTTAGCAATACCCTTTCAGGCGTCTTTTTAAATAACTCATTACCCATGAGTACGTAACTCAACGCCCTATATTTCGTTTTTCGTTCTGTCGAAGCTGCTGGATTTTGAAGATAATCCACAATGGGTTTCCTCCAATCTTGCTCTGACAAATTGTCTATGAACGAAATTTCGAAGTTACTTTGATCAGCATACCCTAGTCTTGTCGATTCCAAGTCTGTTGGTGACAGACAAGTTACCTTTATCTTTTCTCGAACTTCGATTGCTCTTTGTAATCTCGTTTTTGAAATTTTGTACCCAGATGAAATTTGTGCCAAATCGTTGGCTATTTGATTTTCCAATCTGGGTATGTGTCGAATGTTGACCATTTCAAATTTTTTCAATAAACGATTTGCTATCACAAAGTACATAATGAGATTTTCTCTTATGCATTTATATTCTTTTGTGACTTGCTTAATGACTAACTCTGAGTCTCCCATTATTTCGACTCGAGTTGCCCCCAATTCCAACAATATTTCAAGGCCAGTAATTAGAGCTTCATACTCAGCCTCATTGTTCGAACAAGAACCTGATATCTTATACTTGAATGTTGTTGGAATTTTTTCTGGAGAAATGATCAAGACTCCTACTCCTGTTCCATCTTTATGGCTGGAACCATCAAAGTAGAGTTTCCAAGGCTCTATCTCCACATAATTAATACTCTCAACTTGAATTGAGTGGTCGACTATAAAGTCTGCCACCACTTGTCCTTTCACTGCCTTAAGAGGCATAAAGGTCAAGGAGTATTCAGTTAATGCTAGTGCCCACTTGCCAATTCGACTGTGCAAGATGGGTTTCGACAACATGTACTTGAAAACATCAAAATGAGACGAAACATACACATCAACTGGTTTTATATATTGTTTGAGCTTTGTACAAGAGAAATACAGACATAGACACAAATTTTCAACTTCGCTATATCTAGTTTCTGCATCGTTCAAAACTCTACTAAGATAGTAAATGGGTCTTTCGACTCCATTTTCATCTTCTTGGACTAACATGCTTCCCAAAGTTTTGTCGGACGCAGCTATGTACAATCTCATACTCCTGTTGCTACAAGGAGGCACCAAAATAGGTGGCTTTGTGAGGTACCCTTTGATTCTGTCGAAGGCTTCTTGTTGCTCCTGCCCCCATTCGAATCCCTCTTTGTTCAATCGAAGTAAGGGTTAAAAGGCTTGAGCTTTCCCACTTAGGTTAGATATGAATCTCCTTAAGAAATTTATCTTGCCTAACAGAGATTGCAGTTCCTTTTTGTTCGATGGCGCTTTCGCTTCCAGAATTGCCTTCGTCTTGTTCTAGTTGATTTCGATTCCTTTCTTATGGACAACGAAGCCCAAGAAATCTCCAGCTTTCACACAGAATGCACACTTCAAAGGGTTCATCTTGAGACCATGTTCTCTCATTCTTTCGAATGATTGTCGAAGGTGGTCAATATGGTTCTTCCTGGAAACAGATTTTATAACAATGTCATCAATATATACTTGCATAAAAGTGTTAATAAAATTATGGAAGATAGAATTCATTGCTCGCTGGTATGTTGCCCCAGCGTTCTTCAGGCCAAAAGGCATCACTACCCATTCGTAAGTGCCTAAAGCCCCAGGGCATCGAAAAGCTGTTTTCGACACATCTTCTTCAGCAATGAATATTTGATTATATCCTGAATAACCATCGAGCATACTCAGGTACTCGTAGCCAGCGGCAGAATCGACTAGCATTTCCGCCACAGGCATAGGATATTCATCTTTGGGTGTAGCAGCATTCAAATCTCTGAAATCTATGCACACCCTCAATGTACCATTTTTCTTAATCACTGGTACAATGTTTGCAATCTATTCGACATACCTCGTAACGCGTATGAACTTGCACTTCAGCAGTCTTTCGACTTCCGTTTTGATCTTCGACAGTATTTCTGGAGCGAAGCGTCTTGGACTTTGCTTGATTGGCTTCTTCCCAGGTTTGATTGGCAACTCAAGTTCCACTAATCCTCTGTCGAGACCAGGCATTTCGTCGTAATCCCATGCAAAACAGTCCTTGAACTCTTTCAACAAATGGATTACTTCCAACCTGAGTTCTGGGTCAATTTTTGCGCTGATGTAAGTTGGCTTTTTCTCTGACCCTTCGCCCAAGTTGATTTCTTCTAAAGGATCCTGCGCTAACATTTTGATGTTGTTCGCCAAGGGGTCCTTTTCGAAGCCCAAAGGCTCATCGTCATAGATGGCGTCGAGCCTCTATTCCTGCATCCCTTCTGGCATGATATCAGGAGGTTCTGGATCGAAGTCCTTTCCAGGACCTGTAGAAGATAATTGTTGATCATTGGCCTGTGTGGCCATGTATTTTACTTCAGCTTCGAGAGCCGTTATCATCTTTGTTTCGGCTACGTAAGCCGAAATTCGCTTCAATGATTGTGACTCAATCATTATCACTGAATTCACTTCCCCAACCAGTTGGTTGGATATCAGTTAACCCACTGAAGTCTATGTGGGACAAGTCTTCTCTGTCCCACTGAAAACCATGCTCAGGGTGCAGGTATAGGGAACAAAAAGTATTTGGCGCTGGCGCCAAGTCGAAGTCAGGTGTTGGGCATGGCCCAATGTGAGCCAGGTTCTTGTCGAAGTCTGCCAGCCCTAGGTGATTTACTTCGCCCAGGTAATAACTTTGGTCCGCTTCTATGTTTTCGACCATTCCATCAGGACGCCATAGCAGCAACCTCTGGTGCATTGATGATGGTACAACTCCAACACCATGAATCCATTCACGGCCCAACAAAAGATTATAGTTAGGTTTGGCCGATATGACCATAAACATAGTTGGTCGAAGGATAGATCCCACCTTGATGTCCAGTTGGACCACACCCATAGTGGTCCCTATGCCGCCTTCATAATTCGACAGGACCTTGTTGTGAGGCTTGATATTCTCATCACTTTTGCCTATTTTTCTTAGCATAAAGTGAGGAATAATGTTGATGGTTGCCCCACAATCCACCAAGATTTTATTTACTGTGGTTTCTTCGAGTTTAGCCCTTATAAATAAAGGCTTGAGGTGATTTTTCATCGCCTCTGTAGGTGGTTCGAAGAACCCATTCTGCTCTTCAGTAGCGCCATTATCCATGACGAAATAGCACACTGGCCTATGCTTGGCCATTTCTTGCTCCACTTCCCAATCGCTTGTTTCGACCTCCACCTGGCGGTTGAACTCCCTGGGAAGAACTGAGACTATGTTCACCATGATATCCAAGGTGTCATCAGACTCAGAACCATCTTCGTTATCAACTTCACCCTGGTTAGGCCAAACTAGCCTATTGGTTACTGGTTCTCTTTCTAGAGGCTTCCGCTGCTTTCTCTGAGGAACATTTGAACTGGTTTCTGCCTTTGGTTCATTAGCAGCTTCTCTCTCAACTTTTCGTCGCCTCTGGTATCTCCTCCATTGAGATCGAGACATGGGATTTTTCCCTTTGTAGTTGCTTGACACCTGTGTTACTTTAGGGGTAGCAACCTGAGGCTCTTTCTTATGTGTTAAAGACGAACCTCTTGGCACATCGAAGGAGTGCCATCTTTCCTCGCTTGGCCTCTTTCGACCAGATGTTTTGTACCATGTATCTACTGGCACATTAGTCGGAGGCCTGAAAGTCATTGGCCTCTTTTCTTGGTTTGAACCCCTTTGGGAGGCTCTTCTGGGGTCATGTCGAATTTCAACACTTTCTCTTTTTCTATTTGCTGCTCTTACACCTTGAATATGTTCAGCAGCTTTTTTGTCGAAGATCGAACTGCATCTAGGACACAACATCACTTCTGACTTCTTTTTCTGGCATCTTTGCAGGAAATCTGCCAGATTTTCATTTTCCCGAGGGAAGGCAGTTTTGTTGGCTTGTTCTTGCCTCATGGCCTCCTCTGATGCTTTTGGTTCAGAGACTTCGACCATGTTAACATTCATGGTATCTTTGTTGGCAAGAGTCAACTGCTTCATTTGAATCTCCAAGCCCTCTGTCTGGCCTTGAACTGTGGCCAAGTGAGAACTGGGTTTTGTTCCAGATTTTTGGGCTCCAACTGTCTCCAGCTTTGGGCTTTCGACCGCCTTTTGAACCGCTTCAATTGTCTTTCTGGATAGATTCCCAGAAAAACTGCCAAAGATTGGCATGTTGACATGGTCCTTTGAGACTTCGACCATTGTGATTCCTGGCCTCTTCGACTGGCTTCTGGATGCCTCGATCACGTTCACCTCTGAAGGTTTAGCATAATGGGCTTCAACCTGCAACGGGTTAGAGTCCACAGTCATGGGGGTCTTGTCAGCAAACTTCAACCTCCCTTCTTCGATAGCGTCTTGCACAAGATTCCTGAAAAGAAAACATTGAGACGTTTTATGGCCCAGAAAATTATGATATTTACAGAAGCCTCTCTTCTTTCTTTGATCAAGAGGAGGCACTTTTACCCCTGGGGGTACTATCATTTGGCCATCTTTTACAAGCAAGTCAAAGATTTCATCACATTTTGTAATATCAAAACTATAAGTCTTTTTAGGGAACCTATCGTTGGTCCTTTCTGGACCAGTGGGATTTTTCCCACTTGAGGGGACTAACAGTTTGCAAAAGTATGGTGGCCCTTGTTTTAGTTCCGCTAAATCGACTTCGCCTTCTTCGATAGTTATAGTTTCGTCGAAGGTTTCTGGATCTTCGTCATCCATCTCAACATACGCTATCCTCTCTCTTTTATGAGTTTCCGTTTCCTTGGCTTTCTCAGCTTTAAGGCGTTCGACCTGTCGAACTCTATCGGCCAGTTGGGCCATGTCTCTCAGGTATTGAGTGTCTAACTTCTTCCTAATAGAATAATCTAAACCGCCCGCGGCTATTTCGACTAACTCATGTTCTGGCACTTGTGTAAAACATCTTGCTTTGAGCAACCTAAACCTATTTAGATATTCGTCTATAGGTTCAGTGAAACGTCTCTTTACACTGGCCAATTCTTTCAGGCTTATCTTGGTTTGTCCCATGTAGAATTGCTCATGGAACAATCTCTCCAACTGGGTCCAATGATGGATCGAATTGGGGGGGGGGGGGGGGGGGGGAGAGTTGTAAACCAAGTAAAAGCGTTCTTTGTTAAAGAACTTGGGAAATATTTGATCCTCAGGTTTTCGTTGTTTGAAATATCTCCTGCTTCGATCAAGTATCTCGCCACATGTTCGACAGTAGATTCTGTCGTGTCCCCAGAAAATTTAGTGAATTTAGGGACTTTACATCTAGGAGGTAAGTCTGTTTGTAACACGTATTCTGACAATGGGGATGTGAAATTGGGCCTATGAAAGCCCATGTTCATCCCATTTTGGGTCATGATTCTTTCGATCATGGCTTCCAGATTGTTTTCCAAACCCATGTTTTGGTATTGGATATGCTGAACTACTTCGTCAGCATTTTGGTTTCTGTTAACTAACCTTACCTCTGGGGTTATTACCCTAGGTTCTTCGACAGGCTGTTCCAATCGTGCCCTAAGGTTTTCTTCGACAGGCTGCTGGCCTTGGTTGATAGTGGTTTCTTCCTCTAAGAGTATACCTTGGTTTCCCCTTATTTGCGCCCTTTGGGGCTGTCGAATAGGTTGGGGTACTCCAAAGAAATCAGCCAAACGCGTCATTTACGCTGTCATCTGCTGATTCGATTGGGTGGTGTTTTGTATTAGAGGATTCAACACTGTACTTAAAGTTTGTGCCAACATTTGAACCATATCATGGTTGCTTTCGTCCATTTGTTGCCTCAAGACTGCTGTCGAGGCATTTGTAAGGCCATGTGCTACTTGGGACGTTCCTCCTAAGAGTTGGGTCCTATTTCTATTCGCCATACCTACTCCAGAACCTTGGAGTGGCGAAGAGGCACTCACTAAAGGGTCTGAAAAAGTGGACGCAGCGTTCGTCAGGCTAGCCAAGTCAGAAGTTGGCATGCCATAGAGTGGTTCTCGATTGTGACCGCCTGTTATAAATCCTGGGGGAACATAAGGCCTTGTGCCTAAATTTCCCCTTGGTGGGGGGGTTCCCAAAGGCACTCTGGGGCCTGTGAACGGAGGTAATGGCCCCGTTGTTGTGACCGTTACTGCTGGTGTTGAACCAGCGGTTATCGCTTCACTTACGGTTGGGATAACCGTTGTTCCCACATTCGTTTGTGGGATTTCGTTATTGTTTGGTGGATTCGCCATCTCTTCTCTTCTTCTGGCAGTATTGGTATTGTTAGTGTATATTCTACCACTTCTCAATAACATGCAATACTCCTCGAAAAAGATGATATTTTGTGTAAAAAGATTAAACTTCAAAATCAACACACAGTCCCATCAGGTGTGCCAATTTGTTTACCGTGGGAATTGGTAAACAACCGTTGATCTTCCAAATGGTTACTTATTTGGTGACTCGCAGGATCGATCAGATTGATCCTAAGACATGGTTGATTTTGGGGTTTTGACTAAGTTTGATAATGATTAAATGACAAGACAATAAAGAAGCTTTATGTAAATTGCATGAAGAAGAGAACTTGATAAAATAAAGGAAGGCTTGAAATAAAGGCTTTCGACTGGAAAAGTAAAGGAGAAAGCAAGTAAAGTTTCTGGAAAATAAATGACTTTGATTAATAAAGTGGTGTTTCACACATACATTCTCAACAATTCTTTCTCACACGCTGGGTACTCGAATCTATATGAGTGACTTGTATATAATTGTGAACACACGCGAAAAACTGCGTGAACTACTACTATTTATACTAAACATCCCAAGTAACCGTCGGGCAGTTACACTGCTTCGAGATGACTCCACTTGGCACGTTCTCAGCGTTCGACGCTCCAGATCTTTGCATGTTGCACTTGGTAACCGCTGGGAACCGTTTTCCCTCCAAACGTTTGAATTTCAAACCGTTCCACTCTGAACAATCGAACACCTTCGTCGAGAAGCATCTTCGACGAGAAACACCTTCGACGTCGAAGGCAACCAAATTCTCCCTTGGAAGAAATCCTCTAAGTACATTGCCATCCTCTGACGAACACTTCGACAGAACCAGCTGGTCGAAACCATCCTTTAGCTTTAATGGCTGATATTAATAAAAACAAGGGTGTCGAATTTAAGAGCCAACAGTTTGATCCCCCAGAAACGCCTAATGTAATAACGATCCCAATGCCCAAACATGGCCAAGGTGTTAACGCCATTAATGATGATCATTTTGTCTCCTTCGTGAATGACTTAACTACTCCTCTGTTGACCATTAAACAAAATCTGTTGCAAGTCGGTCTGTTCCCGGGCTGTGATAAGAATTGTCACTTATGCAAGTCTCTACCAAATGACTGTTTGTTACTGAAGATATGCGTTCAGTACCTGATGACTAGCAAAGAAATCTTATTTGAAAAGATTCCTCTTACCAGAACTTCTTATCAAGATGTCTTAATAATCACCATTTCCAACAATCCTCCCGGGGTCTCTGCCAAAAGACCCGTCAGGATTACATCTGTTCCAAGATCTGCACCTCTAATCATCACTATGCCAAGACCAATATCATACTCTTCAGATAAATCTGTTCCCTGGAACTATGGGGCTGACGTCTATTACTATGGCGTCAAGCAATATCAGTTGGCCGTCAAAGACGAAGTTATGAGAGATACTAATCCTGACATCGGTAATATCACTGGGACCAGTAAGATGACAAGAAGTGGAAGAGTCTTCTCACCCGAGATTTCTCCAAAGACCATTGCTACTCCTGTGATCATCCCCACTGCCACTCCTACCAACACTCCCAGTGATACTCCTACTGTTATCCCTGCTACCGAGACAAGGGGAAAAAATGTCTTGAATGAGCTTGTCCAAGCGAGAGAGCGTCCCGAGATTATCCCTGAAGCTTCTAGAAAGGAGATAGAAGAAATAGTGAAGATAATCAAGAAAAGTGACTACAACATTGTAGAATAGTTGGGGCAGACCCCCTCGAAGATATCGTTGTTGTCCTTACTTTTGTGTTCTGAGGCCCATGCCAAAGCCTTGGTAAAATTTATCAAAACTGCCCACGTGCCCCAAGAGACCTCCATCGACCAATTTGAGAATTGTGTGGCCAGTATAACTGCTGATAACAAATTGGGCTTTTCCGACGCTGATTTAACTTCCAAGGGAAGGAAGCACAACAATGCCTTTCATGTTTCCATTGAATGCAGGGGCGCCACACTTGCCCATGTTCTGGTGGATATCGACTCATCATTGAATGTCTTGCCCAAAAACACTCTCGACCGACTGGACTGCGACAGACTCGTTTTAAAGCCTAGCAACATCATAGTGGGGGCCTTTGATGGTTCTAAGAGGACAGTGCACGGAGAAGTTAATATCCCCATAAAAGTTGGAACTCATACTTTTGATTAAACTTTCTACGTGATGGATATTCGCCCTTCATACTCTTGTCTATTGGGTCGACCCTGGATCCATGGTGCTGGTGCCGTCACTTCTACCCTACATCAGATGCTAAAATACTCGATCAAAGGAAAAAATTTCACAGTTCACGGGGAGGAGGAGTACATGGTTAGCCACCTGAACTCTTTCAGGTATGTTGAAATGGATGGTGAATTCATTGAGACTCCTTGTCAGAATTTTGAAGAGTTTCCACAAATAGTTGCAGCAACCAAGTTTCCTCCCAAAGTTCCGAAGATTACCAGACCTCCACTGAAGATGGCCTCTTTGAAAGATGCTAGAGTAGTAGTTGAAGAAGGTGGGTGTACCATATGGGGTCAACTTCCAGATTTTCCTTACAAGTCTGATAAATTTGGTTTGGGATTCACTACAGAGGCCCAAAGAGCTGTTCGATGTTCTCGCGCTGGGGGACCACCTTTGCATATCAGCAATCAGGGAGTCAATGCAGTAGAAGACAATGATGGCAGTTGTGATATGGACGAGTGGATTTTTCCAACCATTAACGGAGGACTCAACAATTGGGAGGCCAAATATTTTGTCCCTATTACTTTTATTCAAGAGTAATTGTCTTTTAATGTTTTCAGGCTTGTAATATTTAAACAATTTAAACTTTAAAACCTTGTGTCTTACTCGAGGCACAACGGTCCATTTTTTAGGGTTGTTACTTCATTCTCATATGTCATCATTGAATCATGGACGTTTTTGCATGCAAATTTTTGTGCTCTTTGTCTTTCTTTTCTTACATTTTATTTATTTCAGAGATAGCTATGCTCTTACACACACTCACATATTAAAATGCAGATCTACATCCACTCAGGATCCCGTGGGTAACGGTTCTGCTATGGCCTATTGTGACTTTTAAAATCCGATTTACCAAGTCGAAGACTAAGGTGAGGAAGATTGTGAGGTAACAGGGGAATTGGCCAGGTTATTACAACAGGGAGAAAGGACCATTCAACCTCACGAGGAACCCGTATATACAATCAACCTAGGTACTGAAGAAGACAAAAAGGAGGTCAAGGTGGGTGCCAATCTGGAACCCAGTGTCAAGGAGTGTCTGATTTAGTTGTTGCACGATTATGTTGAAATCTTTGCCTGGTCGTATGAAAACATGTCGGGACTTGATGCAGACATTATGGTACATCGTCTTCCTACAAGAGAAGAGTGTCCGCCAGTAAAGCAAAAGGTTTGCTGCATGAGGCCTGATATGTCAGAAAAGATTAAAGCAGAAGTCATGAAGCAATTCAATGTTGGATTCTTGGTTGTCACCTATTATCCCCAATGGGTTGCCAATGTTTGATAGGCTGAAGAAATACAAGCTGAGGTTGAACCCAAATAAATGCACGTTTGGGGTACAGTCTGGTAAACTCCTAGGCTTTGTCGTCAGCAACAAAGTTATCGAGGTTGATCCTGCCAAGGTTAAATAGATACAAGAGATGCCTTCTCCTCGTACTGAGAAGGAACTCATAGGATTTTTGGGACGTTTGAATTACATTGCCAGATTCATTTCAAACCTGACAGCTACTTGTGAACCGATCTTTAAATTGTTGAAGAAAGATCAAGTAGTCAAATGGAATGACGAATTCCAAGTTTCTTTTGACAAAATCAAAGAATACTTACAAGAGCCTCCTGTGTTGTTGCCACCCTTTGAGGGAAGGCCATTGATATTGTATCTGACTATTTTAGAAAACTCAATGGGGTGTGTGTTGGGGCAGCATGACGAGTCTGGCTAAAAAGAGCATGCTATTTTTTACCTGAGTAAAAAGTTTACCGACTGTGAAACAAGATATTCACTACTTGAGAAAACTTGTCGCACTCTGGCATGGGCTGCTCGGCGGCTAAGGCAGTATATGCTGACCCATACTACCTTGTTGATATCTAAAATGGATCCAATAAAATACATCTTCGAGAAGCCTGCTCTCTCTGGGAGAATAGCAAGATGGCAGATGATCCTGACGGAATATGACATACAATATACTACCCAGAAAGCAATAAAGGGCAGTGTACTAGCTGATCACCTTGCTCACCAAGCTGTGGAAGACTACCAATCCATGAAGTTAGAATTCCCAGATGAGGACATCATGACGGTAAACAATTGTGAAGAGATCAGACCATATGACGAACCTGAACAAGGATCTCGATGGATCTTGGTTTTTGACGAAGCCTCCAAAGCACTCGGCAACGACATAGGTGCTGTAATCATATCACCTGAAGGATGTCATACTCCCTGCACTGCAAGACTCTGCTTCAATTGTACAAACAACATGGCAGAATATGAAGCGTGCATCTTTGGCAAAGAAAATCCTACGGGCAGGCTATTATTGGTCTACCATGGAAGCAGATTGCTATCAACACTCTCGGACTTTCCATAAGTGTCAGATTTATGCTGACAAGGTGCACGTACCTCTGGTTCCTCTGAATGTCTTGACAGCTCCTTGGCCCTTTGCTATGTGGGGAATTGATATGATTGGGGAAATCAAACCAACGACCTCCAATGGACACCGCTTCATCTTAGTGGCCATTGACTATTTTACAAAGTGGGTGGAGGCAGCTTCTTTCTCTTCCGTTACCAAGAATGTTGTCGCTCGGTTTATCAAGCAGAATCTCATCTGTCGCTACGGTATCCCGGAGAGGATCATTACATACAATGGTACGAACCTGAACAATACTATAATCACCGCCCTGTGCGAGTAGTTCAAGATCCAGCATCACAATCCTTCTCCTTATCGGCCGAAGATGAATGGTTCTGTCGAAGCCGCAAATAAGAACATTAAAAAGATCATACAGAAAATGATAGTCACATACAAAGACTGGCATGAGATGTTACCATTCGCTCTCCACGGTTATCGTACCACAACACGCACATCAACCGGGGCAACACCCTACTCTCTGGTATACGGCATGGAGGGTGTATTGCCTATTGAGGTTCAGATCCCCTCTCTAAGAATTATGAAGGATGCGGGGCTGAATGAAGAAGATTGGATCCAGACTCGACTTGATCAACTAAACTTGATTGATGAGAAAAGGCTTACTTCTGTCTTCCATGGTCAGATGTATCAAAAACGGATGATCAAAGCTTTCAACAAAAAATTCAGACGCCAAGTGTATCAAGTTGAGGATCCGGTGATCAAACGTATCATATTGCCGCAAGGTGATCCCAGGGGAAAATGGACTCCTACATATGAAGGACCATTTGTAATCAAAAACATATTCTTTGGTGGCGCAATGATCTTGACCACCATGGATGGTGATGACCTACCACACCCTGTGAACGCAGACATAGTCAAAAGATACTACGCGTAAGAGACCCGCTAGGTTGACACACCTAGGAAAAACAAGGGCATCCCGATGAACCAAAAGGTTCGGGAAAAAAATAGGGATAAAACAAAAAATCTGTACACCCGACAAGTTGAAAACCCGAAAGGGCGACTTGGGTAAAAAAGGGTTTCCCGGTGGATTGAAAACCCGAAAGGGCGGTTCAGGAAAAAGTTAGGGAATTAAAGCGTGTGACTATGTCCTTTTGGATCACCTTACGGACGACCTGTAATCTCGACGGTTCTGAGAAATTCAATCAGCTTCGGACAAGGCAATAAATATACAAGATGCTCAGAGACACAAAGGCTATAGCAGAATGGGAACGCCATTGGATTATTTCACATAGCTATCTTTTCTTTGTATCAAAATTTTCATTTTTTTACGACAACATTATCTTACTAGAATGTTTGTCTCATTGTACAAAAACACTTACTCAAGTCAATACAAAGATATCCCTTTGAAAGTGAAAAGCTATCTGTTTTTCTTTACTCTTGTATTTTGTTTACAAAAACGTCCAATGATTTATTTTTGAACATATGCATTTGAACGTAACTACTGTTTACAAATGAACAAAATAGAAAGACAATCACTAATGGCTTTAAGAAATGGGGAAATCTCTCTAAGGTATTTCCATAAAAATCCCCCGCAGTGTGCAGTTGGATCCCTGGAGGAACAAAACTTCCAGTTATCACTCCTCGGTAGAAGTCGCCAAATTTCTCGAGATTCCCCAATAGGTCTACAAACAATTCACAATGTTCCTCTTTTCACGACAGAGTTTATTTCTCTAAGTGGAAACTCCTCAACACTTCAACTTCACAACATGAAGACTTACACTCTACATTCCTAGTTGCAGCCAGGGATTTATTTTCCCTAATCCAACAGCATTACAGAAGATTAGCTCACATACGTATAAATCGCGTCCATATATCATAAACATCTATGACACGAATGCATATATCACAATCTCATTGTACCATGCATTTCATACATCATGACATTGCATACAACTAATGTTTACCCTTTGTAGGATAAGGTTAATCAATGACTATCATCAACAAGTCAAAGATTAATACCTGAAACAGGCTAAGGACAATTGGTTATACGACCAGCTGAACTTTCAGATACAGTTCAGATACACTCCAGATACGGATGCCATCCTGACACTCATTCAAATTCAGCTTTCAGATACATTTCAGATATGCTCCAGACACGGACGCCATTCCGATACTCATTCAGATTCACCTTTCAGATACAGTTCATATACGCTCCCGACATGGATGCCATTCTGATGCTCATTCCGATTCAGCTCTTAGATACAGTTCATATATGCTCTAGACACGGATTCCATTCTGATACTCATTCAGACGCAATTCTCAAGATACAGTTCAGATACGCTCTAGACATGGATGCCATTCTAATGCTCATTCCGATTCAGCTCTCAGATACAGTTCAGATACGCTCCAGACACGGATGCTATTCTGATACTCATTCAGACACAATTCTCAAGATACAGTTTAGATACACTCCAGACACGGATGCCATCGTGACACTCATTCAAAATTCAACTTTCAGATACAGTACAGATAAGCTCCAGACACAAACGCCATTCTGATACTCATTCTTTCAGCTTACAAATTACAATTCAACAATCACTCCTGGATGGCGTCTACAAGCCCATCTCCAAAAAATTTCTATCACCTCTCCAAATGGCATCTTCAAGCCCATTCCCTCTACCATCACATCACCGAGTGCAAATTTTTAGGCACTCTAGTGTCCAATCATCTTCCACCTTCGAGTCACGAATGGAAAAACATGCCAACCTAACTCTTCAGGCTTAAGAAGATTGAACAGGGGCAGTTGTTGTACCCAAAAATTTTCCCTCTCATTTCTCAAGATATTTCCTATAAAGATCTTCAATTCCTCAAGTTTGCGCAATTATCGACTAGGTCAAACAATTTTCCCAACACTGACACCTCAAATTAGGGTTTTGGTTTGTACAAAGGCAGTTGGATTTCTAATGTTTCTAATGACTTTCATGAATCATTATAGTCCCTCGGGATTATTTTTGTCAAGTTCAAGTTTGGGATTACAATTTTCCAAGAAAGTTATTCAAATTACCAAAAGGGGAAAAATTGGCAAAATTAGGGTTTTGACTGAAAAATGACCGAACTTTGACTTTTGACCTAATACCTGGCTTATTGGTTGGAAGCATGATCTCAAGGATCCAAGCGCGTCATTTTGACCTAATTGCATATTTCAATTCATCTGTTTGAAAAAAATCTCACAAAAATGCAGGTCAGGGGCTGACACGGGTGCCCGTGTCATAGGACACAACCGTGTCAGCCATACTGGAACTTTACGCTAACAAAAATGCAGGTCAGGAGCTGACACGGGTTCCCGTGTCACTAGACACGGCCCGTGTCAGTTTAGCTGGTACAGAAAAGGAAAATGCGCATGGACCATTACAGAAGCTGACACGGGTGCCCGTGTCATAGGACACGGCCCGTGTCAGACCAGACATATTAGATTTTGATTTTTCTTTTGATCTTTTGCTTTTATTTTCATTAGATTTGGTTGTAATAATTAGAAATTTTATTTTTTTGCAACCCCCACTTGTACACTTGTATACCCCATCCCTCAAAAAGCATGTAATAGCGTAGGACCCTTATTTTCTGCATTTTTGCTTTCATAAATGTTAGTAATTAGAGTGTATGGCAAGATAAAACCAACAAGTATACCACCCTAATCAAAGACTAAACGCATGCAATCAAACACACCATTCACACATGGACCTCTAGGGTAATCTCACTTTGTTGCCTCGGAAAACAGTCATGTCCCTCGAATAGGGGACGCTTTAGAAAAGACCATCCGATAAAAAAAGGATCGTAGTCCCTCGATGACCCTCGATGTTGCCTTCGATAAAACGATCTAGTCCCTTACGAAAATTGCTAAAGCGTCTCACAAGTTGCTTTCGATAACTATACGATTGACCCGCGCCTGTCCCTTCACATCCAACGATGGGGCTTCTTTCCAAATCAATGGTAAGATAGAAACATCTAAAGGAGGATAAAAAATACTTATGACCTTTCGAGTAGGTAGATTCGCTCCTAGTTACTCGCTTGCTCACGACAAAAACACATTTACACTAACACTTTCATCTTAAAACATTTTAGAAAATACAAAACATTTTGTATACGTTCTTATAGAGACGGGAACCACTACAAAAACATCTTTTCAAAAACCACTTTCAAAAACACATTCTACTAACACATCTTTGAACTATTTTTCGAAACAAAACTTTGTACGCGTTCTTATAGAAACGAGAACCATTACAAAGATATTTTCAAAAATACTTTCAAAGCCCACACCACAAGAACATTGTCAAAGTAAAAGTAAGTGATCTAGCAAGTAACTAAGAGCCCGTAGATAACTACGGATGAAAAGGGTGCTAATACCTTCCCTCTTCATAATCTACCCCTCGAACCCGAGAAATAATCTCGAAAGGTCTTTCCTGTGCTTTTTTACCTTTCCTTTTAGATAAAAGAAAAGTTGGTGGCGGCTATTGCTATCTACACAATTGTGATCAAAACACAAACCCTCAAGTCAGTTCTCCCACCGTATCACAAATACCTTAATGGATGAAGCACAAGATTCACGTCTAATGGCGAAGAAAAAGAGAAAAAATGGGTTCTAGGGTTTCACTGTGAAGGACTCAATGCTACTATCAATAAGTGAGAGTTATTTCGCTTATATATGGGTAAATTATTTCAAAACAGTTCTCTACCAACCGTATTGATAAGTAATTGTTAACTATTTATTTATTATAAATATATCACAAGGGTGGAACGTACCAACCGTGGTCATATCCCTTTAAGTTTTATATATAAAATAAATAAAAAAGAAAAGACATGCCTTAACATTAAAGGAATAATATATATGATGGTGCTGAGGTTCAAACCCATGAAAGTTTGATGTTTTTACCATAATTGACTTCTCTGTAAGTCTCAGAGTGCCTAAGAGGGGGGGGGGGGGGGGGGGGGGGGGTGAATTCGGTCTTATAAAATTTATTCGGTTTTTATGAGAATTCTTGGTAGTAATTTTGGTTAAGTGTTTGAAGGTTTTGTTTATATCTTTATCTTTTCTTGATTATGGTGATGAAAGCGATAAATGCGGAAAAGTAAAGAACACGGTGATATATCCTGGTTCCCCTCACAATCCGAGAGTACTCCAGTCCCCTTTCCAACACGAAAGAGATTTCACTATAGTTAGAATGATTGTACAGCCTATGCTTACTATCTAACCTATAGGGTGATCAAAGGTTCTTAACACCTTTAAGACCAAACAAACACTAATGTGAATGAAGAACAATCCTCTTCAAATCACAACACTTACTTCCAACAATCCTGGATAGTAAGGGAAAACCTTTAAGTAATACAATGATTTAGTTTGAAGTATATGGAGAGCTTTATCAATCTTCAATTGATCTTCTTCTTCAAGATAAAAAACAATTCTCAACAATGTATATAAATGTTCACAATGTATGTATGAAACTTGTAATGATAATGAAAGTGTATATGGCAAGTTTCACAAAATTATGAACACATGAAAGTTTATGTTCAAAATGAATGAAAGAGAAAATTGTTAATATGAAGAAGGTTTTTGTTAATATGAAAATTGAAGCATTCTTGTATGTTTTGAAATAATAAAATCTGCATTTTATAAAGTTACAAGAACCTCTTCATTCATGCCAATTCATATGAAAAGTTGCAATGCATTCATGAAAAGATACCACTTGAAAAATGTTCAAAAAACAAAGTAAAAGCTGCACTGGTTCGCTAGGAACCGGTTCCGACACTGACAAAACCCGGTTCTTAGTGAACGTTATAAGTTGGATTTCAAAAATATCATGCAGGAACCGGTTCCCCTATTGGTACAACCCGGTTCCTGGTACAAAATCCAGGGACATGTTTTTTGAGAAAAGCTAGAACCCGGTTCCCTGTTAGGGAGGAACCGGTTCCTAAAGGGTTATTTTCAAAAATACTTTTTGAAAGATATTTCAAACAAAGTTTTTCTTGATGTTAAAATTATGGAATATGTATACGTTGATGAATGCATATTGTGAACATCTATATTCAAGATTTTAAGAATTATTTATACCATATTGACATTTGATAATTCTTCAATAATTCTTCAATAATCTTCAAGACTTTTATTTGATGTTGATAAGCTTTTTGCACATCCTTGAAATGTTGATGTCCATGTTGTCTTCATCAAAACACATGCTTTAAATATGACTTGAGAAGCTTGCAATTACATTCTCCCCCTTTTTGATGATGACAACCAAGTCTTGAAAACGATTTCTTGAAATGTTTATGTTGTTTTGTATAACAAACATGTTGAGCAAATGCAAGGCTCCCCTTAAATTGTATGCTCCCCCTAAGTCCATGATTCTTTGAATTTTGGAGTGAGTTTGATATTTATTTGGGCCTGCAATTTCTTTGAAACAAAACAACACACATGCATATTCTTCTCCCCCTTTGTTAACATCAAAAAGGATGGGGAAAAAGAGTGAAATAGATACATATAAAAATTAAGACGTGTATTTTAAGAGAAACATTAGATATCACCTTCATCCAAAATACCAAGTTCTCTTCGCATTTTGAAGAAAGGTTCTTTTATTATAAATTCTATATGCTTTACTAGAAAGCGAATAACCAAGAAAAATACCTTCGTCGGATTTCTCGTCAAACTTACCGAGATTGTCTTTGTCATTATTAAGAACAAAGCTCTTGCATCCAAAAATGTGAAAGTGAGCAATATTTGGCTTTCTTCCTTTGAAGAGTTCATATGGAGTCTTCTTTATTATAGGTCTAATGATCACTCGATTTCCAACATAACATGCCGTACTAAACGCATCCTCCCAAAAATATTTAGGAAGATTTGCATCACTAAGCATTGTTCTTGCAAGTTCCACTAGAAACCTATTCTTTCTTTCAACTACTCCATTTTGTTGTGGAGTTCTAGGTGCTGAAAAATTATGAGAGATACCATGTTCTTCACAAAATTCTTCAAATTGAGCATTTTGGAATTCTCCACCATGATCACTTCTTATGGATACAATCTTTAGTGATTTTTCATTTTGGATTTGCTTAGCATACTTCTTAAAAGCTTTAAAAGCATCACTTTTCTGCACAAGAAACAAAGTCATATAATATCTAGAAAAATCATCAATAATGACTAAAGCGTATACATTACCTCCGAAGCTTTTTGTTCTTGATGGACCAAAGAGATCCATGTGTAACAATTGTAGTGGTCTTGTAGTAGACACCACATTCTTAGATTTGAAAGTTGTTTTGGTCTGTTTGCCCTTTTGGCATGCATTACATAATTTGTCTTTGATGAACTTCATCTTTGGTAGACCAATAACTAAGTCATGCTTAACCAATTTGTTCAAGTGCTCCATGTGAATGTGAGCGATCCTCTTGTGCCATAACCAAGACTCATTGTTGTTTACCATAAGACATTGTACCTTCAGAGACAAATCATCTAAAGTAATCATAAAAATATTGTTAGTTCTTATACCTTTGAGTTTTACCTCATTGGTTGCCTCATCCATAATGAGACATTCATCTTTGTTAAATTTGATCTTGAACCCTCTATCGCAAAGTTGACTTATGCTAAGAAGATTGTGCTTTAATCCTTCAACATAGAGAACATCCTCAATTTGAATGGATGGAGGTGTGCCAACTATTCCAACGCCAAGAATCTTTCCTTTGGTGTTGTCTCCATAGGTGACATACCGTTTGGCTTTATGTACTAGATATGAAAATTGGTGTACATCTCCTGTCATATGCTTTGAACATCCACTATCAAGATACCAAACAATTGATGTGGATTTCAAGCATACCTACACAAACAAATTATTCATTGTTAGGTACCCAAGTTGCCTTGGGTCCTTCATAGTTAGTTCCCTTTTTCACCCACACATAATGCCCACTTGCTATACTAAAGTTTCTAACATAACAAGCATTAGGTGTGTGGCCTTTAATACCACAATAAAAACAAGTAGGTTCAAAGTTACTTCTATATCTAGAAGGATAAGATTTCTTCTTAGGAAATATTTTCTTTTTCGATACATTTGCCTTTTTATTTTGATGATTATGAACAACTTGCTTCTTTTCAACTTTCTTGGGATTGGAACTATTACTAGCCTTTACAAAAACAGTGGGATAGTTACTTGGTTTCTTAGAATTCACATAACCAAGACCCTTTTTATCATTAGGATAACGTTGTTGGCTTAGTAATCCTTCCAATCCTATTTGTCCTTTTTCATATCGTTCAATGACTCTTTTCAATTGAACAATTTGAAAGACATTTGATTCACACTTGGATCATGTAAAGTTTTCTTTTTCTTTAATAAAATTCTGTTTTTGAAGTTCAAAATCTTTAGTCATGGTGTCAATTTTTTCTAAACAACTTAGAAGTTCTTTTTCTTGATTTGACACTTTTTTGTATAAACTTTTGCATTCTTTCAAGAGTTCATCAATAGCATCTTGAACATCATCATCAAAAAGATTAAATTCATTACTAACCTCTTCTTCATCGTCAGAGTGATGTGAAGCCATTAATGCTAGATTTGCACATTCCTCGCTTTCTGAATCGAATGAAGAACTTATCTCATTATCTTCCCATGCAACATAAGCCTTTTTGTTCTTGAACTCCTTTTTGCCTTTGAATCCATTTTTCTTGGAGAGTTTTGGACAATCCGGCTTTATGTGTCCTTGCTTTCCACATTCATAACATGTGACATCTTGTGTTGATGTGGAGGCTTCTTTATCTTTATGATTATAAAATTTCTTCCTCTTGACAAAGTTAGCATTATGAAGATTATTTTTGTGACCAAAATATTTTCCTAACCTTTTTACAAGAAGCAAGAAGTTTTCATCTTCCTCCGATGCATCTTTATCTTGACTTTCCTTTGAATCAACTTTCAAGGCAATGCCTTTGGATTTCTTCTCTAAATTTTCATGTTTTTCAAGTCTACCGAGTTCCATTTCATATTCTTGAAGTTTGCCAAATAATGTAGCGGAAGTCATTGCGGAGAGACTCTTCTTTTCCGAGATTGCCGTTACCTTTGGTTGCCATTCCCTAGTCAATGATCTAAGGATTTTCAAGTTGAGTTCATCATTTGTCAAGGTTTTACCAAGAGCATTTAAGTGATTTGTCAAATGCACAAATCTCTTTTGTAAGTCAAGAATGGATTCTCCGGGCTGCATTCGAAATAGTTCATATTCTTGAATCAAGGTATTTAGCCTTGATCTTTTTACTTCAGCCGTTCCTTCATGAGTCTGAACCAGGGTATCACATATTTCTTTTGCTGTCTTGCAGTTTGAGACACGGAAAAATTCGTCCATACTGAGTGCACCTTGAAGAAGGTTTATTGCCTTTTTGTCATAGAGAACTTTCTTTTTATCATCGTCGTCCCATGCAGTTTTGGGATTTACAGAACCAATGCCATTGATTACTGATATTGGGATAAATGGACCGTTTTCAACAGCATCCCATACTTCCTCTCCTTGTGCTTCTAAATGCGCCTTCATGCGTATTTTCCAGAAGTCAAAATATTCACCATAGAATAGAGGAGGCTTATTGTTACTACCACCATCTCTGAAAACTGGTTGATGATTTGCGGAAGCCATTCTGGATCTTTAGGAACAAGTTACCTATAACTTGCTCTGATGCCAATTGTAAGTCTCAGAGTGCCTAAGGGGGGGGGGTGGGGTGAATTAGGTCTTATAAAATTTATTCGGTTTTTATGAGAATGCTTGGTAGTAATTTCGGTTAAGTGTTTGAAGGTTTTGTTTATATCTTTATCTTTTCTTGATTATGGTGATGAAAGCGATAAATGCGGAAAAGTAAAGAACACGGTGATATATCCTGGTTCCCCTCACAATCCGAGAGTACTCCAGTCCTCTTTCCAACACGAAAGAGATTTCACTATAGTTAGAATGATTGTACAACCTATGCTTACTATCTAACCTATAGGGTGATCAAAGGTTCTTAACACCTTTAAGACCAAACAAACACTAATGTGAATGAAGAACAATCCTCTTCAAATCACAACACTTACTTCCAACAATCCTGGATAGTAAGGGAAAACCTTTAAGTAATACAATGATTTAGTTTGAAGTATATGGAGAGCTTTATCAATCTTCAATTGATCTTCTTCTTCAAGATAAAAAACAATTCTCAACAATGTATATAAATGTTCACAATATATGTATGAAACTTGTAATGATAATGAAAGTGTATATGGCAAGTTTCACAAAATTATGAACACATGAAAGTTTATGTTCAAAATGAATGAAAGAGAAAATTGTTAATATGAAGAAGGTTTTTGTTAATATGAAAATTGAAGCATTCTTGTATGTTTTGAAATAAGAAAATCTGCATTTTATAAAGTTACAAGAACCTCTTCATTCATGCCAATTCATATGAAAAGTTGCAATGCATTCATGAAAAGATACCACTTGAAAAATGTTCAAAAACCAAAGTAAAAGCTGCACTGGTTCGCTAGGAACCGATTCCGACACTGACAGAACCCGGTTCTTAGTGAACGTTATAAGTTGGATTTCAAAAATATCACGCAGGAACCGGTTCCCCTATTGGTACAACCCGGTTCCTGGTACAAAATCCAGGGACATGTTTTTTGAGAAAAGCTGGAACCCGGTTCCCTGTTAGGGAGGAACCGGTTCCTAAAGGGTTATTTTCAAAAATACTTTTTGAAAGATATTTCAAACAAAGTTTTTCTTGATGTTAAAATTATGGAATATGTATATGTTGATGAATGCATATTGTGAACATCTATATTCAAGATTTTAAGAATTATTTATACCATATTGACATTTGATAATTCTTCAATAATTCTTCAATAATCTTCAAGACTTTTATTTGATGGTGATAAGCTTTTTGCACATCCTTGAAATGTTGATGTCCATGTTGTCTTCATCAAAACACATGCTTTAAATATGACTTGAGAAGCTTGCAATTACATTCTCAACCATTTTTATATACAAATTTATAAATAAAAAAGAAAAGACGCACCTTATTTTAGAGATGTCACCATGGTGTAGTGAAGAACTATAGTGACCATGACGTTGTTATTTACGCGTTTTGTAGTAGTGTTTATACATTAAGTATGAGAAGATCACAAATAGAGACACATCTAAGTCTATATTTGATTCCTTAAATATGACTCGTGAAGGAAGTGATCAAGTGAAAGAAACTAAGATGCTTGCCTTGATACAAATTTAGGAATCCTTTAAAATAGAGGATGATGAAACTGTTGAGAACATGTTCTCAAGGTTTCAGACTCTAGTTACAGGACTGAAGATTCTGAATAAAGGTTACTCTACTGCATATCATTTTAAGAAGATTATTAGAAGTTTACCCAAAAGATGGAGGCGTATGATAACTACACTAAAACTGTCTAAAGATCTGAACAACAACACTCTTGAGGAAATAGTTAGTTCTTTCAAAAATCATGAGATAGAGCTTGGAAAGGATGAGCCTCAAAGGAAAGGAAAATTTGTGGTTTTAAAATCTATGTGAAAGTCTTAAAATACTAAATCCTTTCAAGCTAAAGAGGAAGAAGAATATGAAGAAGATTCTGAAAAAGAAGATGATTTGTCTCTTCTCTCCAGAAGGGTTAGTCAACTCTGGAAGAAAAGACAAAGAAAATTCAGAGGATCAAGAAGGATAGGTGGTCGCTTCGAATCTACTTCTGGATAGAAGAAGTCAGGTGATAGCAAAGACATTACATGTTTTGAATGCAAGGATCCAAGTCACTACAAGAATGAATGTCCCAAGCTCAAAAAAACAAGCCCAAGAAGAAAGTTTTCAAAAGGAAGAAGAAAAGACTGATGGCTACCTGGGATGATTCTGACTCGTCAAAAGATAACTCTGAGGAAGAGAAAGAAAACATGGTGTGTTGTACCCTAATTTTTGCCCCTAAGATACTTTCATCATACCATGTTGATTCATTCACAACAAGATCACACTAGGATTCTTGGTTCCCCTCCCTACATTTAGTTTTGCCCTTTTAAGGGATTACCAAGCACCTTGACTTATGTTCCTTTTGTGATCATGAATATTGTTTTGATTTCTTCACTTAACTAATAAAATGCAATGTTGGTTTGTCTTGCTTGTTATCCATATAGGTAAAGGCAATGAGATTTAACAAGTTACCCCCATGGATTCATGAGTTTATGTCCATGCCCTAGTCAATAAAGCTGGAGAAGTTCAAACCTCACCATTGGACTGGCTTTGGAAGAATTGGCATGACAAGGTTTTTTTAGTTCATCACATTTCAAGGTTATTAGATTTGACTCAAAAGTACAAAGGGTTGATTGAAGAAGTTGTCATGTTGGACAAGACCTTGTTCCTATTGGTCACAAGAGCATATTTCTCTCAAATTTCATGATATGGAAGTGGTTTTGGTGGATAAGAGTTTTCATTATCATCCTAAACAACTTCTATTCACAAATCAAGAATGTTGGTACAAGAAGTTTGTTCAAGCTTGTCAAAGTTCCTCAAAGCATTTTCTTGATATAGGAGCTAGGGTTTTGAACTTCAAAGGGGTATATCTTGCTCACCTTTTGGTATTTTTGAGTGATTCCAAAGACATCATTCTCTTCAAAGGGTTATTAACAAATCACTTCAAAAGTTCCAAGGATTTTTCATGAGGAAGAGACTTGAGGAGGAAGCAAGATTACAAGTCCTCTAGATGAATCCCCAATTCTACATGTGTGAATTCAAATGGTCATAACTTGGTCAATTTCCATCACCTTGAGTCCATTATTTTTCCATAATGATCTTGAAGATGTGAACTTTATGCCTTATTTTATGTGCAAAATGGGAAAATGGATGGAAGTTGCCTTAAAGATGCAAAAGATTATAGGTCATTTCATGATTTTTTGCCAACTTCAACAAGTCATAACTTGCTCAAAATTTGGAGATTTTGAATGATTCAAGTTTCAAAATGTCATTCAAGAGATCTAATTCATTCCATCTTTTTTGGTCAAGAGCAAATTCCAAGTGGAACGCTATGTTTGGATGCAAGACATTATAAGTCATTTTTGAAGAAGAATTTGAAATATTTCTAAGTATGGAAAGTCAACCCTTTTTCTACAACTTTGACTCAACACAACTTTCAGCTCAAGCATCCATTTGATTCCATTCTTTTTCCATTGCAAAGCTTGTAACCTCATATTTCTAAAGCATCAAGAATCACGCCTTAAGACCCCTTGAGCTGAGAATGCCATTGTTTCAAAAGTGGTAACTTGGAATTGATGTTTCCTTGCAATTCAGAATTAGAATTTCATGTTACAATCTCTAAACCTCAAATTAACACGAATTTTGGGTCTAAATATGATTAGCCAACTTTCCCAAGTGGATTAGTGCATCAAAACGCAAGAATTGGATGAGTTTTGGTGAAGTTTGGATCACACTTTACTCGTGCATCAGGTTTGCACGAATTCCCTCCAAAACACATCATTCACTCTTCCTTTTGATCCCATTTGCTTCTTCTATAAATACATGTACTATCCCATTCATTTTCCCAAGCTTCGATAGCCAGAATCACCCTGCCAAACTTGTTTCATAACTCAGAATTCAGTAACTTCAAAATCCATTCTCGAGCCTTTTTCAATCCAATTTTTCCATCAATTCACCTTCCTTGATCTTCCCTGAAGCTAACCACATAATTACATTAAAGAATCGTGCCCTATACTACTCCATAGAAGTCAAGTTTCAGAGCTCTGCAACTCAACTTCAATAGGTAGATTCCTTCATCAATTCTTCAAAACTCTGATATCATTGTGCTGCTCTCATTGTCTTGGTTCTAGTTGCAACACTTACCTTTTAGTGGAAACACGTTTTGACCATGAAATTTCAAATCCCTTTTCAAAACTTTTCTTCCAAATTTCTTGAGCTACAATTTATATAAATTTGGCGCGAGGGTGTGGTTGTCTTCGTCTTGAAGAGACAAAGCGAATGGCATAGGTCTGAGATTCTGATTTTACAGTTTGAGAGACCTGCAATTCGTGATGGCTGGAGGTTAAAGATGACCAACATGTCATCTTCCAACCAATAAAGGCGCGCCATCTGTTTTTTTTCAAATTCTGATTTAATTAATAATTTTGTACATTATTCAATAATGACCATGATATGCACAATGCGCCAGATCCCTTGGATTTGTTTACTAACACATTTTGACTCTCATCGAATGGTCCACATATTTTACTTTCATTTTCTTTTTCTGATTTTTATATTTTAATTGTTTTAAATTTCAAAAAATCATAGAAAATTCATTTTTAGTCCAAAAAATCTGAAAAAATTATGAAAAATATTTTTGATTATTCTCTTTCTGATTTTTATTTTTTTACAATTTAATTTTGTGTTTTGGCATTTTTTATAAATTTTACACTTTATTTGATTTGTTTTAAATGTTAAGAATACTTTTATACATTTTTAAATTCTGAAAAAATTATGGAATGATCCAATGATATTGTGACAAATATGTGTGACCTTATTTTATTTTTGTTTCATACTTTACTATTTTTTTATCATTTTTTTATTTTACCCATTTATTTTAATTTTAAAAATAGTTTCTGACTTAAAAAAATTACCAAAAAATTTGTAAAATTATTTGAGCCTTTTTCTTATTTTTCTATGGTCTAACTTTTCACTTCTTGATTAATTTGAACATAGTTTATATTTTTCTCTTTATTTTCTATTTTTAAACCTTATTTTTAAACCCTTTTGTGTATATTAAAATGTGATATTATTTTGTGACTATTTTCTGGCTGATCTTGGGTTAGATTTTGAATCATGAACTTTATTAACATCATTGGATCTATGGTGTTGAGTTTAGCTCCACAAAAATGGATGAATGATTTTCATAATAGTTTGATTAAAATTTAATTCAAATGTGGTTTGTATATTTTTTCCCCATCCCTCTTCATCTCATCCCTTTCTTATTGCACTAGAAGTTGTTGGAGCATGATCTCTATATCATGTCTCAAAATAAATGGTGCATAGATTGCTATTGACCGGCCTCAAAAAAGGTGCGACTTCTATATAAGTCCACTTATGATTGCTTAACATAGCGCTAAATTTTGTCCCGATTCTAATAAATGATCATTCGTGGCCCAAACTTATGATTGCAAGCCCAAGTATGTTAATTTGATCTCTTTGATCCAATAACCTAGAGATTCATTGTGTGGAGGCTTTGGTTCTACCAATCCTCTAATGGATCTACAACACCTTTGGTCAACGCGGATCACTTAAACATCATTGATCATTAAATGGTACTTGTGAGAATTCTAAATGGATGATATACTTGAAAAAAAGCAAATGCAACTTGTTGTGTGGAGGCTTTGGTTCTACCAATCCTCTAACGAGTTCCAAATGCAAGCTTCAAGATGGTCATCTAACTAACCACTAATTATTGACTTGTCTTACCTTATGCTTTTATTCTTTTTTATGCTTTATGTACCATTTACTTTTAGCATTTACATTTCATGCCATTTTCATCTTTGCTCATTTGAGCATTTACTTTCTTGCCATTTTTACTTTGCTCACTTGAGCTTTTCTTTGCCTTTCTTAAGATACTTAATAATCAACATAAACCCTAAAAAATCTTTAATGGTACTTGGACTATTTGGTTACTATCCTTGGCATTATGGAGCATGAGACTTTTCTTGGACTTAGGATTAGAAACCTTGGCCTATCTTGGAGACCTTGTGATCTTATCTGATTATTCTGTCTGAAGTTCTTGAGGTTTACCTCAAGACATTTGGGTTGCTTGTTTGTTTTTGTGTGCAGGTTTTTGTGATTACACCCCTTGTTTGTAATCTGGAATTCACCCGTATACAGCCGTTACTCTGCCCAATTTTTGTGAAGACTTAAATATACTTGAAGTTTGGTTTTCTCAAGAGGTCTAGTATTTTTTTGCTTGATTGGTTCCAATACAAGGAATGGGAATTCTATCTTGGCTCATAATGTCAAGTATTGGCTTCTTGTTGGTTAGATGGTTCTTATCCCTAGATTTTATCTTATGCTTTAGGATAGTCCCTTCTTCTCCTCCCATCTTCTTTAATTTCAAAAATCTTCTTCCCCCTTTTTTGAAAACTCTTCTTTTTTTTTTTGAACTTGAACCACTCTCATAATAAACTTGGACTTATGTCTATGAATTTTCAAAATATTTTTCATAAATAAACTCCAATCAACTTAATAATACCTTGACATTTTTTTGAGAAGACTAAAAGTCAACCAATCTCATTTAAAACCATTTTGCCACTTTGGCTTTTATCTTTTAACTTTTCTCAAAAAAGTTGAACTCTTGTCAATCCTTGTAGTGATGAAAACAACTATACTTCTACAATATGTAGTGAAGAGAGATATTTTCCACTTGGGTGTTGAGTGAGACATTGTTGATTTTAAAATCCAAGCCATATCCTCCACTTTGAGATGATGCAAATTCTCCTTTCTCATGATTGTGGGTAGTAGGCATGTTTTCCACACGGACAATGACGATGATGTTTTATCTCATAAAATTAACCAACACATTTGTGTTTTAAATTTTTGAAAGAGGAACTACGTGTACCCTGATCCCCTATTGCACGAAAAGGTGGTACGTAGGCACTAAAGGTTCGCAACCGCGGAGGGTGCAAAAATTATAAAAATAAATATATTTCTTTCCTCACCTCCACCATCCATTTTTTATATACAACATTTTTTTTATATAGCCAAAATATACAAATTTTAAAAAGAGGCTCATGCGGAGTACCGTAGATGTTTAGGGTGCTAATATCATCCCTTTTCATAACCAACCCCGTAACCTTGAATCTTTCCCCTTCTTTTTGGGTTATTCGCTCTTATCCCATTCCTTTGGAAACAATAAAGCGCGGTGGTGATTTTTATTTTGATTTGTATAAAGTCTAGTCAATCCAATGGCTTAGTCTTAAATATTTCTAACGCTACAGAAAAATGGCGACTTCACTGGGGAAAGATTGACCTCTTGCTGGTCCATCCCTAAGTGGGTTAAGCCTACCTTTGTTTAATCTGTATATGTGATATTACTGTTTTTTTGTGTTATATGTTGTATATATGTTTTTAGGGATTTTCCTGGTTTTCAGGGTGCTTGGTGATTACTCATAAGTCTTATACCCGGACTTGGACAAACTTTAAGATAGGACGGGCGGTATAGTCATGTTAACTTTGAGTGAGTAATCCCAAAAAAGGAGACATGAGATCCCCCACTCAGTGGAGGCCCCTTTGACTGTAGTGTCGTTTACCGAGTAATCGGGAAGATATACTGCTTTTGACCTGGGAGCTTGATGAAACTGAGGATCACAGAATACCAAACCCATCTTGGCCTTTTAGGTGTAGTGCGAAAGCTATGACGGAGTAATCCGGAAATAGTTGTCACGCGATACTACGCTCAGACGAGTCTTTCTTGATAATATTACTAATTACCGAGTTAATCGGGAAGTTGGTAATATCCGAAGGAAGGATGTAGACTCTGGGAACCTCTAGAACCTTGTTCGGAAGGTGATAACTTTTAGACCAACACCTTATGGGTAGTACCTTCGACCTCATGCTCGTGACGTTGAACCTATAAACCCTATATGTGTGATCTTGTGTGTGATTGCTGCATCATGCATCCATGCACTCATAAGCATCTTTTGAAGAAACCATATTTCAAGGGATTTAAAGGTTAACCATTTGTGAATATCTCAGGTACTTTATAACCATGGATTCTGGAAAGAGGAAGACCGGGAAATACAGTTTCAAGGATCCCAAGATAGATGAGTTGATCAGTCTAATTCCCGAGATCGAGTGTTCTGCAGACTTTCGGAAGAAGTATGGATCCATTATTCCTCTCATGAAGATGAAGATGAAGGAGGGTATTCTCTCGACCTTGATCCAGTTCTATGATCCGATGTATCATTACTTTACTTTTCCCGACTATCAGTTGATGCCCATACTGGAGGAGTATTCTTATCTATTAGATTTACCTGTTACCAATCATGTTCCTTTTACTGGTTTGGAGGGTGAGCCAAAACCACATGAGATTGCTTCTTTGATTCACCTAGGGAAGTCTGAGGTGGAAGCCCATATGACTACCAAAGGAGGGATTAGAGGATTACCAGCTCAGTTCTTATTAGAGAAAGCTCGTTACTTTTCCAGAATGAAGAGTATCGTTTCTTTTGAGGCCATCTTTGCTCAACTTGCTTATGGGTTGTCCTTATTTCCTAATGTGGACAAGTTTGTTGATATTAATGCTATCAGGATTTTCATGATCGGAAACCCAGTTCCTACATTGTTGGGTAATGCTTATTACTCTATTCATCTTTAGAATTCTTATCATGGGGGGATGATTGTGTGTTGCACGCTTCTGTTGTACCAGTGGTTTATCTCTCATACGCCCCAGTCTGATGCTTTTTGGGATGTCAAGAAGGAACCCCGTTGGGCTCCTAAGATCATGGAACTTACTCACTCGGATATTTATTGGTATCATCGAGCTTACCAGGATATAGAGATTATTGACAGTTGTTGTAGTTTCCCCAATGTACCTCTTCTTGGTACAAAGGGAGGAATTAACTATAACCCTGTTCTTGCACGGCGACAACTTGGTTATCCGATGAGGGATAAACCGAATAGTATTCATTTGAGTAGTTTCTTTCTGAAGGAAGGAGAAGACCATAGGGAAGCTAGGGAGAAGATTGCAAAGGCCTTGCGTCACATTCATAAGAAGAGTAGGAAGGATTTGGGACCTAGGGGTGCTGTTTCTTTGGAGCCATATCTTTAATGAATCCGATTGAGAGCCATTCAGTTAAAGATGTCGTATACCCGGAAGACACCCATGCTTGATCTATTTGTGAAGACCACTCCTCCCTTATTAGATGATCTAGAAGAGCTGTAACTTGCTTTGGTTAGGATGCAACAGGAAAAGGATGCTTGGAAGCACAAGTTCTAAACTTTAGAGAGTTCCTACAAATAAGACCTGAAGGAGAAAGACGACTTGATTGAGATCCTTGAGAGTTGAGCGGTAGAGTCTATGGATAGGAAAGGGGATTTATTTTCTCCTAAGCCTCAGTCAGGTACTGATCACTCACTTCCTGATTCAGATGATTGGAAGGAGGTTGCCATCAGACATGTGGAAGAAAACCAAAGGTTGAAGGCTCAGATTGCCAGGCTCACGGGGAAGCGCCAACGTACAGAGTGATCTCCATCAGTTCTATTTCTCAGGGTTTTAGATTTTATTTTCATCTTGTACTTGGGATCATTGAAACTTGTAATCCATTTTGGAGTTATTATAATAAAAAAATTCAGTATTTCGAAAGCGTTATTACTTTGATGTTTGCAATATGTCTATAAAACTTTAAATACCTTGAAATATTAAACAACAAAGTAAAAATAATCATGTGCATTACATATCATGCATCATATTGCGCATATTTCTTGCATTTGTTATGCATATCCAGGTGTCTTACCAAGCTTCTTTACTTCGTTCAAGCAAGCTGACTCATCACTACAATGCTCGGGCTAATTTCAAAAAGAAGATGGACAACTTAGAACAAGAGAATCACGAGCTACGCGAGGAAGTTTATGCTTTGAAGGCCGGCTTGGCCAATCTGACTTCTCTGATGGAAGCTCTGGTGGCTGCTCAGAATCAGCCACCAAGCGTTCAACCTCAACCAACAAGAGCAACTACTGAAACTCCGACTGTTCCCATATCTGCTACTCCAGCTGTTATTCAGAATCGCATGCCCCAAGGTTATCCATGGGGAATGCTAGAGAATTTTGCACCTGAAGGTTTCAATCTTGGTTGTCAAGATACTCCTGTGGTTTAGACTATTGTTACTCCGACACTTCCTGTGGTGCATATTTTTCCTGCTGTACCTCCTTCGGTAAATATGGTTTCGTTTGTTAATAATGATGTGTGTCGTCCTTTCCCTCCACCGAGTGAAGACTTGGGTCTTTATGACAGAATGGATGATTTTCAAGAGCAATTTGACAAGATGTAAAGAGAGATGAATGCCCTCAGGGGAAAAGAGCTATTTGGGTAGAATCTAAATGAGCTATGTTTGGTCCCGAATGTTAAGATACCTGCTAAGTTTAAGGTCCCGGAGTTTGAGAAGTATAAGGGCAACACTTGCCCTCGTGCTCATCTGGTAATGTACGTAAGGAGAATGTCTACCCATACTGATTATCAGCGTCTACTGATTCACTTTTTTTCAGGATAGTTTGACTGGTGCTGTATTGAAGTGGTATATGAGTTTGGACAACGCCAACATCCATACTTTTAATGATTTGGGAGAAGCTTTCATCAAACAATACAAGTACAACATGGACATGGTGCCTGACCGAGATCAACTCAGGGCCATGGTTCAGAAAGACAGGGAATCATTCAAAGAGTATGCGTAGAGATGGTGTGAGGTAGCCGCCCAAGTGATTCCTCCCATGGAAGAGAAGGAGATGACTAAGATTTTCTTGAAGACGCTGGGTGCTTTCTACTTCGAGAGGATGGTAGCAAGTGTGCCAAGTGACTTTACTGAGATGGTAGGAATGGGTATCCTCTTAAAAGAGGCTGTAAGAGAAGTCCGTTTGATGAATAGTGAAGGTCCCGAAGGTGTGAAGAAGCCATCTTATGGGTTTACCAAGAAGAAAGAAGGAGATGCAAATGCTGTCATACAAGAGAGAAGGGTAAACACTCCTAGAAGGAATTATCTGCATCATCAGCAAGTCGCCTCAGTTACTCTCGTTATGAATACCGCTCCAACTACCATTGCTTATCAGAGACCGTCCCAACAGGGGAATCAAAGGTATAATCAGAAAAGGGAGAGTTATGACCCTATTCCCATGAGCTATACAGAGCTACTACCAGCATTGATTCAGAAGAAGTTGGTTCAAACCCGACCACCTTCCGCCATACCGTCACCATTGCCTTAGTATTACAAGGCAGACCAAACATGTGCTTTTCATCAGGGAGCACCAGGGCATAATGTTGAAAATTGTTATCCTTTGAAGACTGAAGTATAGAAATTGGTGAAGTCTGGTGTTCTATCTTTCAAAGACGTGGGACCTAACGTGAAATATAATCCCCTACCTAAGCACGGGGGAGTAAATGCTGTGAATATGGTGGCCAGTTGCCCAAGCGACTTCTGGATTTTTGATATTAATCTGGTTAGAGGAGATTTGGTGAAAATGCATGCAGACGTCTGTGAATTTAGCTACTATATGCATGACCATTCTGGTTGTGCTATTTGCAGTACAAACATACAGGGTTGCGATAAGATAAAGGATGATTTACAGGAGTTGATGGATGAGGGCCTAATCCATATGATTAGGCATAGGGAAGAGTATGAAGAGAAAGTGAACATGGTTTCTGGATGTCCTGGTGAATTCAAAATTTTTAATGTAGAGTATATGAATGAGGACCTCGTGCAGTTGCACACTACCTTCTGCCATACGGCGGGTCAGGTGGAACACCAATATGGATCTTTCCTAGTTTGCTGTCGAGACCCCCGAGGATGTTCAATCGTGATGAAGGGTGTTCAGTTGTTGTTAGATAATGGAACTATCAAGATCACGGGTCAGAGGGATGATTACCATGAAGTTGATATGGTTGAGGTTTGTTTAACAGAAGAAGAGTCAGATGAAGAGTATGCCTCCGCAGATGAGTATTTCTCTTCAGACGAATATTTGTTTTCCAAAAATGACTTATTAATGACTGATTGTGTTGAAGAATGGGTAAATGTCATTGTGCCTTGTTTTGGTGCACCCACCCATTTTGAATTTGAGTATCATAGCAAGCCAGGTGTTACCCCATTGGTGATTAGTTTGCCAGGTCCTATCCCCTACAAATCAGATAAGGTCGTGCCTTACAAATACAACGCTACAATCTTAGAAGATGGAGTTAAAGTTCCCATCCAGCCAATGCCTGATGTTGGAAATATAGCTGAAAATAGCAGGGTGACCCGTAGTGGTCGTGTGTTTACGCCAGTTGTTCGAAGAGATGTTGATGTTGGAAAGAAAGTTGTTGAGAATGATGAACTTAAGAAGGCTACGGGTGAGACTAGTGGAGCTACGTTAGAGAAAGAAGTGGATGATATTTTGAAGATAATTAAGATGAGCCACAACAGAATTGTAGATCATCTACTGCAGACTCCTTCAAAGATATCTATCTTAGCTTTATTGATGAACTCCTCTGCTCATAGAGAATCCTTGATGAGGTACTGGACCAAGCTTTTGTGGAGAGTGATATGCCAATAGATTAATTCAGCAGTGTAATAGGAAACATTACTTCATGTAATAGCCCGAGTTTCTGCGATGATGAATTACCAGATGAAGAGAGGAATCACAACTTGGCCCTCCACATCTCTATGAACTGCAAGAACGATTCACTATCCAATGTGCTGATTGATAATGGATCCGCGTTGAATGTTATACTGAGGAGTACCCTTATGAAGTTGAAATATCAAGGAATGCCTATGCGCCCTAGTGGTATCATTGTGAAAGCGTTTGATGGGTCAAGGAAATCTGTCATCGGTGAAGTGGACTTTCCTATTCATATAGGACCACATTTGTTTCAGATAACTTTCCAGGTCATGGAAATTGTTCCTGCTTATAGCTGTTTGCTAGGACGACCGTGGATTCATGAGGCAGGGGCTGTCACTTCAACTTTACACCAGAAGCTAAAGTTTGTACGTGAAAGGAACGTAGTGATCATAAATGGGGAACAAGCATTGTTGATATCTCATTTGTCCTCTTTCAGCATTGTAGAAGCGGATGAAGCTGCTGTTGGAAACCAGTTCCAAGACTTATCCATTGACAACATAAGAGAAAATGAGAATTCCATGGTTTCGCTGAAGGATGCACAACAGGTTGTGCATAATGGTCATAGTTAAGTTTGGGGACGAATTATGGATCCACCTGTGAACAAGAACAGAACTGGCTTAGGGTTCTCTTCGAAGAATGACAAAGGGGAGGGAATGAAGCCGAAGTCTGTTGCAGGCAGGTACCAAGATATTTTCCGTAGCGGGGGCTATCTTCATCCGACTGTTTCCAGGATTAACGCCATTGTGGAAGAAGAAGCAGAGCATGAAATGTCAAATTATGTGACGCACGGAGTTAGGGTTCAGAACAGGATCACCATTGATGTTCCCTCTTGCATACATGTTTCAAAGTAATTTGATTTGTTAATATTTTTGAAAAAGCTTTCACTCTGCCCAAGGTGGAAGTATTAATGTTGTAGGGCTTATCTGTTTGTTGTGCCTTTTAAGATCAATAATAAAAGTTGTCTTTGCTTCTCAAATTATGTCTTTATTTTCTGATTTTTCTTGGAAAATGGTAATCAGAAAAAACCTTTCCAAATAAATAATAACAGAAATTCAATCTGCATGATCACTTGTTATATGTGTCAGTTTCTAAATGCAATCACAAATCATATGTGCATATAAACTAAAAAACCCATTGAATACAATGACCCTGCACCCTCTCCCAACATTGAATGTCCTGTGTATGGGGCTGAAGAAGAAGATTATGATGATATTCCAAAAGAGGTCTCACGGTTGTTTGAGCACGAGGAAAATACCATTCAGCCATATAAAGATCCTTTGGAAGTGATCAATTTGGGTTCAGAAGAAGATCCAAAGGAAGTCAAGATTGGAGCGTTGCTGCATCCCGATGTGAAGAGAAGGTTGATTGAGCTGTTGAAAGAGTATGTGGATATTTTTGCTTGGTCTTACCAAGATATGCCTGGTCTAGATACAGATATCGTCGAGCATCATTTGTCGTTAAAGCCAGAATGTCCGCCAATCAAATAGAAGTTGAGAAGAACTCACCCAGATATGGCAGTAAAAATTAAAGAGGAGGTTCTAAAGCAGATTAATGCTGGTTTTCTTTTGACGTCAGTGTATCCTCAATGGATTACCAATATTGTCCCAGTACCGAAAAAAAGAAGGAAAAGTCCGCATGTGTGTAGATTACAGAGATCTAAATAAAGCTAGTCTAAAAGACGATTTTCCATTACCACACATTGATATGTTAGTGGATAGCACAACAAAATTCAAAGTATTATCGTTCATGGACGGATTTTCTGGGTATAATCAAATAAGAATAGCTCCAGAGGACATGGAAAAAACAACGTTTATCACACCCTGGGGAACATTCTGTTACAGAGTGATGCCCTTCGGGTTGAAGAACGCTGGTGCAACATACCAGAGGGCTATGACAACCCTATTCCATGATCTTATGCACAAGGAAATTGAATTATATGTTGATGATATGATCGCCAAATCCCAGACTGAAGAAGGGCATATTGAAGATTTGTTGAAGTTGTTTCAGCGTTTGAGGAAGTATCGTCTTTGCTTGAATCTAAATAAATGCACCTTCGGTGTTTGATCAGGGAAATTATTGGGTTTCATTGTTAGCCAGAAAGGAATTGAGGTTGACCCTGATAAAGTTAAAGCAATTCAAGAAATACCAGCACTAAGAACTGAAAAGCAAGTCAGAGGTTTCCTCGGGCGTTTGAATTATATTTCCATATTCATTTCCCACATGACTGCAACATGTGAACCAATCTTTAACTTGTTAAAGAAAGATCAAGGTTATGTGTGGATGAATGACTGCCAAAGAGCATTTGAAAGTATTAAAGAATATCTGCTTGAACCTCATATCTTGCTCCCTCCTGTAGAAGGAAGACCGTTAATTACGTATTTGACAGTGTTGGATAAATCCATGGGTTGCATTCTGGGACAACGAGATGAAACAGGGAAGAAGGAGTTCGCCATTTATTATCTCATTAAAAAAATTCACTGATTGTGAGTCGCGGTATTCCATGCTGGAAAAAACATGTTGTGCTTTGGCCTGGGCGGCAAAGCGTTTGCGGCAGTATATGTTGAATCACACTACTTGTTTGATCTCCAAAATTGATCCAATCAAGTAAATTTTTGAAAAGCCTGCTCTTACTAGGAGAATTTCCCGCTGGCAGATGTTGTTATATGAATATGATATCGAATACCGCACTCAAAAGGCTATTAAAAGTAGTGTGTTGGAAGATTATCTTGCTCAACAACTAGTGGAGGATCACCAGTCTGTAGAATATGAATTCCCCGACGAGGATGTGATGTTCCTGAAAGTGAAGGATTGTAATGAACCATTTCCTGAGGAAGGTCCTAACCCTAAATCTCGTTGGAGTATGATATTCGATGGAGCTGTGAATGCTTATGGTAAAGGAATTGGTGTTGTGATTGTCACTCCTCATGGATCGCACATTCCTTTTACTGCAAGGTTAACATTCAATTGTACTAACAATATGGCAGAATACGTGGCTTGCATCATGGGTCTCGAAGAAGCTATTGATATCAGAATTAAATTTTTAGATGTGTATGGTGATTCAACTTTGGTAATAAATCAGATTAAAGGAGAATGGGATACTCGTCACCCCGGCTTGATCCCTTACAAAGATTATGCTAGAAGATTATTACCATTCCTCAATAAAGTTGAATTCCATCACATCCCTAGAGATGAAAATTAAATGGCGGATGCTCTGGTAACTCTCGCTTCTATGTACCAAGTGAATACTTGGAATGATATACCCCGAATTGCTGTTCAACGATAGGATATGCCCGCTCATGTGTTTACAGCAGAGGAGGTAGTAGATGAAAAACCTTGGTATTATGATATCAAGCATTTTCTTCAGACTCAGGAATACCCGATTGGTGCGTCGAATAAAGATAGAAAGACATTGAAAAGATTGGCAGGCAGTTTCTTCCTCAGTGAAAATGTGTTATACAAGAGAAATTATGACATGGTCTTGCTCAGATGCGTGGATAGACACGAAGCAGACATGTTGATGCATGAGATTCATGAAGGTTCATTTTGCACTCATGCCAATGGACATTCGATGGCTAAAAGGATGCTAAGGGAAGGTTATTATTGGTTTACAATGGAGTCTGACTGTTACAAATTTGCAAAGAAGTGCCATAAATGCCAAATTTATGTAGACAAGGTCCATGTGCCTCCGACACTTCTCAATGTGATTTCCTGCCCGTGGCCTTTCTCTATGTGGGGTATTGACATGATTGGGATGATAGAACCCAAAGCTTCGAATGGGAACAATTTTATCTTGGTAGCAATTGACTACTTAACCGAATGGGTGGAGGCTGCTTCATATGCCAATGTTACTAAGCAGGTGGTTGTGCACTTCATTAAGAATAACCTTATATGTCGGTATGGTATGTCGAGCAGAGTCATCACTGACAATGGCTAGAATTTGAACAACAAGATGATGACAGAACTGTGTGAAGAATTCAAGATTGTCCATCACAATTCATCTCCATACAGGCCAAAAATGAATGGGGATGTTGAAGCTGCTAATAAGAATATCAAGAGAATTATCCAGAAAATGGTTGTTACTTATAAGGATTGGCATGAAATTCTCCCTTTTGCTCTGCATGGATATCGAACATATGTCCGCACATCAATAGGAGCAACCCTGTTCTCCCTGGTGTATGGAATGTAAGCTATACTCCTTGTCGAGGTAGAGATTCCCTCGTTGCGTGTGATAATGGAAACCAAGTTGGCAGAGGCTGAATGGGTCCAGAACAGGTTTGACCAATTGAATTTGATTGGGGAGAATAGGATGACAGCTTTGTGTCATGGCCAGTTATATCAGAGAAGAATGAAGAAAGCTTTTGATAAAAAGGTCAAACCTCGTGAATTCAGAGAAGGCGACCTCGTGCTCAGGAAGATCATGTCTTTCAACGCTGATTCTAGGGGCAAGTGGACTCCCAATTTTGAAGACCCATATGTTGTCAAGAAAGCCTTCTCTGGCGGTGCATTAATTCTTGAAACTATGGATGGCGAGGAGGTCCCACATCCCATGAACGCTGATGCAGTCAAGAAATACTTCGCCTAGAGAAATAAAAGAACAACTCGCTAAGTTGAAAACCCGAAAGGGCGGATTAGGAAAAAAAGGAGCGTCTCGGTAGGCCGAAAACCCGAAAGGGCAGTCTAGGAAAAAATTAGAGACTTAAACAGAATAAATTTCTCTCTAAGTTGAAAACCCGCAAGGGCAGCTTAGGTAAAAGTTAGGGATTTTCTTGGCAAGTAACTACGTCAGACAAGACTTGATCATTGAAGCAACAATCTTATCGGATCCTCACCATACTTCAACAGAAGCTGCTGCTCAGGATTTCAAAAGTTGTTAGAGGGGATAGTGGTCATTGTATCTCAATGTATCTTTTCCAGTATATATTACCATTTTCCGAACTTTGTAATCATCTATGGAGTCTCGCCATTCGCAGACTACCATTCTATTAATGAAATTTGAGCTTTTATCCAATTCTTTGTATTTCTTATTTTATTTAGCTTGCAAAGACTCCATTTATTATTGATAATAACTTTCAAAGCAAAAAAGATTAAAAAAACAAAATTGATTTTTCAAAAAAATATTTTTACAATCTGCTTTTACTTTAAGATTTGTGATGAAACAATGACAACAAACATGGTGATCCCAGGAATGGACAAACTCTAGTTGTTTTGAGAAGTTTTTTTCCCCTCAGGAAGGTTTACTCGGGATGTTTTCGCCGTATTGGGTTCATGACTCCGGTATCCTCGGCCAAGTTTGGATTCATTTGTCCTCTTTTCTGATTTTTCATGATGTAAAGTTTCAGTCCAAGATTTCTCCAATGAAGTTTTCGTTTAGCCTAATAGAAGTTATTTTTCCAGAGAAGTTGGTATCATAACCACTCTTGAAGAATGCAGGTCCCTGGTTTCTCTAGGTGAAGGACGTATTGTGGATGTGGTGTTAACCTCGCCAATAAAGTAGGCCTGAATTCCCCAGTGAATGTTTGGATGTTTTGGTGTCAGTCTGCTTTACTTGAGACTGGTCTTGTAATCTCCAGTAGGAATGTTACTTTTGAAAAACACTTGTTTCCCCGATGAAGCCTGAAGAAGGATGTTCTATCCCTGTATCCTTACTATTTCATCACTTTGATTTGTTTACCTCCGGATTATGTTTTTCCTCAGTAAAGATAAAGCAGGCAGTAGGTTTTGTTTCCTTAGCTGGAATTTACTTTTCTTGGAATGATCATCTTAGATGAAGTTTAGCCGAGTGTTGTTAGTGCCCGAGGCAGTTTTTCCTGGTTGTTCCCAATGTTGTGTATCTGTTTCGTCAGCATACGCACGATAACACTCATATATTCATACATACATCATGCATAGCTAAAATTGGCATATCATTGTTCATCGATAGCATACGCACGATAACACTCATACATACATACATACATACATACATACATACATACATACATACATACATACATACATACATAGATACATACATCATGCATAGCTAAAATTGGCATATCATTGTTTATAAATTTTACACTTTATTTGATTTGTTTTAAATGTTAAAAATACTTTTATACATTTTTAAATTCTGAAAAAATTATGGAATGATCCAATGATATTGTAACAAATATTGGTGACCTTATTTTATTTTTGTTTCTGACTTTATTATTTTTTTTAATCATTTTTTGTTTATTTTACCAATTTATTTTAATATTAAAAATAGTTTCCGACTTTAAAAAATTACCAAAAAATTTGTAAAATTATTTGAGCCTTTTTCTTATTTTCTATGGTCTCACTTTTCATTTCTTGATTAATTTGAACATAGTTGATATTTTTCTCTTTATTTTCTATTTTTAAACCTTATTTTTAAATCCTTTTGTGTATATTAAAATGTGATACTATTTTGTGACTATTTTGTGGCTATCTTGGATTAGATTTTGGGTCATGAACTTTATTAACATCATTGGATCCATGGTGTTGAGTTTAACTCCACAAAAATGGATGAATGATTTTAATAATAGTTTGATTAAAATTTAATTCAAATGTGGTTTGTATATTTTTTCCCCATCCCTCTTCATCTCATCCCTTTATTATTGCACTAGATGTTGTTGGAGCATGATCTCTATATCATATCTCAAAACAAATGGTGCACAGATTTCTATTGACCGGCCTCAAAAAAGGTGCGACTTCTATATAAGTTCACTTACGATTGCTTAACATAGCGCTAAATTTTGTCCCAATTCCAATAAATGGTCATTCGTGGCCCAAACTTATTATTGCAAGCCCAAGTATGTTAATTTGATCTCTTTGATCTAATAACCTTGAGATTCATTGTGTGGAGGCTTTGGTTCTACCAATCCTCTAATGGATCTACAACACCTTTGGTCAACACGGATCACTTAAACATCGTTGATCATTAAATGGTACTTGTGAGAATTCCAAATGGATGATATACTTGACAAAAAGCAAATTCAACTTATTGTGTGGAGGCTTTGGTTCTACCAATCCTCTAATGAGTTCCAAATGCAAGCTTCAAGATGGTCATCCAACTAACCACTAATTATTGACTTATCTTACCTTATGCTTTTATTCTTTTTTATGCTTTATGTACCATTTACTTTTAGCATTTACATTTCATGCCATTTTCATCTTTGCTCATTTGAGCATTTACTTTCTTGCCATTTTTACTTTGCTCACTTGAGAATTTATTTTCCTTTCTTAAGATACTTAATAATCAACATAAACCCTAAAAAATCTTTAATGGTACTTAGACTATTTGGTTACTATCTATGGCATTATGGAGCATGGAACTTTTCTTGGACTTAGGATTAGAAACCTTGGCCTATCTTGGAGACCTTGTGATCTTATATGATTAATCTGTCTGAAGTTCTTGAGGTTTACCTCAAGACATTTGGGTTGCTTGTTTGTTTTTGTGTGCAGGTTTTTGTGATTACACCCCTTGTTTGTAATATGGAATTCACCTTTATACAGCCCTTACTCTGCCCAATTTTTGTGAAGACTTAAATACACTTGAAGTTTGGTTCTCTCAAGAGGTCTAGTATTTTTTTTGCTTGATTGGTTCTAATCCAAGGAATGGGAATTCAATCTTGGCTCATAATGTCAAGTAATGGCTTCTTATTGGTTAGATGGTTCTTATCCCTAACTTTTACCTTATGCTTTAGGATAGTCCCTTCTTCTCCTACCATCTTCTTTAATTTCAAAAATATTCTTCCCCCTTTTTTGAAAACTCTTCTTGTTTTTGAACTTGAACCACTCTCATAATAAACTTGGACTTATGTCTATGAATTTTCAAAATATTTTTCATAAATAAACTCCAATCGACTTAATAATACCTTGACATTTTTTTGAGAAGACTAAAAGTCAATCAATCTCATTTAAAACTATTTTTCCACTTTGGCTTTTATATTTAAACTTTTCTCAAAAAGGTTGAACTCTTGTCAATCCTTGTAGTGATGCAAACAACTATACTTCTACAATATGTAGTGAAGAGAGATATTTTCCACTTGGGTGTTGAGTGAGGCATTGTTAATTTTAAAATCCAATCCATATCCTCCACTTTGAGATGATGTAAATTCTCCTTTCTCATGATTGTGGGTAGTAGGTATATTTTTCACACGGACAATGACGATGATGTTTTATCTCATAAAATTAACCAACACAGTTGTGTTTTAAATTTTTGAAAGAGGAACTACGTGTACCCTGATCCCCTATTGCACGAAAAGGTGGTACGTAGGCACTAAAGGTTCGCAACCGCGGCGGATGCAAAAATTATAAAAATAAATATATTTCTTTCCTCACCTCCACCATCCATTTTTTATATACAACATTTTTTATATAGCCAAAATATACAAATTTTACAAAGAGGCTCCTGCGGAGTACCGTAGATGTTTAGGGTGATAATACCTTCCCTTTGCATAACCAACCCCCTTACTTTGAATCTTTCCCCTTCTTTTTGGGTTGTTCGCTCTTTTCCCATACCTTTGGAAACAATAAAGCGCGTTGGCGATTTTTATTTTGATTTGTATAAAGTCTAGTCAATCCAGTGGCTTAGTATTAAACATTTCTACCGCTACACGGTGTTCATGGATGTAATTGCAAGCTTCTCAAGTCATATTTAAAGCATGTGTTTTGATGAAGACAACATGGACATCAACATTTCAAGGATGTGCAAAAAGCCTATCAACATCAAATAAAAGTCTTGAAGATTATTGAAGAATTATTGAAGAATCATCAAATGTCAATATGGTATAAATAATTCTTAAAATCTTGAATATAGATGTTCACAATATGCATTCATCAACATATACATATTCCATAATTTTAACATAAAGAAAAACTTTGTTTGAAATATCTTTCAAAAAGTATTTTTGAAAATAACCCTTTAGGAACCGGTTCCTCCCTAACAGGGAATCGGGTTCCATCTTTTCTCAAAAAACATGTCCCAGGATTTTGTACCAGGAACCGGGTTGTACCAATAGGGGAACCGGTTCCTGCGTGATATTTTTGAATTCCAACTTCAACGTTCACTAAGAACCGGGTTCTGTCAGTGTCGGAACCGGTTCCTAGCGAACCAGTGCAGCTTTTACTTTGTTTTTTGAACATTTTTCAAGTGGTATCTTTTCATGAATGCATTGCAACTTTTCATATGAATTGGCATGAATGAAGAGGTTCTTGTAACTTTATAAAATGCAGATTTTCTTATTTCAAAATATACAACAATGCTTCAATTTTCAAATTAACAAATATACTTCTTCAATAAACAATTTTCTCTTTCATTCATTTTGAACATAAACTTTCATGTGTTCATAATTTTGTGAAACTTGCCATATACACTTTCATTATCATTACAAGTTTCATACATACATTGTGAACATTTATATACATTGTTGAGAATTGTTTTTATCTTGAAGAAGAAGATCAATTGAAGATTGATAAAGCTCTCCATATACTTCAAACTAAATCATTGTATTACTTAAAGGTTTTCCCTTACTATCCAGGATTGTTGGGAGTAAGTGTTGTGATTTGAAGAGGATTGTTCTTCATTCACATTAGTGTTTGTTTGGTCTTAAAGGTGTTAAGAACCTTTGATCACCCTATAGGTTAGATAGTAAGCATAGGTTGTACAATCATTCTAACTATAGTGAAATCTCTTTCGTGTTGGAAAGGGGACTGGAGTACTCTCGGATTGTGAGGGGAACCAGGATATATCACCGTGTTCTTTACTTTTCCGCATTTATCGCTTTCATCACCATAATCAGGAAAAGATAAAGATATAATCAAAACCTTCAAACACTTAACCAAAATTACTACCAAGAATTCTCATAAAATCCGAATAAATTTTATAAGACCTAATTCACCCCCCCTCTTAGGCACTCTGAGACTTACAATTGGTATCAGAGCAAGTTATAGGTAACTTGTTCCTAAAGATCCAGAATGGCTTCCGCAAATCATCAACCAGTTTTCAGAGATGGTGGTAGTAACAACAAGCCTCCTCTATTCTGTGGTGAATATTTTGACTTCTGGAAAATACGCATGAAGGCGCATTTAGAAGCACAAGGAGAGGAAGTATGGGATGTTGTTGAAAATGGTCCATTTATCCCAATATCAGTAATCAATGGCATTGGTTCTGTAAAGCCCAAAACTGCATGGGACGACGATGATAAAAAGAAAGTTCTCTATGACAAAAAGGCAATAAACCTTCTTCAAGGTGCACTCAGTATGGACGAATTTTTCCGTGTCTCAAACTGCAAGACAGCAAAAGAAATATGGGATACCCTGGTTCAAACTCATGAAGGAACGACTGAAGTAAAAAGATCAAGGTTAAATACCTTGAGTCAAGAATATGAACTATTTTGAATGCAGCCCGGAGAATCCATTCTTGACTTACAAAAGAGATTTGTGCATTTGACAAATCACTTAAATGCTCTTGGTAAGACCTTGACAAATGATGAACTCAACTTGAAAATCCTTAGATCATTGACTAGGGAATGGAAACCAAAGGTAACGGAAATCTCGGAAAAGAAGAGTCTCTCCGCAATGACTTCCGCTACATTATTTGGCAAACTTCAAGAATATGAAATGGAACTCGGTAGACTTGAAAAACATGAAAATTTAGAGAAGAAATCCAAAGGCATTGCCTTGAAAGTTGATTCAAAGGAAAGTCAAGATAAAGATGCATCAGAGGAAGATGAAAACTTCTTTCTTCTTGTAAAAAGGTTAGGAAAATATTTTGGTCATAAAAATAATCTTCATAATGCTAACTTTGTCAAGAGGAAGAAATTTCATAATCATAAAGATAAAGAAGCCTCCACATCAACACAAGATGTCACATGTTATGAATGTGGAAAGCAAGGTCACATAAAGCCGGATTGTCCAAAACTCTCCAAGAAAAATGGATTCAAAGGAAAAAAGGAGTTCAAGAACAAAAAGGCTTATGTTGCATGGGAAGATAATGAGATAAGTTCTTCATCCGATTCAGAAAGCGAGGAATGTTCAAATCTAGCATTAATGGCTTCACATCACTCCGACGATGAATAAGAGGTTAGTAATGAATTTAATCTTTTTGATGATGATGTCCAAGATGCTATTGACGAACTCTTGAAAGAATGCAAAAGTTTATACAAAAAGGTGTCAAATCAAGAAAAAGAACTTCTAAGTTGTTTAGAAAAAATTGACACCATGACTAAAGATTTTGAACTTCAAAAACAGAATTTTATTAAAGAAAAAGAAAACTTTGCATGCTCCAAGTGTGAATCAAATGTCTTTCAAATTGTTCAATTGAAAAGAGTCATTGAACGATATGAAAAAGGACAAATAGGATTGGAAGGATTACTAAGCCAACAACGTTATCCTAATGATAAAAGGGGTCTTGGGTATGTGAATTCTAAAAAACCAAGTAACAATCCCACTGTTTTTGTAAAGGCTAGTAATAGTTCCAAACCCAAGAAATTAGAAAAGAAGCAAGTTGTTCATAATCATCAAAAGAAAAAGGGTAATGTATCGAAAAAGAAAACATTTCCTAAAAATAAATCTTATCCTTCTAGATATAGAAGTAACTTTGAACCTACTTGTTTTTATTGTGGTATTAAAGGCCATACACCTAATGCTTGCTATGTTAGAAACTTTAGTATAGCAAGTGGGCATTATGTATGGGTGAAAAAGGGAACTAACTATGAAGGACCCAAGGAAACTTGGGTACCTAACAAAGAATAATTGGTTTGTGTAGGTATGCTTGAAGTCCACATCAAATGTTTGGTATCTTGATAGTGGATGTTCAAAGCATATGACAGGAGATGTACACCAATTTTCATATCTAGTACATAAAGCCAAAGGGTATGTCACCTATGGAGACAACACCAAAGGAAAGATTCTTGGAGTTGGAATAGTTGGCACACCTCCATCCATTCAAATTGAGGATGTTCTCTATGTTGAAGGATTAAAGCACAATCTTCTTAGCATAAGTCAACTTTGCGATAGAGGGTTCAAGATCAAATTCAAAAAAGATGAATGTCTCATTATGGATGAGGCAACCAATGAGGTAAAACTCAAAGGTATAAGAACTAACAATATTTTTATGATTACTTTAGATGATTTGTCTCTGAAGGTACAATGTCTTATGGTAAGCAACAATGACGCTTGGTTATGGCACAAGAGGATCGCTCACATTCACATGGAGCACTTGAACAAATTGGTTAAGCATGACTTAGTTATTGGTCTACCAAAGATGAAGTTCATCAAAGACAAATTATGCAATGCATGCCAAAAGGGAAAACAGATCAAAACAACTTTCAAATCTAAGAATGTGGTGTCTACTACAAGACCAATACAATTGTTACACATGGATCTCTTTGGTCCATCAAGAACAAAAAGCTTGGAAAAGATCTTGGCATTTTGAATGAAGATGATGATTAAAAGACAAAAATATTTTTTTATGTCATTTCTTTTTAATGTATTTTTCTTTGTAACGTTTAGACAATGTTATATTTTTATGCTTCGTGATGTTTAGGCTTTTTTGTTTTATTGTTATGTAATCGTACAATTCGTTGTTCGTATTTTAGTATGTTTGAAATCATACAATGTGTTTTGTTCGTACTTTAAATATATGGTTGTGTTTTATGCACGTCTTAATTTTTATATGTATCTATTTCACTCTTTTTCCCCATCCTTTTTGATGTTAACAAAGGGGGAGAAGAATATGCATGTGTGTTGTTTTATTTCAAAGAAATTTCAGGCCCAAATAAATATCAAACTCACTCCAAAATTCAAAGAATCATGGACTTAGGGGGAGCCTTGCATTTGCTCAACATGTTTTCTATACAAAACAACATAAACATTTCAAGAAATTATTTTCAAGACTTGGTTGTCATCATCAAAAAGGGGGAGAATGTAATTGCAAGCTTCTCAAGTCATATTTAAAGCATGTGTTTTGATGAAGACAACATGGACATCAACATTTCAAGGATGTGCAAAAAGCTTATCAACATCAAATAAAAGTCTTGAAGATTATTGAAGAATTATTGAAGAATCATCAAATGTCAATATGGTATAAATAATTCTTAAAATATTGAATATAGATGTTCACAATATGCATTCATCAACATATACATATTCCATAATTTTAACATCAAGAAAAACTTTGTTTGAAATATCTTTCAAAAAGTATTTTTGAAAATAACCCTTTAGGAACCGGTTCCTCCCTAACAGGGAACCGGGTTCCAGCTTTTCTCAAAAAACATGTCCCTGGATTTTGTACCAGGAACCGGGTTGTACCAATAGGGGAACCGGTTCCTGCGTGATATTTTTGAATTCCAACTTCAACGTTCACTAAGAACCGGGTTCTGTCAGTGTCGGAACCGGTTCCTAGCGAACCAGTGCAGCTTTTACTTTGTTTTTTGAACATTTTTCAAGTGGTATCTTTTCATGAATGCATTGCAACTTTTCATATGAATTGGCATGAATGAAGAGGTTCTTGTAACTTTATAAAATGCAGATTTTCTTATTTCAAAATATACAACAATGCTTCAATTTTCAAATTAACAAATATACTTCTTCAATAAACAATTTTCTCTTTCATTCATTTTGAACATAAACTTTCATGTGTTCATAATTTTGTGAAACTTGCCATATACACTTTCATTATCATTACAAGTTTCATACATACATTGTGAACATTTATATACATTGTTGAGAATTGTTTTTATCTTGAAGAAGAAGATCAATTGAAGATTGATAAAGCTATCCATATACTTCAAACTAAATCATTGTATTACTTAAAGGTTTTCCCTTACTATCCAGGATTGTTGGAAGTAAGTGTTGTGATTTGAAGAGGATTGTTCTTCATTCACATTAGTGTTTGTTTGGTCTTAAAGGTGTTAAGAACCTTTGATCACCCTATAGGTTAGATAGTAAGCATAGGCTGTACAATCATTCTAACTGTAGTGAAATCCCTTTCGTGTTGGAAAGGGGACTAGAGCACTCTCGGATTGTGAGGGGAACCAGGATATATCACCGTGTTCTTTACTTTTCCGCATTTATCGCTTTCATCACCATAATCAGGAAAAGATAAAGATATAATCAAACCTTCAAACACTTAACCAAAATTACTACCAAGCATTCTCATAAAATCCGAATAAATTTTATAAGACCTAATTCACCCCCCCCCCCTCTTAGGCACTCTGAGACTTACAATGGAAAGCATAAAGTCATATAATGAAAAGAATCAATCCGAATTTGTGTCAGACTCAAAAGAGGTATTTCCCGAATTATCTCTTTCTTAATTAGCATCTTATTTATCTGAAATTCTGGAAAAGTATAAGAAGCTTCAGAATAAAAACAAGGATCTGAAACAAGTCCATGTAATTGAATCTGAAGCAAATAATAAGCTTAAGTAAGAATTCTCCATTTTAAATATAGAAAATTTTATTCTTAAGAATGATAACTCTGTTCTTAAAAGAAATAGTTCAAAACTTGAGGAAGAAATTCTTTCATAAGCTTCTGTAGATTTTGAGAATATCATAAAGGAGTATGAAAAATCATGTTAGATAGTTCTGGATAAAAAAAATAGATAGAAGCAAAATGGATTCAATGATCTATGGAGTTAGAAGGAATTTAAGATGTATTGGTTATGTGCCTAAAGAAAATTCTATTTCAAAACCAAAGGAAACACCAAAAGCTCTTTTTTCCAGTTTCTCTTATGCATATACACAACATGATTATTCTGCACAAAAAACCCAATTCGCTAAGAACTCTGGGAGATAATATATGTTGTAGATCTCCTCGCATCCAAGTTAAAACACCAGTCATGATACCTAGAATCTGGGTGCTCGCGACACAATACAGAAAGAAGGCATATGTTCCAAATCCTGGAAATTAAGTAAACACGACGTTGATGGCAAGCATAAAGGCATATAATGAAAAGACTCAATCAGAATTTGAGTTAGACTCAAAAGAGGTATTTCCCGACTTATCTCGTTCTGTATTAGCATCTTATTTATCTGAAATTCTGGAAAAGTATAAAACGCTTCAGAATAAAAACAAGGATCTGAAACAGGTCTGTGTATTTGAATATGATGAAAATAATAAGCTCAAGTAAGAATTATCCATTTTAAATATAGAAAATTTTATTCTTAAGAATGATAACTCTGTTCATAAAAGCAATAGTTCAAAACTTGAGGAAGAAATTCTTTAAGAAGCTTTTGTAGATTATGAGAATATCATAAAGAAGTATGACAAATCTTTTCAGATATTTCAGGATAAAAAAATAGATAGAAGCAAAATGGCTTCAATGATCTATGGAGTTAGAAGAAACGTAAGAATATGTATTAGTTATGTGCCTAAATAAAATTCTATTTCAAAACCAAAGGAACCACCAAAAGCTCTTTTTTCTAGTTTCTCTTATGCATATACACAACATGATTATTCTGCATAGAAACCCCAGTTCTCTAAGAACTCTAGGAGATAATATATGTTTTAGATCTCCTTGCATCCAAGTTAAAACACCAATCATGGTACCTGGACTCTGGGTGCTCGCGACACAATATAGGAAGAAGGCATATGTTCCAAAGCCTGGAAATTAAGCTTGGTGACTTCGTGGGTTTCAGAGGTGATCAAAAAGGGAAGATCATGGGATCCAGAACAATAGGTAATTGTAATCTCTCTTATATTACTAATGTTTTACTTGTTGATGGATTGATACATAATCTATTGTCCATAAGTTAATTAAATGACAATGGTTATGATACAAGCTTTGATCAAAATCCATGTAGAGCTTTTATTTAAAGGGGTAGCTCCTCTCTTTTCAATGGAAATAAGAAGAACAAAATTTATAAAATTATACTTTCTAATTTAAAGAATCAAAATGTTAAATACCTTATAATTAAGAGCAATGGGTATTCCATAGACGATTGAGCCATGTTAGCATGAGAAAGATTTCTCTGCTAAATAAGCTTAATTTAGTCATAGGCTTTCCAAATCTGAAGTTTTCTTCAAATTCTCTTTGTGAAGCATGTCAAAAAGGAAAGTTTTAAAAAACTTCTTTCAAAGCAAAGAATGTAGTTTCTACCTCTAGGCCTTTGGAACTCTTGCACATCGACCTTTTTGGACCAATGAAAATTACTTTTGTTAACGACAAGAAATATAGTTTAGTCATTGTTGATGACTACAAAAGATGGACATGGGTTAAATTTTTAAGACACGAGAATGAGTCATATTTTGTGTTCTCTACCTTCTGCTCACAAGTGCAAAACGAGAAGAACTTTAAAATTGCTAAAGTCAAAAGTGATCATGGTATCGAACTTAAAAATAATCATTTTGAAAGACTATTTGATGAAAATGTCATCTCCCATGATTTCTCCTTCCCTAGAACTCCATAGAAAAATAGAGTTGTATAGAGGAAGAATAGGACTTTGCAAGAAATGGCCAGAACCATGATCAATGAGAGAAACATGACTAAGCAATTCTGGGATGAGGTAGTTTACACAATGTTTTATATTCAGAACAAGATCTCTATCAGACATATTCTTGGTAAGACTCCATATGAATTATGGAAGAATAGAAAACCTAACATTTGATATCTTCATCCTTTTGGATGTGATTGTTTTATTCTTAACACTAAGGAAAATCTTAAGAAAATTGATTCTAAAGCACAAAAGTGTCAAATGTTAGGATACTCTGAATGCTTAAAAGGATATATAGTATATAACACAGAAACACGGATTGTTGAATAATTAATTCATGTTAGATTTGATGATAAGCTTGACTCTGAAAAGTCAAAGCTAGTTGAGAAGTTTGTAGATTTGGAGATCACCTATTTAGGCTCCGAAGTTAAAGAAGTTATTGATAAAGAACCTGAGACAAAGGATTCTGACGATGTTCAACCAAAAGTTGTTAAAGTTCAAACTCTTTTGAGGAAGCCCCGACAAATATCTTCATATTCTGGAGAATTGATTCTGGGTGACAAGATTGAAGCAGTCATAACCAGGTCCTCATTTGAACCTTCTGAAGAGACACTTCTGGGTTTGGTGTCCCTCATGGAACCTACATCAGTTGATGATGCACTTTCGGACACATAACAGATTCTGGAAATGCAAGAAGAATTCAATTAATTCTCCAGAAATGAAATGTGGAATCTTGTGCCTAGATCCAAAGGAACTCATGTTATTGGAACTAAATGGGTTTTCAAAAACGAGCTGAGTGAGAAAGGAAAAGTGATAAGAAACAAGGCCAGAATGGTGTCACAAGATTACAATCAGCAAGAGGTGATTGATTATACATAAACCTTTGCACCAGTTTCCAGGTTAGAGTTTACTCGTCTCCTAATTTCATTTATTGTTAATTATAATTTCATCTCGTATCAGATGGATTTTAAGAGTGCATTTATGAATGGTTATATTACCGAAGAAGTGTATGTACACCAACCTTCTAGTTTTGAAAATCACAAAAATCCAGATTTTGTTTTCAAACTTAAAAAATAATTATATCATCTGAAACAAGCTCCTAGAGCATGGAATGAAAGACTAAGAAATTTTCTTTTAGAAAATGATTTTACCAGTGGAAAGGTTGATACTACTTTATTCAGTAAAACATTCAAAAATGACATTCAATTAGTTAAATATATGTAGATGATATTATAGTTGGTTCTTCTAGTGCTACATTATGCAAGGAGTTTGCTAAGTCTATGCAGGCTAAGTTCGAGATGGGTCTGATGGGAGAACCCAAGTTGTTTCTGAGAATCCAGATTAACCAAAGTTCAGAAGGAACTTTTATCCATAAAAGAAAGTATACCAAGGAACTTCAGAAGAAGTTTGAAATGTCAGAATACAAGACAACCAAGAGTCCAATGCATCCTACGTATATTCTAGAGAAGGATAAGGTAAGCAATAAGGTATATCATAATGTATACAGAGGTAAGATAGGTTTTCTATTATACTAAACTGCTTCTAGAACTAGAATTTTATTCAATGTCTGCTTATGTGCTCGATTTCAATTAAATCCTAGAGAATCTCACTTAACAATTGTTAAGAGAATTTGTAGGTATCAGAAAGGTACTACTAACCTTGGCTTGTGTTATAGAAAAGAAAAAGCATACAAGTTAGTAGATTATTGTGATGCTGACTACGCTGGAGATAGACTAGAAAGAAAAAGCACTTCTGGAAGTTGTAAGATTCTGGGAGATAATTTGACTTCATGGTCCAGCAAAAGACAATCAATAATTGCATTGTCAACAACAGAAGCTGAGTATATTGTAGCTTCTAGATGGAGCACTCCGATCCTCGGGATGAAAAGCCAACTAGAGTTTACTTCATTATAAGTTGTCAAGCAAGCGAAGGGTTTGTGGTTCAAAATAAGATAATTTTTTTACTCTGAAACATGCTAAATGCTTGAGTGAGAAGTGATTTATATTTGGATTAGGTAAAATCTCTCATGCCTCACCCTTGTCAGATTTTTTTATTGTTCAAGATTTTCTTTTAATCACTGCATTTATCTTTTTACTTCACTCACTTTTCACACACTTCTCCCACACTTTCTTGTTTTCAAACCCCTAAAATTTTCTCTGCAACCAACTCCGTATTCTTGTTTTCTATGGTTGATCAATAATAACAATAAGTTTCATTTGTTCAACAATATTGTTCAACTCCATCGTCTCAACAACAATAACTCCAATAAACTCAGCAACAAGAAACTCTTGATCTATATTTATCCACTCCTATTAATAAGTTAGATGTTCTTAATGATTTAATCGTCGATTTTGAAAACATCAAGGCCAACGGTTACGACCTCACTGAGGTTTTGAAGACTCAAGGATGTGAAATTTTCTTCAACTGTCTTAGAGGAAAAGTTTGTCCTGAACTGGTTAAAGAATTTTGGATACATGCTTCGGTTACAGATCTTCAGATTTCTTCGTGCATATTTGGGAAGAAGCTTTGCATAACTGAGAATTCTTTTGAGAAACTTCTAGGTCATTATGGTATTGGTAATAGGTGTTATGAGATGCCTACTGTAATACAATGGGAGAACTGACTTGGTTTGCATTTGATTGCAAATGTTGTGGATAACAAGAGTCGCAACCGACTTTTCTTTTATCCAATAAGGAAAGGGTGAAAAGAACAGGATAGACCTTAAAGATTTTGAGTTCGTGGGTAGGTTATGAAAAGGGAAGGTGTTAGCACCATTTTCATCTGTAGTTATCTACGGGCTCTTAATTGCTTAGCTCACTTTTCAAAATCTTGCTTTGTGTGTGTGTGATTTGTTTGAAAATATTTTGAAATCTCTAATGTAAGGCTGACTTTATAATGATTCTTGTATCAGTCCTTAAGAATGTGTACAAAGTGTTTTGAAAATATTTGTTTGAAATTGATGTGTGAAAAATGTTTGTTAGAAAAATTGTGAGCAAACAATTAGGAGTTTCTTACCCACTAAAGGTCTTTCTTATTCTTTTCCTTCTCCTTTAGAGATAATACTATCCATACCATTAGTTGGTAGGTAGCCATATCCATTGGATTTGAAGGAACAGGCGAGGGTCATCGTATGGTCATCGAAGGCAACTCGTAAGGACGCTTTAGCAATTTTTGTAAGGGACTAGATCATTTACTGAAAAGAAACATTGAAGGGTCATCGAGGGACTATGATCTTTGATTTCGAGGGACTCTGCTAAAACGTCCCCACGTTCGAGGGGCATGACCAGTTATTTTCTGAAGGCAACAAGGGAGGTTACCCTAGAGGTGCAAGTGTGCGAGTGTGTTGTATTCAGTTATTTTACCTTTGTAGTTAGGGTTTTCTAACGATTCATTTTAGTCTTTCCATACAACCCTAGTTACTAAGCTGTAACATAGAATATAAAAAAGGTAAAGACAGTAAAGGTGTGAAATGTAAAAGCAGAAAAGATAACCTAAACTATTACATCGCTTTGGGGTAGATACATAATAGAAAGCGGAAAGTAAAAACCCTAAGCTATTACAACCCGGAAATCAATTACATGATAATGGAAAAGGGAAGCGAGAAATCTAAGCTATTATAGATTTCGAATCCTATACACTTTATCTATGAAAATAAAATTGAAATAGAGGGAAGAAGAAATGTTTCTGATGATTTTTATGGAAAAGGTTTTTTAATGATGATTAAAGTAAACCTAAAAACTAATTAATTTTAATTAACAAAAATACTTGATTAATTAAATTAATAACAAAGGTTAGTGATGAAAAACCTAAAAATTAATTAATTTTAATTATAAAAAAAACTTGATTAATTAAATTAATAAAAAAAGGTTATTGATGAAAAAACTAAAAATTAATTAATTTTAATTAACAAAAATACTTGATTAATTAAATTAATAAAAAAGGTTAATTAAAAGAAACTAAAACCTAATTAGGGTTTGTGAAAAGGTTTTGTGGTTAAGTGAATTTAGGGTTTAAGGGAGAAATTAAGAGAAAAAACAAAGTTAAAAAACAAACTGCCAGGGGTGGGTGTTGAACCCACACCATTTGCCTTTTCTCCCCCCAAGCCTTGCCACTGCGCCAGGCGCATGTTCTTGTCAAGGGAATGGAATCAGTGCGCCATATGTTAAATCTGCAAAACATAAAAATTTGAAAAAAATAAATTCCCAAAACACCAAAAGGCAGTGATCGAACCCATGCCCTAGTGTAGTAATGCCTTAGCGCATGTCCTTGCCACTGGGGTGATTGTATATCTGGTATCATTGGTGAAACAAAATAATTATGTAATAAAACCAATTAACTGGACAGGAGAGGCGTCGGAGCCCTAGCTCTAGTCATTTTCTCCGGTGAGCTTGCTCATGGCCCTTGCAAAATAACACACATTAATGCCTAAAAAGAACCCTTCCACCCTAAATCAGGCCTTGCAAGTTCAATGTGATTACTATTTTTGGCCAAATCGCATTGGTTTATGAGGTATGACAAAAATAACAAGGATCAATGTAAGCATGGCCATTCACGATTTTTCCATCATGGGAGTCATGCAATAGGTCTACCCTGTGTGGTTACGTCTCAGAAACATGTTAGTGAGATTAGTATACATTAAAACATAAAGAAAACAAGAATTCAAATTTGCAAAAAAAAATCAAGAAATGACAAGGCAAGTATGAAATTTTTATGCTCTTTGAATCATCACGAATGACCCAACCTTACCCTATAGAGCTTCTGGAAGTGAATGGAATGGCTGGTTGGTTGTGAAAGTGGCTGCAAGATAGGGTTTCGAGTTTTCCTAGTTCTTGAAATTTTTTGAGATTTTGGAGAGGTTTCTTGTAAGGGTTTTTTCGTGTGGCTGCCTTATCTGAATGGATGAGAATATATAATGAAGAATTAGGTCAACCAAAGAGTGGGCTTTGACCTTGTAAGAAAGCTTAACTTTTATCTTATTTTATTTTGACCTTAAATAAATAAAAATCAAAATAAATAAAATAAAAACCCAAGGGGTGTATGAGTAAGTTATGAGGTTCATCTTGAGACCTATAACACGCATGGAACTTGAATCATAAGCCCAATGGCCCAAAATTTCAAGTTTGGTCACTTTAGGTTTCATGCATTTGCTCAAAATTTCCTAACTTGAACTAATCATAACTCTCTCAATTCTTATCATATGAAGGTTATCTTGGACTTTTTTGAAAGCTCAAGATGTCCTCTACAATCTCTATTCTGATCATTTTTTCATTTGAAGAATTTATCTTGATGTAAGTTGCCTGGACAAAAAGTGTCTTTTTGTTGACTTTTGATGACCTATAATGTTTTGGCCCATATCTCTCAAATGAAGCATTTTTGGGACTTGAACTTAGAGTTACAAAGTTGTAGAGAATTGAATTTCCTTAAAAATGAGCTTTGGTTTATAAAATTATGATGAAGTATGTGAAAGTTGTGCTTGGTCAAAGTTCAGTTGACTTCTCCTTAAGAAAACCCTAATTTGGTAACTTTTGATAAATCTTGAGTTTTCTTGATGAATCATGATCAAACCTTGATCAAATGATAGATGTGACTTCAAAATGTTAATGTTGACCAAAAATATTGAGGTTTGACTGTATGTTGACCATAATTAACTTTTTATCCAATACAGTTGATTTTCAATCATCTGAGCAATTGAATGAGCAAACTTATGATGCAAGGCTTGAAACTTGGCATGGGAATTCTTTGAGACATATGAGGAATCATGAAATCCACTTGAGACCTTAGAAAATAAAACTCTTTGATAAAAGTGAAACCCTAGTTGTAAGTCCATTGCTTAGGAGGAGAATTTGTCTGACCAATTCTTGAGAAACTGAACACCCTAAGAGTATGTCTTGAATAAAAATGGAAGGAAAACTTTTGGGGTACAACAACTGCCCCTGTTCAATTTTCTTAAACCTGAGGAATTAGATTGGCTTGTGTGCCATTCGTGATCTGAAGGTAGAAGAGGATTGAACACTTAAGTGCCCAGAAATTTATACTTGCATGTGCACGAAGTAACGTTGGTGGTCAATAGTATTGCTTGAATGGGATTAAAGATGTCATTCATGGAGATGATAGAGTATTATCGGAGATGGGATTATAGATGCCATCCAAAGTAAGCGTTGATAAGAGTATCAAAATGAGTCTACGCTTGATTGTATCTGAAGAATGCTTTTCAGAATAAATCTCTGAGGAAAATGCTTATTAGATTTAGTATTTGAGGAAAATGATTCTCAGATTTAGTCACTGGCTTATCAGATTTAGTCTTTGAGGGGAATGCTTAGTCATATAGATAGTCACCCCTTCCTATTTTAGGAATTGATCTACAATCTATTTTTGTTGGTAAACTCGTCTTGTTTCAGGAATTCATACCACCTGGTCATGTCGATAGTTGCTCTGTCCTATTTCTGGAATTAATATTTTCCTGGTCATGCAGATAGTTACCCCGTCTTGTTTTGGGAATTAATCTTTTCCTGTTCATGCAGATAGTTGCCCTGTCTTGTTTTGGGAATTAATCTCTGACCTACTTTTTGTTTGTAAACCCATCCTGTTTCAGGAATTCATACCGCCTGGTCGTATAGATAGTTGCCCCGTCCTATTTCGAGAATTAATCTCTGACCTGGTCATATAGATAGTTGCCCCGTCCTGTTTTAGGAATTACTCTTTGACCTGTTTGAAAATTGTTGATGACATTCGTCTGTTGGTGGACTATACCTGAAAAGACAAAGTTAGTCTTTATGCAATGTCATGATGTATGTAATGCTTTGCGTAATGACTTTCTCAAAATAAATGAGAGTTTTATATGTGTTTCGTATGCATATGCTATGATGTTTTGTAAATAATGTATGGATGTATGATGTCATTGAAGCGTATTGGCAGCTTCGCGTAACATCTTTGTTTTGGAAAATAAATCCATGACCATTGCTAGAGATGAAGAATATGAATCTTCAATCTTGTTTAGAATGTCTTCACTGGGGATTCCCGCTTTCTTTTTGAGGATACTTCGCTGGGAATGTTTGACCTTTGTTTGGGGATAGAAGGATTCTAGGAACATTGGTTCTTCATCGCTCTACTAGGAATATTAGTTTTTATATACCCTGACTAAGGATGAAAGAAATGATTAACCTCTGACGCGATACCTGACCAGGTTTCAGATACCGTAGCAGCTATCTAGGGATAGAAACTTTGACTACACTTTTCCGGAGAAGAGAATTTTACCGGGGATTTGCAGTAACCGGAGAAATGAACATTGTTGGGGAAATAAACCCCGTTGGGGGAAATAAACCCTGGTGGATAAATAAACCCTGGTGGATAAATAAACCCCGTCGGAGAAATAAACCCTGCTGGGAAAATAAACCCTGATAGAGAATAGAATTTTGTAGTGGATTTTACAATGTTGGAGAAATAAACTCTGTTGGAGAATTAAATTCTTGTAAACTGTGTTGAGGGAATCATTTCTGATGGGAATTAGAATTTCATAGGCTGTGCGGAGGAAGTTTCCATTGTATGCTGGGGAAATGATCAAACTTCTTTACCTGCTAGGGGACCTACTGGGGAAGCTGATCAAGTGAAATGCTAGAAGATGCCTCAATTTCTATCTGAAGGCATATTAGACTCGATGAGGAATGTATCTCTGTCGAGGATGAGTTTGTAAAGGTAGTTCTGTGGAGATTCCTCTGTAGAGATTTGTGGACGACTTGAATGTTATCCTAACTCCTAGAGTCTTTAGCAAACACTTACCCCTGTTCTTATGCATATATTTGTTAACAGTAATCATATTGATATGCATATGTTCATTCAGTTTAGTCATTGAACGTTTTTGCAAACAAAACAAAGAAAGTAGAACAAATTTGAATTTTGAAATTTACATTGTATTGAAAGTTTGCCTATAAACATGCGGTTTTATTCAAAGATACAAAAATCATAGTAAGAGGAAATCATTGTAAAATGAAAAGAGTACAAAGTAAAACAGAGAAAACCAATTATGTGGAAACGATCCCATTATGTTTGAACTCTACTATTGCCCCTATATCTCCAAGAATCTCATCCCTTGATGTCGGAAGAAGTTAACTGAATTGATTTGTACCATTCAAACTTAACATTTGTGATACGGTGGGAGAACTGACTTTACTGGTTTTATGTTTTATCGCAAATTTTGCGGTTAGTAAGAGTCACCACCGACTTTTATTTTATCCAACAAAGGAAGGGTGAAAAGAACATGAAAGGCCTTTTTAAACATTTTGAGTTCGGGGGTAGGTTATAGAAAGGGAAGGTGTTATCACCCTTTCCATCCGTAGTTATCTATCGGCTCTTAGTTGCTAGCTGTGATACAGTGGTAGAACCGACTATTTGATGCTGGTTTGCATTTTGTTTTTTGTGTTTTCAAAATGTCGCGGTAAGTAAGAGTCGACATTGACTTTTATTTCATCCAAGCGGAAAGGAAAAAAGTACATAAAAAATCCTTTTTCGAGATGTACTGAGTACGGGGGTAGATTATAGAAAGGGAAGGTGTTAGCACCCTTTCTATCCATGGTTTTCCATGGGCTCTTAGGTACTTGCTCATTTTTAAATTGCTTGTGTGTGCTTTGTTTTGAAAATGTTTTTACTTTGTGATAACCCTTGTATCAGTCCTCAAGAGTGTGACGAAGTTGTTTTGAAGATTTGTTTGAAAAGGTGTAAGTGTGAACAATTTTTGATTTGAGCAAGTACCTACTAGCATCTACCTACTCGAAAAAAAGATTTCTTCTATTATCGTTTCCTTTAGACAACGCTATCTTACTATTGAGAAGTAAGTAGCACCGTCGTTGGAATTGTAAGGGTCAATTCGAAAGGGACGTACGGTCACTAAAGCAATATTAGGATACCTTAGTAGTAACCCTAGAGTCTTAAGATCATATCCGAGGCAACATTTCCGAGGAAACATTTCTGAAGCAACATTTCCGAGGAAACATTTCCGAGGCAACATTCGAATGAGACATTTGATCTTTTTTAGACAGGAGGGAAGGCACTAAAACACCCTATGCTTAATGATCGTTTACCGAAGGCAACCAAAGTGAGAGTATACCCTAAGAGTGATATGTGCGAGTGATTTGTTTTCTGTTATTTATCCTTGCACATTAGGGTTTTCTAACCATTTTAAATTTGTCATGCATTCTTGCCATACAATCCTAATAGCATACATCTAAACAGTTAAATATTTGTGGGAATTAAAAATGCGGGAAAATAAACCTAGCTATTACAAGGCTTCGCGGAGGGGGATTAATTACATAGCCAAAAAAATCGGGGGAAAGCGATAAGTAAATAAAAAACCCTAAATTAACTATTACAAACCATAAATAGTTACAAAAATATTGGCAAAATAATTAACGAGTGCGCGGTGAATTAAATGCGAGACGATTAGGGTTTTGACCCTTGACTAAACCTAATCGCAATTGATTAAAGAAAAATCATTTTTTGTCATTTTTGTTATATGAGAAAATAATGAACAATTAAATTAAAAAGAAAATCCTAAGTTCTAATTAATGTTAATTTTTTGAAAAATAAATTAATTAATTCTAAAAACCTATTTTTGTATCTTTGTTTGAAAAAAGAAAAGAATTAAATCAAGAACTACAACCTAATTTTCTAATTAGTTTTAATTAAAAAAAACAAGCTAAAATTTCCCTAAATTAAATTAAACTAATTAATTGAAAATTAAATTTGATAAAAAACCCTAATTTTTAATTTTTTGTGAATTTCTTGATTTTGTGATTTTTGTAAAAAAAGTGATTAATTTTGTTAATTAATATAATTAAAGAAAATAATAAAAGAACTAAAAAAGAAAAAATAAAAAGTGAAGAGATGGGCCTAATAGTGTTGCTGAAGAGGGGGTTTAAAGTTGAATTTCTAGGCCCAAAAACTCCAAGCCTGTTTGACTACGATTGCTCTGGTGTGGGTGTTGACTTGAGTGCTATGGTGGACCTTTCATTATTGGCACGTTGGATCTGGCTTGCTGATGATCAAACGGATGAATGTTGATGATGTATGGTGGACGCCATGATGAATAACACGCTGGATCCCTTATCTGAAAATAACACAAATAAAATGCTGGGACCTGGGGATCGAACCCAGGTCCTTATGCTCGCTTCCAGTGCTCGCTTGCCAACTGCGTTGCGTTGTTTATTTGTTCATATAATAGAAACAAATAATATAATCAAATCAAGTAATATATTCAGAAAAATGCGTGAAAATTCAAATGGACGAGTCACACGCTGCCACGCAAACTTCTTCTTCTTGGCAACCGTCGTTTTAGAAAACAAGGCTTTTACCTACAGACGCTTACTGTAGGTACAAACCTGTTCATCTCCAAAACTGCATACGAGCAAGATAAATGACAAGTACTGGTACAAATCAATTCATCTCATCCTCACGAGCATCATGGTACCAGAATCAAAGCCCAATTTTGCCTGCATTAAAAACCCCTAAACAAGAACATGAAACCCTAACCATGGCAATATCACGTACATGCATCAAAAATGCAATTAAATGGCATGGTTAGCTTGCAAACATGGTGATAATCACAACTATGACAATTAAAAGTGCTAAAGATGCATGAATCGTGCTAATCAAATTACAAAAATATGTCAAACCGTGGGGATCGTAGCGCGCGTTTCTAGGCGTGTTGAAGCTTACAAATGATGTTGTTAGCTTCCTGAGATGTCTAGAAAACGATTGGGATCACTAGCACACCTTGAATTGGCCTGTAGAATGAAAACCAACTCCCACTTTTCTTTGGATTTTTCAGTTTTGTTCCAAGCTTCTCACGACCTCTAACCCTTTTCTTTTGATCTTCAAAGCTTTATTATATAACCTAGAATGAATTAGGTTAACAAACTTGGCATGAATCTTTGCATTTATCCAAGATTTGATTTGATTTTCAATTTGTATGATATATTTGTATTTTCATGCCAATCATTCCTTTCTTGTACCAATTGCTATTGATTCGAATTGATCATGCAAGCTCAGCATATCTTGATTGCCAATCTGTAAAATAAACAAATCAAATCATATCTTTGATAATTTTCATCATTTATTTGATTTAATTCACTTTTTAATTAATGAAAAATCGAAATAAATTGAAAAATGAAGCAACTAATGTGTGGATAAGTATTTGAGTCGTGGACCACATTATAATTGAGGTGCAAGCATAAAAAGTTGGGCTCATTTAGCAAAAAAATACAAATTTGGGCATATTTGACTTTTGGCAATTTTGCAAAAAATGGTCAACTTGGCCAATGCATAACTCTCTCAATTTTGACCCTAGAGAGGTTTTCTTGGACTTTTTAGAAACTTAGGATGTCCTCCAAGTAACCTTTTTGGTATCATCTCAATTGAGTCTTCCATGTTCATGTTTGAAGCTTTGACCCAAAAGGTGTTTTTGTTGACTTTTCAAAAGGACCTATAATGTCAAAATTCATATCTTTTTGTGAGTGCATATTCTGAACTTGGGAGATGAAGATAAATTATAGGGAATTACATCCTATTAAAAATGAGCTTTGGATGGTTCATTCCTGATAAAGTATGAGAAAGTTATGCTTGGTCAAATTTGAGTTGACTTTTCCTGCAAAACCCTAATTTAGCAACTTTTGGATTTTGATGAATTGTGAGCAATCCTTGAGGAATCATGATCAAACCTTGATCAAATGATGGATAATACTTCAAAATGAGGATGTTGACCAAAAATCTTGAAGTTTGACTGTATGTGGGCCACAGTTGACTTTTGACCTAGTATAGTTGATTTTCAGGCATTTGACCAATTGACTGAGCAAACTTCTTCTGTAAGGCCTGAAACTTGACATGGATTATCTTGAGAACATATTAGGAAAATGGTGAGCATTTGAGTCCTTTGTGGTTCACACATCTTGATGAAAATAGAAACCCTAATTTGGGGTATACTGCCTTAAGAGAGAGTTTGTCTGGTCAACTCTTGAACTTTCTTGAGCAATTTAAGTACCTCACTTGACATTTGTTGAGAAATATGGGAGGGCAAATTTTGGGGTACAACAGCTTCCCCTGTTCAATCTTCTTAAACCTGAAGATATAGATTGGCTCGTCTGCCTTTCGTGATCTGAAGGTGGAAGATGATTGAACACTAGAGTGCCCAGAAATTTGCACTCGCATAAAGTGGCACTTGATTTGTGATATCGGGAATGGGATTATAGATGCCATTTGGAAGTTGCTAGAGAATTTTCGGAGATGGGCTTAAAGATGCCATCCGAAGAAGTGTCGATCGCGTAAGATATTCCTTTGCGAGGACCCTTATACCTGTTGTTGAGGAGGACTTCGCTGGGGAATGCTGGTCTCTGTCCCGGGAGAAATAGAGTTTTAGGAGCTTCAGTTGTCCGTTACTCTACTGGGGAATAACTCTGGAGGTGAACTGCATATCTGGTCAGTGTACAGGCTGCACCGTGATTTACTGGGGAAATGTGAAATCAATTGTGTTTGATCGGGTCTCGGTCTTACAGTGTTGTGGACTTCTGTCTGGGGATAAGAGAGGCAGAACCCGGATAGTAAGGTTATGAGAAGGAACCCAGATAGTAGGGTTACTCCGAGATGAAAGCTGAGATAGTAGGGTTGTGAGAGTGAACTTGGGTAGTAAGGTTACTTCGATACGAAAGCCTGGATAGTAGGGTTGTGAGAAGGAACTTGGATAGTAGGGTTACTTTGATATGAAAGCCGGGATAGTAGGGCTGTGAGAAGGAACCTAGATAGTAGGGTAATGAAAGCCTAGATAGTAGGGCTTGAGAAGGAACCTGGATAGTAGGGTTACTTCGATATGAAAGTCGGGATAGTAGGGCTTTGAGAAGGAACCTGGATAGTAGGGTTACTTCGACATGAAAGCCTGAATAGTAGGGCTTGAGAAAGAACCTGGATAGTAGGGTTACTTCGATATGAAAGCCGTGATAGTAGGTCTTTGAGGAGGAACCTCGATAGTAGGGTAACTTCGACATGAAATCCTGGATAGTAGGCCTTGAGAAGGAACCTGGATAGTAGGGTTACTTCGATATGAAATCCGGGATAGTAGGGGTTTGAGGAGGAACCTGGATAGTAGGGTAACTTCGACATGAAATCCTGGATATTAGGCCTTGAGAAGGAACCTGGATAGTAGGGTTACTTCAATATGAGTTTGGGTAAAACTGCAGAGGGAACCTGGGTAAGGTTGCTTTTTGTCGCACCGATGATTACTCCGTTTAGCGTCGAGTGTTGATCATGGACCTGTTGGAAATTGTTGTTGATAACTGTCTTTCCTGAAAGAAATACAGGGTTATTTATGTGCGATGCATGATATGCATTGTGATGAGGTTCTTGAAATAACTGAGATTATGTTATATGTGATGTATGCATATGTCATGATGTATGAACATAAAATGCTGGCGTAATAATCTGAGTCCGGGAAAATAAATCCCTGAATGCTGTTTGGAGAGTATGAGAAATTATATTTTGACTGCTATAAAAAAACATAATTCCTCTACTCCTGTTGGGGGTGGTGAACAAAGATGACAATGTTGGGGATCTGCCCCTTGTTTACGGATATTCTGCCGAGGAGAGACTCTGTTTGAGAACAACTCTGTGGGGAATAAATCTGTTGGAGAGGAGATACTCTATTGATAGATCTGCTGATTCAGCTGGGGATGAATTTCCGTTGCTGGTGATAATGAATTCTGTTGGAGATTGAATTTCTGCTTGTGAGAGAAATAAACTCTGCTTGGGGAAAATTTTACCGACTCACTCGCGATTGTTAACCTCAGCTGGGGAGAGTTGTGTCCTATTCAGGAAAGCTAATATCACTGTCTTTGGGTACCTTTTACTCTGTGGGGAGTGCATGTACCACTACTCATGTTCTCAAGATGGCTCTATCCCGATACCTGATGGGCAGAGTACCTGTAAGGTTTGGGCACTTCTTATTTTTCCCTAATCCTGGAATTACGAATAATTGTCTTTTGTTTCTTATGTAACTCCTTATGAGCAGAAATCATTTTCAAATGCATATATAAAAAATGAATCATTGGACGTTCTTGCAAAAAAAAAACAGAAAAAGAAAAACAAATTGAAATTTCTTGTGAAAATGAATTGTATTGATTTTTGAAGTTGGTCTGTAATAGGAGTTTTATACAAAGAGGATGACGTCCTAATAAGAGAACGCCGCTGAAAGAAATTACAATTTGTGTAAAAGAAAGGAAAACAGCTATGTGAAACAATCCCATCGGGTTCTAACTCTGCTATTGCCTTTATATCTTCAAGTGTCTCATCACTTTGCTACTTGGCCGAAGGTTGATCAGATTGATTGGCGCTGTCCGAGCTTGATAGTTGATACCGAAGTCTGGTTGCAAGATGATCCAATGAGACATAGTGTTACGCTTCGATCCCTAATTTTTTCCTGGACCTCCCTTTCGGGTTTTCAGTCCACCGGGATACCCGTTTTTGCCCAAGTCGCCTTTCCAGGTTTTCGACTTGCCGGGTGTACAATTTTTTTTGTTTTCATCCCTTACTTTTGTTCGAACCCTTTTGGTTCGCCAGGAAGCCCTTATTTTTTCCTAGGCCAGTCAACCTAGCGGGTCTTTGATTATGCATAGTATCTTTTCACTATGTCTGCATTGACGGGGTGAGGAAGGTCGTCACCATCCATGGTGGTTAGAATCATAGCTCCTCCCGAGAAAATGTTCTTAACCATAAATGGCCCTTCGTATGTGGGGGTCCATTTTCCCCTGGTATCACCTTGCGGTAGTATGATGCATTTGATCACTAGATCCCCGACTTGATATTCTTGACGTCTGACTTTCTTGTTAAAAGCCTTGATCATTCGCTTTTGATACGTCTGACCATGACAGATAGCAGTAAGTCTCTTTTCATCGATTAGATTCAGTTGATCAAGTCGGGTTTGGATCCAGTCGTCTTTGTTCAAACCTGCATCCTTCATAATCCTGAGAGAGGGTATTTGGACTTCGATGGGTAGGACTGCCTCCATGCCATACACCAAAGAGTAGGGTGTTGCCCTTATCGACGTCCATGCTGAGGTACGGTATCCATGAAGAGCGAATGGTAACATATCGTGCCAGTCTTTATATGTCACTGTCATCTTCTATATAATCTTCTTGATGTTCTTGTTAGCCGCTTCAACAGCTCCATTCATCTTTGGCCGGTAGGGAGAAGAGTTATGATGCTGAATCTTGAACTATTTGTAGAGCTCGACAATCATTGTGTTATTGAGATTTGTACCATTGTCAGTAATAATCCTCTCCGGTACACCATGTCGACAAATCAAATTGTGTTTGATGAACTGCGCTATGATGTTCTTGGTTACTGTAGCAAAGGAAGCTGCCTCAAGCCACTTCGTGAAGTAATCAATTGCTACCAGAATGAAACGATGCCCGTTAGACGCAGTAGGTCTGATATCGCTGATCATGTCGATGCCCCACATCGCAAAAGGCCTGGGAGACGTCAAAACATTCAGTGGAACCAGAGGTACATGCACCTTATCAGTATAGACTTGGAACTTATGCCAGGTTCGAGAGTGCTGGTAACAATCAGCTTCCATAATGGACCAGTAGTATCCTGCCCGTAGGATTTTCTTCGCCATGGTATGTCCACTGGAATGAGTTCCGAAGGTACCTTCATGTAACTCTGACATGATCCTTTCTGCCTCGCTCTTGTCTACACACCGCAATAAGGTTGAATCATGGTTACGCTTATAGAGGATTCCATTACTAATGAAGAACTTCGCAGCGAACTTTCTCAGAAACTTATTATCATTAACAGATGCCCCCTCGGGGTATTCTTGAGCCTCAAGATACCTCTTTACCTCGTGAAAATAGGGTTTATCTGCTACCTATTCAGTCTCAATGTCACAGAAATGTGCGGGTTCGTCCAACCTCTCAATGGTAATTTGGGGAGCTTCATTGTCCCACCTAACCTTGAACATAGAAGACATGGTAGCTAGCGCGTCCGCCAACTGATTCTCTTCTCTTGGGAAATGTTCAAAGGTTACCTCCTCAAAGTGTGGGAGCAATGTCAGTACATATTCTTTGTAAGGAATGAGATTCAGGTGCTTCGTGTCCCATTCGCCTTTGATCTGACTTATCACCAGAGCGGAATCTTCGAATACACTCAAGAACTTAATCCTTAGGTCAATAGCAGCTTGAAGACCCATGATACACGCTTCATACTCCGCCATATCGTTGGTGTAGTTGAAACATAATCGGGTGGTGAACGGAGTATGACAACCCTCGGGAGATATAATTACAGCGCCAATGCCATTTCCCAATGCGTTCGAGGCCCCATCAAAATACATAGACCATCAGGATCCCTCCTCGGGTCCTTCATCCGGTCCAGGTTCTTCGTAGTCAGTTACCAACATGATATTATCATCCGGGAACTCGAAATTCATGGACTGATAGTCATCCACGGCTTGATGCGCCAAATGATCCGCCAATACGCTCCCCTTGATTTCCTTTTGGGTTGTGTATTGGATGTCGTACTCGGTTAAGATCATATGCCATCTTGCTATCCTTCCGGAGAGAGCGGGATTCTCGAAAATATAATTGATCAAATCCATCTTTCATATCAACAAGGTAGTGTGAGTCAGCATATACTGTCTCAGTCGGCGAGCAGCCCATGCCAAAGCACATCAGGTTTTCTCGAGCAATGAGTATCGAGTCTCACAGTCGGTAAACTTTTTGCTAAGGTAGTAAATGGTGTGCTCTTTTCGACCAGACTCGTCATGCTGCCCCAGCACACACCCCATTGAACTGTCTAGCACTGTCAAGTATAATATCAAAGGTCTTCCTTCAACTGGAGGAATCAAAATTGGTGGTTCTTGAAGGTATTCCTTGATTCTTTCGAAAGCGGTCTGGTATTCATCATTCCATTTTACCACTTGATATTTCTTCAGCAGCTTGAAGATTGGCTCACAAGTAGTAGTCAGATGTAAAATGAACCTGGCGATGTAATTCAGACGTCCCAAGAAACCTCTAACTTCCTTCTCTGTGCGGGGAGCCAACATCTCTTGTATGGCTTTTACCTTTGCAGGGTCTACCTGAATACCTTTGTTGCTGACAACAAAACCTAGAAGCTTACCAGACCTTACCCCAAAGGTACACTTTTTCGAATGCAACCTCAGCTTATACGTCTTCAATCTGTCAAACAGTTTCTGGAGATGATCAAGGTGCTCTTCCTCAGTTTGGGACTTGGCTATCATGTCATCAACATAAACCTCGATCTCATGGTGAATCATATCGTGGAACAAAGTGACCATGGCGCGCTGATAAGTTGCCCCAACGTTCTTCAACCCAAAAGGCATTACCTTGTAACAGAAGGTGCCCCACTGTGTAACGAAGGTTTTCTTCTCCATATCCTCAGGAGCCATCTTGACCTGGTTGTAGCCAGAAAAAACATCCAAGATGGAGGAGATCTTATGTTGCACAGTGTTATCGACTAGAACATCAATGTGAGGAAGTGGGAAGTCATCTTTGGGGCTTGCCCTATTCAGATCTCTATTGTCCACACACATCTGTACCTTACCGTCCTTCTTAGGTACCGGAACAACGTTGGGAACCCACTGCGGATAAGAAGTGACAGCTAAGAATCCTGCGTCGAACTATTTCATGACCTCTGCCTTGATTTTCTATGACATTTCAGGGCGCATACGGCGGACCTTCTGCTTTACCAGAGGACAATCTTCTTTAGTCGGCAGGCGATGTACCACAATATCAGTGTCCAAACCAGGCATGTCTTCATAGGACCAGTCGAAGATCTCAACATAGTCGTGTAGCATCTGTATTAACCGTTGTTTGACACTAGGCCCAAGATTCACACCTATTTAAACCTCTTTCTTGTCTTCCTCTGTACCCAAATTTATTGACTCAATTGGCTCTTCATGAGGCTGTATGGCTTTTTCTTCCTGCTGTAATAGTCTAGCAAGTTCCCCAGACACCTCACAATCATCCTCACCTTCGTCTTCGGCTTGGTTGATCGGATTTTTGAAGTCATAACTGGAAATAGCAGAGCTGTTATCAATGGGATCCAGAGTGGATATGGATTTGCAGTATGATACGTGAGTGTGTGTAAGAGAATAACTGTTTTGATAAAGTGAGAAACAGAAAAGAAAAACAAGGAGCATGAAATTTATATGCAAGAAACGTCCAATGCTTTATTAATGATAGATGAAATGCCAAATAATAGCCCTCACAAGAAAAGCCAAGGTGCCTCGAGCAAGGCACCGGGCCGTATAGTTTCACATTGCTTATTACAAATCTTAAAACAAATGAGTCAATTACTGCTGAATAAAAGAAACAAGTATGAAGTCCTTGGCCGTCCAGTTATTCGGTCCACCATTGGTTGTTGGGTAGATCCAGTTGTCGACATCCGGGTTCTCATCATCAGCATCCTCTGTGGCAGAGACAACCTCGATAGCATTGATTCCCGAGCCATGCTTGGGCATGGGTGCAGTTATGACGTTGGGCTTCTCCGGAGTGTCAAACTCAATCTCTTTGGCTTCAAGAAAGTCTTGTACTTTATTTCTCAGAGCCCAGCAATCATTTGTATCGTGGCCATGACTCTCAGAATGGTAGATGCACCGCGCGTTGGGGTTGTATTTGGGAGAGGTAGTGTTTGGATTCTTGGGAGCCTCTCTCAAGGTTGCCAAGTTAGATTTTAATAAGTGAGGTAAAACTTCAGCCAAAGTCATGTTGATGCGGGTAAACTGCCATTGTGGTCTTTCCACCCTTTGTTGATTGTTGCGTTGTGGAGCAACTGCGGGTCTTGGTATCACTACAGCATTTACCGTTTGACGGTGTTCAAATCTGCTTTGGCCCCTCGGGCTATAGACTGCACTGGCTTCCTTCTTACCAGCGAAGGGCTTCTTTTCTGAACTCGAGGAGGCATCCTTCTATATTTTACCACTCCGAATTCTAGCTTCTACTCTTTCTCCAGTTAAAATCAGCTCAGTGAAACCATATGACGAGCTGCCGATTAAGTGATTGAAAAACGGACCTGACAGCGTACCAAGGAACATACACACCAACTCCCTATCAGACAAAGGGGGTTGAACTTTCCCAGCCAAGTCTCTCCACTTTTGAGTATAATCTTTAAAATCTTCACCTACACCCATGGATATACTCTAGAGTTGATTATGAGTGGGAGCAAGGTCGGCATTGTACTGATACTTCTTGTAGAAAGTAGCAACAAGATCTTCCCAGTTTCAGACACTGGCTCCCTCCAACTGGTAGAACCATTCAAGCTGAGTCCCTGACAGACTATCTTGAAAGAAGTGCACCCACAAATTTCTATCATCGATGTGGGGCTGGATCTTCCTGGCATACAAGCGGAGATGGAGTTTGGGGCAGGACACTCCATCATACTTGGCAAAAACCGGAGCTTTGAACTTCTGAGGAATAACCAGGTATCTTCTGAACTTCCATGGAACTGAGACAGTCTTCTAACTGCTTGTACCTATCCTCAGCAGGAGGATATTGCTTGTCGTTGTAATTAGTATTGTCGTTGCTTGCTTGTACCTATCCTCCCCTTCCTTGGATGAAGAGGTCAGATCAATTTGATGCTTCAACCTTTCTCCAAATCTTCTGCCCATATTAAGAATACAAGTCTTCTTCTTCTTCTTCTTATTCTCTTTCAGAATGAGGGCTTTCATATCCTCTTGTACCTTTTCCAGACTGATGAACATTTGTTGGAACTGGGTGTTCTATGCCGGAAGATCCTTTATGACTTGATCGGAAGACATTTCTGCTGAAATAAATAGCGAAGAAGATGAGAAACCTGTAGTGGTACCTGTAATGATGTGTATGATAATGGGATGCACATGTAATGATTTCAAAGACTTCGGGAAATTTAAATTTGCAAACCAAAAATAAACAAAAACTTTATTAGCTTTAAATTCAAAGGTTCAACATGCCTTTAAGGCTTTACAAAATAAGTAAATGAAACAAATCTAAAACTAGAAAAGAAAAATCAAAAGTCCCATGGACGCTTTCTCTTTGTGCTGATATAATCATTGAGCACTCTTTCTTCCTGGAGCTGCCTGGTGAGCTTTAAAACCTTCCTCTCTTGCTCATGGAACTTTTCCCTGTAAGTATCCCACTCATTCCTCAATTGAATCCAAGACCTCTGTAACTCCCCAAGATCAGTAGGCATGTAAGTATAGAAAGCCGTGTAAGGGATGCCTTCTTCAATAGTGGTCTCCACAATCACTGGTAATACAGACACATAAGGCATCATAAGCTTCTGGGCTCGAGCTCGTACCCATTGGAGGTAAGGCTCCATTGGAACGGAAGTCTTTGGTCCCAAATCTTTGGGGTCAGATCTGTTTACCATGCCCCAAGTTTGTATGAACCTCTGACGATACTCCTTAACACAATCCTCATAGTTGAATACAATGCTCTCAATAAGTAACTCATGGGGACCATCCCTTCGAGCATGACCAAATTGTCGCAAATCTAGACAAGGATTGTAAGTTATACCCCCTCTGATACCAAGTAATGGTACATTAGGGTACTCCCCACATCGGTCAATAATAGCAATGTCTTCCATAGCTCGGGAACACCAAAGAATATCCGTATGAGCGAGTGACATTATTATGTGCGACCAACCCAAACCTTCTTCATTCTTTAGTACAAACCTAGGGAGGTGAGAAATAAACCACCTCGACAGCAACGGCATACAACACATAAGAGTCCCTGTTCTCTTCATGGTACGAGTATGGAGAGCGTGCAAAATATCTCCAAGCAAGGTAGGCACAGGGTTGTGAGAAAGGAAAATCTTGATAGCATTCACATCTACGAAGGAGTCCGAATTAGGGAAGAGAACTAAACCATAGATAAGAAGAGCCAAGACGTCCTCAAAAGCTTGAAAATCCATATCATCCCAAAATAGCTGAGCCTTGTCTATCAGAAATTTGGTTAGAAAACCCTCGACTCCGCTTCGAGTTTCCCAATTGGATACCATGTCGGCCCGTTTCAAATGCAAAGCTGAGGCAATGACTTCTGGCTTAGGACCTTCTTCTATGCCTGTGAAGGGTACCTGTTGAAGAATGGATATGCCCAATAGCTGAGAGAATTCCTCCAAGGTGGGTACCAACTGATAATCTGGAAAGGTGAAGTAGTGATGCTTGGGATTGAAGAACTGAAATAGTACGCTCATCATCTGTTCATCAAGGCTTGAAATAACCAGGCTGAGAAGTTGACCGTGTCTCTTAATGAAAGTAGAAGTTTCAGAAACTCTTTTTGCTAGCTCTTTAAGTTGGGCAGGTATCTGCACAAAGCTGATTCAGATAGTATTTCTATGCACGGAAGCCATGATCTGCAAAATAAAACAAAGATAAATTCACTTGTTCTTTGAAATGGTTAGTGTAATGAAGCATGAATTCCATGTTATGATGCATGATGTCATGATAAACCACAGGTATAGCAAACATAAGTATTGCAAACACAATCAAATCACACAAAGCCCTTAGGTTTAAGGCTTGCATGAGGTCAAATGTAATACCCTCTTGAAGTTAAGTTGGTTTCAACCTGTCCTAGAAAAGTAACCGGGTTCTAGAGGATCTCAATATCACTAACCATCCTTCATCGGTCATGGTTTCAGCTCACGCAATCTTTTCTTGCGGTTGAAATATTCCGAAAGTCTGGTCTGAATGAGTGTAGCATCGAGTAACAACCAGTTCTCAGCTCTACACCAAGGCCGCCTATCTCGCTACTTTCTAATGGCCAAGTTGGGCGATTAAAGGTTCTAAGGTCAGTTGATGCTTCACAACACCATGCAGCGGCCCCGTATTCTCCTCGTTTCACCACAAGGGATACCGGTACCAACCAAAGTGCCACACCAACGTAGCTAATGCTTCAACCGTATTGGTCTATGCCGTACAGTTCCCTCACAGTCTATTGCTAATTACCTAAAAGGTATTCCCCAGATCCGGGTGTAGGATCTATAGTAACCCCAAACAAAACCCTCAAAAAATAAAGCAAACAAAGTAATCAATAGAAGCAATTTGAATGACCTATATCCTAAGGTATACCCCACTTATTATTTCCCCGGCAGAGTCGCCAGTTCTGTGATATAGTGGCAGAACCGACTGTTTGATGCTGGTTTTCATTTTGCATTTTGTGTTCGCAAAATGTCGCGGTAAGCAAGAGTCGCCACCGACTTTTATTTCATCCAAGCGGAAAGGAAAAAAGTACATAAAAAATCCTTTTTCGAGATGTTCTGAGTACGGGGGGTAGATTATAGAAAGGGAAGGTGTTAGCACCCTTTCTATCCATGGTTTTCCATGGGCTCTTAGGTACTTGCTCATTTTTAAATTTCTTGTGTATGGTTTGTTTTGAAAATGTTTTTACTTCGTGATAACCCTTGTATCAGTCCTCAAGAGTGTGACGAAGTTGTTTTGAAGATTTGTTTGAAAAGGTGTAAGTGTGAACAGTTTTTGATTTGAGCAAGTACCTACTAGGATTTACCTACTCGAAAAAAAGATTGCTTCTATTCTCGTTTCCTTTAGACAGTGCTATCTTACTATTGAGAAGTAAGTAGCACCATTATTGGAATTGTAAGGGTCAATTCGAAAGGGACGTACGGTCACTAAAGCAATATTAGGATACCTTAGTAGTAACCCTAGAGTCTTAAGATCATATTTGAGGCAACATTTCTGAGGCAACATTTCCGAGTAATATTTCCGAGGCAACATTTCCGAGGAAAGATTCGAATGGGACATTTGATCTTTTTTAGACAGGAGGGAAGCCACTAAAACACCCTATGCTTTATGATCGTTTACCGAAGGCAACCGAAGTGAGAGTATACCCTAAGAGTGATATGTGCGAGTGATTTGTTTTCAGTTATTTATCTTTGCACATTAGGGTTTTCTAACCATTTTAAATTTTTCATGCATTCTTTCCATACAATCCTATTAGCATACATCTAAATAGTTAAATATTTGCGGGAATTAAAAATGCGGGAAAATAAACCTAGCTATTACAAGGCTTCGGGGAGGGGGATTAATTACATAGCCAAAAAAATCGGGGGAAAGCGATAAGTAAATAAAAAACCCTAAATTAACTATTACAAACCATAAACAGTTACAAAAATATTGGCAAAATAATTAACGAGCGCGCGGCGAATTAAATGCGAGACGATTAGGGTTTTGACCCTTGACTAAACCTAATTGCAATTGATTAAAGAAAAATCATTTTTTGTAATTTTTGTTATTTGAGAAAATAATGAACAATTAAATTAAAAAGAAAATCCTATGTTCTAATTAATGTTAATTTTTTGAAAAATAAATTAATTAATTCTAAAAACCTATTTTTGATTTTTTTTTTATAAAAGAAAAGAATTAAATCAAGAACTAAAACCTAATTTTCTAATTAGTTTTAATTAAAAAAAACAAGCTAAAATTTCCCTAAATTAAATTAAACTGATTAATTGAAAATTAAATTTGATAAAAAAACCTAATTCTAATTTTTTGTGAATTTCTTGATTTTGTGATTTTTGTAAAAAAGTGATTAATTTTCTTAATTAATATAATTAAAGAAAATAATAAAAGAATTTAAAAAAGAAGAAATAAAAAGTGAAGAGATGGGCCTGATAGTGTTGCTGAAGAGGGGGTTTGAAGTTGAATTTCTAGGCCCAAAAACTCCAAGCCTGTTTGACTACGCTTGCTCTGGTGTCGGGGTTGACTTGAGTGCTATGGTGGACCTTTCATTATTGGCACGTTGGATCTGGCTTGCTGATGATCAAGCGGATGAATGTTGATGATGTATGGTGGACGTCATGATGAACAACACGATGGATCCCTTATCTAAAAATAACACAAATAAAATGTTGGGACCTGGGGATCGAACCCAGGTCCTTATGCTCGCTTCTAGTGCTTGCTGGCCAGCTGTGCTGCGTTGTTTATTTGTTCATATAATAGAAACAAATAATATAATCAAATCAAGTAATATATTCAGAAAAATAAGCGAAAATTCAAATGGACGAGTCACACGCTGCCACGCAAGCTTCTTCTTCCTGGCAACCGTCATTTTAGAAAACAAGGCTTTTACCTACAGACGCTTACTGTAGGTACAAACCTGTTCATCTCCAAAACTGCATACGAGCAAGATAAATGACAAGTACTGGTACCAATCAACTCGTCTCATCCTCACGAGCATCATGGTACCAAAATCAAAGCCCAATTTTGCTTGCATTGAAAACCCCTAAATAAGAACATGAAACCCTAACCATGGCAATATCACGTACAAGCATAAAAAATGCAATTAAATGGCATGGTTATCTTGCAAACATGGTGATAATCACAACTATGACAATTAAAAGTGCTAAAGATGCATGAATCGTGCTAATTGAATTACAAAAATATGTCAAGCCGTGGAGATCGTAGCGCACGTTTCTGGGCGTGTTGAAGCTTGCAAAGGATGTTGTTAGCTTCCTGAGATGTCTAGAAAACGATTGCGATCACTAGCACCCTTGAATTGGCCTATAGAATGAAAACCAACTCCCACTTTTCTTTGGATTTTTCAGTTTTGTTCCAAGCTTCTCACGACCTCTAACCCCTTTCTTTTGATCTTCAAATCTTTATTATATAACCTAGAATGAATTAGGTTAACAAACTTGGCATGAATCTTTGCATTTATCCAAGATTTGATTTGATTTTCAATTTGTATGATTTCTTTCTGTTTTCATGCCAATCATGTCTTTCTTGTAGCAATTTCCATTGATTCGAATTGATCATGCAAGCTCAACATATCTTGATTGCCAATCTGTAAAAAAAAAAAACAAATCAAATCATATCTTTGATAATTTTCATCATTTATTTGATTTAATTCACTTTTTAATTAATGAAAAATCAAAATAAACTGGAAAATGAAGCAAATAATGCGTGGATAAGTATTTGAGTCGTGGACCACATTATAATTGAGGTGCAAGCATAAAAAGTTGGGCCCATTTAGCAAAAAATGCAAATTTGGGCACATTTGACTTTTGGCAATTTTGCAAAAATGGTTAACTTGGCCAATGCATAACTCTCGCAATTTTGACCCTAGAGAGGTTTTCTTGGACTTTTTAGAAATCTTAGGATGTTCTCCAAGTAAACCTTTTGGTCTCATCTCAATTGAGTCTTCCATGTTCATGTATGAAGCTTTGACCCAAAAGGTGTTTTTGTTGACTTTTCAAAAGGACCTATAATGTCAAAATTCATATCTTTTTGTGAGTGCATATTCTGAACTTGGGAGATGAAGATAAATTATAGGGAATTGCATCCTATTAAAAATGAGCTTTGGATGGGTCATTCCTGATAAAGTATGAGAAAGTTATGCTTGGTCAAATTTGAGTTGACTTTTCCTACAAAACCCTAATTTAGCAACTTTTGGATTTTGATGAATTGTGAGCAATCCTTGAGGAATCAAGATCAAACCTTGATCAAATGATGGATAATACTTCAAAATGAGGATGTTGACCAAAAATCTTGAAGTTTTATTGTATATGGGCCACAATTGACTTTTAACCTAGTACAATTGATTTTCAGGCATTTGAGCAATTGATTGAGCAAACTTCTTCTGCAAGGCCTGAAACTTGACATGGATGATCTTGAGAATATATTAGGACAATGGTGAGAATTTGAGTCCTTTGTGGTTCACACATCTTGATGAAAATAGAAACCCTAATTTGGGGTATGCTGCCTTAGGAGAGAGTTTGTCTGGTTAACTCTTGAACTTCCTTGAGCAATTTGGGGACCTCACTTGACATTTGTTGAGAAATATGGGAGGGCATATTTGGGGTACAACATTAGCTCACTTTGAAAATTCCTTTTTTGTGTAAGTGTATTTGAATATATTTTGAAAAGACGCCTTAGTACGGCAAACTTTGTAATGATTCTCATATCATTGAGAATTCATACAAAGTGTTTTTGTCTTTGAAAATATTTAGAAAAAAGAGAGTGTATGTGTGAGAAATGGTTTTGTTTGGTGAGGAAGCAACTATAAGCTATCTACCTACTCAAAAGGTCTTTGTTCTTTTCCTCTTTCCTTTAGATAGTGTTATCCTACCATTAGTTAGTAAGTAGCCCTATCATTGGATGTTTGAGGGACAGGTGCGGGTCATCGTACAATCACAAAGGCAACTCATAGGGAACTTTGGAAATTTTATCTTAAGGGACTAGATCATTTACTGAAGGCATCATCGAGGGACTACGATCTTTTTAACCGAGAGTCTTTGCTAAAGTGTTCCACGTTCGAGGAACATGATTGTTTTATTCCGAAGGCAACAAATGGAGATACCTTAGAGGTGCGCGTGTGCGAAGTGTTTTGTGTTTCAGTTATATTTATCTTGAGTTTTAGGTTTGCTAACGTTTGTTTTTAAGTCTTTCATGCAATCCTATTAAGCATACATCTAGCAGTTAAATATATACATAATGCAGAAAAATAAAAATGAAGAAAGTAAAGTCTAAGCTATTACATCGCTTCGGGATGGGGGCAATACAAACCAAAATGGGGAAAGAAAAATATAAAGAGTCCTAATTTTAAGTATTACATTCCTTCAAATATTTACATAATTGTTCATGAAAATAAAAAATGTGAAAGAAAAACATAACGTGCGGAGATGAAACGGGAAAGGATGAAAAACCCTAAAAGATTATAAGATTAGAAAAATGTTTTTGTTTAAGAAAAATAATAATTAAATTAATGGAAACCTAATTCTAATTAGTTTAAAAAATTATTAAATAATTAATTAAAATTAACAAAATTAATTTAATTAATAATAAAAAAAATTAAAATATATTTTTGTGGTTTTCTGATTTTCATTGATTAAAGGAAACTGATTTAAAAATGCTGATTAAGCAAAGAAAATAATACTAAAAAAATGTAAATGGGCCTCGCTGCAAAAAGGGGTTAGAGGGGTGTAAAAAAGAGTCTTTAGGCCCACAAATAATGAGCCCAGAAGGCTGCGTTGGCTCGGATGAGAGAGGCTCCTTGAAGGTGCACAGTGGGGTGTGTGCTTGAGGCATTCAGATCATGTTTGATGAGATCTGATGGTCAGGAAATGGAGGTGTATGATGTGCGTACGGATCTACTTAGAATTGGATCTGAAAAGATAAAAACAAGAAAAATACAAAACGCCTTGTACCTGGATCGAACCCGTTAGATTTGCTCAAAACATCAATAGCAATATGAATGCATGCATAAAATTGATTTAAATCACATATTCAGAGAGTTTTAAAATATAAATTTTACAAATATCGTAGAAGGGTTATGAGGAGGATCTGGGACGTGTGAGGCTTGAACCTGGGCTCTGGAGGACTCCTGGGAAACTCGGGGCGATGTTTGATCACTAGTTTGGACTGGTATGGCTGGAAAGTGAGACACGATTTTTACCAACTTTTTGATTTTTTAGAGAATTTTGAGAAGGATTTTGTGTGCAAGAGTTTCGTGTCCATTTCTGATCTTAAGCTTGTGTATTTATAGAGAGGGAAGAGAGGAGTGAAAATGTATGGCAAGGAACAAAGCATTCATGGATTTTGAGACAAGAATAAAACACATTAAGAAGTTGCGATTTTTGAGTGATTCTTGCCCTTTTTGAATGTGCAATGAACCTGGACCATTTGTGTGTGTCTTGCATGAATTAATGGGCTTCAAAATTGATCAAATCCATCCCATATGCATAACCCATGATTTTTGTGATTTTTATTTAATTTATTTTACATTTATTTGAATAAAAACAAAATAAATATAAATAAAATAATAGGAAAATACAAGACAAGGTAAGAGTGAGTTTAGGAGTATTTTGAAAGGCCCTGGACATGTTTGAAGTCCAAAACGTTAGGTCACAAGTCCAAAATTTCAAGTTTGCACATTTAGCATTTCATGCATTTCTTAAAAATTGCCTAACTTGTGCAACTCATAACTTGCTCAATTTTCATCTTTTGAAGGTGATCTTAGACTTTTTTGAAAATCTCAATATTTCATACACACTTTCTATTTTGATCATATTTGCACTTGGAGACATTATCTTGATGTAAGTTGCCTTGACAAAAAGTGCCTTTTGCTGACTTTTGAAAATGACATATAATGTATTAGCTCATATCTTTCAAATGAAGCACTTTATGGACTTGAGAATATCAAAAGAGTTGTAGAGAATTGAGTTTTATTCAAAATGGGCTTTTGTTTGGGAAAAGTTGATGAAGCACGTGAAAGTTATGCTTGGTCAAAGTTCAGTTGACTTCTCCTAAGGAAACCCTAATTTGACAATTCTCGACTTTTGATGATCTGAGGACTTTCCTTGAGGAATCATGATCAACCCTTGATCAAATGATGAATATCACTTCAAAATGTATATGTTGACCAAAAATATTTAAGTTTGATTGTATGTTGACCATAATTGACTTTTTGACCAATATAGTTAATTTTCAATCATTTGAGCCATTGATTGAGCAAACTTGTGATGTAGGGCTTGAAACTTGACATAAACCTTGTTGAGGACCTAAGGATAACTAAGGGAGCCACTTGAGAACTTTTCAAACCAAATTTATTTGAGAAACTCCAAACCCTAGTTGTAGGCTTTTGGCTTAGGAGAAGCATCTTGACTAGTCAACCCTTGAGTGTCTTGAGTATTTGAGGAACCTTGAAAGAATGTCTTGAGAAAAAATGGGAGTGAAAATTTTGGGGTACAACAACTGCCACTGTTCAATCTTCTTAGACCTGAAGAATTAGATTAGCTTGTCCGCCACTCGTGACTTGAAGGTAAAAGACGATTGAACACTTAAGTGCTCAGAAATTTGCACTCGCATGTGCAACAAGTAACGATGTTGGTTGATTGTATCATGAACGGTCTTATAGATACCATTTGGAGTGGTGACGGAGAATCGTCTGAGACGGGCTTATAAATTCCATCCAAAATAACTATTGGCTTCAATTGGAAGAAGTATCAAAATAAATCTTTGAGTCGATTTAAACTGAGCGAGAGGAAATGTCTACCAGAAAAGAATTAAGATAAATCATTGGTCGATTTAAACTGAAACAACATAGGTCTTGATTTATCTTTAAATGGAAGCAATAGATATGGACCATAAGAGGTCATTTACTTGTTATTAACTGGAAGAGATAAACCCATACCAGAAGAGGTCTTTCACTTGTTATTACCTAGAAGAGATGAACCCATACCAAAAGAGGTCTTTCGCCTGTTATTAACTGGAAGAGATGAACCCAAACCAGAAGAGGTCTTTCGCCTGTTATTAACTGGAAGAGATGAACCCATACCAGAAGAGGTCTTTCGCCTATTATTAACTGGAAGATATGAACCCATACAAGAAGAGGCCTTTCACCTGTTATTAACTGGAAGAGATAAACCAATACCAGAAGAGTTTTTTTTTGCCTTTTACTAACTGGAAGAGATGAACCCACACCAGAAGAGGTATTTTGCCTGTTATTAACTGTAAGAGATGAACCCATACCAGAAGAGGTCTTTCTCCTGTTATTAACTGGAAGAGATGAACCCATACCAGAAGAGGTCTTTCTCCTGTTATAAGATGGAAGAGATGAACCCATACCATAAGAGGTCTTTCGCCTGTTACTAACTGGAAGAGATAAACCCATACTAAGAGGTTTTTGGCATGTTATTAACTGGAAGAGATGAACCCATATCAAAAGAGGTCTTTCACCTGTTACTAACTGGAAGAGATGAACCCATACCAGAAGAGGTTTTTCGCCTGTTATTAACTGGAAGAGATGAACTCATACCAGAAGAGGTCTTTCGCATGTTATTAACTTGAAGAGATGAACCCATACTAGAAGAGGTCTTTCTCATGTTACTAACTGGAAGAGATAAACCCATACCAGAAGAGGTCTTTTGCCTGTTATTAACTGAAAGAGATGAACCCATACCAGAAGAGGTCTTTCGCCTGTTACTAACTGGAAGAGATGAACCCATACCAGAAGAGATCTTTCGCCTTTTATTAACTGGAAGAGATGAACCCATACTAGAAGAGGAATTTTTGAGAATGACCTTCTGAGGAAACTGCTGAAATAACTCTTTGTCAGATGTAGCCTTTGAGAAGAATGTCAGGCCATATAAGAGGTTGATGATATTCGTCTTTCGATTGATCTTTCCTGAAAAGGTAAAGAGTCAGCTTTATGCAATGTCATGATGTATGAAATGCATTGCGTATGATGTTCTCAAAATAAATGAGATTGTGCTATATGCGTTTCGTATGAATATGTTATGATATTTTGTAAATAATGTATGAATATGGAATGTTGTTGAAGTGCATTTGTAAATTCGAGCAATATCTTTATTTGGGGAAAATAAATCCCTGATTGTCACTGGGGATAAAGAGTATGTGTATCTTCGATCTTTTGGGGATTGTGTCTGCTGGGGACTCCTGTTTGCTGTTTGAGAAAACCCTATTGAGGAACATTGATTTTTGCTATTTGTTTAAGGAAACTTGGTTGGAGAGTTTTAATTCATGCTCAGGGAGAAGAATTCAAGAAAATTGGTTGTTCATTGCTCTATTGAGAAATTTATACCCTGACTGGGGATGGAAGAAGTGGATAACCTTCCGACTTATCTGGGGAAGATAAGGTTAACCGGTACTGCATTTGATTCCAGGTTCCATAGCAACTCTCTGGGGATAGTGGCAACTTCATTGGGGAGAGGATTTTAGCCGGTGATTTATGGTAAAAGCATACTCAAGATGGGGAGTGTCAGAATAAATCTATGCCTTGATTGTATCCAAAGATGTATTAAACAGGTATCAGAATGATATCCATATCTGGATTGTATCTGAATTGTATCTGAAAGATGTACTGAATGAGTATCAGAATGATTTTATATCTTGATCGTATCTGAATCGTATCTGAAAGATGTACTGGATGAGTTTCAGAATGAATCTGTATATAGGTTATATCTGAACTGTATCTGGAAGAGAATCTAGAATGAGTGTCAGAATGAATCTTATATCTAGATTATATATGAACTGTATCTGCAAGAGAATCTATAATGAGTGTCAGAATGAATCTATATCTAGATTGTATCTGAACTGTATCTAGAAGAGAATCTAAAATGATTTTCAGAATGAATCTATATCTAGATTGTATCTGAACTGTATCTAGAAGATGATAAACTGTTGTAGAAATAAACCCTGTTGGGGAAATACTCTTGTTGAGGAAACACCCTTATTAAGGAAATGAACTATGCTGGAGAACCGAAGTCTGAAAGGGGTTTTTACAACCTTGGAGAAACAAGCTCAGCTGGGGAAGATAAATTCCATGAACTGTACTGATTGGAACTCCGTAGGTTTGTGATATTTTTGGGGAGAAAATCATACTCCTTTATCAGCCAGAGTGATCTGTCGTGGCAATTGCGGGGAATGTATGAACTTGTGAAGATTACTCTGTGGGGATAATCTCATGGAAGTGGCTTTGTGGGGATCCATGGAGACTTGAACGTACCTCTACTTCTAGAGCCCTTGGTGAATGCTGAACAGGGAGATAAGTCTTCTACTGATAGACAAGTGACGGGATGACGGGACATAGTCCTACACTTTAATACATAACTTTTTCCTGGACTGTCCTTTCATATTTTTAGTCCACCGGGATAACCTTTTTTGCCCAAGTCGCCTTTTCAGGTTTTTGACTTTCCGGGTGTACTGTTTTATTTATATATTGATAACACGAAAATGTATCACTTTTTAGGTCTAATTTACACGAGTTATTTGTACGTTTTTATCGAATAATATGCATCACGAAGGTATTTTTATTTGTTTCAGGTAAACTATATTTTCCAAGGCATAAAATGGCGAATTAGTTAAAAAGAGCAATACAAGCTAGAAAATGGCAAGAAGAAAGAAGAAAAAGGGCAGTCTGTTAAGAAGCTCACTCCAAAAGGGTGTTACGAGCGCAACGCCTAGCGTTACGAACGCAACACCCAACCAACACCGTTACGAACGTAACACAACGTGTTACGGACATAACAAAGATCTTATGCTGTTACGAACATAATGAATATCATTACGAACGTAACGTCTTAAATACCCAGTCTACGCAGTAACACACGAAGCGGCAACACGAAGTCCACGCGAAGTTTTTGGCACCTCGTTCCACCAGCCAAGAATATAGGCACATACGAAATTAATGGAAAAAGGCAGTTACAACCAAAGGCCTATATATATCTTGAAGAATTCACTTTGAAGGGGTCGAAGATTTTACTGCGGAGCCAAACTTTTGCCTTTCTGCATTATTTTTTATTATTTGCTTTTGAACCATTATAGCCACTATAACATTCAGTTTCCAAAGGCAGTTTCCAAAATTAGTTTCCTAAAGTGTTAATTCTTCATCTAAGGATTAACACGGTTAGTCATATATTTCAATTAATCGCAAGGATACTATACACACTCAAGATTACCACAACAACATAATTACAGGTTTTTTATGCAATTGGTTTTTATTATTCTTATGCTATGTTAATTATTTTTATGAATTGTATTTTACGTTGTATGGTTACTAAATACATTATGTCTGACTAATTTCGTTTGTACCAGTATGTGACTCCTAAGCACCGAAGGAATTCGGTGATAACTTGGCTAAAAACTTTTATAAATAATTTCTTTTTTCCAATTTCCATATTTGATTTAACTACCCTTGTCATGAGAGTGAAAGGATATTTAAGACAATTTTGCCACGAGAGTGGGAAATTAATTTGGGCAAGAGCCTGCATGCGAGAGCTGGGGTTCGACCCAGATAGTGGTAACGAAACATTAATTATTAAATACATGAGAGTGTTTTAACAAATTAATTAAACTCAAGTTGTTTTCAAAAAGTTTTATTAAATTTAAAGTGCATCCACTAGGTTTAGTAGCATAACTTATTTCATGAACACGAGAGTGTATGTCTCAGGTTTTTAAGCAATTCATTTTTACCGAAAAATTTTATATGCCAAGTGATTCACCGAGTTCCTGAAGTCCGACTATCACATACCGGTATAACTATTACTATTGTTTTTAATTAAAATCCTTTTCCCCCAAAACCAAATATTCATCGCTTAGTTAAACAATTGTAACATTAGATCGTATGTGATTGATCCTCAGTCTCTGTGGGTTCGATAGTCATTTAAAACTAGAATGACTAAACTGTATACTTGCAGTTAGTATCCCGATAGACTTATAAAGTCCCAATCAAGTTTTTGGCACCGTTGTCGGGGATTGATTAGTCAATTAAGTACGATTCTTCTGTTGCGCGTTTAGACTAGGCAACAGAAACCCTTTTTCTATTTGTATGCCAAGGACTCGTTCACAAGGAGAACCACTTGACAAATCGACGGACGAACCTGAACGCATCCTTTCTATAAGAAGAACAGTCAGGGATTACTGTTTAAATCACATTATTCCTTTACCAAAACCCGAAATCAAGATTGATTCCGAAACAAATTCTAATTCTTCGTCTGAAACCGAAATCAATCTAGAAGTAGACATGGAGAAGAACGAAGGACCCATCCACTGAAGGAGTACGCAGCTTCATCACAACAAGAACCCCACAATAACATTGCTGCTCCAACAATTAATCGAAACGATTTTTAGTTGAAACCATCATTGATATCAGCTATCTAACAATGCCAATTCTCTGGAAATCCTACCGAGGATCCAAATGAACATCTTACAAAATTCGTTCAATTTGCCGACACAGTTATAGCAAATGGTGTTAGTAAAGATGCAATAAGATTACGTCTTTTTCCTTTTTCGCTAAGAGATAGAGCTTGGGCTTGGTTGCAATCCTTGCCGTCAAATTCCTTCACTACGTGGGAAGGACTTAAGACTGTATTTTTAGCACGATACTTTCCCCCAAGCAAGACTGCTGCATTAAGAGCTCAAATCAACAGATTTAGGCAGAAGGATACTGAATCGCTATTCGATGCATGGGAACGCTACAAAGATATGATGCGAATGTGCCCACATCACGGATTAGAAAACTGGCTGAGTGTCCACACATTTTACAATGGACTCTTGTACAACACAAGACTCTCTATAGATGCCTCCCTAGGTGGTACACTAATGGACAAGCCTTATGACGAAGCTAACCAACTCATTGAAAATATGGCTCAAAACCACTATCAATGGGGAGGAGAAAGAACACATGTGGAGAAAACTCCAACCAAATGTGGGATGTACGAGATTAGTAGCCTAGATAAATTTAATGCTAAGGTAGATGCTCTTACCCAAAAGATAGAAATCTTGACCTTACCTCCTGTAGCCACCGTGGCTGCAGTAACCCCAAACTGCGAAGTTTGTGGAGTTCCTGGTCATGTTGGAACCGAATGTCAAATCCTAGAAGGAATATCAGTTGATCAGGTGAATTATGCTCAAGGTAATCCTTATGCTAATACCTATAACCCTGGTTGGAAGAACCATCCTAACTTCTCGTACAAGAACAATAACGCTTTATATGCACCTGGTCAAGCACCTGCTGTACCTCCAGGCTATATAAAACCCGCTGCTAATGTTCCTAACATTCCTAGGAAGTCTAACCTTGAAATCCTAATGGAAAATTTTATCGCTAATCAAGCTCAACAAAACAACGAATTCCTCAATCAAAACATCCACACCGGTGAACAATTGAAGCTATTAGCAAATAAGGTAGATGCCCTAGCAACTCACAACAAAATGTTAGAAACCCAAATCTCCCAAGTAGCACAACACCAAGCTAGTTCTGCCGCACCTGCTGGTACGTTTCCTGGACAACCACAACCCAATCCTAAAGGACATGCTAATGCTATCACATTACGAAGTGGGACAGCACTTGATGGACCGGTAGATCCTAGACTCCAAAACTCGACCATGTATCAAAAACCTGAAAAGGAAGCAGAGAAATCGAAAGAACAATCTGAGAATGTAGAGGAAGACGCAAACGAGAGCATAGAGGTTTCAGATAAACCTTACGTACCTCCACCTCCATATAAACCACCAATCCCATACCCTCAAAGACTTGCAAAATCCAAAAACGAGGGGCAATTCAAGAAATTTGTAGAACTTCTGAAACAATTAAACGTCACTATTCCATTTACAGAAGCTATGACTCAAATGCCGTCATATGCTAAATTCCTAAAAGAAATACTGTCTAATAAGAAAAAAATTGTTGAAAACGAAACCGTTATGCTAACTGCCGAGTGTAGCGCCATAATTCAAAATAACATGCCTCCAAAGCTAAAGGATCCTGGTAGTTTCTCCATACCGTGTGTAATTGGAAAATCTGTCATAGACAAAGCTCTATGTGATTTAGGAGCAAGTGTTAGTCTAATGCCCTTATCTATTTGCGAGAAGCTCAAACTAGGTGACATGAGACCTACCAAGATGTCCCTACAACTAGCCGACAGATCAGTCAAATTCCCTGTTGGTATGCTAGAAAACATTCCTGTCCGAATAGGACAATTTTACATACCTACTGACTTTATAATAATGTACATAAAGGAAGATTCAAATATTCCCATCATATTAGGAAGGCCATTTTTAGCCACTGCAGGAGCCACTATCGACGTTAAGAAAGGAAAGCTTACCTTCTAGGTAGGAGAAGAAAAAGTAGAATTTATTCTTTCCCAATTCTTCAAAGCCCCTACTATAGATGACTCATGCTGTTTCCTAGATATTATCGATGAATGTGTCAAAGAACTAGAAAGCCAAGAAGACACCTATTCTAGGATATTGAAAATTTTGACGCCAACTATCTTCGAGGATGATGACTCGAGACGGGAATATCACGATGCCAACCTAAGCGAATGTTTCGCCTTAACACCCGATCCTACCCCAACTGATAAGAAAACTGGTATAGAACTTAAAACGTTACCTAAAGATCTAAGGTATGAATTTTTAGATAAAGAACTCGAACGGCCAGTTATAGTCAATGCCAATTTAGGGAAGATCGAAACCGAAAAACTTCTTAATGTGTTAAGGAAGTATCCAACCGCGTTAGGATATAATATATCAGATCTAAAAGGAATAAGCCCTTCTATCTGTATGCACCGCATTATGCTAGAAGAGGACTGCAAGACTTCTAGAGAACATCAAAGACGAATAAATCCTATCCTAAGTGAAGTCGTAAAGAAAGAAGTGCAGAAACTACTAGAGGCAGGCATCATATACCCAATATCAGATAGGAACTGGGTCAGTCCAGTTCACGTAGTACCTAAGAAAGGAGGTGTTACGGTTATAACAAACACAAAAGGCGAATCGGTGTCACAACGTACCCAAACAGGATGGAGAATGTGTATTGATTACATAAAACTAAACAAAGCTACGTGCAAGGACCATTTCCCATTACCATTCATTGAACAAATGCTCGAGCGCTTAGCTAAACATTCCCATTTTTTCTATCTTGACGGATACTCAGGATTCTTCCAAATTCCCATTCATCCTGATGATCAAGATAAAACTATGTTCATATGCCCCTATGGTACCTTTGCATACCGAAGAATGCCATTTGGACTATGTAACGCACCTGCAACTTTTAAGCGATGCATGATGGCGATTTTCGCAGACTTTTTGGACGAAATTATGGAAGTATTCATGGATGATTTTTCTGTCTGCGGAGAAAGTTTTGACGGATGTTTATCAAATCTTGAGCTGGTACTGAAACGCTGTGTCAATGTCAACCTAGTGCTCAACTGGGAAAAATGTCACTTCATGGTGAGACAAGGAATTGTGTTGGGTCACATTGTATCAAATAGAGGGATTGAAGTCGATAAAGCAAAAATCGAAATTATCAAAAACCTTCAACCACCCAAAATAGTTAGAGAAATAAGAAGCTTTCTAGGACACGCTGGTTTTTACCGATGTTTTATAAAAGATTTCTCTAAAATCACTAAGCCACTAACTGAACTATTGATGAAAGAAGCCGAGTTTATTTTCGACGATAAATGCTTAAACGCATTTGAGACGCTTAAAGAAGCCTTAATTTCAACACCTATATGCAACCTCCTGATTGGAACCAACCATTTGAAATAATGTGCGATGCGAGCGATTATGCTGTAGGCGCAGTCCTAGGACAACGCAAGGATAAAAAGCTTCACGCTATTTACTATGCAAGCAGAATAGTTGATCCCGCACAAATGAATTACGCCACTACGGAGAAGGAACTCTTAGTCGTTGTATTCGTGTTGGACAAATTTCGTTCCTACTTAGTAGGCGCCAAAATCGTTATTTACACGGATCATGCTGCGATCCGATACCTGCTAAGTAAGAAAGACGCCAAACCACGACTACTCAGATGGATCTTACTCCTACAAGAGTTTGACTTGGAAATAAAAGACAAAAGGGGAACTGAAAACGTGGTAGCAGACCATTTATCAAGATTGGATGGTATCCAAACCGAGAGTATTCCCATAAATGAAGATTTCCCATATGAACGCCTTATTGCTAAACTAGAGATAACTTCTACCGACAATTTAGATTAATACGATGAACATTTAACAATTGCGGTAGTAGAAGCCATTTGTACCAACACCATGTTACCATGGTACGCTGATTTCGTTAACTACCTAGCCGCCGGTGTTCTACCACCCGATTTAACGTACCAACAACGGAAGAAATTCTTCCATGATCTTAGACACTACTTTTGGGATGAACCACTACTCTTTAAAAGAGGCGCCGATGGTATCTACCGTTGCTGTGTTCCTAACGATGAAGTGGACGACGTCATTGCTCATTGCCATTCCGCCCCTTATGGTGGACATGCTAGTACTTCGAAAACTTGTGCAAGAATACTTCAAGCTAGTTTTTTTTGCCTACTTTATGGAAAGACGTCCACGTAGCAATTATGAACTGCGACAAATGTCAGCGCACAGGAAATATATCTAGACGTGACGAAATGCTGCAAAAAGGGATTCTCGAAGTCGAAATTTGCAATGTATGGGGGAATTGATTTCATGGGACCGTTCCCCGCATCCTTTGGAAATAAGTACATATTGGTAGCTGTTGAGTACGTATCAAAATGGATTGAAGTCGTCGCTACACCCACAAACGATACACGAGTGGTACTTAAATTATTCAAGCATGTTATCTTCCCACGATTCGGTATACCAAGACTAGTAATTAGTGATGGCGGTTCCCATTTTATCTCTAGAATTTTCGAATAACTACTTTCAAAATATGGCATTAAACATCGCATAGCCACACCATACCATCCTCAAACGAGTGGACAAGTGGAAGTGTCAAATAGGGAAATTAAACAAATCCTTGAGAAAACCGTAGCCACATCCAGAAAGGATTGGTCCTCCAAGCTAAATGATGTTCTTTGAGCATATAGGACAACTTTTAAAACCCCTATCGGAACAACGCCGTTTAAATTAGTTTATGGAAAATATTGTCATTTGCCAGTAGAATTAGAACATAAAGCTTACTGGGCCATTAAAACTCTTAACTTAAATTACAAGACTGCTGGCGAGAAATGAATATTAGATATCCATGAATTAGAAGAATTGCGTTTAGACGCTTATGAAAATGCTAGAATCTATAAGGAGAGAACAAAAATATGGCATGATAAGCGTATCTCGCGGAAAGAATTTAAGAAAGGAGACATTGTACTCCTCTTTAACTCTAGACTGAAACTCTTCCCGGGTAAATTACGTTCCAGATGGTCAGGACCATTCGAAATTAATAAAGTTTTCCCAAGTGGTGCGGTAGAAATTAAAGGAAATTCCATCGAACCATTTATAGTCAATGGCCAGCGCTTAAAGCATTATTTTAACATCGAAAATATAAATTATTCGGCTTATCTGCAGTTAAGTGAGCTACCTACCCTGATACCTAACTGAATAGGTACTGTCTCGAGCCATCGACATAAAACAAAAGCGCTTCATGGGAGGCAACCCATGTTTACTTTTAATTATTTTTATTGTTTTGATATGTTTTTATTTTTTAACTTTGTTTTAATCTTTAAAATTTTCATGTTGCATCCCTTACTCCTTTTCATTTAAACTTCTTTTTCTTTTGATTAACTTCGGCATTTTAACCTGAAAATACTAACTTAGTTTTTCATACATTTACTAAATATTTTCAGGGTAATTCATTAGCTTCATTTTTAGCTCCATGGCACGTATGAACTACATGAACATAACCCTGAGAGGTAGGCATTAGAGAAGGCGCTTTGAGGTTCTAGTTGAGCGAGAGAGGTGTCCAACCATTTATGCTGACGACCATGCTATGACTGCCTTAGGCATTCCTGAGAGCGTTATGTAACTGCTTAACCAAATAGGCTGGGATGTTGCTCCTATTCGGAGACGCTATTGTACCTATCGTAAGTTGACCCTTGAGTTCTTGAGCACACTGAGCTATCTGCCAAACCATGGGATAGGTTTCAACCGCGGGCTGATCACCTTCAGACTGTTTAATATGGACTACCGCTACAATCATAGGGAGTTTTCCAATCTGTTAGGATTCCCTAATGGCCCTGATGTTAGCACCATGACCCAAGAAGACCTGTTGCTAGATACTGACCTTGATTACTTCTGGGGTAGTATTGCTGGAAACAACCATCCTGAGCCACATGACCTTTACTCGGAGTCCATCCATAACCCTGCTATTAGGTACTTCCATAAAATCATTTCCCACACCCTCTTCGGAAAAGAGCAGAATGTTACATCTGTGTCATGTGATGAGCTTTTCATCATGTATTGTGCTTCATAGAACCGTCCAGTAAATGGTGCCACCTATATGCTTGCTAATATGGAACGTATTATCCAAACAACGAATGCCCCAATCCTCATAGGTGGGTTAGTTACTATGATCTCCAATGCCATTGGACTTCGAAGACCTATGTTAGGATCAAATCCGCACTATGGGATTAAGCCGATGGATATTGAATTTTGCTTCAACACTAGTTTCATAGGAAACCTTGGGCCGAATGAATTTGAGCTGCTGATTAACCATGAAACAGTTCACCAGTTTGTACTCCCAAATCCTATTACTAGTGTCCACAACAGAGCAAATTGGCTTTTTAATCTCCACCATCCTCCTACACCGCCTTCGTCTCCTTCCACTATTGACATTTATGAAGTCCCAAATACCTCTCCGGCTGCTGAAGAATCTGATCCTGAAACACCACCTGGATACCACCAATTTTCTGACCCATGGGATCAGCCTGTAGTTTCCACTGAGTCCACCTTCCCAGCTCCTGAGATACCACAACCACCTTCACCTACTGTCATCCTCGACTCTTTGAATGCAGAAATAACCGGAATGCGGGGCGAGCTTACATCTTTACATGTGGATTTCATTGCCTTTATGGATTTTGTAACTGAACAATTGGATTTCATTCATCAACATCTGTTCTCTACTCATCGTGGCTAGGAGTTGCCGTCGTTATGCTAATTTGTTCCGTTCTTGCATTTATGTACACAGTGAGGTCACTGTTTAATTTAAGTGTGGGGGAGGAACTTAGTTTTAGTCTTTTATTATTATTCCATGCATTTAGTTATTATTTGTTTCAAGTTTTAAACAATTTTATTAGTTAATGATATTTAAATTATTCATCAAGTTTCAATTTTACTGTCTTTACTGTTATTATTTTTTCTGTTATTACTGTCATTATATTTTAGTGTTAGTATTACTCCTTTACACTACTATATTAATACACTACTATTTTGTTGCCTAATTTCCCCCAAAATTTCAGAAATAATATAGTGGTGTATGAAAGTTATTTTTTTCCCACAAACAACATGTTACGAACGTAACACAGCTGTTACGAACGTAACATCCCCCCTTCTGAATTACGAACGTAACGCCCTTGTGTTACGAACGTAACAGGGCTAGCTATTACGAACAGAAACAAAACAAAAGCGCTAACGCTGCATTCTATCTTTCTCTCTCAATTTCAAACGCAGCCGCCTCCTCTCACCCATTTTCCAGATTTCATCATCATACCCATTCTCCAAACTTGCATCCACTCCATTTAAGAGCAACCATATCCGCATCCTACAAAAGCTTCACATAGTCCCAAATCCATCCCATTCAAACACTCTCTTCAAAAATCTCTCCCTCACCACTTTAACAGTAAAACCTTGCTTAAATCAACAAGCTGTCAATGGAGAACAGAGAAGCCTACATGGGTGGAATCATTTTCAGGAATCAAGACGGCAGACACCAACGGGAGCAGTATTTAAAGTTTCACAGTAGGGGAGTCTTGGCCACGAGATACCCCGACAACGATTGTCTCCACAAATTAGGAATATTTGATGGAGTGGATTGGCTGCTCCGTCTCTCTGGCCTCGCATTCGTATGCGTGCAACATCACCCGACGTACCCCAAACTGATGCTCGAGTTCCTTAGCTCGTTCTCATATTCGACACTGAGTGATGACGACATGTTCCTCACGGGCACCGCATCTTTCCGTATGTTCAATACCGAATATACGTTAAACCAAGAAAAAATCACGGAGCTGCTCAGATTTTCAACCAAGGAAGATGACTCCGAGACGGTGCACCACAAGGTCCCTGTCACCGAATATTGGGCCATTGTTTTGTTTGAATTGTGGGAGAAACTCATAAATGTCTCGACAGGAAATTGGGATGAGTGTTTGGCATCTCACGTTCACAACCCCACAACCAGGTACTTCTTCAAGATTCTCTCCAACACCATCTTAGGACGGGCTAATAGCAACAAAGTCAACTCAAAGGAGGTATTTTTCCTTCATTGCTGCTTGGCTGGGAATACCAAGGTAAATGCTACTCCATTTCTTCTTCGTCATTTTGAATCCCTTTGTGCAAGGGGACATCAACCATTTTTGATCGGAGGGCTGATAACCACATTAGCTCATGGGCTTAACTTGCAAAGCCAACTGGAGACTCTTGATTCTTTACCGCCTCTTCTCATGGATTTAGATAAATGCAAATACATGCGTCTGATTAGGAACCGAGATGATGGCAGGTAAAATTTGATGGTGAGGAAAAAAATTGTTCCAAGTGTGATTATGCCAAACAGGTTGCTTACAAATGTGGCAAACATGGATAAGTGGATTTATGATCTAAACGCCCCTGAACCCGACCAAGCTTCTCGACTTGTTGATGAGGTAGAAGAAGAAATGGATGCACAACATCAAACCGCACCTCAACAGGATATGTCAAGCACTTCTACTAGGCGCAGAAGAAGGCCTCGTAACCCGACTACTGAAGATCTTTATGAGGCAATGATGGACCAAACCCAAAGGATGACTGACATGAATGCCCAGCTTACCCGCCAATCCCAGCAGGTCACGGATATCCATGCTCAGCAAACTGCAATGATGCAACTCATGCAACAGATGCAGCAACAACAAATTGAACAAGGAGCTAGGCATGGGGCCCGTATGGATACTCTGACAACCGAAACGGGGGGTTTGAATGTCCACATGGACGATTTTCAGGAGAGCCTGCGCCATCTTGGATTTCCTGGTTTTGATGGACAGAGAAGAGGTCGTGGAAGAGCCAGAGGAAGAGGACCCGAATGAAGACATCTCCTTTCATCCTTACCTCCTTCACCTTATTTCGAAACATTGAGGACAATGTTAGATTTAAGCGTGGGGGAGGAAACTCTATCGTTTTATTTCGCTTTCTAGATTAGATTTAATTTTTTCGCATCGTTTTTCCTTTCTTGTACATTCCCTTCAACAAAACAAATTCATGTAAAATTAAATCCTTAATTTCTAAGTTCTTAAGTTCTTTTTTTTCGTGCATTATTGAAATTCCCCAAAATTTACAATTCTTGAGCCATAACGAAATTTTTTACGATTATCATACAACGCGATGTTTCCAAACGACTAGCTAAAACCAAATACTCAATTAAGCTTAGGCCACTTGAGGAAGTTTGACAAAATCGTTACGGTTCTGACATTTTAGAACTCCACCTTATGTGATGCCATTTTGGGTGCTTATTATACCACCAACCGCGAATTATACTTTAAATTAGCCCCTAGTAGTTTATCTAGCAGTCGGCACCGTCAAAACACAAACTACGCAAGGAACCGATGAATATAAGTGAATAATCCGGAAGAAGTGAAGATAGAATAGAAATCTTTATCGTGAAATTCCCAAAGTAAGTTAGGTGACCCTCACCCGGTCGTTTAGCCCAAAGGATGTAATTCTCGCAAGATAAAAGAAAACTTATTGCAAATTGGTTCAGAAGTATCTGGTACTGAACTTGGTAGGGCGGACTACAGACCGATCCCCCACAATTTACAATTAAGTTATAAAAAAGGGATTACCACTTATAAGTGTGAGAACCCCCAGAATAAACGGATCATAGTCGCTAACCGGTTACTTTGATATGTGCGTGTGGAGATAAAGGGCTTAATGTGATTGCGCCTGAATGAACACGGGTGAAATTTAGTTTAAAGGGTTAATTGGTGCTATAACATCATGACTCAGAACGGTATGCACAATTGGAGTACTCTAATGTCGTCACCGTACCTCTTTTGCGTCTGAATCTCTTGGCCTAATCAAAATTTACAAACTATCTAGTTTGCGAACATTGTCACGTGTGTTTAATTCATTTTTATAAACCGCCTTATCTTTTTGCTTGAGGACAAGCAAAGGTTCAAGTGTAGGGGAGTTTGATAACACAAAAACGTATCGCTTTTTAGGTCTAATTTATACGAGTTATTTGTACGTTTTTATCGAATAATATGCATCACGAAGGTATTTTTATTTGTTTCAGGTAAACTATATTTTCCAAGGCATAAAATGGCGAATTATTTAAAAAGAGCAATACAAGCTAGGAAATGGCAAGAAGAAAGAAGAAAAAGGGCAGTCTGTTAAGAAGCTCACTCAAAAAGGGTGTTACGAGCGCAACACCCAGCCAACGCTGTTATGAACGTAACACAACGTGTTACGGACGTAACAAAGATCCTATGTTGTTACGAACGTAATGAATATCATTATGAACGTAACGTCTTAAATACCCAGTCTACGCAGTATCACACGAAGCGGCAACACGAAGTCCACGCGAACTTTTTGGCACCTCGTTCCACCAGCCAAGAATATAGGCACGTACGAAATTAATGGAAAAGGCAGTTACAACCAAAGGCCTATATATATCTTGAAGAATTCACTTTGAAGGGGTCGGAGATTTTACTACAGAGCCAAACTTTTGCCTTTTTGCATTATTTTGTATTATTTGCTTTTGAACCATTATAGCCACTGCAACGTTCAGTTTCCAAAGGCAGTTTCCAAAATTAGTTTCCTAAAGTGTTAATTCTTCATCTAAGGATTAACACGGTTAGTCATATATTTCAATTAATCGCAAGGATACTGTACGCACTCAAGATTACCACAGCAACATAATTACAAGTTGTTTATGCAATTGGTTTTTATTATTCTTACGCTATGTTAATTATTTTTATGAATTGTATTTTACGTTGTATGGTTACTAAATATAATATGTCTGGCTAATTTCGTTTGTACCGGTATGTGACTCCTAAGCACCGAAGGAATTCGGTGATAACTTGGCTAAAAGCTTTTATAAATAATTTCTGGTTTCCAATTTCCATATTTAATTTAACTACCCTTGTCACGAGAGTGAAAGGATATTTAACACAATTTTGCCACGAGAGTGGGAAATTAATTAAGGCAAGAACCTACATGCGAGAGTTGGGGTTCGACCCAGATAGTGGTAACGAAACAATAATTTTTAAATACACGAGAGTGTTTTAACAAATTAATTAAACTCAAGTTGTTTTCAAAAAGTGTTATTAAATTTAAAGTGCATCCACTTGGTTTAGTAGCATAACTTATTTCATGAACACGAGAGTGTATGTCTCAGGTTTTTAAACAATTCGTTTTTACCGAAAATTTTTATATGCCAAGTGATTCACCGAGTTCCCGAAGTCCGACTATCACATACCGGTATAACTATTACTATTGTTTTTAATTAAAATCCCTTTCCCCCAAAACCAAATATTCATCGCTTAGTTAAACAATTGTAACATTAGATCATATGTGATTGATCCTCAATCTCTGTGGGTTCGATAATCATTTAAAACTAGAACGACTAAACTGTGTACTTGCAGTTAGTATCCTGATAGACTTATAAAGTCCCGATCATATATACCTAATTTTTTCGCGAACTCTTTTGGTTTGTCAGGATGCTCTTAGTTTTTCCTAGGCCAGTCAACCTAGCGGGTCTTTTTTCATACATAGTATTTTTCGACTATGTCCGTGTTCACAGGGTGCGGAGAATTGTCACTGTCTATAGTAGTAAGTTTTGTAGCACTGCCAGAAAATGTTTGCTTGATCGTACATGGTACTTTGCTGGAACTCATGTTCAATGCCCCAAGTGATTCAGACGGAGATCTGCCCCTGGCTATTCAGCACTTTTGAGAGATTCTTTGAATCTTGACTTGACTGCCCTAGATCAGTTAGACACCATGTCATGCCCCTTAATTATGGAAGGCCTATTAATGTAAATGTCTTTCCATCTAAGGTGATTCTGTTTATTGAGACGATTTTCGTTCATTGAATATCCGTCGTGTGATTTTCTATACCGTCCAACAATTAGTCATGTGCAAACAATGGCATTTAAGAAAAGCAAAGCTTATGTCTGTCTTGAAGTTTTGAAAATGCATTTTTACTAAACAAACAGAATTTTGTAAGAATATGAATTCAAATCAGGATTTATAGTAAACCTTACGGGATTCAGGATACCTTTGGTAATAATAATCTTTTGTACTAACCCATGCTTCAATTACGACTGTTAAGGGTTGTAACATGGTCTGGTTCATGGTTTAAGAAACAAAGGATAAAGGCTCAAACTTTATTTGCACCCAATCCATTTTTCGTGATATTCTTCAGTCCTATACTCAATTAATTTTGCGTTTAGATTCCAATTGAGTAAGGAATCTCTTCCCTGATATTCCGGTGATGGTTCAGATACTGAAAGTTTATTTGAGAAGGCAGTCATTTTTTTGTAACATTTTTTCTTTTGTTAAGGATTTGTAGCGACCTCTTTTTTTATTTATTTTTTATTTTATTATCCCTACCTTTTTCCTGAACTATTTCTTTTGTGATTACAGTCAGCGGGATGCCCCCGTTTTTCTTAAGTCTCCCTCATAGGTTTTGACTTTAACGAGCTTTTCTTTTGAAAAATAATGACTGCATGTTTTAGTGATTACAGGGAACCATCACTTTCTTTTGATTTAGAATAGTATCTTCAACACTATCCATCGTGTATGAAGGTAGAGCTTGAAAATGAATGCAAATTTGAATTGACTGAGAAAATACCCTGCCCCAGGTTATGATTAAAGGTTTCAACTTACGTGAAAAAGAAAACTCCTACTTCTTAGGCTCAAAGGGGTTGACTAGGGATTATCATCCTTATAACTCCACTGTTTAGGATTTGAAACAACGAATGTACATCGTCAGCAAGGTCTATTTAAAAGAATACTATATGAGATTATGGCATTGTTTTCGTCATCCTCCCTCTAAATTCTTAAAGCTTTTAACGAGAGTCAAATATCACAAAAAGGAAGTAAAAGCATAGTTTCAGTATAGTGAAAACGAATGGATTAAATCAAGACAAACATATGCAATGCATTAATGAAATAAAAAAGTTTGACATAAGTGTTCGAAAAATCAAAAGAAAATACAATTTTAAAATTCTAATGAATAAAAAGCCTTTCCTTCTGAACTTGTCACTTCAGATGGTGTGTCTTTGAGGGATGACAAAAGAATCCAGTCTGACCGTCTTTTGTGAACTCCAGCACTCCCTCGTCGATCAAGTCTTGAATCTTGGTTTTCAATGCCCAGCAGTCATTCATATCATGTCAAGACTATTAGAATGGTATGCACACCTTGCTTTTGGATTATACTGAGGAGAGGAGGTGTTGAGATTCTGAGGAGGATCCTTCAACGTAATCAACTCCATCCTCAACGTGTATTGCAATGCTTGAGCCACTGACATGTTGGTTTTGGTGAATTTCCTTTTGGGTGTGTCCTACTTATGATGGTTGCCCTGTCGTTGTTGTCGCACTGGTGCTGGATTAGAGATTCATACCGCTCCCATAGATTGGCTGAGATCACTCTTATTATGACCCTTCTGGTCGTACACAGTACTGGACTCCTTCTTTCCGTTGTATGATCTCTTCTGAGTACTTGAAGATGCACTCCCTTGAATTTCACCTCTCCTAAGTTTATTTTCAATATGTTCCCGCATGAACATGTCACCCAATTCCCTATATTCCAAGAGAGATTGATTATTGATTACGCCCCAAATTTTAGCAGTTTGCCTCAGACGGTCGTATATGTCTTGATGAAGCTTTCTGATGAGAATCCTCAACACTTATTATCCCCAAGCTAAATTTTGGATAAGAGCCATTTGACTGCTCATCTAGATTCTCATCCTTTCCATCTCAGCTTGCAGTTGTTCCAACTGGTCATCCTTGTTATCTTCAGGGTTTTTCTTGGCCATGTTCCCAACGAGGAGTGTTTTCAATTCTTCTTGCCCCTTGGATAGATTCAGGAACATTTCCTTGAACTGAACATTTTGAGTTTGGAGATCTCTGTCATTCTGTTCGAGAGCCATTTATATAATGAGAAACCTATCTTCAGAATACCTATTATATAATGACATGCATGCAATGTTTTCAAGGATCTTGTGGGGTAAACACAAGAAAATGTTTGAATTCTGATTGCAGCTTTGATTAAAGAACTTCGTATTATTGAATGTCCTTATATGAGAATAAAGCTCACAATGTTGAGTGGGTCATAGCCTCTGACTCAAGACATCATGCTTTGACGGTATTGGCTAGAGGAAAATGAATCCCCTTGCCCCTTGTTAGAAATTTGGTTTAATACAACCTGCATCACAAGCCCTTTGAGATCCTTGAAATGGTTAATGAAAATTCTATAGCATGGTGTCATGATGTGTATGCTATGCACCAAACAAAAGTGAAAGGTGACGTAAACAAGTAAGTATTGCAAGAAGTACAGGTTATTGGAATGACTACAAACAAGTCCTTCAAGGAATTCACTTTGTTAGATAATGAATACAAACAAGGCCTGCAAGGAGTTTAAGTTGTTAGATAGTGAATGCAAACAAGTCACACAAGTAGCCTTAGGTTCATACTTTCATGGAGTTTATAGGTAAGTACACTCTTGAAGTTTAGTTGGTTTAACCTGTCCTAAAAGAAGTAATCGGGTTCTAAGGAATCTCAATATCATTCATCTTTCTTCATCGGACATTGTTTCAGCTGAAGCGATCTTTTCTCGTGGACGAAATATCCCGAAAGTCCAATCTCAATGAGTGTAGTATCGAGTATCAACTAATCTCCTGTTTTACACCGAAGCTGGCTACCTCACTACTTTCTAATGGCCAAGTTTGTTCAACTAAGGTTCTAAGGTCAGTTAGCGCTTCATGACACCACACAACGGCCTTGTATTCTCTTTGATTCAACACAAAGGATACCGGTACCAACAAACGTGTCACACTAACGTAGCCATCGCTTCAACCATGTCAGTATTATGTCGTACAGTCTCCACGATCTATTGCTACTTACCTAAAGTGCCCCAGATCCGAGTATAGGATCTTTAAGAATAACCCAAACATAAACCCAATATGTAAAGCAAGCAAGTTAAACAAGTTAAGCATTTTAAATATGATTTAGCTCTAAGGTAACTTCACTTTTAGTTTATTCCCCACCAGAGTCCCTAGTTCTGCAATATGGTGGGAGAACTGACTTTATTGGTTTTGCGTTTCATCGCAAATGTTGCGGTTAGCAAGAGTCGCCACCGACTTTTCTCTTTATCCAACAAAGGAAAGGGTGAAAAGAACAGGAAAGACATTTTTTAAAATTTTGATTTCAGGGGGTAGGTTATAGAAAGGGAGGGTTTTAGCACCCTTTCCATCCATAGTGATCTATGGGCTCTTAGTTTCTAGCTCACTTTGAAAATGCCTTTTATGTGTAAGTTTATTTGAAAATATTTTAAAAAGACGCCTTAGTACGGCGAACTTTGTAATGATTCTCGTATCATTGAGAATGCATACAAAGTGTTTTTGTCTTTGAAAATATTTAGAAAAAGAGTGTATGTGTGAGAAATGGTTTTGTTTGGTGAGCAAGCAACTATAAGCTATCTACCTGATCAAAAGGTCTTTGTTCTTTTCCTCTTTCCTTTATATAGTGTTATCCTACCATTAGTTAGTAGGTAGCCCTATCATTGGATGTTTGAGGGACAGACGTGGGTCATCATACAGTCATAAAGGTAACTCGTAGTAAACTTTAGCAATTTTATTGTAAGGGACTAGATCATTTACTGAAGGCATCATCGAAGGGTCATCGAGGGACTAAGATCTTTTTAACTGAGGGTCTTTGCTAAAGTGTCCCACGTTCGAGGGACATGATTGTTTTATTTCGAAGGCAACAAATGGAGGTACCTTAGAGGTGCGCGTGTGCAAAGTGTGTTGTGTTTTAATTATGTTTACCTTGAGTTTTAGGTTTTCTAACGTTTGTTTTTAAGTGTTTAATGCAATCTTACTAAGCATACATGTAGTTGTTAAATATATACATAGGGAAGAAAAATAAAAATGCGGAAAGTAAAGTCTAAGCTATTACATCACTTCGGGATGGGGGGAATACAAACCAAAATGGGGAAAGAAAAATATAAATAGTCCTAATTTTAACTATTACATTCCTTCAACAGTTACATAGTTGTTCATGAAAATAAAAAATGCGAAAGAAATAAAAAGCGCACGGAGATGAAACGAGAAACGATGAAAAACCCTAAAAGATTCCAAGATTAGAAAAATGTTTTTGTTGTTTTTGTTTAAGAAAAATAATAATTAAAATAATGGAAACTAATTTTAATTAGTTTAAAAAATGATTAAATAATTTATTAAAATTAAAAAAGTTAATTTAATTAATAATAAAAAAACTTAAAATATACTTTTATGGTTTTCTGATTTTTATTGATTAAAGGAAACTGGTTAAAAAATGTTGATTAAGAAAAACAAATAATACTAAAAATAGGTAAATGGGCCTCACTGCAAAAAAGTGGTGCAAAAAAAAAGTCCTTAGGCCCACAACTAATGAGCCCAGGAGGCTACGTATGCTTGGATGAGTGAGGCTCCTTGAAGGTGCACGTTGGGGTGTGCGCTTGAGGCATTCATATCATGCTTGATGAGATCTGATGGTCAGGAATTAGAGGTGTATGATGCACGTACGAATCTGCTTAGCATTGGATCTGAAATGATAAAAATAAGAAAAATACAAAACGCCTTGTACCTGGATCAAACCTGTTAGAATTACTCAAAACATCAATAGCAATATGAATGCATGCATGAAACTGATTTAAATCACATATTCAGAGAGTTTGAAAATATAAATTTTACCAAGACCGTAGGAGGGTTATGAGGAGGATCTGGGACGTGTGAGGCTTGAACCTAGGCCCTGGGGGACTCCTGGTAAACTCAGGGGTGATGTTTGATCACTGGTTTGGACTGGTATGGGCTAGAAAATGAGACACAATTTTCACAAACTTTTTGATTTTTTAGAGAATTTTGAGAAGACTTTTGTGTGCAAGAATTCTGTGTCACTTTGTGATCTTAAGCTTGTGTATTTATAGAGAAAGAAGAGAGGAGTGAACATGTATGGCAAGGAACAAAGCATTCATGGACTTTGATACAAGAATAAAACATAGTAAGAAGTTGCCATTTTTAAGTGATTCTTGCCCTTTTTGAATGTGCAATGAACCTGGACCATTTGTGTGTGTATTTCACGAATTAATAGGCTTCAAAATTTATCAAATCCAGCCCATATGTATAGCCCATGATTTTTGTGATTTTATTTAATTTATTTTGCATTTATTTGTATAAAAACAAAATAAATATAAATAAAATAATAATAAAATACAATACAAGGTAAGAGTGAGTTTATGAGTCTTTTTCAAGGTCATGGACATGTTTGGAGTCCAAAAAGTTAGGTCACAAGTCCAAAATTTCAAGTTTGCATATTTAGCATTTCATGCATTTCTTAAAAATTCCCCAACTTGTGAAACTCATAACTTGCTCAATTTTCATCTTTTGAAGGTTATCTTTGACGTTTTGAAAAGCTCAAGATGTAATCTACACTTTATCTTTTGATAATATTTGAATTTGGAGACATTATCTTGATATAAGTTGCCTTGACAAAAAGTGTCTTTTGCTGTCTTTTGAAAATGACCTATACTGTATTAGCTCATATCTTTCAAATGAAGCACTTTTTTGACTTGAGCATAAAAAAAAGTTGTAGAGAATTGAGTTTTCTTAAAGATGGGTTTTGGTTGGGGAAAATTTGATGAAGCACGTGAAAGTTATGCTTCGCCAAAGTTCAGTTGACTTCTACTAAGGAAACCCTAATTTGACAATTCTTGACTTTTGATGATCTGAGGACTTTCCTTGAGGAATCATGATCAACCCTTGATAAAAATATGAATATCACTTCAAAATGTTGATGTTGACCAAAAATCGTGAAGTTTGCCTGTATGTTGACCATAATTGACATTTTTGACGAATATAGTTGATTTTCAAACATTTGAGCCATTGACTGAGCAAACTTATGATGTAGGGCTTGAAACTTGACATGAACCTTGTTGAGGACCTAAGGAGAACTAAGGGATCCACTTGAGACCTTTTCAAACCAAATTTCTTTGAGAAACTCCAAACCTTAGTTGTAGGCTTTTGGCTTAGGAGAAGCATCTTGACTAGTCAACCGTTTAGTGTCTTGAGTATTTCAGGAACCTTGAAAGAATGTCTTGAGAAAAAATGGGAGGGAAAATTTTGGTGTACAACAATGTTGGTAACCAATCTTGCTGTAAGTAGGTGATCCAATGGGACATAGTCGTACACTTTAATCCCTAACTTTTGCTTGGACCGCCCTTTCGAGTTTTCAGTCCATCGGGATACCCTTTTTTGCCCAAGCCGCCTTTTTAGGTTTTAGACTTGCCGGGTGTACAATATTTATATATATATCCCTAATTTTTTCCAGAACCATTTTCGTTCACCGGGATGCCCTTATTTTTTCCTATGCCAGTCAACCTAGCGAGTCTCTTTTTCATACGAAGTATTTTTTTACTATGCCTGAGTTCACAGGGTGCGGGAAATATTCACCTTCCACGGTGGTCAGTATCATAGCGCCGCCAGAAAATATATTTTTGATTATAAATGACTGTTGTACCCCAAAATTTTCCCTCTCATTTCTCAAAGGATCATCTTGGACCCTCAGGTTTGCTTCTATCAAATTTTAAGTCTTGGATTACAATTTTCCAAGAAAGTCATTCATAAGGGCAAAATGGTCAAAAGCACACTGAAAAGTCAAGCTTTGACTTTTTGATCAAAATCAAGTTTCAACAATCATATTTCATCAAGACAATAAGTTGGTTCATCAAGAAATCAAAATTCAGAAATCACTTTGAGAAAATCAATTTTTTAAGCACTTAGAAAAATTTCTAAGTGTTAAGAAAACATGACAATTTCAGAACTACTGGGCCATATTTCACGCAAGCGCAATCAAAATTTGCAAAGACGGTTCAGAACATGACTCTTCAATCAGAACATAAGGAAATTGTGTTCTTCGATCAGAACATGACTATTTAGCATACAAAGACTATGTTCTGCGCTTCGATCAGAACATCACCCTTCGAGTCTCATTCTGGTCTTCTTCGATCAGAATATCACAAAACCCCAAAACCTCATTTGAACAGTCTGCTGCACTGCTATGACACAATCCTGCATCCATCTGCCACAACGCTCCAAAGTACTGCTGATCCAGTCCACGTCTGCATTTTTCTCAAACCTCATATTTGCACCAAATTAGCATATGAAAGCTGTGTTTAAAAAGCAATGAAACAATATGACAATAAGGTTTAAATTCCATTTGTTTTCCCCCCAAAACCACAACAAACTCATATATAAATAAGTTGTTCCATCACACGTTTAAGGGGATGGCTTTTGAAACGGGGGAGGGATCAAATACAAAAAAAGAGAAAAAGAAAATATTCAAACATTATCAAAACCCAGAACTCTCAAAACAATATTTTTGGTTCTTCCTTTGGAATCAAAGAACATAACATTTTCTGTTCTGTTTCTTGCTGACCCCAGAACATTCAAAGGCAGCAGCTCAGGTCCCAAACACACGCCTCAAATTCAAGGTAAGTCATTCTGACTTTGAACTTTTCATTCAGAACATCATTAAATATGTATATATCATATTGTTGAGACTGCACATATCATTACCTAAGTAGAAAAAACAGTCGATCATAACTTCTTGAAGAAAAATAGGCTCAGAGTTAAGATTAGAACTTCTATAAAATGTCGTGTTTTTTATTTTCCTGTTTTGCTATTGTTAAGAACTGAATAAGTTGTAGATGCTTTGGCTAATGTAAGGAAAGAGGTGAGGTGTAATACAAAACTTCTGAGTTTTCTTTCCCACTGTTTTAGCAGCATCAGAACTTCTAGATTTTTTCTCACTGTTAGCACAACATCAGAACTTCTAGATTTTTTCTCACTGTTGACACAGTATTAGAACTTCTAAATTTTTTCTCACTGTTAGCACAACATCATAACTTCTAAATTTTTTCTCACTGTTTTAGCACAATACTAGAACTTATAGATTTTTCTCACTGTTTTAACACAGCATCAAAACTTCTAGATTTTTCTCACTGTTAGCGCAACATTAGAACTTCTATTTATTTTTCTCACTGTTTTAGCACAACATCAGAACTTCTAGATTTTTTCTCATTATTTCAGCACACAGAGAACTTCTAGGCTTTCTTACTGTTTTAACACGCACATAACTTCTAGGTTTTTTTACTGTTTTAACACAACACACAGAACTTCTAGGTTCTCCTCACTGATTATAACACAACACAAAACTTCTGGTTTCCTCTAATGTTTCTTTCGCAGCTTCAGCGTGCAACAACCTAGAACTTCTGGTCCCCTATAATGTTTCTTTATGAACTACAACACACCTAGCATCAGAACTTCTGGTCCCTTTCATTTTGTTTTCAGCAACGTGTTGATCCTGTTTTCATTATTTTTTCCTTTTCTTTCTTATTCTTATTATTTTCAGCATTAATTTTATTTTTTATTAACATAAAAAAGGCATAAAAAATATTTTATTTTATTAACTAATTATTTTCCTTTTAATTTGTTAAGACAAAAAATCATTTTCAAAAACAAATCCTTCCCTTATCTTGTGTAGTACAATTAAATATGGTTGTAATAGATAATTAGGATTTAAATTCTTGTAAATCCCCATTTGTAAATATGTACCCCCATCCCCGAAATGATGTAATAGCTTAGGATTTATTTATCTGCATTTTATTTTGCTTTCATATATTGTTAGTAATTAGGATGTGTGGCAAGATAAAATCAATAAATAGATAACCATAACCAAAGACTAAATGCATGTAAATCAAACACACTTGCACACTAGCACCCCTAGGGTAATCTCACTTTGTTGCCTTCGGATAATAGTCATGTCTCTCTAATATGGGCGTTTTAGCAAAGACACTCGATAAAAGATTGTAGTCCCTCGATGACCCTCAATGTTGCCTTCAGTAAACGATCTAGTCCCTAAACGATATTGCTAAAACGTCCCATAGGTTTCCTTCTATGACTATACAAACGTCCCACGCCCGTCCCTTCACATCCAACGATGGAGTTTCTTACCAAAACAATTGTAAGATAACAACACCTAAAGGAGGAGGAAAATAACGTTTAAGACCTTTTGAGTAGGTAGGTTGTTCCTAGTTGCTCGCTTGCTCACAACAAAAACATTTTATACACCAACACTTTCATTTTGAAACATTTTCGAAAGACAAACACTTTGTACGCGTTCTTATAGAGACGAGAACCATTACAAAGACATTCCTTTTCAAAATACTTTCAAAACCCACATCATAAACATACTTTCAAAAAAAAAGCAAGTGATCTAGCAAGCAACTAAGAGCCCGTAGATAACTACGGATGAAAAGGGTGCTAACACCTTCCCTTTTCATAACCTACCCCCCGAACTCAAGAAATAATCTCAAAAGGTATTTCCTGTTCTTTTCAACCTTTCCTTATTGGATAAAATAAAAGTCAGTGGTGACTCTTGCTATCCGTAACAATTGCGATCAAATGCAAAACACCCAAGTCAGTTCTCCCACCGCATTACAGAACTGGCGACTCTACTGTGGACATATTCAAAAGTGGGGTTACCTTAGGGATAGATCACCTTTACTTGCTCTCCTTGTTTGGGTTTGTTTTGACCCTCTACCCGGATCTGGGGCACCTTTTTAGGTAAGTAGCAATAAGTTATGGAAACTGTGCGGGGTAGACCGACATGGTCTAAGCAATAGCTATGTTAGTGTGACACATTTGTTGGTACTGGTAGCCCTTAAGTAGTCAAGGAGAATATGGGGCCGCTGTGTGGTGTCATGAAGCACTAACTGACTTTAGAACCATTATTTAACCAACTTGACCATTAGGAAGTAGTGAGGTAGCCAGATTTGGTGCATTCCAAAGTTGGTTGATACTCGATAGTACGGTCATTGAGATCGGACTATCGGGATATTTCGGTCGCCATTAAATAGGCTTGCGCTGAAACAATGCCCGATGAAGAAAGATCAGTGATATTGAGATCCCCTAGAACTCGATTGCTATTACTAGGACAGGTTGAGCCAACTAAACTTCAAGATGGTACTTACCTACAAACTCCATGCAAGCCTAAACCTAAGGACTTGTCTGCTTTATGTGTATATGACTATTTGTACATAACAACTTGCTTACTTTGCATACTTGTACATAACATCATGACATCATGCCATAGGATTTTAGACTAACCATTTCAAGGATTTTGAGATTCACCTTTGTTCTATTTTGTAGGATATGACTCCCACTCGCAGGAACACAATCCAATTCAACCTTGTACGAGTACCTTTTCAGCTCAAAGAGTTAGCATCAAGGGTCCCTGAGAATTCTCCGTTCACCAAAATACATGGACGACTTCTCAACTTGATTACCTCAAGCTTTGATGAAGATATGATGAAGGTGATTTTCTAGTTCTTTGACCCTTTGCACCATTGTTTTACCTTCCCCGATTACCAGCTTGTACCAACTATGGAAGAGTTCTCTCAACTCTTGGGAATTCCTATTCTCGACCAACTACCTTTCAACGATACTGAAAAAGACCCAAGCCCCGAAGAGGTCACCCGAGCTTTATACTTGCAACAATTCGACGTCACGGCAAATTGGGAAACAAGAAGTGGTGTCAAAGGGTTCTTAGCTAAGTTCTTATTGGAAAAAGCTCAAGACTATTGGAACAATCTAGATTTACGAGCTTTCAAAGAAATTTTGGCTCTTCTCATCTATGGGTTGGTACTATTTCTAAATCCTGACCAACTTATAGATGTGAATGATGTCAAAATATTTTTATATCACAATCCAGTGCCTACTTTGTTGGGAGACATCTTGCATTCTCTTCACTCTTGCACCATGAAGAGAAGACGAACCCTCATGTGTTGTACTCCTGTATTTGCTAGATGGTTTGTTTCTTATCTCCCCCGATCCATTTTGAAGAACAAGCAAGGTTTGAGGTGGTCCAATAGGCTGATGTCACTCAGACATTCAGATATCCACTAGTGTTCTCGGTCCTTGGAGGACATTACTATCATCGACCGTTGTGGGGAATTCCCTAATGTCCCTTTACTTGGAATTAGAGGAGGTATCACTTATAACCCTTTCTTAGCTTGCGACAGTTTGGGTATCCACAAAGAGAGGTCCACATGATGCGCTCATCCAAGGTGTGGTGTTCAACTATGAAAGCGACGATCAAGGCTATCATCAGAGGTTTATACAAGCTTGGAGGATGGTAAACAAGGTGGATAATATGACATTGGGGCACAAAAATGCCATTCCCCTTGAGCCTTACCTTAGGTGGGTACGGGCTCGTGCTCAGAGTCTCGTAATGCCTTACCCTTCCATTCTCCCTGTTATCATAGAGCCTGTTGTTGAAGAAGATGTCCCGTATACTGTCCTCCATCCCAACATGCCTACCTCTCTTGAACACTTGCAAAAGGATTGGATTCAGCTAAAGGAAGAGCGAGATATTTTCGAAGCCCGATTCTACGGCAGTGAGAAGAAAGTTCTGGAACTCACCAAGCAACTTCATGAAGAGCAGAGTCTGAACGCCTACATCGCGCCAAAGAGGATGCGTTCAACCTTTTTGTCTTAGGAGTCTTTGTATTTTATTTCTTTCATTGTAAGCCCAAAAAGGTATGATGTACTCAAACTTGGATTTATTAATGCAACATATGTTCTTTTTTGTCTAAAAATAAATTTAAATCTCTAATCTCCTTGAAATCATTTGCATATGCATCGTCATTCATCATAACACATACATGTTTCTTACAATAGGTCTCATTATCTTTCTACTGTTTATTTCAGTGAGATGGATATTGAACAGACAGTAAAGGATCTCCAAGCGCAGAATGCTCAATTACAACAAATATTCTTATCTCTAGCAAAAGGACAATAGGATTTGAAAACTCTGCTGATCAAAGAAAAGAAGAAGAAAGCGAAGAAACCGGCCGGTGTTTTGAATCTGGGAAGAAGGTTCAAAGGACCATCCAGGTGAACTCTAGATTTCGCAACATCATCGGGTGAAGGGGATAATCAAGAAGGGAAAAACAAGGAAGTGAATAACCATCCAGAGTCTGAAGAAGAATAAGAGGTTGATTACTCTGAAGAGCAGTATCCTCCAACTGATGATAAATACAAGCAGTTGGAGGATCGCCTCAATGCTATAGAGATCCAGAGGGTACCCGAAATGGATTTTGAAGAGCTAGGACTTGTCTCAGGGGTTGTTATCCCACAGAAATTCAAGGTCCTGACTTTCGCTAAATATGACGGTGTCTCTTGTCCAAAGCTGCATTTAAGGTCATACGTCAGGAAAATTCAACCCAATACTGCGGATAGGAACCTATGAGTGCATTTCTTCCAAGAAGCTTGTCGGGGACGTTGTTGGATTGGTTCTATCAGTTGGAAGGGACCAATATTCGCAATTGGGAAGATTTAGCTGCCGCTTTTTACAAGTAATACCAGTATAATGCTGACTTAGCTCCAACTCGGACACAATTGCAAGGCATGTCTATGGGTGCAGGTTTTAAAACCTATGCTAAAAAATGGCGGGATCTCGCAGAAAGAGTCCAACCCCGTCTATCTGACAGAATTGGTGGATATGTTCTTATGAACGTTATCTGGTCCATTCTTCAACCATCTGATCGGAAGCTCCTCGGCTGGATTTATTGAACTAATCATGACCGGTGAACGGGTAGAAGCCGGTATAAGAAGTGGCAAAATTCAAAGAGATGTATCCTCGAGCACGATAAAGAAACCCTTTACCGGAAAGAAAGAGGTCAGTGTTGCATATGACCATAGGAATCAAAACAAAACTGAATGTCGCCCGACGGCAGGGGTTGTTATAATTTCCAATCCTGCAGCAAATCAACAGCGAAATTATCAATGCAGGCCAGAGGCACCCATGAGACGATTCACCCGAATCAACATGACCTTGTCCCAAGTTCTGCCACATCTTTTGAAGTCCAATCTGGTGACCCTAAAGGAAGCCCCCAAGAACCCCAATACAGCTTCTCCTCACTACAAATCGAATGCTCGATGTGCCTATCATTCTAAAAGCCCGGGGTATGATACAAACGATTTTTGGGCATTGAAGAATAAGATACAAGACCTTATCAAGGCGAAATAGATTGAGTTTGATCCCCCAAAAACACCTAATGTGATAACGGAGCCAATGCCCAAACACAGTCAAGGTGTCAATGCTGTTGATGATGAGTGTTTGGTTTCCTTCGTGAATGATTTAACTACTCCTCTTTTGACTATTAAATAGAATCTATTGCGAGCCGGTCTATTTCCGGGCTATGATGAAAGTTATCAATTATGTATGTCTCTACCAAATGGCTGTTGTTACTGAAGATGGGCGTACAACGTCTAATGGCTAACAAATAAATCTTGTTTGAAAAAGTTCCTCTTATCAGAAATTCCTGTGAAGATGCCTCAATAATCACCATTTTCGACAATCCTCCCAGGGTCTCCACGAAAAGACCCGTCAGGATTACATCTATTCTAAAGTCTGTTCCCCTAATCATCACCATGCCAAGACCAATACCATATTCTTCGGATAAAGTTGTTCCCTGGAACTATGGGGATGACGTTTATTACTATGGCATCAAGTAAGATCTGTTATCTATCAAAGACAAAGTTGCGAAAGACACTGATCTCGACATCGACAATATCGTTGGGACCAGTAAGATAACAAGAAGTGGAAGAGTCTTATCACCCTGGATCTCTCCAAAGATCATTACTACTCCTGTGATTATTCCTGCTATCGCTCCTACCAGCATTCGCAGTAATACTCCCATTGATTGTCCTACTGTTATCTCTGCTGCCAAGACAAGGGGCAAGGAGGTTTTATCCGAGCCTGCCCAGAAGAAGACACATCCAGAGGTCATTATTGAAGCTTCTAGTAAAGAGATGGAGGAGATACTAAAAATAATCAAGAAAAGTGACTACAACATTGTGGAATAGTTGGGGCAAACCCCCTCGAAAATATCAATGTTGGCCTTACTCTTGTGTTCTGAGGCCCATGCCAAAGCCTTGGTAAAATTTATAAAGACCTCCCACGTGCCCCAAGAGACTTCCATTGACCAATTTAAGAATTGTGTGGCCAGTCTAACTGTTGATAACAGATTATGTTTTTCTAACGCCGACTTAACTCCCAAAGGAAGGAAACACAATGATGTCTTGCACGTATTTATTGAGTGCAGAGGCACTACGCTAGCCCATGTTCTGGTGGATACAGGCTCATTGTTGAATGTCTTGCTCAAAAATGCCCTTGACCGGCTAGATTGCGAGGGACTCACTTTAAATCCTAGCAACATTGTGGTGAGGGCCTTTGATGGTTCTAATAGGATAGTGCACAGAGAAGTTGACATCCCTATAAAAGATGGAACTCCTACTTTTGATTCAACTTTCTATGTGATGGATATCTGCCCTTCCTATTCCTGTCTATTGGGCCGACCCTGGATTCATGGTGTTGGTGCCGTCACCTCTACCTTACATCAGATGTTGAAGTACCCGATCAAAGGAAAAATCATCATTGTGCATGGGGAGGAGGAATACATGGTTAGCCACATGAACTCTTTCAGGTACCTGGAAATGGATGGTGACTTCATCGAAACTCCGTGTCAGCATTTCGAGGAGGTCACACAAACAGTTGCAGCAATCAAGACTACTACCAAGACTCCAAAGTCTACCAGACCGACATTAAAAATGGCCTCTCTGAAGGATGCTAGAGCAGTGATTGAAGAAGGTGGATACACTATCTGGGGTCAACTTCCAAATATTCCTTACAAATCCAACAAATTTGGTTTGGGTTTTACTTCGGAAGCACAAAGAGCTGTTCGACGAACTCGCATCGGGGGACCACCTTTACATATCATCAATCAGGGAGTCAACTCAATGGAAGACAATGATGGCAGTTGTGACATGGACGAGTGGATCTTTCCAACCATCAACGGAGGACTCAACAATTGGGAAGCCAAAGAATTTGTCCCTATTACTTTTATTTAAGAGTAATTGTCTTTTAATTTTTTGTCGGACTTGTAATAATTAAACAATTTAGACTTCAAAACCTTGTGTCTTACCCGAGGCACAATGGTCCATTTGTAAGGGTTGTTACTTCATCTTCACATGTCATCAATAAATCATGGACGTTTTTTGCATGAAAATTTTACGCTCTTTGTTCTTCTTTTTCTCCCTTTTATTTTATCAAAGATAGCTATGCTCTTACACACACACACACACACTCACATATCGAAATGCAGATCCACATCCACTCAGGGTCCCATGGGTAACGATTCTGCTATGGCCTATCATGACTTTGCAAATCCGATTTACCAAGCCGAATATGAAGGTGAAGAAGATTGTGAGGTACCAGGGGAACTAGCCAGGTTATTGCAACAGGAAGAAAGGACCATACAACCCCATGAAGAGCCAGTGGAAACAGTTAACTTAGGTACCGAAGAGAACAAGAAAGAAGTCAAGGTAGGTTCCAACCTGGAGCCTAGTGTCAAGAAGCGCTTAACTAAGTTACTACATGACTATGTTGAGGTCTCTGCCTGGTCATACAAAGACATGCAAGGACACGACACTGACATCATGGTCTATCATCTGCCGACAAAAGGAAACTGCCCTCTGGTAAAATAGAAAGTATGTTGCATGCGCCCAAAAATGTCAGAGAAAATCAAGACTGAAGTCATGAAGCAGTTCAACACCAGATTCTTAGATGTCACCTCCTATCTACAATGGGTCGCCAGTGTTGTTCCAGTGCCTAAAAAGGACGGTAAGGTACGTATTTGTGTGGACTATAGAGACTTGAATAGGGCAAGCCCCAAGGATGACTTCCCGCTTCCCCACATCGATATTATGGTTGACAACACCACACAACATAAAGTATTTTCCTTCATGGACGGTTTCTCCGGATACAATCAGATCAAAATGGTACCTGAGGACATGGAAAAAACGACCTTCATCCATAGTGGGGTATGTTTTGTTACAAAGTTATGCCATTCGGGTTGAAGAATGATGGGGAAACCTATCAACGTGTCATGGTAACTCTATTTCACGACATAATCCATCACGAGATAAAAGTCTACGTGGATAACATGATAGCCAGATCTCAAACTGAAGAGGAACACCTGGACCACCTATAGAAACTGTTTGAAAGACTGAAGAGATATAAACTAAGGTTGAATCCGAATAAATGCACTTTTGGAGTGAGGTCCGGTAAACTCTTAGGCTTCGTTGTCAGCGGAAAAGGTATCGAAGTGGACCCTGCAAAGGTAAAAGCAATATAATAAATGCCTGCTCCTCGCACTGAGAAGAAAGTTAGGGGGTTCTTAGGACGGCTAAACTATATCGCCCGGTTCATTTCCCATCTAACCGCTACTTGTGAAGCAATCTTCAAATTACTGAGGAAAGATCAAGTGGTGGAATGGAACGACGATTTCCAGGCTGCCTTCGGTAGGATTAAAGAGTACCTTCAAGAGCCTCCCATTTTGATGCCGCCAGTTGAGGGAAGACCTTTGATCATGTAACTAACTGTCTTGGAAAATTCAATAGGATGTGTGTTGGGGAAGCATGACGAGTCTGGCCGAAAAGAGCATGCAATATACTACCTGAGCAAAAAGTTCACCGACTGTGAAACCATATATTCACTGCTCGAGAAAACTTGTTAGCCTTTGGCATGGGCTGCTCGCCGGCTAAGACAGTATATGTTGATCCATACTACCTTATTGATATCCAAGATGGATCCAATTAAGTACATATTCGAGAATCCCGCCCTCTCTGGAAGAATAGCAAGATGGCATATGGTTCTGACTGAATACGACATTCAATACACTACCCATAAAGCAATAAAGGGAAGTGTGTTAGCCGATCAGCTTGCTCATCAGGCTATGGATGACTATTAATCCATGAATTTCGAATTTCCTAACGAAGACATCATGTTGGTAAACAATTGTGAAGAACTTAGACCATATAACGGACCTGAACAAGGATCCCGATAGACCTTGGTTTTTGATGGAGCTTCCAATGCACCCGGCAACGGCATAAGCGCTGTGATTATATCCCCTGAAGGATGACATACTCCCTTCACTTCTAGATTTTGTTTCAACTGTACCAATAATATGGTAGAATATGAAGCGTGTATTATGTGTCTCGAAGCTGCCATAGATTTAGGAATCAAGTCCTTAAGTGTATTTGGAGATTCAGCCTTAGTCATCATTCAGATCAAAGGAGAATGGGACACGAAGTACCCTAATCTCATCCCCTACAAAGAACATGTGTTGACATTAATCCCATATTTTAAGGAAATTACCTTTGAGCATTTTCCACGAGAGGAAAATCAACTAGCAAACGCACTATCCACTATGTCATCCATGTTCAAAATCAGGTTGGATGATGAGGCTCCCCCGATCACCATTGAGAGGATGGAATAACAAGCTTACTATCACGAGATTGATACTGAAGAAGTAGTGGACAAGCCTTGGTTCCATGAAATTAAGAGATATCCCGAGGCCCAAGAATATCCGGAGGAAGCTTTAGTCAATGACAAGAAATTCCTGAGAATATTCTCTGCCAAGTTCTTCCTCAATAATGGGTTTATCTACAAGCGCAACCACAACTCTACCTTGCTTCGGTGCATACACAAGAGTGAGGCAGACAAGATCAAGGCGGATTTGCACGAAGGCACCTTTGGCACCCATTCTAGTGGGCATACGATGGCTAAAAAGATCCTACGGGCAGGATATTATTGGTCCACCATGGAAGCAGATTGTCATCAGCATTCACGAACCTGTCACAAGTGTCAGATCTATGCTGACAAGGTACATGTGCCTCCAGTTCCTCTAATCGTCCTGACTGCTCCTTGACCATTCGCGTTATGGGGCATTGACATGATTGGAGAAATCAAACCTACAACTTCCAATGGACACTGCTTCATCTTGGTTTCCATTGATTACTTCACAAAGTGGGTTGAGGAAGCTTCCTTCACTTCTGTCACCAAGAATGTTGTGGCCCGATTCATCAAACAGAATCTTATCTGTTGGTACGGTATTCCGAAAAGAATCATCACAGATAATGGTACCAATCTTAACAACACTATGATCACTGCACTATGCGTACAATTCAAGATCCAACATCATAACTCTTCTCCTTACCGGCCAAAGATGAATGGAGTTGTAGAAGCCGCTAAAAATATCAAGAAGATCATACAAAAAATGATAGTGCCCTACAAGGACTGGCATGAGATGTTACCATTTGCTCTCCACGGTTACCGTACCACGGCGCGCACATCAACAGGGGTAACTCTTTTCTCTTTGGTATATAACATGGAAGCTGTCCTACCAATTGAAGTCCAAATACCTTCTCTGAGAATCATAAAGGATGCAGGGATGAATGAAGATGAGTGGATTCAAACTCGACTTGACCAGTTGAGCTTGATTAATGAGAAAAGGCTTACGGCTGTCTGCCATGGCCAGATGTACCAAAAGCGTATGATTAAAGCTTTTAACAAGAAAGTCAGACGTCAGGTATATCGGTGTAGCGGTAGAAATGTTTAAGACTAAGCCATTGAATTGACTAGACTTATACAAATCAAAATAAAAATCTCCACCGCGCTTTATTGTTTCCAAAGGAATGGGAAAAGAGAGAATAACCCAAAAGAGGGGGGAAAGATTCAAGGTAAGAGGGTTGTTTATGCAAAGGGAAGGTATTAGCACCCTAAACATCTATGGTACTCCGCAGGAACCTCTTTGTGAAATCTGTATATTTTGGCTATGAAATGTTGTATAAAAATAGATGGTGGAGGTGAGAAAAGAAATATTTTTTATAATTTTTGCACCCACCGCGGTTGTGAGCCTTTAGTGCCTACTTACCACCTTTCGTGTAATAGGTGATTAAGGTATACGTAGTTCCTCTTTTAAATATTTTAAAACACAAGTGTGTTGGTTGATTTTAAGAGATAAGAAATCATCGTCATTGTCCGTGTGGAAAAACATACTTACTACCCACAATCATGAGAAAGGAGAATTTGCACCATCTCAAAGTGGAGGATATGGCTTGGATTTTAAAATCAACAATGCCTCACTCAACACCCAAGTGGGAAATATCTCACTTCAATACATATCATAGAAGTATAGTTGTTTGCATCACTATAAGGATTGACAAGAGTCAAATCTTTTGAGAAGAGTTTAAGATGAAAGCCAAGATGGCAAAATGGTTTGAATGAGATTGATTGATCTTTTGTCTTCTCACAAAAAAAAAAAGTCAAAGTATTATTAAGTTTATTGAAGTTTATTTATGAAAATATTTTGAAAATGCATGGACATAAGTCCAAGTTTATTATGAAAGTGATTCAAGCTTAAAACAAAAAGAGTTTTCAAAAGGAGGGAGACGATTTTTGAAATTAAAGAAGATGGGATGAGAAGAAGAGGCTATCCTAAAGCATAAGGTAAAAGCTAGGAATAAGAACCATCTAACCAACAAAAAGCCAATACTTGACATTATGAGCCAAGATAGAATTACCATTATTTGAATTGAATCCAAGCAAGCAAAGATACTAGACCTCTTGAGAGAACCAAACTTCAAGTGTATTAAGTCTTCACAAAATTTGGGCAGAGTAACGGCTGTATACGGGTGAATTCCAGATTATAAACAAAGAGTATAATCATAATAACCTGCACATAAAACAAACAAATAACCCAATGCCTTGAGATAAACCTCAAAAGCTCCAGAAAAAATAATCAAATAAGGTCACAAGGTCTCCAATTATAGGCCAAGGTTTCTAATCCTAAGTCCAAAAAGTCCAATGCTCCATAATGACAAGGATAGTAGCCAAATAGTCCGAGTATCATTAAAGATTTTTAGGGTTTATGTTGATTATTAGGTGTTTTGAAAAAGAAAAGTAAAGCTCAAGTGAGGAAAAATAAAAATGACAAGAAGGTAAATACTCAAATGAGCAAAGAGGAAAATGACATGAAATGTAAATGCTAAAAAAATAGTGCATAAAAATAAAGGATAAAGTCAATTTTTAGTGATTAGTGGTTAGTTGGATGATCATCTTGAAACTTGCATTTGGAACTCATTAGAGGATTGGTAGAACCAAAGCCTCCACACAACAAGTTGCATTTGATTTTTGTCAAGTATATCATCCATTTGAAATCCTCATGAGTATCATTTAATGATCAACGATGTTTAAGTGATCCGCGTTGACCAAAGGTGTTGTAGATCCATTAGAGGATTGGTAGAACCAAAGCCTCCATACAATGAATCTCAAGGTTATTGGATCAAAGAGATCAAATTAACATACTTGGGCTTACAAACATAAGTTTGGGCCACGAATGATCATTTATTCTAATCAGGACAAAATTTAGCGCTATGTTAAGCAATCGTAAGTGGACTTATATAGAAGTCGCCCTTATTTTGAGGTTGGTCAATAGCAATCTATACACCATTTGTTTTGAGACATGATATAGAGATCATGCTCCAATAATACTTAGTGCAATAAGAAAAGGGATGGGATTAAGAGTGGTGGGAGAGAATACACAAACCACTTTTAAATAAAATCTAATCAAACTATTATTAAAATCATTCATCCACTTTTTATGGAGTTAGACTTAACACTATGGATCCAACGATGTTAATAAAGTTCATGATCAAAAATTTAACCCAAGATCAGCCAGAAAATAGTCACAAAATAATATTACATTTAATATATACAAAAAAAGGTTTAAAAAATGTTTTAAAATAAAAATAAAATAGAAAATATCAACTATGTTCAAATTGATCAAGAAATAAAAAGTAAGTCCATAGAAAAATCAGAAAATGACTCAAATGATCTCATGATTTTTTTGGTAATTTTTTAAAATCATAAACTATCTTTAAAATTAAAAGAAATGAGTAAAATAAATTAAAAGTGATAAAAAATACCAAAGTCAAAATTTAAAAATGCATATAAGTATTTTTAAACATTTAAAACAATTCAAATAAAGTGAAAATTTATAATAAAAAAATACCTAAACACAAAATTAAATTGTGAAAAAAATAAAAATCAGAAAGAGAATAATCAAAAATATTTTTCATAATTGTTTTGGAATTTTTGGACTAAAAATGGATTTTCTATGATTTTTTGAATTTTAAAACAATTAAATATAAATATCAGAAAAGAAAATAAAAGTAAAAAATATGTGGACCATTGGATGAGAGTCAAAACGCGTTAGTAATCAAATCCAAGGGATCTGGAACGTTGTGCATATCATGGTCATTAGTGAATAATGCATAGGATCAATAATTAAATCAGATTTCAAAAAATACAAGTGGTGTGCTATCATTGGTTGGAAGATGACATGTTGGTAATCTTCAACCTCCAGCCAACGTGAATTATAGGTCTCTCAAACTGTAAAATCAGAAGCTCGGACCTATGTCATTCGCTTCGTCTCTTCAAGATGAAGACAACCACACCCTCGCGCCAAATTTATATAAATTGTAGCTCAAGCAATTTGGAAGGAAAGTTTTGAAAAGGGATTTGAAATTTCATGGTCAAAACGCGTTTCCAGTAAAAAGCAAGTGTTGCGACTAGAACCAGGGCAATGAGAGCATCACAATGATATCAAAGTTTTGAAGAATTGATAAAGGAATCTACGTATTGAAGTTGAGTTGCAGATCTATGAAACTGGACTTCTATGGAGCAATATAGGACACGATTCTTGAATGTAATTATATGTTTAGCTTCAGGGAAGATCAAGGAAGGTGAATTGATGGAAAAATTGGATTGAAAAAGGCTTGAGGATGAATTTCAAAGTTGCTGAATTTTGAGTTATGGAACAAGTTTGGCAGGGTGATTCTGGATATCCAAACTTGAGGAAATGAATGGGGGAATGACCCTCTATTTATAGGGAATCAAATGGAATGTCCAAGCGTGTGAAATGATGAAGTTTGGAGGGAAATCGTATGAAGTTACAAACAAGAAAAATGTGACTTCCAATTTGATCACAACTCATCCAAAACGCACGTTTTGCTATACTAATCACTTCTAGAACTTAATTAAACATCTTTAGAAGCATAAACACGCAGAAACAAAGTGTTTAGAAGTCAAATCAAGGATTTCAAACTTCTGACTTGGTGAAAAATTCAGTTTCAAAGTGCCAACTTCTGACCAATGGCATTCTCAGCTCAAGGGGTCTTAGGGCATGACTCTTGATGCTTTAGAAATATGAGGTTACAAGCTTTGTAATGGAAAAAGAATGGTATCAAATGGATGCTTGAGCTGAAAGTTGCATTGAGTCAAAGTTGGAGAAAAATGGTTGACTTTCCATACTTAGAAATATTTCAAATTTTTCTTCAAAAGTGGTCTATAATGTTTTGCATCCAAACATGGCCTTCCTCTTCGAATTTGCTCTTGACCAAAAAATATGGCATTAAATAGACCTCTTTAATGAAATTTTGAAACTTAAACCATTCAAAATATCCAAAAATTGAGAGAGTTATGAATTGTTGAAGTTGGCAAAAAATCATGAAATGACCTATAATCTTTTGTATCCTTAAGGTAACTTCCATCCATTTTCTCACTTTGCATATAAAAGAAGGCATAAAGTTCACATCCTAAAGATCATTGTGGAAAACTAATGGGATCAAGTTGATAAAAATCGACCAAGTTATGATAATTTGAAGTCACACATTGAAAATTGGGGGTGCATCTGGAGGACTTCTAATATTTTTTCTTCATCAAGTTTCTTCCACATGAAAACTCCTTGGAACTTTTAAAGTGATTTGTTGATAACCCTTTAAAGATAAGGATGTATTTGGAATCACTCAAAAATACCAAAAGATGAGCAAGATATACTCCTTTGAAGTTCAAAACCCTAGCTCCTAGGTTAAGAAACATGCCTTGAGGAACTTTGACAATTTTGAACAAACTTCTTATACCAAAACAAATTATTTGTAAATATAAGTTGTTAGGATGATAATGAGAACTCATAGAAACCACAACCACTTCCATATCTTGATAATTCAGAGAAATATGCATTTGTGACCAATGGAGCAAAGTCTTGTCCAAACATGACTATTTTTTTCAATCAACCCCTTGTACCTTTTTGGATCAAATATGATAATCTTGAAATATGGTGAACCAAAATAACCTTGCCATTCCATTCCTTCCAAAAATAATCCAATGGTGAGGTTTGAACTTCTCAAGCTTTATTAACTAGGGCATGGAAATAAACTCATGAACCCATGGAGCAACTTGCTCAATCTTATCGCCTTTACCTACATGGATAACAAGCAAGACAAACCAAAATTGCATTTTATTAATTAAAATAAGAAATCAAGACAAAAATATTCATGATCACAAAAGAACACAAGTCAAGGTGCTTGGTGATTCCACAAAGATAAAAGCTAAATATAGGGAGGGGAACCAAGAATCCTAATGTGATCTTGTTGTGATGGAATCAACATGGTATGATAAAGGGATCATAGGTGAAAAAATTGGGGTACAACAGCTGCCATTATTTAAGTTTCTTCTATCCGGAGATACGAAGGTTAAAAATCTTCGTGTCGACGCGATCGAAGATACTTAAATATAAAACAAACCCTATTTTAGGCCCTAAGATGCCATGCAATGCTTAAGAATATGAGTGCACATGGACAATTCTAAAGGGACGCAAAACACCACTGGGGATGTAACAAAAAATAAAGAAACAAGAGAGTAACCCAACCAGGAAAATAAATCACTAGTGGATCAAAAAGACCTGAATCAGAGAGGATGGTAAAATGTTCAAAGGATACACCAACTCGTACTAAAGGTGAAGCTACCAACGTTCACTGAAGGTAGAAGGAAAAGAAATATCATAGCACCGCTGTTCACTGATGATGAACTACCAATGTTCACTGGAGGTAGCAAAAAGATAACAAACAGAAACTTTCACTGATGGCGATCTACCAACTTTCACTGAAGGTAGAGAGAAAGAATCATCGACGTTCACTGTCGATGACCTACCAACTTTCAATGAAGTTAGAGAGAAAAGAAATAACAGCACTGAAGTTCACTGACGGTGAGCTACCAAAGTTCACTGAAGGTAGAGATAAAATATAGCATAGCATCGCCGTTCACTGACGATGAACTACCAACGTTAACTGAGGGGAGCAAAGAGATAACAAACACCAAATTTCACTGATGGTGATCTACCAACTTTCACTGAAGGTAAAGAGAAAATATATCATAGCATCGCCGTTCACTGATGATGAACTACCAACATTCACTGAGGGTAGCAAAAAGATAACAAACACCAACTTTCACTGATGGTGATCTACCAACTTTCACTGAAGGTAGAGAAAAAATATATCATAGCATCGCCGTTCACTGACGATGAACTACCAACGTTCACTAAGGGTAGCAAAAAGATAACAAACACCAACTTTCACTGATGGTGATCTACCAACTTTCACTGAAGGTAGAGAGAAAATATATCATAGCATCGCCGTTCACTGACGATGAACTACCAACGTTCATTGAGGGTAGAAAAAAGATAACAATCACCGAATTTCATTGTTGATGACCTACCAACTTTCACTGAAGGTAGGAAGAGAATATATCATAGCATCACCGTTTACTGACGATGAACTACCAACATTCACTGAGGGTAGAAAAAAGATAACAAACACCAACATTCACTGATGGTGATCTACCAACTTTCACTGAAGGTAGAAAGAAAATATGTCATAGCATCACTGTTCACTGACGATGAACTACTAACATTCACTGAGGGTAGCAAAAAGATAACAATCATCGACGTTCACTGTCGATGACCTACCAACTTTCACTGAAGGTAGTAAGAGAATATATCATAGCATCGCTGTTCACTGATGATGAACTACCAACGTTCACTGAAGGTAGCAAAAAGATAACAAGTTTTCCTCAAAATTATGGTATTTCACCTAGAACGGGTCTCAACTTCTTCTTTAACCGAGGCACTCCTCCTGGAAAGGGTAATACATAAGTTCTCTCAAATAAAGAGACCTCCACTTGCAAATATTTCACAATGAACTGTCTCTGTGATATAGAAAGACTTTCCATCCACTGGAGTAATTTGACAACAAACTGCAAACTATCCACTCATAGAGAAGATAGCAAAAAAGTAACGTCGACTTTTACAGGAAAGCACAAGTTGCTCAAATAAAGAGACCTGTCACTTGTTGTCATGGAGGATTGTAGAAAGAAATGACTTTATGGGGAGAATAGTATGGCTTCATGGGGAAAGAAATATGACTTCCTGGAGAAATGCCACGATATTCCTTTTGAGGAGATAAAGTCTTCTTGTGCAAAATAAATGCACCAACCAAAACTCAAAGCTTTCAGAAATCCAGAGTAAATAATATTTCTGGGAAACCAAAGATTCAAACCAGAAATAAACTGGAATGAAACAGTCAACCAAAATACAACCTTTGAGAAATAAACTCAAGAGGGAAAACCAAATCCATCCAAACAAGGAGCTGTACAGGACGGCTAAAGCAAAAATCTTCCACGAGGGATAACTCAATGGGGAGATTAAAGAATATACGCTTTCTACTTAAGGCCAATACTCTATTGGAGAGAGGACAACGTAACTTTACAAAACAGGGTTATATGTCAACAAAAATATTAACAAATGTTAATGAGCAATGATTTGTCAATTTTAGCTATGCATGATGTACGTATGAATGTATGAGTGTTATCGTGTGTATGCTGACAAAACAAATATACAACACCGGGAGTAACCAGGCAAAACCACCTCGGGCACAAACAACACTTGGTTAAATCACATTCAAGATGATCATTCCAAGAAAAAGTAAGCGCCAACTGAGGAAACATAACCTACTGCCTGCTTCAGCTTTACTGGGGAGAAACATAATCCGGAAGTAAACAAAACAAAGTGACAGAATAGTATAGATACAGGGATAGAACATCATTCTCCAGGCTTCACCGGGGAAACAAAAGTTTTCAAAAGTAACACTTCTACTGGGGATTGCAAAACCAATCTCAAGTAAAGTAGATGGACACCAAATCATCAAAACATTCACTAGGGAATTCAGGCCCACTTTATTAGGGAGGTTAACACCACATTCACAAAGGGAAAACCAATATACGTTCTTCACTGGGGAAAACAGAGGTCCGTGTTCTTCGAGAGTAATTATTGTACCGACTTCTCTGGAAAAAATAACTTCTATTAGACCGAATGAAAACTTCACTGGAGAAATCTCGGATTAAAACCTTACATCATGAAAACTCAGACAAGGAGGAGAAATGAATCCAAACTTGACGGAGGATATTGGAGTTTCGAACCGAATACGGCGAATCATCTTGAGTAAACTTTCCCGAGGGGAACAAAAAACTTCTTAAAATAATTGGAGTTTGTCCATTCCTGGGATCACCATTTTTGTTGTTATTATTTTTTTTTTGCATCCCAAATTCTAAAGTAAAAGCAAATTGTAAATTATTTTTTGAAAAATCGATTTTGTTATTTAATCTTTTTGCTTTGAAAGTTATTATCAATAATAAATGGAGTCTTTGTAAGCTAAATAAAATAAGAAACACAAAGAATTGGGTAACAACTCAAACTTTATTAATAGAATGCTAGTTTGTGAATGGCGAGACTCCATAGATGATTACAAAGTTTGGAAAATGGTAATATATAATGGAAAAGATACATTGAGTTTTAATGATCAATATCCCCTCTAACAATGTTTGAAATCCTGAGCAGCAGCTTCTGTTGAAGTATGATGAGGATTCGAGAAGATTGTTGCTTCAATGATCAGATCTTGCATGATGCAGTTACTTGCCAAGAAAGTCCCTAACTTTTGCCTAAGCTGCCCTTGCGGGTTTTCAACTTAGCGGGAAAATTATTCTGTTTATGTCTCTAACTTTTTCCTAGACCGCCCTTTCGGGTTTTCAGCGTACCGAGACGCTCTTTTTTGCCTAACCCGCCCTTTCAGGTTTTCAACTTAGCGAGCTGTTCTTTTATTTCTATAGACGGAGTATTTCTTGACTGCATCAGCATTCATGGGACGTGGGAACTCCTCGCCATCCATAGTTTCAAGAATTAATGCACCGCCAGAGAAGACTTTCTTGACAACATATGGGCCTTCAAAATTGGGAGTCCACTTGTCCCTAGAATCCGTGTTGAAAGACATGATCTTCCTAAGCACGAGGCCGCCTTCTCTGAATTCACGAGGTTTGACCTTTTTATCAAAAGCTTTCTTCATTCTTTTCTGATATAATTGTCCATGACACAAAGCTGTCATCCTCTTGTCTTCGATCAGATTCAATTGGTCAAACCGGTTTTGGACCCATTCAGCCTCTGTCAACTTGGTTTCCATTATCACACGCAAAGAGGGAATCTCAACCCCGACTGAGAGTGCAACTTCCATTCCATACACCAGGGAGAACGAGGTTGCTCCCGTTGAAGTGCGAACAGACGTTCGATATCCATGCAAAGCAAAAGGGATAATTTCATGCCAATCCTTATAAGTAACGACCATTTTCTGGATAATTTTCTTGATATTCTTATTAGAAGCTTCAACATCCCCATTCATCTTTGGCCTATACGGAGAGGAATTATGATGGACAATCTTTAATTCTTCACACAGTTCTGTCATCATTTTATTGTTCAAATTCGAGCCATTGTCAGTGATAATTATGCTCGGCACACCATACTGACATATAAGATTATTCTTGATGAAACGCACAACCACCTGCTTAGTAACATTCGCATATGAAGCAACTTCCACCAACTTGGTGAAGTAATCAATTGCTACCAAGATAAAACGGTGTCCGTTCGAAGATTTGGGTTCTATCATCCTGATCATGTCAATACCCCACATAGAGAAAGGCCATGGGGAAGAGATCACATTGAGAAGTTTCGGAGGAACGTTGACCTTATCTGCATAAATCTGACATTTATGACACTTCTTTGCAAATTTATAACAATCAGATTCCATTGTCAGCCAATAGTAACATGCCCTTAGCATATTTTTAGCCATCAAATATCCATTGGCATGAGTGCCAAATGAACCTTCATGAACCTCATGCATCAACATGCCTGCTTCGTGTCTATCCACGCATCTGAGTAAGACCATGTCATAATTTCTTTTATACAACACATCTTCACTGAGGAAGAATCTGCCAACCAATCTTCTCAATGTTTTTCTATCCTTCTTCGATGCACCGATCAAGTATTGCTGAATCTAAAGAAAATGCTTGATGTCATGATACCAAGGTTTTTCATCTGCTACCTCCTCTGTTGTAAACACATGAGCAGGCCTATCCAATCGCCGAACCATAATTTGAGGTATGTCATTCCAAGTATTCACTTGGTACATAGAAGCCAGAGTTGCCAGAGCATCCACCGTCTGATTTTCATCTCTTGGAATATGATGGAATTCAACTTTATTAAAGAAGGGTAATAACCTTCTAGCATAATCTTTGTAAGGGATCAAGCCGGGGTGACGAGTATGCCATTCTCCTTTAATCTGATTTATTACCAAAGCTGAATCACCATACACATCTAGAATTTTAATTCTGAGATCAATAGCTTCTTTGAGACCCATGATGCAAGCCTCATATTCTTCCATATTATTAGTACAATCAAATGTCAACCTTGCAGTAAAGGGAATGTGCGATCCATGTGGAGTGACAATCACAACACCAATTCCTTTACCATAAGCATTCATAACTCCATCAAATATCATACTCCAACGACATTCAGGGTCAGGACCTTCCCCAGGTAATGGTTCATCACAATCTTTTACTTTCAGGAAAATCACATCCTCATCGGGGAATTCATATTCTAAAGACTGATGGTCCTCCACTGGTTGGTGAGCAAGATAATCTGCCAACACACTGCTTTTAATAGCTTTTTGAGTGCGGTATTCGATATCATATTCAGATAACAACATCTGCCAGCGGGAAATTCTCCCAGTAAGAGCAGGCTTTTATAAAACGTACTTGATTGGATCCATTTTGGAGATCAACCAAGTAGTGTTATTCAACATATACTACCGCAAACGCTTTGCCGCCCAGGCCAAAACACAACATGTCTTTTTCAGCATGGAATACCATGACTCACAGTCAGTGAACTTTTTACTGAGATAATAAATGGCGAACTCTATCTTACCTGTTTCATCTTGTTGTCCCAGAATACAACCCATGGAATTATCTAACACTTTCAGATACATAATCAACGATCTTCCTTCGACAGGAGGGAGCAAGATAAGAGGTTCAAGCTGATATTCTTTAATACTTTCAAATTCCCTTTGGCAGTCATCCGTCCATACACAACCTTGACCTTTCTTTAACAACTTAAAGATTGGTTCATATGTTGCAGTCATGTGGGAAATGAATCTGGAAATATAATTCAAAAGCCCGAGGAACCCTTTGACTTGCTTTTCAGTTCTTAGCGCTGGCATCTCTTGAATTGCTTTGACTTTATCAGGGTCAACTTCAATTCCTTTCTGGCGAACAATGAAACCCAACAATTTCCCTGATCGAACACCGAAGGTGCATTTATTTGGATTCAAGCGGAGGCGATACTTCCTCAAATGCTGAAACAACTTCAACAAATCTTCTACATGCCCTTATTCAGTCTGGGATTTGGAAATCATATCATCAACATATACTTCGATTTCCTTGTGCATCAGATCATGGAATATGGTTGTCATATCCCTCCGGTACGTTGCACCAGCATTCTTCAACCCGAAGGGCATCACTCTGTAACAGAATGTTCCCCAGGGTGTGATAAACCTTGTTTTTTCCATGTCCTCTGGAGCCATTCTTATTTGATTATACCTGGAAAGTCCGTCCATGAACGAGAATACTTTAAATTTTGTTGTGCCATCCACTAACATATCAATGTGCGGCAATGGAAAATCATCTTTTGGACTAGCTTTACTTAGATCTCTGTAATCTACACACATGCAAACTTTTCCGTCTTTTTTTGGTACTGGGACAATATTGGCAATCCATTGAGGATACACCGACGTCACAAGAAAACCAACATTAATTTGCTTTAGAACCTCCTCTTTAATCTTCACTACCATATTTGGGTGAGTTCTTCTTAATTTCTGTTTGATTGGCGGGCACTCTGGATTCAACGACAAATGGTGTTCTACAATATCTGTATCTAGACCAGGCATATCTTGATAAGACTAAGCAAAAATATCCACATACTCTTTCAACAGCTCAATCAACCTGCTCTTCACATCAGGATGCAGCAATGCTCCAATCTTGACTTCCTTCGGATCTTCTTCTAAACCCAAATTGATCACTTCCAATGGCTCTTTATATGGCTGAATGGTATTTTCCTCGTGCTCAAGCAACCGTGAGACCTCTTCTGGAATCTCATCATAATATTCTTCTTCGTCCCCATACACAGGACATTCAAAGTTAGGAGAGGGTGCAGGGTCATTGTATTCAACGGGTTTTTTAATTAATCTGCACATATGATTTATGATTGCTTTTAGAAACTGACACATATAAAAAGTGATCATGCAGATTGAATTTCAGTTATTATTCATTTTGAAGGGTTTTTTATGATTACCATTTTCCAGGAAAAAGAAGAAAGTAAAGACACAATTTGGGAAACAAAGACAACTTTTGCTATTGATTTTAAAAGTCACAGCAAACAGATAAGCCCTACAACATTAATACTTCCACCTTAGGAAGAGTGAAAGCTTTTCAAAAAGATTAACAAAACAAATTACTTTGAAACATGTATGCAAGAGGGAACATCAATGGTGATCCAGTTCGGAACCCTAACTATGTGCGTGACATAATTCGGCATTTCATGCTCTGCTTCATCTTCTACAATGGAATTAATCCTGGAAAAAGTTGGATGAAGATAACCCCTGGTACGGAAGATGTCTTGATACTTGCCTGCAACAGACTTCGGCTTCATGCTCTTACCTTTGTCATTCTTCAAAGAGAACCCCAAGCCGGCTCTGTTCTTTTTCACAGGTGGATACACAATTTGTCCCCATACCTCGCCATGACGCTTTCGCATGACTTGTTGTGCATCCTTAAGCGAAACCATGGAATTATCATTTCCTCTTATGTTGTCAATGGATAAGGCTTGGAACTGAGTTCTGACAGCAGCTTCATCCGCCTCCACAATGCTGAAAGAGGACAAATGAGATATCAATAATGCTTGTTCCCCATTTATGATCACTACTTTCCTTTCACGTAAAAACTTCAGTTTCTGGTGTAAAGTTGAAGTGACAACCCCTGCCTCATAAATCCACGGTCTTCCTAGCAAGCAGCTATAAGCGGGTACAATATCCATGACCTGGAAAGTTATCTGAAACAAATGTGGTCCTATATGAATAGTAAAGTCCACTTCACCAATAATAGATTTCCTTGATCCATCAAACGCTTTCACAATGATGCCACTCGGGCGCATAGGCGTTCCTTGATATTTCCATTTCATAAGAGTGCTCCTCGGTATAACGTTTAAAGCGGATCCATTATCAATCAACACATTGGATAGTGAATCATTCTTGCAATTCATAGAGATGTGGAGGGCCAGGTTGTGATTACTTCCTTCCTATGGTAATTCATCATCGCAGAAACTCAAATTATTACATGACGTAATGTTCCCTATTACGCTGCTGAATTGGTCTATGTACATATCACTCTCCACAAAAGCTTGGTCCAATACCCTCATCAAGGATTCTCTGTGAGGAGATGAGTTCATCAATAACGCCAAGATAGATATTTTTGAAGGAGTCTTCAGTAGCTGATCTACGATTCTGTAGTCGCTCATCTTGATTATCTTCAAAATATCATCAACTTCTTTCTCTAACGTAGCCCCACTAGTCTCACCCGTAGCCTTCTTGGGTTCAACATTCTCAGCAATATTCTTTCCAGCACTAACATCTCCTCGAATAACTGGTTCAAACACACGACCACTGCGGGTCACCCTACTATTTTCAAAAATGTTTCCAACATCAGGCATTGGCTGGATGGGAACTTCCACTCCATCCTCTAAAATTGTAGTGTTGTATTTATAGGGCACAGTCTTATCTGACTTGTAGGGGACAAGACCCAGCAAACTAATCACCAATGGGGTAACAATTGGCTTGCTATAATATTCAACTTCAAGATCGGTGGGTGCCCCAAAACAAGGTACAATGACGTTTACCCCTTCTTCAACATAATCATACATTATTGAGTCATTTTTGGAAAACACATCCTCATTTGAGGAGAAATACTCATCTGCAGTGGCATACTCTTCATCTGACTCTTCTTTAGTCAAGTAAACCTCAATCAAATCAACTTCATGGTAATCATCCCTTTGACCTGTAACCATGATAGTTCCATTGTCCAACAACAACTGAACACCATTCTCCATGATTGAACATCCTCGAGAGTCCAGGCAACAAATTCTGAAAGACCCATAATGGTGTTCTACCTGACCAACCATATGGCAGAAAGTAGCATGAAATTGCACAAGGTCCTCATTCATATACTCTACATCAAAAATTCTGAATTCTCCAGGACATCCAGAAACTATATTCACCTCCTCTTCATACTTTGCCCTAGGCCTGATTATGTGGATGAGGCCCCCATCCATCATCTCATGTAAATCAGACTTTATCTTATCTCAACCCTGTATGTCTGTACTGCAAATATCACAACCGGAATTGTCATGCGTATAGTAGCTAAATTCATAAAGGTCTGCATGCATTTTCACCAAATCTCCTCTAACCAGATTGATATAAAAAATCTGGAAGTCACCTGGACAACTGGCCACCATATTCACAGCATTTACTCCTTCATGCTTGGGTAGAGGATTGTCTTTCACATTAGGTCCCACATCCTTGAAAGATAGAATACCAGACTACACCAATTTCTGCACCTCAGTCTTCAAAGGATAACAATTCTCAACATTATGCCCTGGTGCTCCCTGATGAAAAGCACATGTTTGGTCAACCTTGTAATACCACGACAATAGTGACGGTACAACGAGAGGTGGTCGGGTCTGAACCAACTTCTTTTGAATCAATGCCAGTATTAACTCTGTATAGCTCATAGGAATAGGGTCATAACTCTCCCTTCTTTGATTATACCCTTGATTCCCCTGCTGGGATGGTCTCTGATAAGCAACGATAGTTGGAGCTGCTCCCACAACTGGAGTAACTGAGGTGACTTGCTGATGATGCTGATGATTCCTTCTAGGAGTATTAAACCTCCTCTCTTTCATAACAACATTTTCATCCCCTTCCTTCTTCTTGGTAAACCCGTAATATGGCTTTTTTACACCTCCAGAGCTTTCACTTCTCGTTAAACGGCCCTCTCTTACAGCCTCTTCTAAGCGGATACCCATTCCTACCATTTTAGTAAAGTCACTTGGCGCACTTGCTACCATCCTCTCGTAGTAGAAAGCAACCAGATTTTTCAAGAAAATCTTAGTCATCTCCTTCTCTTCAATGGGAGGAATCACTTGGGCGGCTACCTCACACCATCTCTGTGCATATTTTTTGAACGTTCCCTATCTTTCTGAACCATGGCCCTGAGTTGATCACGGTCAAGCGCCATGTCCATGTTGTACTTGTATTGTTTGATGAATGCTTCTCCCTGTTGTACCCCAAAATTTTCCCTCCCATATTTCTCAAAACATTTCAGAAAGATCCTCAAGTTGCTCAAGGTAGTCCAAGGGTTGACCAGACAAGCTCTCCCCTAAGGCAGTCTACCTCAAATTAGGGTTTCATGTTGCATCAAGATACTTGAGTCCAAGGGATCCCAAATTCTCACTATTGTCCTAATATGTTCTCAAGATCATCCATGTCAAGTTTCAAGCCTTGCAGAGGAAGTTTGCTCAATCAATTGCTCAAAGGCCTGAAAATCGACTATGCTAGGGCAAAAGTCAATTGTGGCCCACATACAGTCAAACTTCAAGATTTTTGTTCAACATCCTCATTTTGAAGTATATTTCATCATTTTATCAAGGGTTGATCATGATTCATCAAGGATTTCTCATAATTCATCAAGAACCAAAAGTTGCTAAATTAGGGTTTTATAGGAAAAGTCAACTCAACTTTGACCAAACATAACTTTCTCATACTTTATGATAAATGACCCATCCAAAGCTCATTTTTAAGAGGATGAAATTCTCTACAATTCATCTTCATCTCCCAAGTTCAAAATATGCACTCACAAGAAGTTATGAATTTTGACATTATAGGTCATTTTGAAAAGTCAACAAAAACACCTTTTTTGTCAAAGCTTCATACATGAGCATGTAAAACAAAATTGAAATGAGACCGAAAGGGTTGCTTAGAGGACATCTCAAGCTTTCTAAAAAGTCATAGAACACCTTCAAAGAGTCAAAATTGAGGAAGTTATGCATTGGTGAAGTTGACCTTGGTTGCAAAATTGTCAAAAGTCAATTATGCCTCAAATTGCAATTTTTGCTAAATGGGCCTAACTTTTTGCACTTGTATTGAGTTGGTAGCATGGTCCATGAGCCCTAGCCTTTTCCACTTGTCATTATCTTATTTTTATTATTTATTTTGATTTTTATTTGAATTAAATCAATTTTAATCATAACAAATCACAAAAAAATCTAAAACATTAAAATCCAAAGATCTTGTACATGTTTCAGGTCCTACATCCAGATAGCAATTGTTTGAATTCGTTCCTAGCCTTGGTGTGCACAAAAAGTTTGGTTTTGGATATTTTTGGAAATATATTCAAAGGAATCAAATCAAGATCAAAAGCAATGATGGAGGAAGATTGAGATCAGGTTTTCAACCCTAATCCATTCCTCAATACATAAGGAGTATTTGCAGACCTAAAAGGAGGCTAGAGAGAGGCGCAAGAACAAGAACAAAACTTGAAAAAACACCAAAAAAATGCAGACACGATTTCATATTTCCAGGCATCCTCAAGACCTTTTAACCATCCCAATCGCTTCCTGGGGCTACAAGCAAGCAAAACCAATCAAGAACAAGGAGTTTCCATTTCCAAATACCACTGTAAGTCATCCACGACATTGATTTATCTTTGAAATCTAATTGCATCATTCTGTCACTTATAGCATGTAATAATCATATATTCTTGATCCTTGGAACATTTGCAAACTATCTGTATTATTTAATTACGTTTTTATGAATTGTATTGGAGTTGGCCATTATTAGGGTTTCTTGATTCGATTTGGGATCTTGGTGTACAGGTGAAATTGGGCCACGATTAGGGTACCATGAAGTTCGTGAGACTAAGACGAATGGATTGGTACCATCACCATTAATTTAATGTGCTTGTACATGATTCTTGATAGGAACAGGTCTTTAGCCACGACGGATGTCCGTTGGTAAATGTCTGTTGTCTAAGACAACAGATCCTTGGAGAAGACGAAGACGTGGCAAGCAACCATTTGCCTATTTAAAATTTTGTGCGCAGGGATTTAGTACTTTGTTGTTTCCCATATTATTTTTTATGTTTATTTTATGTACAAATGAAACAGCTAGCCCAGTTGGTAGTGGAACGCTTGGAAAGTTCCTTGGGGCCTGGGTTCAAATCCCAGGTCCCCCCAATTATTCCATGTTATTTTGCTTCAGGTAATCCGGCACGCACACAAGGCCAAGGTCCACCGTGTGACCTCTTCATCCAGCCTGCCAAGTAGCCAGATGGCCAAATCCAGAAGCCATCAACGAAGGAGCATCATAGGCTTCAGTCAACACGTAGCACTGGGATCCAAAAAGTCAAAATGGATCAATTTCTGTTGGGCCCAAGACTTGCTATCAACACCCTCCAAAATTGCTTCCAGGCCCAGTTTTCTTCTTTCTTTTCTTTGTTTTATATTTTATTTAATTAATTTAGTTTATTTATTTTACTAACACAAAATAATAATTCTTTTTATCATAAAATCACAAAAAATAATATTTCACCCAATTAGACTTAGGTTTATTTTTTATCAATAAATTAATTAATTTAATTAGATTTTAATTTTAGGTAACTTTAATTTCTTTTTTGTAAATAAATTAAAATTAATTAGAACAATTAGGGTTTTGTTTCTAACTTAATTATATTTTCTTTTAATAACCAAAAACGCAAAAATAGGCCATTTATTTATTTTCATTAATTAATTTAATTATCTAATTAATTGTGTATTTAATTTTAAAACCTAATTCTTTTCTTAAAAATATTAAAAAACAACAAAAACAATTTTTCTTTCGATTAGGTTAGAAGGGGTTAAAACCCTAGTTCTCTCCCGATCTTAATTTTCTCGCGCGCGCTTTATCATTTATTTTTACCCCATTAATGTAATTGCTCACAAGTTGTAATAGCTTAATTAGGATCGTTTTACTTTCATTTATCGCTTTCTTTAAGGGTTTGTTTTTGGCTCTGTAAGTACCCGAAGCCTTGTAATAGCTTAGTTTAATTTCCGCACTTTAAATTCCGCAAAATATTAACTGTTAGATGTATGAATAATTAGTGTTGCATGACAAGAATGTATGATTAACTTTAAAATGGTTAGCTAACCCTAAATGTGCAAAGATGATAAATTGAAATTGAATCACTCGCACATGCGCACTTCTAGGGTACACTCCCACTTCGGTTGCCTTAGGTAAACGGTCATTAAGTATAGGATGCTTTAGTGGTCGCTCTTTTGTCTAAACAAAGATCAAAGTCCCATTCAGAAAACATGCCTCGGAATGGTTGCCTCGGAATTGTTTCCTCGAATAATTGATCTAAGACATTAGGGTTACTACTAAGACGTCCTAACATTGCTTTAGTGACCATACGTCCTTTTCGAATTGACCCTTAAAACTCCAACGACGATGCTACCTACTCACTAATACTGGGATAGCATAGTCTAAAGGAAACGAACATAGAATAACTCTTTTTTCGAGTAGGTAGATGCTCTTAAGTACTTGCTCAATCCAAAACAAACTTTTTCACACTTACACTCCTTTCAAACAAAGTTTTCTAAAACACTTCGTAACACTCTTGAAGACAGAAGCAAGGGTTAAATCGAAGTCAAAACAAAAACTTTTCAAATCACACAAACACAAAGAAACAAATTTGAAAATGATGAGCAAGTACCTAAGAGCTCGTAGATAACTACAGATAGAAAGGGTGATAATACCTTCCCTTTCTATAATCTACCCCCCGTACTCAGAAAATCTCGAAAAAGGAATTTTCTGTGCTTTTTTCCTTTCCTTGTTGGATAAAATAAAAGTCGGTGGCGACTCTTGCTTACCGCGACATTTTGCAAACACAAACGCAAAACGCAAACCAGAATTCCAAAAACAATCTCGATTCTGGCCACCGTATCACAGAACTGGCGACTCTGCTGGGGAGTTAATAAGTGGGGTATACCTTAGGATTAGTTCATCATATTGTTTTCTATTGCTTGATTTGATTGCTTTATTTTTATGGGCTTTGTATCGGAGTTACTATAGATCCTAACCCGGATATGGGGATACCTTTTAGGTAAGTAGAAATAAACTTTGAGGGAACTGTACGGCGTAGACCGATATGGTTGAAGCAGTAGCTACGTTGATGTGGCACATTAGTTGGTACCGATATCCCTTGTGGAGAAAAAGGAGAATATGGGGCTGCTATATGGGTCGTTAAGCATCAACTGACCTTAGAACCTATAATTGACCAACTTGGCCATAGGAAGTAGTGAGATAGTCGGTCTCAGTGTAGAGCTGGGAACTGGTTGATATTCGATGCTACACTCATTGAGACCATACTCTCGAGATAGTTCTGGCCGCAAGAAAAGATTGCGTAAGCTGAAACCATGACCGATGAAGGATGGTCAGTGATATTGAGAACCTCTAGAACCCGGTTACTATTGTTAGGACAGGTTGAACCAATTGAACTACAAGAGGGTAGTACCTAGACTCCATGCAAGCCTAAACTTGAGGGCTATTATTGTGACCTGTTTTCCTTTACCATGTTTGTTACCTGCTATACCTGTTGTTTGTTTTATCATGACATCATGCATCATGACATAGCATGCATACTTCATTGAACTAACCATTTCAAAGACCGAGGGGATTTATCTTTGTTCTGTTTTGCAGATTATGGCTTTAGTATGCAGAATACCATTCGAGTCAACTTCGTGCAAATCCCTACTCAACTCAGAGAGTTAGTTTCAAAAGTTCCTGATACTTCTTCATTTGTTAGAAGACATGGTCATCTCCTTAGCCTGGTCACCTCAAAGTTGGATGAGCAAATGATGAGTCTGATGTTCTAGTTCTTTGATCTGTTGCATCACTGTTTCACCTTCCCAGACTATCAGCTAGTCCCTACTTTGGAGGAGTTTTCTGATTTACTAGGCATATTTATCCTCGAGCAGACACCCTTCACAGGTTTGGAGGAGGTTCCTAGACCTGAGGACATTGCTTCAGCCTTACATCTAAAAAGGGATGATGTGGTATCCAACTAGGAGACACGGAGCAGGGTTAAAGGTTTCTTGGCTAAGTTTCTAATGGATCAAGCTCAACAGTTCTGGGATAACTTGGATTTTCAAGCATTTGAGGACATCTTGGCTCTCCTCATCTACGGCTTGGTTCTCTTCCCAAATCCAGACTCCTTCATAGATGTGTACGCAGTTAAGATCTTCATGTCTCGTAACCCAGTGCCTACTCTTCTAGGTGATATCCTACATGCTTTCTATACCCATACTGTGCGAAGAGGGGAACCCTCATGTGTTGCACGCCGCTGCTGGCGAGGTGGTTTATTTCGCACCTCCCAAGTATGTGTTAAAGAATGAAGAAGGTGTAGGTTGGGCTTACAGAATCATGTCCCTTGCTCATATGGACATCCTTTGGAGTTCTAAAGATATGGAAAGAGTAGTTGTCATCGATCGATGTGGGGAATACCCTAATGTTCCGTTGCATG